>CM053592.1:9233504-9247122 GCA_028646515.1 Pseudochirops corinnae
AATGATAATAAAACTTGAGTCCTTTTTTTTTTTCTTTTGTATCATTTGCTCTATTAAAACCTTGTTCAAAGAATCATTAAATGGAGTTCATGGTTCTTCCTTGAACTACCCACATGGTCTGGTCATTTCTTATTCACATCTCTGATCATGCTTAAGAGCTGGCCACTGAGCAGCCCACAGCAAATGGCCTTATCTTCTCTGATCAGGCATGTATCCATTATATGTTCATTGTAGTAGATGGTGTAAGATGTTGGTCTAGATCTAATTTCTGATGAGCTATGTTTGTTTGTTGCTCCTGTAGTTCTTATATAAAGGGAATTTTTTTCCTCAGTAATTAATATTCTGGGTTTATCACATATTTGGTCCTATGTTTTAATTGTTACTATTCTAAAGTAATTAAAGAAATGTATCAGAGTAAACATTCCTTTATTTTTTCTTTTGTAAAATTGTGTGTATCATTCTAATTTGCCTTTTTTTGTTTGTTTTTGGTTTTTGGCCAAAAATGGGCATATTCCACTTCTCTAATGCGGAAGGCATATAGTACTGATTTTCAAAATATTCTTTTTTACATTTATCAGATTGAAAAAATGATAAAAATATTTATTTGCAGGAGAGATGAAATGATAAAGAGGGAAAGAGGAAAAAAGGGAGGAGGAGGAAGAGGAAGAAGGGGAGAGAAGAAGAAGGAGAGAGAGGGAGAAGGGGAGAGAGGGGGAGAGAGAGAGAGAGAGAGAGAGAGAGAGAGAGAGAGAGAGAGAGAATTATAAACACAATGACTATAATGCACACTGTTAACAACAACTATACAAAATGTGTTCATTATCAATAGTAGTAAGTACAAAGCTGACTTTGAACAACTCTCAAGGCTTAACTCTTGTCTTTCAAAGGGATAGAAATGTTACAAGATATAAGCAATAATATTTAACGGGAGATATCAAAAATGGTAAAACTCACATCAAATGCAACAGATTATATTGGTTCCACATCATAAGTTTTTTTTCTTTTGGGAGGGGGGAGGGCAAGGCAATTGGGTTTAAGTGACTTGCCCAAGGTCACATGGCTAGTAAGTGTTAAGTGTCTGAAGCCAGATTTGAACTCAGGTCCTGCTGACTCCAGAGCCAGTGCTCTATTCACACTTAGCTGCCCCTCCATATCATAAAATTTAAGGGAAGAATAATTCCTTTCCATTAACAAATAGTAGCAAACTACAAAAATGGAAATACATTCTGTCTATTCCAATGACAATGAGATACTTGTGTCTGTATCTACATATCTGTACCTACATATAAATGGGAAGTAAAGAGTTTGTTGGGACATAACTGACATTCAAAAAAGAATGCATTAATAATTTTTGGGAGAGAAAACTGAACCATAAAAATAGTTGTTGATTTCCTGAAAATGAAATAATCAAAAGTTTATTTTTTTTTCATTTCAGATAAAAGGTGATACTGAACCAAATTCCCTGCTACCAGATATCATATAGAATGCTAATTAGAAAGTGTCCCTATCTTCTCTGAAAAATTTTTCCAACTTAAATTATTTATGCAAGTCAATGCATATTTGAGATTTTTTGGTTACTGTTGTTTTCTAAATTCTATCACCCTAAACTTGGGTTGTTACTGGGAACATTTCTCTCCCTGGCTGACCTTTTTACTTTGTTAAAGATTCTTTCTTTCAATCATTGTGTTTACAACCTGGACAATATGCATGAGCTGAAAAACTCATTTTGCCCCTGTAAAATCAATGTTCGTGTAGCCTGGAAACAAGGTTCTTTGGCCCTAATCTCTTTCCCCTCTATCACTATTTTACTTGGTGATCTCATCAGTCCAAACGGATTCAATTATTTATATCTCTACTGATGACCTTTATCTTGATCACCATACCCACTACTATTGGACGTCTCAAGCTGGATGTCCTGTAGGCATGCTAAGTATACATCCAAAAATGAATTTGTTATCTTTCCCCCAAACCCTCCCCTCTTCTAACTTTCTCTTTCTATTCAGGGCACCACCATACATTTCATGACCTAGGCTTGAAACCCAAGGGTGATCCTCAGTACTGATCTGTTCTTTGGTCA
Organism: Pseudochirops corinnae; assembly: GCA_028646515.1. NCBI lineage: Eukaryota > Metazoa > Chordata > Mammalia > Diprotodontia > Pseudocheiridae > Pseudochirops > Pseudochirops corinnae. Next base: position 9,235,582 of record CM053592.1, read on the forward strand.
GTTGCTCCTTGATTTTATTTTTGTTTCATCACTAGCATATCCATCAACTCTGTCCTCTAATACCACCCTCAAGCAAACACTTATCACCTCATCCATCCTGCTATTTGGTCTGCCTACCACACATCTTTCCCTACTCTATTTCGTAACACATTCAGCTATCAAAATGACCTTCCTTCAGCACAGGCAATGTAACACCCCCCCACACACACACCGACTCAATGAACTGCAGTGGTTCCCTAAAACCTGTCCTCCCTTATGCATCATACCCTGCCTTCCCCACATACACTGTGATGCAGCAACCCTGGCCTCATGATATTCATCAAAGAAGATAGTCTATCTCCAAAGTCCAGGCATTTTCACTGACTATGCTCCATGCCTGGAATTCTTTCCCAACTCATCCTTGCTTCCTGATTTCCCTGATGTATATCCTAGCTAAAATTTCACTTTCTACAGGACACCTTTCCTGATCTCCCTCAATACTAGTGGCTTCCCTCTCATTTCCAATTCACCCTACATATAGCTTGTCCGTACTTAGGTACACACATGTTGTCTCCCACATTAGACTATCATATCCTTGAGAGCGGGGGCTGTCTCTTACCTTTCTTTGTGTCTCCAGCACTTAGTCCATGGAAACATAGTAGGCACAGAATAAATGCTTATTGACTAATTGGCAATGTAGATATGATTGAAGTTTGTTTTATATTTCATTTAATCTAACACAAGAAAATTCAATATGATTAATTGACTAGTCTGGGGATTAATAGAGCCTAAGAAAGTGTCTAATAATATAACAGTGTCTTCCTTATTTATAGCATTCAGTGTCAGCCCTTTGTATGTCTGTGGACCGTGCTTGAGAAACCAGAATGCAATATCTAGAAACAGACGAAACTAAAAAAAGGGCAATTAGAATGGAGAGGAGAAATCAGTCTTTCTTCTGACTTATTGCTTATTTCTGAACCACCAATTCCTTTCATAGACTGGCATCATCACAGATTACTGGCTGCATTAACAGCCAGTTGTTGAACGGGGTAAAATGGCAGACAGCATTTTTTGACAAAGCATATTTAAAGTTAGTCCCCTCTGTTCCAGGCCCCTGGAATGCTTAGTTTAGGGATTTAGAGGATATAAAACCTGTAACTTCATAATGAAAAGATGATTACCATTCATATATTCTTCCCTTCGGGGAAGAACAACTCTCATTTAAAATGAGGTTGGCCAGCAAACACAATTGCCTAATTTCAGCACAGGGCATGCATCCAACTCAGGACTTCTCAGTCACATCAGCAAGCATTAATGGGTGGTATTCCTTTACTCTTCTCCTACCCTAAAACATTTTAATATTTCTTCAGGGAGATAAAAATAGAGATTGTCTCCATAGTTTAACTGTTCTGATTCTCCTCTATAGCCGATTCACAAATGAAAATTTTAGTGAGACTTACCAGCAAGTGATAAAGTGATATTACAGTGTCCCAATACTGTAGTAGTAAAAAAAAAGAAAAAAAAAGATCTTCCTTCAATATAGCTTCAGCTTTCACAAATAGGATTTTTTATAATTTCCAACAAGTGAAAGAGATTAGAGAACAGTGATATGGGCGGCCCTAAATATCTGTGACTCTAGATCATGATTATAAAAGTGAGTGACTTCTCTAATTTCCTGCAAACTGGGAATGAATGAACTTTCTATGTTAACATTATGAGAAGGGAGTCTTGCAAGGACAAAAGACTTCAAATAAAACATTGCACAATAGGTGACATAAATATAGTTCTATCAAGGTAAAAATACTCATGTGCCTTTCTGTTCATGTCTAACAAACTACATCAATGGAAATTAACAGGCCCATAATAAATGTCTGTTGTATCAAAACATCATCAGTGGAGAAAATTACAAGAATGTTGTGACACCATGAAAACACACTTCAGGAATATTTTCAATATGTAATATAAATGGGTCTTTACCCTGGCATTCTACTAGCAATGAAAATAATAATTTAAAAAATGAGTCCTAAAGAGAGTAGCTGAATTGTTTTATCTTAAGTCCATCAGAAAGTTGAGATGGATGATATAACAGCAACAATATCAACAATAATAATGAAATCCATCAGTGATACATTCAAGAATAAGCCAATCGTGGATTTATATGCTTCATACAAAGCATCTGTAACTTATATCTCATGCAAAAAAACTTTACCAATTTTTAGGAAAAGAATATATTGACTGATGAAAAAAAAAAGGAGTGTGTCAAACCATCCCTAGGAATATAAAGAAGAGGAAGTCATCAAATTAGTAATTATTGAATAGGCTGCCCCTCAAAAGTCTCATAACTTTTTTCCTATTTGTGTTCTGTGTCATGAAGCCTTTGATTCCATTAGACACTCATGATTTATTCACATACCGAAAATGTGAAAAATTGTCTGACCTAGGTAGGGTGAGAACAATAGAGGCAGCATTTGTTGTCTGCAGCAAAAATGTCCTTTAGTTATAATATTTCACCAACACGATAATGTAAACAAGAGAATCATCAAGTGTGACCCTCTTCAGGAAGACTATTTAAGCCTGATGCTTCTACCTCAGCTTAAATATATCATCCTCTTTCCTGAACAGTAATATGGCTACCAAATCATAGAGGGAGTTGAACCAAAAATGTCTTTCTTCAATGTTATCAAAATGTCATTTAGATTCATTAAGTTTTAAATTATTAATGTACACCAAAGATGGAGACAGAAGTCCTGAAGTTTAAATTCAGAGGTTGAATGGAGTCAATGGACAAAAACAGTCCTTAAAAATACCATGGTCTCCTCCAGGCAAGATACTTCAAGCATAAATAGGCCATAAATATTTGACTGAATTCATTAAGAAATTTTCAGGAATTTTGAAATTAACATAACTGAGAAGAATATCTTCTTAGTGTAATTTATATCCATTAATATTTGTAATGTACACATTCAGATCTATAATGTGGATCCTTTCAGAAAGTATTCTTTATTTTAAAAAATATATATATGTTAACAGAACATACAGCCATCATCCTAAATGGAGCTATAGAAAAATGAACATTTCCTTGTCAAAAAGAAGGAAGAAGAAAGATAGAAATTATCTTAGCCCATGGCAAATATGTTTAAAAATGAATGAAAAACAGCTACCGATATGTTTTTGAAACAAGGAGATATCATTTCACAATAATAAATGCCTACCACACCATTGGATCTGGCAATGTCAACTGAATAGTGGCTGACCTCCAGAAAGTTCCTTTGAAATGGTTAAGGCCAAGGAAGGTAATCAAAAACTCGTTTTTTGGTTGTTTTTGTTTTTGTTTTTTTTGGTGAGATCCATTGGAAATTATCGAATAAAATATTGACAAAGATACGTCAAAAAAATGATTGAGTAATGAGGATTCATTCAGGAAAAGAAAGTGATTTATGATGAAAATCTGGAACCACATAATTGCCACCAGAAACTGCAGAAAGATTTTCCTTAAAGAATCTGCAATTAGTGATCAATACAAGTAAATAGTAGAGAAAATGCATGTATCATTGTGGAGTGTAAACATTTAATACACGTTAAATACCTAATAAGGTATGACCTAGTGTTGAGAAGTAAAAATAAGAGGCTTGCTATCTTTCATGTCCACACAGATGACAAATTCCCCTGTTGTAAATTCGGGTAGCCAAACACCCTAGAATATCAGTTCTCAACCTGTGGGTTGCGACCCCTTTGGGGGTCATACAACCTTTTCACAGGGGTCACAGGGGTCACCTAAGACCATCGGAAAACACCTATTTCTGATGGTCTTACGAACCGAGAAACCACTCCTCTATCCATCTCCAGGCTGGTCTGCCCACATACAAGTATTAAAGGGTTGATGCATTAGGAAAGTTGAGAACCGCTGTCCTAGAAGGTTCAGCCTACAAGCTATACTGGAACCAGACCTTATCACAGACCAAATTGTTGGCCCAAATTATATGTATGTGATGTTTATTAATCTATAAAAACTTAAGAAGAGCATTGTTGTTATTGTTTTAATAGCTGTCACCATTCCATATACATTGTAGAATGTCCAAGCAAGATGTAACAAATAGCTTGCAAAATATAGAGAAGTGACTGAGGAGAGCAAAATCATAAGGACATCTTACTATTCATCAAACAAGATTCTCCATCTCTAGGCTCCAGAAATATTTTCTAGCTGTTTGCCATGCCTGGAATGTTTGCCCTTCTCATATTTGCCTCCTTTCTCCCCTGACTTCCTTCAAGTCCTGGCTAAAAGCCTACCTTCTACAAGAAGCCATTCTTGATCCTCCTTAGTGCTCATATCTTTCCTCCAGTGTACCCTGTGTCTAACTTGTTATGCATAGTTGTTTGTAAGTCCTCTCCACCATTAGAGTGCCAGATATTTGAGAGCGAGAACGATCTTTTACCTTTGTTTGTATTCTTACATGTAGCACAGTGCCTGTCACTTAGTAGGTGCCTAATAAATGTTTACTAAGTGATATACAGGAAAAGGATGATGCATGCATACTTTTGTCCCATTTCCTAGTACAATTTAGCAAGGGTAAATTCAGTGAGCTTACAGAAGATTAGACTCATAATCCTAATAATTTTACTAAACCACAAACATTAGTCATTTGACCAACTTGTACAATAGCTCATAGAACAATTAATTTTAAAATGCCAGGAAGAACTTGAGGATCATAGGATTTGGGAGCAGGGAGGTGTCAGGGTTCGGCAGCCCTGCCCTAAGGTTTGTCAGGGTTCGCAGTCCTGCCCTAAGGGGCAGAAGGTACTTACCTTTTCAGTGGAGACTATGCTGGTGTTTTCTCCTTAGTGAAAGTAATGCCAAAGGATAGATGTTTTTAAGAGGGTTTATTAAAGTTACACCAGGGAAGCCTTACTGCAGGACTCCAAGGCCCCCGCCCCTCCAAAGCTTGGATCCTTTTATCCATCCCAGATCCACACCCCACACGTGACACAGCCCAGCTGAGCCAGATTAAGAGAGGGGAGGTAAATTGTAATTATAATGGCATGAAGACCCCAAGGTGTGGAGACATCAGTCAGGAACCTCAGGCATCCCACACAAGGAAGTTCTGAGCAATGCAACGTCCCTGGCCAGGGATGATGCAATATGCTCTGACTTCCATGTAACCCAACTAATTCCAGGGCCTCAAACACATCCCTGTGTCTCAACATTACCATTTGCAATCTGGCACTATTTTGTGACCCTTACAGGAAGGGTCAGTCAAGGTGACATATTCCAAACCTATCATTTTTGTAAATAAGGAAACAGAGACTCAGAGAAAATGACTGATAAAATTAGCATTTTATCTGAGACTTTGCTTGTAGCTGTTCTTACATTGTTGTCTTCTTCCAAGTTTCTGTTTTGGTCTTCCCATCCACTATATGATCAAGATTGACTAGGATTACAATAAAAACCATCCTATCCAGCAAAACTAAATATAGTCCTTCAGGAGAAAATGGATATTTAATGAACTAAAGGACATTCAGGTACCTATGATGAAAAGACAAGAACTGAATAGAAAATCTAATATTTGAATACAAGATTCAAATAAGCATAAAAAAGAAAACATGAAACAATAAGCATAGGGAACTCAATAAAGTTAAATCATTAACATGTCTATGTGTGAAGATGATGCATGTAACCCTGAAGAACTGTATTATTATTTTTAGGGTGATTAGTAGGAGTCCACATAAATGGAAGCATGAGTGTGAATCAGTTATGTTGGGATGATTGCCCCCCAAAAAAAAACTGAGAAAGAAGAATACACTGGGAGAATGGTGAAGAGAGAAGTAGAGTGAAGAAAATCTTCTCACTTAAAAAAAAAACACAAAGAAGAGCTTTTATAGTGGAAAGGAAAATGGTGATCGATACTTGAACTTCACTCACATTGGAATTGGTTCAAAGACGGAAAAATACAGAGTGGGGGATAATAGAAACCTGTCTCACCCAAAAGGGAAATAGGAAGGGAAAGGGGTAAGAGATATGGGGACAGAAAATGATAAAAGAGAAGGAGGTGGGGAAAAGGAAAACAGACTTTTGAACATGGACATAAAAAGAGATAAAACAATAAACAATATAAAGTAGGATAGAGGGAAATACACATATATATTATACACATATAATACACATCATAATCATGAATATTTAAAAGATCAGTTCACCCCTAAAATGGAAGGATATAACAGAATGGATTAGAATCTACCCATTCTAATTAAAAGAGGTAATCCAGGAAACTACAGTAGGCTAAAAGGTGTCAAAGTATCATAGACATGGAAGTGATATTTAAAAAATAATACATCATTTCTCTTATAAAGGCATTATTTCTCAGATACATAAGGAACTGATTTAAATTTGTATTTAAAAAAGAGCTGTTCCCCAGTTGATAGTCAAAAGATAAAGAATAGGTTTTCCAAAACGAAATTTTCCAAAAGTTTTCCAAAGAGTTTTCCAAAAAGTTTGGAAAGTTTTCCAAAAAGAAATCAAAACTATCTTCAGCCATATGAAAAAATGTCATAAATCACTATTGATTAAAAGTGAAAATTACAACAATTCTGAGTACCAGGTCACCTCTCTGAAATGGCAAATGCTGAAGGAGATGAGGGAAAAAAGTAAAAATGGAAATACAATAAACTTTTGGTGGATTTGTGAACTATGACCCAAAGTTCATAAAACTGTGCATGCCCTTTAACTCAGCAATACCACTACTAGGTCTGTATCCCAAAGAGATCACAGAAAAAAGGAAAAGGATCTATATGTACAAAAATATTTGTAGCAGCTCTTTTTGTGGTGGCAAAAAATTAGAAATCGAGGGCATGGTCGTTAACTGGATAATGGCTGAACAAATTGTGACATATGATTGAGAGGGATTTTTATTGTACTATAGAAAGGATGAGGTATGTGGTTTCAGCATAGCAAAAACAACAAGAAATATAGCAAGGTCTACATGAATTCATGTGAAGGGAAGTGTGGTGAACTGGGAGATCATTTGCATGGTAACAATAATGATGATCAGCTTTAAAGGACTTGACTTCTCTGGTCAATACAGTGATACAAGTCAATTCCAAAGGACTCATTTGAAAAATGCCATTCACGTCCAGGAAGAGAGCTAATGAACTCTGAACGCAAATTGAAGCATAATTTTCTCACCTTTTTATTTCCATTTTTTGTGATATGGTTAATATGGACATATGTTTTACATGAATTTACATGTATGGTCGATATAATTTTGTTCGCCTTCTCAGTGGTTGGCGAAAGGGTGGGAAGGAGAGAATTTGTAATTTCATTTAAAAATAAAATAACTTTTTTTTTCAGAAAGAAAATTGATCTTTTTGAAATTTCCCTCAATTATTCTTGGTTTTGCTATCTAGGGTCAAACAAAACAAATCTAATCTCCATTTTATGTGGTATCCCATTAAATACTTGAAGACAATTATTAAGTTATTCTACACTTTCTCAAGCTAAATACTTTCAGTTCATTTAATAAAATGCCCAAAGTAATTAAGATTCTTTGTTTATTTTGTGATCTTAGAACCCAAATGAATGTGTGAATGCATCAGTGTGGATATTTCCATCAACGATGCAAGCATCTTGTGTAGCTCTTGTCCATGCCCTTCAATAAATTCTTCAGAGAAAGTTCAGCCTATGTGATTGGGACCTTTCTCTTGACATTTCAAGAATGCAATTCAAGCAGATGGTTTGTCTATTCACATGCTTCTGTTTGTCCTGGACAAATAAACACCTAATTTTCTTTGATCATACATTTTTTTGGTGTCTTTTATTCTTCAGTGGTTCTCAACCTTCCTAATGCCATGACTCTTTAATACTCATATGTGGGTGTATCTGCATATGGGCTGGCCCGCCAACAGAAGAGGTTCCTAAGACCATTGGAAATATGTGTTTTCCGATGGTGTTAGGCGACCCCTGTGAAAGGGTCATTCGACCCCCAAAGGAGTGTCAGCCCACAGGTTGAGAGCTGCTGTTCTAGTTATTTTTCTTTGCACTTCCTTAGTTTTAATATGTAGTTTCCTTGGTTATAACCTTCATGCAATTCTCCATTCCCTTTTGAAGTGAGACTCATTTTATATTTTATTTTGGAAACAATATTATTCCAAAAGCAATTATGTAATATCATTCATATAATATTGGTATTCAAAAAGATGGGCACTACTTCAGGGGGCAGTTGGGCATCATAAAAAGATGTTGCAATTTCACAAAAGCAATCTCACTCAATTTTAGTACTCAATTCTGCATCTATCTCTGTCTCTGCATCCAGCAGAAAATATGTCTATACACAATGAATATATAAGCATATAATGTATATATGCAGACACAGGTTATTTGTAGACCTTTATAATGTATGTGTATAATGTGTTTGTATATATACACACATATATACATATATACATATATTTAACACATGGCAAAGGGAATAAGTATTAAGTACTAGGTGCTTCACAACTATTATTTCACTTGATCTCAGGACAATCTTGTGAGGAAGGTGCTGTGACCACTAATCCTAATTTATATTTGTGGAAACTGAGGCAGAGGTTGTGATTTGCCCAGAGTGACAAAGCTGGTAAATCTCTCTTGCTGAATTGGAACTCTGGTCTTCCTGACTCCCGATCCAATGAGTGATCTAGCTGACTCTAAAATGTTTCCTTTTATATTTTATACATTCAGTAATATATTCATATATACATGCATAGACACACAAACATACATGCATATATATGTATGTGTGTATGTGTATATTTAAATACACACATGCATTTACCTCAGAATAAAAACTCTCTGAAAGTAGGAATTGTTTCATTTTTTAATTTACATTTCCAAAGTCCAGCACAGTGAATGACTTACAATCATTAAAATGTTGGTGCCATTATTAGTCCCCATTTTATAGATGAGAAAACCGAGTCTCAGAAGATATATGATGTGCTTTTGGTTACAAAGTTAGTACCTATCTAAGGTACAATTTGAACTCACAACTTTCTGAGTCCTAAACCAATATTCTACGTACCAGGTCAGCTAACTTCCTCAATTGCCAACATTTAATTAATGCTTGTGAATTGACTGAGCCCTCATTTATTTGGATTTTCTCATATGGATGGCTAGGTTAAACTTTATAATTTTTAACACTTACAAATATTCCACAGTGATGGAGACTTAGTACAGCAAACACTATTCACAAAGGATTATCTGTACGACCTAAATATCCATAAGGAATTTATTTTGCAAATATTTTATATTTACTATATGTATATATTTTGTTCCCTCATATTGAATGTTAATTCCATTAGAGGAGGACTATCTTATTTTTTTTTCTTTTGTATTTCTATCACATAACAGCTCACTGTCCTTGAACATGGTTCATAATAATTACTTGCTGGAGTAATTAATCCCATGGCATATTCAGTATAAGTATTACTATTCCCTTCTCTTCTCCTTTCTCCTTTTTTTGGTTGAGATTTGAGTTTTCATCAGTGTGGAGACTCTTTCCACCAATGAAGTTTTACATCACATCTACAACTTATGGTCTTAAAGAGCTACTTTGGTCAATCAGAGATGAAGTGACTTGTCCAAGGTCATCCAGTATTACTTGAACCTCTCTTTCTGACTCCAAGATCATTATAGTATACAAACTCTCATATCACCATTTTACACATAAGGATTTTGAAGTTCACAGAATTAAAAAGAAGTGTGCATGTTGTATTGTCCCAACTTATTTACTGATCACTTGTGAGCCAAGTCTCTACAGTTAATCAGGTCTTTCTACTATACTCGTGTCTCCTTGAGTCAACAAGCATTTGTTAATCCTTCTTAATCACAAGTCAGTAGAAAGTTGGGGAATGCATGTGAAGAAGTAGGTCCTTTGTAACTACATTTTTTTTTACAAACTCAGGATTATTGTCACTGATAACCCTTTTCAGGTTTTTAATTGACTCTACTGTCCCTGATTTTGGTGACTATACAAACCCGAGATACTCTGCAGGAGAAGGTCATGAAAAGCTCCCTTTAACCCCAACTGTCTCCTTCCAATGAACACAGAATCCATAAAATAGATTTATTAATTTTGAGTTGTCATAAACTGTGACCAAGGCCATGTAGGTGAGAGGAACATTAGCCACAGACAAAAGTATTTTCCTCTGTGTCCTAGACTTTCTAATAACAATCTCAGCTGGGCTAAGATTTCAAATTCCCTGAAAGAAGCCTAATATGTTGATTGTAGACTTTTGTGTCAAACATGATTTACTTTGCTTTGTCTGCTTCTGACTTTAATTAAGTCTTTTGGGTCCTCCCTGGTAACTATTTTCTCATACAGTTCAGTCTTGGAAGGAACGTAATCTAATTTTAAAAGCTACTTCTTTATTAAAACCAGTCTATAAAAAAAAAACAACACAACAAAATGCAAAAGTCAAGTCATCTGAAATACTAATACCACTATATACCACTTACCTTTAATTAACACTGACCTTTCCAGTTGAGAATAAAGGAAATGAATATCAGCTTCTATCTATGATACGTATTCTGAAATTTCCCCTTTGAAAAAATGCAGTTGTGAAAAGAAAATATTAATTTTGCCAACTTCCAAATGTCATATAAATGAAAAATAACACGTCAAGCATATCACTATATATATATGTATATATCAATATACATATAATATGTGTATATATATGTACACACACACCATTTGATATTTAACCACTTTCTAATTCTTAAAGGACTGCAAAGTGATTTCATGTAGAATGTCCCATTACATGTCTTCTAATAACCATTTCCTATATCTCTCCAAATATATAAATTCACTGAGCACAAAGTAGAGAGAGAATTGTGACTTTAAAGGGGACAGTAGGCTCCAGGCCCTCTTCAGTACCACAATTTTTGTCCACTGACAAGACCTAACTTTCTATTCATTGGTGACCCCTTCAGGTTTCTAAATGTTACTACTTTCCTTGTGTTGGTTCTTGTTCTGGATTCCTTCAATGCCAAGTTCCATGTGAAGACATCCCCTGGCAGGATGGGTAGATGAAAACAAGTTTTTTGGTTTTTTGTTTTTTTTTCCAATGGGCATGAAGGTTGCTGAAGCAGATACTGTGGAGTGCTTAGAGCTTGTACAGGCACCAAACATGCCAAGTTCATCCACTGTATCCCAGACCATTGACAGTCATCTTGTCTTTTGTCCTGCCACCAGATTTCAGTGACTCTGGAAGAGAGTGAGGTTGTTGACTTTGAATAAATCTGTCTCACTTAAATCCAATTCATATGCTAGTTAAGACAACACCTGTGATTCTATTAGTCCTCTTCAAAAATGAAGGATGAGCAACATCAGGAGTGAAATCATACTGAAGAATGTATTTGTTTACTTTTCTGCTGGTGGTTGATTGACACTCCTGAATACAACTTCTTGAAGGGAACTGCAGGTTCCCTTAGAGGAGAAACTTAGAGGAGAATCACCTATGTCCAAACAAATTTTCATCTCCAATCCGAAATACCCTCAGCAAGGGGCAACTTGGTGAGCACAATTTGACTTT
>CM053592.1:9254256-9271441 GCA_028646515.1 Pseudochirops corinnae
CCACTGTGGAGAGGTTCTGCGTAATTACACATGGACAGCCTGTATTTGATGGCTTGTTCTTACAGTGGGGGTGGCTGACGAGGGAAGAAGAGAAAGATCTAGAATTTAAAGCTCTATAATCAAAGGTTAAAAATATATATGTATATATATATATACATATATATACAATTATTATTACTATTATTATTAACTACATCCAACTGGAATTTAAGATTCACAGGCACTGTGGAAGGAAGATTCATCCTGCGCTATCAGAAAGTTGGAGGAGTGATGGGGGAGGACATAGGAGAGATTAGATTGGGGGAGGGATCATACACGGGGATGGCTGTTTTAAGGGGGGGTAGAGGAAAGATGGGGAGAAAATTTGTAACAAAATCTCATGGAAATGAATGATGTAAACTAAAATAAATAAAATAAAATATTAAAAAAAGAGAAAGTTCAAGAAGAATTTGCCAGGTTATCAAGCAACACAGGTTTGAAATTTGAGTTTTATAAAAAATCATTAAATAATTTTTTTCTTGATATTAGGACAGAATTTCAAACAATTTCTGAAATTACTTTAAACATAATTATTTCATTTCATACTATGTATTTATGCAAAGCAGCTTTTCCAGTATTGACAGTTATGAAACCAAAATATCAATCAACTCTGAAAGATGTTAAAGAAGCATTATGTCCTGCGCTATCAAATATTCTGCCAAGATTAATTCTTTATGTGAGAATAAACAAGTGCACTCAACTCATTAGAATACAAATTTGCTTCATCTTTAATAAATGGTAAAACTATATGTATGTCAAAGAATTGTTTTTAAAATAGATTTCTTTATGATTTATTATCAATAAATGTTTGATTTCCTATAAAAAAAAAAGCATACTTCTAATTGTGTTTAGACTCCATCAGCTTTCTCTCTGGGGACAGATGGCATGTTTCATCATAAATCCTTCAGAGCTTTCTTGGATTGTTGTGTTGCTGAGAAGAGCTATATCTTTCCCAGCTGATCATCTTACAATGTTGCTGTTACTATGTACAATGTTCTCCTGGTTCCATCATTTCACTCTGCATCAGTTCATGTAAATCCAGGCTTTTCTGAGAGCATCTAGCTCATAATTTCTTATAGCATAGTAGAATTTTATGACAATTATATACCACAATTTGTTCATCCATTCCCCAATTGATCAGAATACCCTCAATTTCCAACCCTTTGCAACCAGATAAGAAATGTGGTAATTATTTAGGCAAAGTTCCAAACTGTTCTACATAATGGATAATTCAGTTCACAACTCCACCAACATTTCATCAGTGTCTCAATTTTCCCACATCCCCTACAACATCTGTTATTTTCCATTTCTGTATTCTTAGCCAATCTAATAGATGTGAGGTAGTACTTCAGGATCATTTTAATTTGTTCTTCTCCAATCAGAAGTGATTTAGAGTGTTTTTAATATGCCTATAGATAGCTTTGATTACTTCATGTGAAAGGTGCCTTCATGTTTTTTTTGATCATTTGCCAACTTGGGAATGGCTCCTTTAAAAAAAATTGACTCATTTTTCTATTTATTTGAGAGTTGAGGTCTTTCTTAGAGAAGCTTGCTTCAAAAATGTTTTTCACACATGATTTCTAACTGTATTTCGCTCTATCTTATTTCCCACCCTGTCTATTCTATTCTTTCTCTGTCTTTTAACCCTGTCTCCAGAAAAGTGTTTTGCTTCTCCCTACTGACTCTCCCAACACACTCTTCCTTCTATAAGCATCTTTCCCCTCTCTTATCTCTTTTCCTTTCCATTTTCCTGTTGGGTAAGATAGATTTCTTTTTTTCCTAATCAGAATTTATTTATTTTTAGTTTTCATCATTCATTTCCACAAAATTTTGAGTTGCAAATTTTCTCCCTTTCTCTCCCCTAACTCTCCTCCCAGATGGCATGCATTCTGATTACCTCTTCCCCCAATTTAACCCCCCCTTCTATAACCCTCTTGTGAAGCCAAGCACAAGAAACTCTTCAGAAGAATGCTGCTGTGAATAGCTCTAAGGTTCTGATCACATAGTATTGTGAAATATTTATTCAGTAGTAAACTAAAATAAAACATTCACAGAAACCAAAGTATAGCATTCACAGATATAGCATAACAACTTATCACTAAAGTGGCCACATAGTTTTGTTTTTGTTTTGTTTTGTTTTGTTTTATGATAAATTTGGAGCTTGGATATCAAATTCCAAGCCCTTCGATCCTTTAATGTAGAAGCTGCTAGATCTTGTGTTATCCTGATTATGTTTCCTCAATATTCAAATTGTTTCTTCTTCGCTGCTTGTAATATTTTCTCATTGATCTCAGAACTCTGGAACCTGGCTATAACATTCCTAGGTGTTTTCTTTTGGAGGATCTTTTTCAAGAGGTGATTGGTTTCCATTTTTGCCCTCTGGTTCTAAAATATCAGGGCAATTTTCCTTGAGAATTTCTTGAAGGGTGATTTCTAGGTTCTTTTTTTGATCATGGCTTTCAGGTAGTCCAATAATTTTTAAATTATCTCTCCCAGATCTGTTTTCCATGTCAGTGGTTTTTCCAATGAGATATTTCATATAGCCCTCTATTTTCTCATTCATTTGGATGTTTTATAGTATCTTGATTTCTCATAAAGTCATTAGATTTCATTTGCTCCAATCTAATTCTGAAGCAATTATTCTCTTCAGTAAGCTTTTGAAATTCTTTTTCCATCTGGCAAATTTGGCTTTTTAAGGCATTCTTCTCCTCATTGGCTTTTTGGGCCTCTTTTGCCATTTGAGTTAGTTCATTTTTTAGGGAGTTATTTTCTTCAGTCAGGTTGTTGATTCTCTTCATGATTTCTTTGCATCATTCTCATTTCTCTTCCCAATTTTTCCTCCACTTTTCTTACTTGATTTTCAAAATCCTTCTCGAACCCCTCCAGTTTGTATTTTTCTTGGAAGCTTTGGGTACAAGAGTTCTGACTTCATTGTCTTCCTTCCATTCTATGCTTTGATCCTTTTTGATCCTCAAAAAAGGAATTTAAGGTTTGATCACTGTGCTTGCTTTGCTTCCTTTGCTTGCTCATGTTTCCACTCAATTACTTGACTTTTGAGCTCTTTGCCACAGTAGAACTCTGCTTCCAGAGAGGAGAGTTTTGCCCCAAATTGCTTGGGTTTTTGCAGCTGCCAGAACTATTAGTTGGGTGCCCTCTCTGAAGCCCCCACAAGCTCTAGCTCACTAGTCACACACCCTGAGATCTCCACCCAAGACAGCAGTCCATATCTAAGCTGGTTAAAGCAAGAACAATTACTCTCTGAATGGTCACTTGGTCCCCCTACAATATGCAGGCCAGGAGCTCTGAAGCAGCCATGTGGAGGTGGGTTCTCACCCCAGGGGCTGGGCCTGACCATGCTCCTTCATTCCCCCCAGTTCTAACAGAGTCCCACACTGACTTTTTAATTTGTTTTTGGCATTTGTGGGTTGATAATTCTGGAAACCCCTACAGATGCTGGTGATCCACTCTCCTGAAATCTGCTTTAGCTGCTGCTAGTCAGGGCTGCCCTAGGGCTGCCCTCAGGCTAAAACTGCAGGCTCGTTTGGGGCTGGGCTCAGCTTCCAGCATGCTCTGATGGACCCTTCTTGTCTGTCTGCTGGGCTACCTTCAGTGGGAGATGTGTTTCTTTCTGTCACTTGTGGGTTCTATAGCTCTAAAATCTGTTTAGCATCACATTGTATAGGAATTTGAGGTAGATATGGGGGGAGCTCACAGAGTTTTCCTGCTTCTATGCTGACATCTTGGCTCTGCCCCTCAAGATAGGTTTATATACCCATTTTAGTGTTTATGCTTCTCCCTCTTTGAGTCAATTTCAGTAAGAATAGAGTTCAGGCATTCCTTGGCACTGCCCCCATCTTCCCCTACACTGAAAAAAAACTCTTTCTTGCCTCTTTTATGAAAGATAGTTTACCTCATTCTACTGTTCCATTTTCCTCTCTCTCAATGTATTCCTTTTCCTCATTCCTAAATTTTATTTTTAAGCTATTCTCCTCTCATATTCATTTCATACCTGTGCCCTTACTATGAATGCACTTCTTCTAACTGTCCTAATAATAATAGTCCTTACAATTTATAAGTCCCATCTTCCCATGTAGAAATATAAACATTTTGACATTATTAAGTCCCTTATGCTTTCTCTTTCCTCTTTGCCATTTTATACTTCTTTTGAGTCTTGTATTTGGAAGTCAGATTTTCTAATCACCTCTGGTCTTTTCATCAGGAGTGTTTAATGGCTCTCTATTTCACTGAATATCCATTTTTCTCCCTGAAGAATTATACTAAATTTTGTTGGGTAGGTGATTTTTGGTTGTAAGCATAGATCCTTTGCCCTCCAGAATATTGTATTCCAAGCCCTTTGATCCAAACTATGGCTACATGATGCTTGAATTGTTGTTTGTTTGTTTTCTAGCAACTCACAATATTTTCTCCTTCACCTGAGAGCTCTGCAATTTGTGCATCATATTGCTGGGAGTTTTCATTTTGGGGTTTCTTTCAAGGGTGATTGATGAATTCTTTGGCTTTCTATTTCATTCTCCAGTTTGAGAATATCAAGGCAGTCATCCCAGATAATTTTTTGAAAGATGATATCTAACCTCTTTTTTGAACATGGTTTTCAGGAAGTCTCTTTTCCAGGTCAGTTGTTTTTCTAAGATATTTCACACTGTCTTCTATTTTCTTAGTTCTTTTGGTGTCATTTGATTGTTTCTTTATGTGTTATAGAATCAGTAGCTTTCACTTGCTTAATTCTATTAAGTAATTATTTCCTTCAGTAAGATTTTTGTACTTCCTTTTCAATTTGACAAGCTTTATTTTTAAGGAGCTTTTTCTTTAGTGAATTTTTGTGCCTCTTTTCCTATTTGACCAATTCTTCTTTTCAAGGCATTGTTCTCGTTAGATTTTTTTTTATCCCTATTACCAAGCTGTTGACTCTTTTTTCATGATTTTCTGGCATCCCTTTCATTTATCTTCCCAATTTTTCCTCTACCCTTCTTAATTGGTTTTTAACCATTTTTTTTTATTTTTTACAATTCTTTTAAAATTCTTCCAAAGCCTGAGATCAATTTACATTTTTCTTTCTGGCTTTGGATACAGGAGTTTTAACTTTGCTGTCTTCTGCTGAGTGCTGCCTCCTTCTTTTGACCTATTTTGTCACCATAGCGATTTTTTATATCCAGAAATTTTTCTGTTGTTTGCTCATTTTTCCAACCTATTTCTTTTAACTCCTTGCTAAAGTGGTGATCTAATTCCATGGTAGAGGGTGCACTGTCCCAAGCTTCAGGGGGTTTGTACAGCTGTTTGCAGAGATACTTCTAGGGACCTATAAGTTTTCAATTCTTCCAAGGTGGTATGATCCAAGGAGACGTATATTTTACTGGGCTGTGCCCCAGTCTGTGAGTGACCACAAGTCTTCTTTTCTGCCCTGGAACTGTGAGGAGGGTCCTTGTTTCACAGCAGCCTCAAGCTCTGATGTGCTAGTGCTCCTTCTTGCACTTCTATATGCAAACACATATACATATCTATTAACTATTAGCTATTAAATTAGCCATTGAAAAGGATGCTTTTAAATTCAAGAGTACAATAATAACAATAAATAACATTTAAATAGCACTTTAAGGTTTGCAAAGCCCTGTGCACATGTTATTTCATTTGATTGTCATAAGAACCCAAGGAAGTAGCTGTTATTATCATCCTGACTTTACAGATAAAGAAGCTGAGGGTAGGAAAAGTTTTAACCTGACTTACTCAGGGTCATAGAATTGGTAATTGAGGCTGGATTTGAACTCAGATGTTCCTAATTCTTAAATCCACAGTTCTTTTTCCATGGTTCTGCCTAAATGCATGAGATAGAAAGAACTTATATAAATAAAAGTCCTTTTAGAAATTAAGTGACTTACAATAAAAGTGAGCTAATGATGTGATGCTGCTCTGTGGTGCTAACAGTCATTGAATGTTAATGCTGCCAGGAAACTTATAGATAATGAATGACCATCCACTTTCATGTTACATGTAACCCTGAATCTGAGGCTTGGGAGTCAATGGCTCCAGGATGTACAACTAGTCAGTGCCCCAGCAGGGACTGGAATCCATATTGCTGTTGTAAGGACAGTTCTCCATCCCCTCCACCCCACAACAATGCTCACTCCATTTCTGTTGCCTGTCATTCTCTTTGTTATTTGGGGGAATTTTTCATGCCTGACAATCACTACTACCTCTTCCTTAATTCTATTGTTTTTCATTTAGTTTTATTCTTCAAATGACAAATACCACAAAAATGTAGGGGAGGGTAACTGTCTGTATGTACAAAAGATGAGGAAAATTATTTTGTATGAATCTTCAAAATAGTGATTCTCATGAATATTCAGCAGTATTTCTCCTTTCCTTTTCTTCCTTGCCCAAGATAAACAGTTGTCTTCCTGTTTCTAGCTCCATATCTTATAGATGCCACTATGTTAAGAAGTTGTTGCTGAACACCTCTGAAAAGCATTTTTTTTTCCTTTTTTCTGTTTAGGGTTAAATGCAAAATATTCGCCTCTTTCTTTGTGGTGCCTTGCCCTTTGCCATATACAATTGAGGGATGGAAGATCTGCTTTCTGCTGTCCCCATTTTCAAGCATTCCCAAATGACTTTATTGCCTTCCCCCACAGAAACAAGAAGTTGAGTAATGCCTATCCAAATAAACAGCAGTCATTGACCCAAGGGAGTGAGGTGTGTGGCTGCAGAGGAGGTGTGGGGGCAGGGGGAAGAGAGAGGTGCTGCCTATGATTTTCACAGGTCAGAATTTTGTTTAAAGAAGTTTTGTTTTCTTAACCTCAAGCCATGGTGTGTTATTTAATTTGTAGATTTTCCCACTTTTTTCAACACTGCTAGAATTACTACTAAGGCATGTGGCTTACAGAAAAAAGACTTTTGACCTTTGGCCACCAAGGAACTCACTAGCTGCTCTAAAGAGAAGCCATCTACTAGTGATGATTGCATTAGACAAAAACAGGTAATACAAAAAAGGACCATCCCAGTTCTGTACATCCTTAAAAAGGTAAAGGAAATACTATTTTTTAATAGCCATAAATAACATGAACTGATGCAAAGTGAAGTGAGCAGAACCAGTAGAACACTGTACACAATAACTGCAATAATGTACAATGATCAACTGTGAATGACTTAACAATTCTCAGCAATACAATGATCCAACACAGTTACAAAGGACTTAACATGAAAAATGTTATCCACCTCCAGAGAAAGAACTGTTGGAGTCTAAATGCAGTTCAAAGCATTTCTTTTTACTTTATTATTCCTGTTTTGTTGCTTTGTATTTTCTTTTGAAGCATGGCTAATATGGAAATGTTTTGAGTGAAAGCATATGTATAATCAATATCAAATCTTTTGCCTCCTCAAAGAGGGGGGAGAGGAGGGTGGAAGGGTGGAAAAGCATTTAGAGCTCAACATTTATGAAATGACAATTTTTTTGTTTAAATGAAGTTGAAAAAATAAAAATTATACATAAAAAAATAAAATAGTGTGTGTGTGTGTATGTCACAAGTCCTGACATTAGTTTGCTTTTTAATCTATCTCTGACCACTTTTTTGTAGTTGCTATCTAATAAAACTGTACAGCACCTTGCGAACCTCAAAATATATAGATTTTATATATTATGGTAATGAGTAATATTCTGCTTTGTCTTCATTCTTAAGAAAATGACTGGAATAATGTTTCCTAGGAAGCACTCCTAATAAGAATAGACTATATACCCATTCTCCACCCCCACTAACCTGGGGCCCATCCTCTATGAAATAATTTCAGGAACCCAGGTAGAAAAGAAGGTATACAGTTATAAAGGTTACTGTAGTAAGGCACAGGAGAAAGAAAAGGAAGAGGAGGAGGAGAAGGAGGAGGAGAAGGAGAAGAAGGAGGAGGAAGAAGAGGAGGAGGAGGAGGAGGAGGAGGAGGAGGGAGAACCATAATGTTGCTATATGTATCCTTGACTTGGAGTCAAGAGCCTGAGATTCAAATTCTGATTGTGATATTTACAAATTGTGTCCTATGTGACCTTGTGTAGCTAATTCCCCAGCCCCATTACTCCCCACACATCCCCAAGAACATTGAGAGTTATGTAGAACAGATGAGGAAACTAGGAGATATAAGATGGTTTGTCAAAGATTAGACAGGTGATGGGTAAGAAATTAGGATTTGAATCTGAATCTTTTAATTGGTACCCATAGCCTGCCAGGTCAAGGTGATAGGGCTCACTATCTCTACTCACATTTGAATTACAAGGACTTGGAGATGGCCCAATATCCATGGGACCATCTGAGATACACACATACCTATACATATATAATGCACATCCATACATGCATAATACACATACAGACATATACAGATGTGTACATGAATACATCTATATATGTCTACATAACTACACACATTTGTGTATTAGGAGAGGGCTGCATAAAATAAAATTCACTTAAGTAAAAAGAAACATGAATGAGTTGGTTTCTGAATATCAGAAGTAGCATAATGCCCCAAGTGAGGAGGCTGAAGATGAGAGGATCTAAAGCCATGTACCAGCTTCTCTGTAAATTACAGTGAGAGCTGCCTGCTCTCTTTATTCACTCACAGACTGTTTTTCTGATGTTTATGCCTCACCATGTTCTGCACTTCTTGTTTCTTGTTCTTCAATACCAAAGCTGTGCAGATAATATTAAGGCATTTTAATAGAGAAAAAATGGATATCTATTGTGATTGTCATTCAGCTATTTTTCAGTTGTGTCCAACTCTTCATGACGCCATATTGGGTTTTCTTGGCAAAAGTGGCTATTGCCTTATCTGGGGTGGAGGGAGACATATATCTATATCTATACACATAATAAATACACATACGTACACATATATGCATACATATATACACATATAAATATGTGTGCTGTGTATGTGCATATATGTGTGTAGGTATGAATGTGTATGTGCATATGTATATACATGCATATATACATGTATGGTGTTGTGTGCACTATATATGCAAATACATGTGTGTATTGTATATTTGTATACACACAACATATACATGTGTATGCATGTATCTATGTATAGCTGTATTATATGTATGTGTATGTAGACATACACATTTATATCCATATATTTTGTGAGAGCATATATATGTGCACATACATATGTATATAGATAGATGTAGATGTCCGTACATACATTAGACAACTATTCTGTCAATATTTATGTATGTATATATGTATATGTGTATGTATGTGGGCAATGATGATATGATAGGCTATCTGTTCAACTGCTTTTCACATTTAGTGAAATGTGTTTTTTCTGTGTTTTGTTTATTTTTTTTCTCCCCTATTCTCCCCTTACATACATACATACTTCCCCCTTAGACAGTCCCAATACTAGGTGAGGCCCAGAGCATCTATTCTCTCATTGGACTTCCTGCCTCTCCAATCCATTCAGCACAAAGCTAAATACACAGTTCCTAAAATATAGTTTTGACTGAGTCATTGCTGTGTTCAATACACTAGTGGCTATTTCCTCTATGATCCATGACAGACTCCTCTGTGTAGCAGTTAAAGCCTTTCACAGCCTGACTCAAATCCACCTTTCCAGCCTCATTATGTATTAAACCTCTTTTGTGCTTTATAGATTAACAAAATTAAACTTTTTGCAATTTTTTATAGGGAGAATTCTCTTTCTCATTTCCCTGACTTTGCCCAGTGTGCCCAATGACTATCAACTCTACTATTCAAAACTTCTAGATTCTTTCAAAAATTGAATCAATCTATATTTCCTACAAGAGATATGTACAGCCCCCAATGCCTGTTGTCTCCCTGAAAATATTATTTTCATTTATTTTTTTTTATTCTGCAATTAACATACACTAAAAAGTGGGGAGGGGCAATACCTTTCTATATATATAACAAAATAGGAAAATGATTTTATATGAATCTTCAAATTCCTATATACATTACATATAGCTTAGAATTTTTAAAGTTTATATAATTAATTCACTATTTAACTTTCAAAAATATCCTGCTTTTCTGTTTCCTTCTTTAAAAAGAAATTTTTCCTCCCTTTCCTTGCGTTCTGAATCCTTCAATTATTGTTCTTTCTTTTTCCCTTTTTTTTTTTTTTGGCAACATTATCACAATCTCTTCCCCTAGACCCTCATACTACAATCCCCCAATCAATTAAAAAAAAAAAAAGGAAACACAATCCTTGAGAAAAATATGCCTACTCAAAACCAATCTCCATATTGACCATGGCTGAAAATATGACTTAGTCTGCATTTGAGGTTATTGCTTCTCTGTTATGAGCTTGTGGGGAGCCGTTTCATCATAGGTGCTTGAGTTGTGGGTGGTCATTTCATTGAACAGAGCTTTTGAGACTTTCAAGACTGTTTTTCTTTACACTGTTTTTGTCCTTAAATAAAGGTTTCTCCTGGTTCTCCTTGCTTCATTCTGTACCAGTTCATGTAAGTCTTCTCAAGTTTCTTGAAAATTGCCCCATTCATCATTTCTTATGTTCTCATGTCTTATTATATTTTATTACCTCTCCACAACACAATTTGTTCAGCAACTCCCAAATTGATAACTACCCGCTTTTAGCAATAAAGTTTTGCTACATCAACAAACTGCTGATATATATATATATATATATATATATATATATATATATATATATACATATATATATATATAATACATTTTAATTATTTTTCTGTTATTTGTAACCACTACTTAGGAGTATATGCCTAGTAATATGCACAGTTTAATGTCTGGGGCTATAGTTCCAAAATGCTTTCCACAATGGCTAGAACAATTCACAACTCTATCTGTGGTGTATTCATCTACCTCTCTTCCCTTCAGCTCCTCTGACAACTCTCACCTTCCTTCTCTTTCATTTTTCATAATCTGATATGAAATGTAAGATTAGCTGTAATTTGAATTTCTCTAACTGTTCATGATTGGAGTAATTTTATATGGTTGTTCTTAGTTTTACTTCTCTAGTTGAAAAATCTCTTCCTACCTTTTGTTGCCTTATATTTTGAGGAAAATGAATTGCTATATATTTCAATAAATTTTTAAGAAATCTAGAATAGCAGAACTTGATCAGAGAAATATGTTTCAAGGATTTTCCCCCAAGTTGATAATTTCCCTTCTAAATATAACTGTATTAATACTGTTTGGGTAATAAAAAAAAAAGTTTGATTGTATTTAATTTTAAAAATCCATCTTATCTTCTATGTTTCTCATGATTCCTTTTTTGCTCATGAACTCTTCCCCCTATTTCTAGCTGCAAAAGGGATTTCCTTCTTTTTTCTTCTAATTTGTTTGTGCTGAGAGCTTTCCTTCAATTTGGAGCTCATTTTAGTAGTTGGTGTGAGGTGCCAATCTAAGGCTAATTTCTACCAGACATCTTTCAAGTTTTCCCAGTAGTTTGTTGTTTTTTTTTTGACAAATGAATCCTTACCCCAGCCATTGCTGCCTTTAATTTATCTAACACTATCCTACTATCTGCATTTGCTTTTGTATACTGTATGTAAAATCATTTCTGCTGATTGAAATTTCCATTTTTCAAGTAGTACAAAATAATTTTTGTTATGGTTTAATGAAATAGTTTAAACTTTTATACTGTTGGACCACTTCTTTTTCTATTTTGGTTTTCATTTGTTCTTTTGAGATTCTTGATCATTTTTTCCCTCCAGATAAATTTAGCCATAATTTTTTCCTAGACTTTTAAAAATAATGTGTTATAGTTGGATGAATATTACACTGAATATGTATATAATTTTGACAGCATTGTGTCATTTAGCAATTTGGTACAACCAAATCATGAGCACTAATTATTTGTGAGCAGCAGCATGATGTACTTGATAGAGCATTGACTATAAAGCTTTGAAAATCCATGTGCAAATTTTGCCTCTGATACATACTGGCTACATGACTCTACTCATGACTCTACCAAGCCACTAAATTCTCTTATTGATCTAGGTTCAAAGGGTCCTAAGCTTATTAAGCCTACTACCTCCTTTCATATATATATATATATATAAAGTAAGTCTTGTAAGTCCAATTTCCAGTAAGTCCCTGGAAATCTACTTTCTTTAGCCCTTCAATTTTTTTTTTTTAATTTGCATCATTTCACAAAATATAAAATAAATATCTTAAATGATATATTCTACTTTTAATAATTTATTGTAAATTCATTTGTATTTTCCCACACTGAATTTTGATGATGTGATATTATGTCATGTAACCATATAGTGTTGTATTATAAATAGGTCATTACATTCACATGTTCCTGCTGATGTTTGCTGGACTTCTGCACAATGCATGACAAGATCACCAGCCAACACTTGCTTGTTAAGACCTGTTGGGCCTACATGACCACTGATCAGTTATAACTTGGATTTTAGGTGTTTATTTGTAAAATAGTGTAACCACTGTGATGAAAATCTGTATGAATGGTTTTTCAAAATTTTCTTTTCTTTCCTTATGCTTGTACCACCACCTTACTTTTATTCAATGCCCGTGAATTGTACCTGAGGCTACTACCATGCCCCAGATCATTGCAGTGCCCCCTCAGGTGGTGGGTATCATCCACTTTGGCAACCTATACATCTAGGTAGATCTCTAAGACTTTAAGTTGCAGAGCACATATCAATATTACATTGGAAAATGGTGCTACAGATATAGAAATTCCTTATATGAATGAAATCACAGGTCCAAGTTCTATCCTTTATCTCCTAAAGAAGGGTGTAGTTCCATGCAACTAGGAATTAAAATATACAGACACTGGGTTAGGGAGATCCATCTTGTCCTACTGGAAAGTCAGAGGGGTGATGGGGGAGGACATAGGAGAGAGCAGATTGGGGGAGAGGTTATACAGTGGGATAGGGCTATTTTGGGGTGGTGGGTGGGGGAAAGATGGGGAGAAAATTTGTAACTCAAAATCTCATGGAAATGAATGATGTAAACAAGAAAATAAATTAATTAATTAAAAAAAAGAATGGTATAGTTCATTCATATAGATTCTGCATGTAATTGGTAGAATGACTCCCAAATATTTCATACATTTTGTTGATAATTAGAATTTACATATCCATTGATGCTGTGTTTAGTTGATAAATATGCAGAATTTAGCTGAAATTATTGTTTCAATTTTTTATTGATTGATTTTGTTTTTATTTGAGTCTCTAGAGTTTCTTAAATAGGACATTTTATTGCCTTGGTTGATGAGTCAGAGAACTAGGATGTATTAAGCCCTCATATTTGCAAGACATTGTGCTAAGCTCTGGCAATTTAAAGAAGAGCCCAAACAAGTCATAAAACAGTCTCTGCTCTCAAGGAGCTAATAGTGTAACAGGGGAGAGACAACATGCAAACAACTATGTCTAAACAGCATAGGATAAAAGAGGGTAGTATCAGATGGAAAGCGCTAAGATTAAGGAATCTTGGGAAAGAGTTCTTTAAAAAGGTAGGACTTTAGCTGAGACTTAAAAGAAACCAGGAAATCTAAAAATGATCACTTTTCTTCTTTCCCAAGACTCATTCTCATAATTTTTTTTTCTTATCTTACTTTTACAAACATCATTTCTAGCACTATATCAAGTAGTACTGTTATGGCTACTATGGAAATATGTTTTGCATGATTTTGCATATATAATTGATAACATACTGTTTGCCTTCGTAATGGCTGGAGGAAGGATGGAGGAAGGGAGAGAATTAGGAACTCAAAATTGAAAAGAAAAGGATGTCAAAAATAAATACATAATTATTAGAATGTAAAAATAAATATATAATGATTTAAAACTGTAATGTAAATACTAGAAATTCATACTTTGGATATATTATCAGAATGACTTCATTCCTTATGATGTTGATTATTCACTTCTTATATCAAGTCAATTTTTATGATTGCTCTATTTAATATCCTATTTTGTTCAAATTATTAATGAGTTAAATTAATTTTGTTTGTTCAATTGAGCGTCTAGAATTTCTTTAGTGGAGATTTAGAGCATCTGGGAAAAAAAAAATCCTCTTTTTCTGTGATTATTCCCATAATTTTTTTTTCTAATTTTACTGCTATGGATAGCATTTACAGAATGATTTCAGATAACACTCGTGTGTGTGTGTGTGTGTGAGTGTGTGTGTGTGTGTGTGTGTGTAAGTGTGTGTGTGTTTCCCCATGGGTTTCTCAAAATGATCATACTTTTCTGTACTTTGTACATTGTGAACTTTCTTCTGTTGTTTTTTATGCATCTTGTTGTTGTTATTTGTACTTAATTCTCAAAGAGGACCATAACATCTGGAAGAAGATGCCATGACTTGCAAGTGAATTGGATTACAGTAAGGGAGGGGTGTGCAAAATCACCAGCCTCACTTTCTCCTCCATAGCCATCTGGCTCTAGTGGCAAGATATAGATCAGGATGACTAGAGATGACCCCCAGTGTACATTGTAAACAATGGCCCCATTTTAAGGCCTTCACTACGGATGATCCCCCTGCCATAACCACAAAATTTAAAAAAGCAAGAAAAAAATTTTGTAATATACTAGAATAGTGAAGTAAAATATATCAACATAGCAGCCAGCACTTTAAAAAATACAAAAACATACTCTTATATAGGGCTCATGTAATATAAATTTAGTCTATTCATTACTAACCCATTCTGTGCTTTGCAGATTCTTTACCCCTATCCCAGGGCAAAGTGACATCATTTGTAAACTCTAAGAAAAGTGTAAACTCTATGAGTCTCTGGCTCACCTCTGATCCATGTTCTACCTGGGCTAGACAGCTACAGGGAGTTCTCCCTTTTTTTGTAATCCCAAGCCAAGTTTTTTCCATTTTAACCCATTCACATCTTCTTGGAAGAACATAGCTTTCATCTCTAAGTTTCCTTGACTTACTAGTTAAAATTTTGACTTTTTTTCTATTTAGTGTCAGAGATGAAACATTTCCCCTGACATCAAGGAAAACTTACCCTAGACTGCATCCACTCAGCTCATGTTCTATATTTTCCTATCAATAATTACATAGCTAAGAAATAACTATGTCTGTCAACCCCAAATCCAGATCTTCCCTCTCCAAACATGGACTTTATTGCACTATGTGATGAAGCTCAAAAGTTTCATTTCCCTATGACTCTATAGTCAAGTTTAGTAGAAATGCAAAATTCTTCTTATTGTCTTCTTTCTCCTTCCCAAAACGTCCTCAGGGTCTTGTCTGTCAATGACGTAAGGTTAAAGTTAGACCTTTTAGTCTTAATAAATATTCTAGGTAAAATTTCAAAATGTTGTACCTTAGCTCATTTGAGAATATGTGCTTCTTAAGACTACTTGTGTAAGATAGATGCTATTATTATTCAATTGCAGAGAAGAGGAAACTGAACAGACAGATATCAAGAGGATTGACTATTAAGTGGCTTGACTAGGATTATACAGTGTTAAGTTTCTAAGGCAGAATTTGAATTCAGTTCATTCTGAATCAAAATCCAGGATTCTGACCTCTGTCACCTTGTTGTCTTATAAAAATGAAAGGTTGAGAATTCTTTTTCAAAGTTTTGTTTTTGGGGAGCAGATGGTAACAGAAATATTGGATTAAAAACTCATAATAGATACCCCACCCCAGTTAAAGAAAGATTCATTAACAATAGGACAGGAATTATGCTTCACAGCCCATAACTGGGAAGAAAGTATCCTAGCCAATGTTCTTCTGTGTGTCTAGAAATATGGGAACAGTCTCATCAACCAGACCCTCAAACAGACACAAGAAAATACTCACATCTGAATGAGCCACAGATGTTTATGAGAAGTAAAACTAGGTCAGGAAAAAACATCAGCTTATAGCAGGGTAAGGAAAGAAATAGGGAAAAGGGTGTCAGCTAGAGCCAGCCAAAGAGAGGGAAAGAGACAGGGATAAGGAAAAACTCAGTTGCTCTCCCTTCTTCACAAGGTATTTGCTTTTAACTCAAACTCAAACATGAGTTGTAATCATGAAGAACCACCTCTAAAAATTTCCATTCACCCCCATTAGTTTCCTATTTCTCCCCTTGGGCCTGGAAGGGAACACTCTATCTCAGACCCTACCCTTGGCATGGCTGATGTTAAAAACTGGTCCCAGCTGCTTTTTTTCATCCTCTCTGCTGATGCTGCAACCCTGGAGTAGGCAAGAAGAAGCTATCCCTTCATCTCCTTCCTGTTATTCCAACTCTTTTCCATGAACATCTCCAAGTCTCAGTTTCTGGTCCCCAAAATATATACCATTCATTTGAACAAAGAACAAAAATTCCATTACCTCATATACCTTTTTTAGCCACTCTTGTTAACTGTAGGAAAGTTGCAGCCACTCTTCCTTGCTCTCATCTACCCCTCCATTCTACCCCCACCACATATTTGCTTTGAGTGGGCTAATGCAATACATTTTTGACTTCACATTAGAAGGCACATTTTTTTAGTTTGTGATAATAAAAAGAAAAAAATTTAGAGTTGAAAGGAAATGGAAACTGAGAGTAGAAGTTATTTGCGAAATGGTAATTAGACCATGGTATTTGAATGTAATGGAACATAGCTACAATAAATGATGAAAAATTATGCTTCTAGAGAAACTTGTGAATGCATGCATGCATCAACCGATGCATTTGAGTTGAGCAGAATAAGGAAAACAGTTTTATAAACTGTAATACTATATAGTTTAAAAAGACTTAAGATCTTTGATAAAGGCAATGACTAACTACAATTCTAAAGGTCTTTGAGTCTTAATACTAATTTCCTGAAAGAGGTGATAATTTTCCCCATATAACTACTCTGTCCCCTTGCAGAAGATAGAATATGGTCCATCCTTTTAAGAGTAATGAAAGAGTAGAGGTTCTGGGAGTGACTGAACAATTAGAGGAACAGCTCGAAGTGGTGGACTGATCTTCCAGGATGAGAAGACTGTAGGGTCACAGTGAAGAAATAAGTACAAAGAGTAAATAATAGAGCCCAGAGGGTAAGGAAAAAGAGAATATGACTGGTCTGGGAACTTTCCTTAAAATTAAGTAGAGGAAAGAAAAAAAAAAGATCTAGTTATCTATCTATATACTCAATGTATATGCATACTTACATACAAACATACGTACATACACACACACACATATA
>CM053592.1:9271941-9290730 GCA_028646515.1 Pseudochirops corinnae
AAAAAAAGAAAATCCTGTTGGTGGAGTTGTGAAATGGTCCAGCCATCCTGGTTAACTATTTGCAGCTGGACTCAGAAGATCATTGAGCACAATCACAGCAATGCTGTAATGATGATCAACTTTAAAAGACGTGGCTATCTGATCTATAAAATGAACTAAGACAATTTCAATGGAATCATTATGGAAAAACAAAAAACAAAACAACTGCTATCCATCTCCAGAGAGAAAACTGACAATCTCTGAATTCCAATTGAAGTATAATTTTCTCCTTGTCTTTATTCTTCTTGTTTTTTTTTTAAATATTGCTAATATGGAAATGTATTTTGAATGATTTCACATGTATAACTGATATCATATTGCTTGTCTTCTCAGTGAGGGTAAGGTGATGTTAGAGGGAGGGAGAGAATTTGGGATTCAAAATTCAAAAAGAAAAGAATGTAAAATTTTTAATAGATTTTTTTTTTCTTTTAGGAGAAGGCTTACATGGGGAAAGAGGAGGTTGATATTATAACCACATTTGAAATTATCATGATGTCGAAGCAAAAGTCATCAACTAACTTAAAAACAAAATACATAAATACTATAATAATTTGTGACCCCTGGTCATTTCTCTACATGGGCAGGGCTGCTCAAGTCAATCGTGCATGCCCCTACCTCTGGCCTCATGGAGCTAATGACAGAAGCAGGTGGGGTGGCAACTGGGATGGTGAGGGCCAGACCTTTTATGCTGTGCCAGAAGATATACAATAAGTATGATGGTACCTTGTCAAAGACCTGAAATTGGCTTGTAGAAGTGAATATCACACAGGTTGTGTCTTGTGAGTTACTGTGAAGTGGTATAATTTTCTGCATATTCACTCTTTGTTGAGGAAGAAATTGCTTAGAAGCAAACTAGAAAGTCATGTTATGCTCAAAATATTGCCGAATATATGAATCCTCTTATAATAAATTCATGTTTTCAAAACATGTGCAATAGCAGAACTGACTATACTCCAGTCTGGTCTATTAGAACCTATTGACCTAAGAATAGAGACTCCTCGTGGATCTAAAATAGATTAATTATCTCAAATGATGGCCAGAATTTTATGTAAAGATGTTATAAGAATGTAGAGTAATTAATAGTCCATCACATGCATTCAACAAAGGTTTTCTGCTACTATTTAAAATTGTTAGAAACATTCTTCCTTTGACTTTTACCCTTCAATGGCTCTGTGATCTCATCAGTGTGAGTTTGCCCAGTAATGATATATAGGGAAACCCATCCATGTCTTCTCATTCTGTGCTACTCTAGTTCACATCCCCCATTGCCGTGTGCCCCCTAATGAGCTGGAGGGCCTTTCTCTGGACAACAATGAATATTTCTCAGAGTGAAACAAAAAATAGGTTAAGGACTGATGAAAAGCTTTCTGGAAAATTTAATAGCTAACAATACACCTCATACATAATGCAAAACAGTGTTAATGTGGTTCCATAAACAAGACTCAGAAACGTTGCAAGTGTTGGAGTATGTGATTCTGATGAGTAGCTTGTTTATTGTCCAGGGTTTGACGGGCTAATCAGTGCTGGCAAGGGCTCGGATTCCCAGGAACGCTGCGCAGCTGTGGCCTTAGCTAGACTTTCCCTCTTTGGAATGCTCTAATCCTTTCAATATTGCCTTTAATATGTTTTCAATATTCATCTGGATAAAAAAAAAGTGCTGAATGTTGCAATAGTTTAATCCTTATGCTTGTCACACAGGAAATCTGGGTAAAGCAGAAGGTAACAGCATCTTTATTGTTAAAACCTAACACAATTGACTTGTCTTGCACTACTCAGTCTTCATTGTGTATATGGGTTATTTATGACCTTCAGTGAAGCTTTGAAACAATTGAGAGGTAGGAGTGTGCTCCAAGTGCTGCAGCCAAGCATTAGGCTGCAGGGCTTGGCTGCACTTCCCAAACGCCCCCTTTGCCATAAACAAGGCTTGGTGTCCCAGCAGGCCTCTGTGTCTGCAGGCAATATAGACAAATATAGAATGACTGTTGGGGTCATTACATACAACAGGCCTAATTCTTGACAAGGCAGGAGGGGAAATTGTTTAATAGTTCGTCACACATTTTTTTTTATTAGTTTTCCAAAATGATTAGCCAACTCATTGTTACCAAATCTCTTACACAGAGTACTAGAAAAAAGCTCTTGGTTCCTTTTCCACCACTAGTTAGATGTGTTACCCTGAATAAGTTACGACCTCCCCAAGTCTCAGTCTTATTAAATGGAAAGATGTACTGAATGATCTCAAATGTCTCTTCTACATATTTAATTCAATGTCCTTTTTTGTAATTTTAAAGGAAGAAATAAAACCATATTGTATATATATACATATATAGTGTATTCATGAATATAATGTGTGTATGTATGTATGTGAATATATATGTGTGTGTGTATATATAGATATATATATAAATATACATAATATTGTATATGCACACACAGAAACAATACTAAATAAGATCACATTAGAAGTGGATTTCTTTGTGAAATAGTGACTCTCACTGGAGCTATTTAAGCAAGGTATAGATGACTCCTTGTTGGCATTCTGTGGAGAGCATCAAAGGACAGTGAATTTGTTCAGTTGATCTCTAAGATTTCTTCTTATATTTTTACATTTTTGAAAAAAATAATAATATGACAAAATTATAGTAACACTTTCCATGTTCAACCCACCATCAGAGACAGTAGACAATTACAAAGTAGTATAATGCCACCCAGGTCAATGTATAGTGAAATTTTGTGTATCCTGAGATGACTATGCCAGGTGTGAAGACCTGGTATGGATGATGAAATTTGAAGCAGTGGTTCTTTGGTGATAGTATTGCTTCGATCTGCATAAGAATCTGTATGAAGGAAGTATTCCTAGGAATCAAAGAGAAAAATTTAAGAGGTGACCACCAAATTGATGTTATGATTATCAACTTAATACAAAGAGCAGCAGAGCTAGTGGTAATTGTCATAGATTGTCATAGTAAAATGCAAAATATCACAAGTTTTAGGCAAGAGTTTTTTGTTTGTCAAGGGTAACTTTGGATCACATAATAACATATTACTGTGCAGAGCAGGGTAATAATAATAATAAATGATGATAAAATAATTGTAACAAGAATAACAAAAACAATAAGGATAAAGACAATAAACAGTATTATCTCTATGCTTAAATAATAATAGTTTGACCAGCTACTAAAATTTAAGGGAGAAAGCTAAAGATACTTAAATTATTAACAGTCTTTACTTAATTCAAACTCTTGAAATTATACATAATGCAAAATAGGTGACAAATATCCACATGTAAACATATAAACACAAGCACACATACATTGAAGTCTCAAGTCATTTTGAAAAGGAGATGGGCATACTTATACTGGAATTCTAAAAAGCCTACTTGGGTTTGACTATGTGAATCCAATGAACAAAGCCATCATACCAAAGCATAGCATTTTTAAAAAAAAGTTGCTAAGTGCTTATATAAACACCATTCTCACATAGTATTTGACAGAAAGTATAAAACATTTTTCAGAACATATTTACAACATTATATGTGGTGTCTGTTGTCACAGTAAGAACCATAGCGGGGAAGGTTTTTTGGAATATGCTTAAGAAAAGGAATCTAATGCCATCATGACAGAAGCAGCCTGAGAGAATCATTCAATGTCTTTTGAAAGGCATTGTTAGAATAAATCAATATCAAGTTGATACTTACAGAATAATACTATAATACTATATTGCTAACAACATTGGCAACAAAGAAAGAAATGTGTAAAGGAATTCAGAAAACAATTCTATATCAGTTGACAATAAATGTAAAAATTTTAAGGTGATACAGGGAGTTGAAGCAGCATAAAGAATGAAATAAAAATTTTAACCTCAATCAAAAACTAGACTTCAGAGATGTGAGAAGTATAGAAATAAGAGGCAAGAGAGACCTCTTGAAGAATGAGGACGTGGACAATTTCTGGTCCTTTTTTATTTAGTTAAAGAAGTTCAATGTAAGAAAACACAAATTAGGGTGGATAGGTGGTGCAGTGAATAGAGCACTGGCCCTGGAGTCAGGAGGACCTGAGTTCAAATCTGGCCTCAGATACTTGACACACTTACTAGCCGTGTGACTTTGGGCAAGTCATTTAGCCCCAATTGCCCTCCAAAAAAAAAGCAAAAAAGAAAAATTAAAAATAAAAAATAATAATAAAAAAATAAAAAATAAAAAAAAGAGGCACAAAAATATAAAAAAAAGAAAAATTGAATCAAAAAAGGAGCATAAAGCTTTGAATATTAATAATATAATAATTGATTGACAATTTACATCAGTAGAGGTAACTGAACTTCTAGTTTTTCTGCATTCTCAGGTGGCAGAGGCACCAGATTAGATCTCTAATTGTTGGTTGAAATAACTTCACAACAGTACATAAAATACTAGCAAAAGAAGGATGCTGTCATTTTTACTTGCTTGTTCTCAGAAAAAAAGAAAAAAAAAGTTTGATTCCATCTTTTTGTTTGTTTTTAGGAGGGGGAAGGCAGGACAATTTGAGTTAAGTGACTTGCCCATGGTCACACAGCTAGTAAGTGTTAAGTGTCTGAGACACATCTGAACTCAAGTCCTCCTGACTCCATTATCTATTCACTAACCCACCTAGCTGTCACAATTCCACCTTTTTAAAAAGAGGTCATCCTGAAGCAATCTACATGCTCTTGTTCTTTTCCACGTTCATTGGTTACAACCCTTCTATACAACCACATTAATGTCCAATGTGAAAGTATTTGCAGATCCTATACTTGATTCCATGATGCAATGGGGGAAAGGAGAGGGAGGAAGAAAATCTGAAACTCAAGGGATTGTGGAACTGAATCTTGTAAATTAAAAGTAAACAAACAAATCAACTTAAATTAAAAAAATAACATAAAAAGAGATCATCACATATCTATTACCCAAAGATAACAATATTAACTATGTCTCCAAATGCAAGACAAATACATGTTTTGTGTATTTTATTTTTAAAAAGTACAATGTTTATCACTAAGTTATAATCACAGTATAAAAAGAACCAGTACTTGTAGTTTAATGTTCACAAAGGACTTCTCAAATATTTTATCCTTTTATCTTCACAACAACCTTGGGAAATAGGTACTATTATCATCCCTATATTACAGATAAGGAAATGGAGGAAGGCAGAGTTCAAGTGACTTTTCCAAATCACACAGTGTCATGGGTCTGAGGTAGGATTTGAACTCAGGTGTTCCTGCTTCCAGGGTTAGGACTCTTTCCCCTACACCACTGAGTGAAATGTCTTACCTGGAGAGCAAAATGTATTATAACCCAGATCACTGAGGTTAAAGAGAAACTTATTATCTCTGGAATAATCATTCATCAAACTGTTTTAAAAAATCTCAGTATTTACACAGCCTTTCCTGATTGTTGAAAAGCCTTTGACTCAGCTTTGTAATCAAATGTGATTGGGGATGGGGGGAAATAAATGTGGTTAGATGGGGATGACATCAGTTATTTCATTCCCATGTCTGATGACCTAAAATATATATGATCTACAGTTGGTTCATGGTCACACAGGTGGAAAACAATATAGGAATAATTTCATATTCTGTCCTATGACTTCAAAGAGCTCCCTGTAAGGAGACATTGGGGGTCCTTAAAAGGTTTTGCTGATAGAGAAGATCATATTGTCAAAGAAATACTCAAGTTGATGTAACTCTTGACTTAAGATGTCTCTGATATGTAATTCTTTGCTAAATTTTTTGAGGGAAGAGTGTGGGCAGAATTTGTCTCATTTTAATACCTCTCTTAGGTGCATATTACTTGCCAAGGACTGTGCTAGGAGCTGAGGGCACCAAATAAAGGCAAAAACAGTCCCTGCCTTCAAGAAACTTCAGTTGTAATAAAAAAGAAAACATGCATGTGAATGTTGTTGTTCTATTGTTTCAGTCTTGTCCGACCTTGTGTCCCTATTTGGGGTTTTCTTGGCAAAGACGCTGGAGTAGTTTGCCATTTTCTTCTCTAGCTCATTTTACAGATAAGGAAACTGAGGAAAATAGGATCAAATGACTTGCCCAGGGTCACATAGCTAATAAGTGTGTAAGGCCAGATTTGGACTCAGGAAGGAGTCTTCCCCACTCCAGACCCAACACTCTATCCATACAGCACCACCTAGATGCACTGTATAAAAATACGTATGCGGAAGAAACATAATGAGTTAGTGGGGAAGGCTCTCACAGCACAGTTCCAATAATAACATGTCAACAAGTCTATGAATATTGATTAATTAATTACTATGTTCCCTGTGGCAGCCAATGTGTTAAGTGCTGAGGATAAAAATATAAACAAAAAAGACAGTCTCTACCTCTAAGGAGATTAGAATCTAATCAGGGAAAAAGGAAGCTGACAACCAGAGTGTGTGGAGGGTGGGGTGGTATCTAGTGTGGAGACATGATGAGGTCCCAAGGAGTGCATCTGGATGGAAAGTGAACAGATGCATGGCTTAGGCACCTTCTTTACACGGAGGATGTAGGAAGAGCCTGCTACTGCACTCTCCAGTCAGATTGGTCCCAGAGGTAGATGCTATTGATGAGGTGTGATTTCCTGGGCTGATGTGATCTGGTAGGAAGAACAGTCATCATGAATATCCAGTCAGGGAGCAGCTAAGTGGCACAGTAAAGAGAGTACCTGCCCTACTGAGTTCAAATCTGAACTCATACTCTTAACACTTACTAGCTGTGTGACCTTGGGCAAATCACTTAAACCCAACTGCCTTGCCTTCACCCTTCCAAAAAAAAAAAAAAAAGAATATGCAACCAGAAAAGGAAGTGGGCCCATTACATTAGCCAGCTAATGTGACAGGAAGAGCCTTAAATTTAATAGCAGAGGAACTTGGTTTAAATCCTGACTCTGCACTTTACTCCCTACCTAAGTAAATTTTAATGAATCACTTTCTGTCTCTTGGACCTCAATTTTTCCATCTGTCAATTGAGGAGATTGGATTAGGTCACTATCTTGGTGCCTTTTAGCTGTAAAGTTGCTAATTTATGCAGGTGGAGGGAAACATAGAAGATGAGCTGTCCAGACAAATGTGGGTATGTACAGAATGATAGATATTCTGGAGGCTGATCTCCAGTGAATTAGGCAGATCCTCCTGGAAGATCTAGGAAGACCATGAACAAGAAGGGCACCCGATGAGAGGTGTGGAGGGATAGGGGAAGTTTTCACATGAATAATGGCATGTACTGAGATTATAAAGCTCAGATTTGAAAAACAGTGTGATATGTCATAAAAGATAACTTTAGAGTCAGGAAACCTGGGTTGAAATCATACCTCTAAAAATGCTCACTATGGGATCCAGAACAAGTTGTTGAACTGTTTAGTACCCCAGGAAGCCCTCTGAGAGTATACATCACTACACAGGTGCTGATTTGCATCATTTGAGTGAGTTTTCTCATTATTAATGTTCCCTATAACAGTGACATCACATGTCTAATCTTGATCCGTATTGTTCCTGAGATTCTTCCCCTCAGTGGACTCTCTCCTGTGACCAATTTAGATTAGGAATTAGAATACTGAGATAAGCAGATAGGTGTCAACAGAAGGAAAAAAAAAGATATCACAGAAGTGAAAAGCTCAGTCTCACCTTGTTTCAAGTAGTCACCTGCCAGTCAAAAGAGGTCACCCTTGCTCAAGTGGTAAAAGACAAAATGGGCTTCATATTAGAGAAACTGGGCATGCTCAACAAGGTCCTTCAAGGGAGATTCCATGTTAGCAATGGGCATGCCGAGAGAAGCCCAGATGTACTATTTTTGTGTGTGTGTGTGTGTGTGTGTGTGTGTTCATGTTTTGATGTTGTCTATATATATGTCATGTCTGCATTCCAGACCATAGTGTAATAGAGTATCAGACACAATTGTTTTCCGAACAAGACATTTAACCTGATTGAGACAGGTTTTCTTATCTGTAAAATGAGATTTTTAGATTATCCAGAACTATATTCTTATGATCCTAGGAACTTGATGGGAGCAGAAATTCTATCTTATTGAGTTTTTATAAAATTTCCCCCAGAGGCATTTAGTAATGTTTGTTAAATTGAATCGAATTAAAGTGTAGTTTGCTTCCTAATTTTTGTGCTTAAAATGGTCTAAACCAGGCTTGCGTGTTCTGTTCTGCATTATCATTTGGCAGCGAATGCTATCTGATGTTTGCCTCATGTCTGACTGAAATGAGCCCAGGTCACTTAAGTAGGTGAACATGTATTGAACTCAGAGCTCACCCTGCTGAGGGAAAGGGACCTTAATGACTTGATGCTGATTGTGGCACAGAAGAAAGATCAGTGGCAGTACTTGGTATTGAAGTTGAAGCTGTGCAGCAAAGCCCTTTTATTCTGTCTTAGTCCAAGTCCAAATTTAGTTACAGAAATTGTTCTTGCATGACTGTAACGCCCTTGTGTGGTAAATATATCCTCACTTATATACCATTTCTTTATATTTAAAAAAGTTTTATAATTAATTAATTTTTAGTTTTCAACATCCACTTCCATAAGATTTTGGGTTAAATTTTCTCCCTCTCCTTCTTCTCCCCAAATCACACTCACTCTCTCTCTCTCTCTCTCACACACACACACACACACACATTTTAATTTTTTAAAGTTTTATTTTTGTTACATTTTGAGTTCTGAACTGTCTCCTTCCCTCCCTTCCTACCTTGCACTAGACCATTTGACTAACATAATGTAATACAAAAAAATTTGTAATATAATTATAAACAATATGACATAATCTATACAAATGCACAGATATTTTATACTTTTATAATTCTATGATAATTATTTGATATACATTTTATATGATAAAGTATGTATAATTTTTATATTATATTAAATTATATCATATATACATGTAGGGGGTATAAAACTATATTATATATACTTCTATTTATCAAGTCTTTTTCCCCCTTGGAGGTGGATAGCATCTTCCTTCATAGGTCCCTTGCAATTGATTTGAGTATTTACAATACATGCAATAACTTAGTTGTTTACAAATGTTCTTTGAACAGCATTGCTGTTACTATACACAATGTTCTCATGGGTCTGCTAATTTCATTATTCATTATTTTAAAAAATGGTGTTTAAAGCATTTTTTGAGTCAGAATATTAGTGTGTCTAGACAGTTCTAAGTTTCCCTTTTTTGTCAGTCACTTCTGTTAGATCATTAAAATATTTTTCATGGGGGTTCGCTGTCTTTCTTGAGATAAATTAGAACCATAGGATCATTCATTTAGAGCTGATTGGTTCCTTAGAGGCCAATCAGTCTGAGAACTCCATTTTTAAAAATATTCTTTTTCCCAATTACATATTAAAATAATTTTGGCATTTTAAAATAGTTTTGAGATCTACATTCTACTCCTCTCTCCTTCCCCTCTCCCCTCCTTGATATAGTAAGTAATCTGATATAGGTTATACATGTACAGTCAAGTAAAAGAGTTCCATGTTAGTCATTTTGCACAAGAAGATTAGAATAAAATTTTAAAAAGTAAAAGAAAGAAAGAGGGAAAGAAAGAATGAAAGAAAAAGAAAGGAAGGAAGGAAGAAAGAAGGAAAGAAAGAAAGAGAAAGAAAGAATGAAAGAAAAAGAAAAGGAAAGAAAGAAAGAAAGAAAGAAAGAAAGAAAGAGAAAGAAAGAAAGAAAAATGAGAAAAATAGAATACTTTGGTCTATATTTTTTTGTTTTATTTCAGAAACTGAGGCCTTGGGAAGTAGTCTGACCAGGATCACATGTGAATATCTAAATTGAATTTTGAACCCATGTATTCTTGATGTCAGATTGAGAGTTTTATCTGTCATACTCTGCTGCCACTTATGGATTTTCCTATCACTGGATCCCACTGACCTCTGAGTTAGAAAAAAAATAGGTTTCCAGGTTTTAAAGTCCTGCCTCTGGCATGCATGAGTATACACACATATCATGTGTGTATACATATGCATGTAAATATATATATGCATGTATATGTGTATATATGTATATACACACATTCACATATGCACATGTGTGCACAAGTGAATGTATGTGTATAGCATGCAAGAAGGAGCAGATCTTTGAGTAAGAGAAGCAAGAGAGAATGATTTCCCAGACATTCCAAGAGGAACTGTCCACTTTTCATCAGCAGCTCTGCTTAGTTTTGATTCCATGGAGCGTGATGCCCTGTACCAGGT
This sequence comes from Pseudochirops corinnae, assembly GCA_028646515.1. Classification (NCBI taxonomy): domain Eukaryota; kingdom Metazoa; phylum Chordata; class Mammalia; order Diprotodontia; family Pseudocheiridae; genus Pseudochirops; species Pseudochirops corinnae. The sequence goes on from CM053592.1 coordinate 9,282,174, forward strand.
ACTCCCTGCTAGCACCCTTCTTCCTTTTCAGATTCCTGTTGTGTGTGATAGTCACCTATTGGATTATAAACTCCTTGAGGGCAGGTACAATTTTTCTTTCTCTTAATTAGATCCCCAGTGCTTTGTCACATAATAAGTGTTAATTGAATTGAATTGGAGGGAGCCAACAAGACTGGCAACAACAAAATATACTTTAAGCAGGGACATGAAGTGATGAATTATACCATAATTTTCCTCCTATGATAGATAAACATGTAGCTACCTAGTTTCATCAGTAGAGATGTGTGCTTGCACATACCTCCACATATGTGCATGCTTGTGCATGTAAAGGAAAACTATTATGAAACAGTATAAAGAACATATATATCCAATACAATATCAGCTTAATAATCAATGCATATAATAAGAATGAAAATCCTTGGGAAGAAAAGCAGTCATGAATAAGATTTTCAATTAAGATGGTGACACGAATGGTAAAGGAAGCTATATTGTCCAAACACATTGCAGCAAGTTTTTCTAAAAGGAGGTGATTTTCCTCTCTCTGCATAGACAGACAGTGTGAGTCTAAGTCAATTATGTTCTTATTCATTTGTGTCTGACTCTTCTTGATCCCATTTGGGTTTACTTTGCAGAGATACTGCAGTAGTTTGCCATTTCCTTCTCCTGCTCATTTTACTGATGAGAAAACTGAGGTAAACAGTTAAGTGAGCTGCCCAGGGTCACACAACTAGTAAGTATCTGAGGCTGGATTTGACTCCAGGCTTGGCACTCTATCCATTGCACCATCTAGTTGTCCCATATAACACTCACATAATAGCTAACATTAATAATAATAATAATATCGGAGGGGAAGGAAGGGAGGGAGGAAGGAAAGAAGGAAGGGAGGAAGGGCAAAGGGTTATTTTGAAGAGACTATAGACTGTTATTGTCTTGATTAAAGTATAAACAGATAGAAAATCTATTCTATGAATCCAATAGCTTGAGGAAGAAATTATGATATTGATTTTTTTAAGTGGCATCAGATAATAGTACTGTCTGCTTATCTTCACCTTAAAATTCACGTTCCTGTTTAACTGGAAAATCAGTTTGATGGTTGAATGGAGGATTAGCTGGAGTGAGGAGAGAGAATTGACAAGTGAAATCCTCCAGAAGGCTGCTGCATTAGGTCTAGTGTAAGGCCACAAGGGCTGTTTAAATGGCTTGCTGAGGGCAAGGGACCAAGAATGGTTTTTAATCTAAATTTGCCATTTCTAAGTACAGCTTTCTTTCTATTATGTCAAGGTTCTTTGTTTCAAAATTTCTACCTTAACTCTTTTTATTAAATCCACATAAGTCCTTTAATTAAGGGAATTTGTTCTGTGAAGTTTGAATTCAGTCAAAGGGCTTTTCAGTGTGACCCTGTGACTAAGTCCAGCCTTTACAGAACAAATCCCCTGAGGATCTTGAGGACTATGTGTGACTTCCAAGCCACAGGTTCCCCATCCCCATCCTAAACCATGAGCTCTTTGAGAGTAGATTGTCTTTTCTTCTTATTTTTCTTTGGATCCCTAGTTTGGAGCAGTGTCTTTCACATAGTATAGTAGGTGCTTAATAAATGGTGGGATGATTTTTTTCTACAAGTACGAATTTTTGAAAGTCACTCCCAAAGATCACTTCGTGCTATGTGAGCTGTTCATGCTGGGTTGGTGACAATACGTAGCCAAGCTCACATAGGCCATCCTGTAAGTAGAATAGATTTGAATGCAGGTCACTACATAAAGACCCTCTGAGAACTTTCATTTCCTTCCATTATACGGGGGATCTTTGCCGGAATCCTGTGTGTTAGTTACTATTCTTTTCCATTCTTGGCCTGAAACTGAAGCCGACTTCTCACTAAAGCAATTGGGTAAATCTCTTTACGACATTTGGGAAACTCCATTTGCTCAAGAAAAATTGCATCATGTGGCAATGGCCTGGCAGGGCTAACACCTTGGGTGGCAGAAAACACTTCTGGGGGCCTCAGATGACTCTGAATGGTTTGGAGCATTTTTGCTTAATGCTGGAGATTCCCTGTAGCATATTCATTTCTACTGTGTGCTAATAACAGGCCTGTTCTTAAAGTAACTCATTCTAAATTTATTAACCTGAAAGACAGAAGGCTAACAGACACATATCTGTGAACAAAGTTGGCCTTCATATTCTCCCCTTTTTTTTCTTTTTAATATACTCCCAGATTTCTCTGGCTTTAGAAAAAAACTTTTTTTTTTTAATGGTGATCCAAGTAATTTCCCATGAAGTGGTTTCCCTCCAAGCCCAGAATTTCTAAAGTCTTTAAAAATGGTCATATCTTATTTCACAAAGTATAGGAGCTTTGTGTTGTCTTGTATTTGGGGAGGAAGGTGCAAAACAAGTGTCCTTCCCAGGGCTCTGCAGCCTTAACCCTCCACTGGGGTAGAAGGAGGCTATGTGTTGCCACAGGGAGAGCCTGGGTCTCCGACCAGAGTGCCTGGGTTCAGATAGCAGTTTTGTTACTGCACCCCCTGTGTGACTTAGGGCTAAGTACATCCTCTCTCTGTGCTTCATTTTCCTCAAGTATAGAATGGACATTTGGACTACATGATTTCCAGAGTTTTTTCCAGATCTAAGTTGATCAGGTTAAGTCGATGAAGCATATGTGTGAACTGGTGCAACTACTTTTTTTTAAGCTAATGGCGAGTGAGAAGAACCAGGAGATGATTGTGCATGGTACTAGTAATGTTATAATGGGGATCAGCTAAGGAAGACTTGATTGATACATGATCCAGGACAATTCCAAAGGACTTATGATGAAAAGGGGCAGCTGGGAGGGGCAGTGGAGAGAGTACCTGACCTGGAGTCAGAAAGACTTGTCTTCCCAAGCTCAAACCTGGCCTCATACACTTAGTAGCTGTGTGACCCTGGGCATCCCATTTAACCCTGTTTGCCTCAGTTTCCTCATTTGGAAAATTAATTGGAGAAAGGAAGGGTAAACCACTCTACTATCTTTGTCAAGAAAACCCCCAAATTGAGTTATGAATACTATTATACAACTGGAAAATGGATAAATGACATAATGAAAAAGAGCAGCTCTCCTCCAGAAAGAGACCTGATGAACTCTAAGTGCAAATTGAAGTACAATTTTCTCACTTTTTTACTTTGCTTTGTGATTGGCCAATGTTGAAATATATTTACAATATTTTACATATGTAAGTGGTATCTTATCGTCCATCTTCTCAGCAGGTGGGGAAAGAGTGGGAGAGGGGGAAAAATCTGGAACTGAAAATTTAAAAAGGAACTTAAATAAATAATTAAATTAACAAAAGAAGAAAAGCTTATGGAGATATGTAATATACATTAGCATGTACCCTGTGTCATTTACAGAGAGAAGTGATTTTAGGGGATAGAGGGTCCTAAACTTCTACCTTACAGATGAAGAAACAAAGGCCGAGAATCGTTCGTGACTTGCCCAAGGTCATAGAGGTGTTAAGTGGCAAAATTGGGGTCTGAATTAAGTTCTCTGGAGTCCAAGTTCTTTCTACTACACAAGTGTAAAGAGGAATTGAATCATTTCCAAGTTTCAAATATGAATAGATGGTTCATTATTTCTAATAAGGAGAAACAGAGGCAGCACATGCTGAGCTTGAGACATGGACAGGGGCAGGACTTCTAAAGTTTGGACCCTTGACCTCCCTTCTGGGGGTCTGGACTTCTGAAGGAGGTGCCTCTGTTCCTATGGCTTCCTTCTTTAATGGGTGAAGTGGAAGGACTGAGAGACATGATCTTTTTAGGAATCAACTATAGAAAGATGAAAAAAATGGGGAATATGCTTCAACCTTTACTATCTTATTGACCATGGGGGGTGGAAGAACTTGATGACTCTTCTCCTTCTCTCTCTTACCTCCTAACCTTGCTTTCTGGCCTGGGTCTATTTAAATTAAACCTGAGGGAAGTAGCAGAATCCTGGTTTTGTTCTTCCTTTCCTCTACTTTTCATTTTAAAGAAAGTTCCCAGGCCAGCCATATTCTCTTCTTCATTACTATCTGGGCTCTATTCCTTACTCTCTGGAGTTCTTTCTCCACCATGACCCAACAGTCTTCTGGTGATGGAACACCACTCCACCACTTCCTTCCTCTACTTTGTTAGCCGCTCCCAGAACTCCCATTTTAAGTAAAGTGCCCAGGCTAGCCATGTTCATTTCTTAGTTAGGAAAGGGCATAGCTCCTGACTTCTGTCTACACTGTGTTCCCACTCAGTTACCTTTTTCCATCTCCACTTTCCAGCTTCATTTTGGTGTTATCTTCCCCCATTAGCCCATTAGAATGTAAGCTTTTTGAATGTAAGTGAGGATTGCCTTTTTTCTTTTCCTGTATCTGTCTTCCCAGCACTTAGCATAGTGCCTAACACATAGGAAGCTCTTAATAAATACTTTTTGACCTGACTTGACTCTTCCCCTGACTTACACTACCAGTTTTTTTGTTTTTTTTTTAATCTTCCTTCAATACTGGGTTGGACCCATTGGGCCTAGGAAATTTCATCCAACACCATGCCCTTTATGGAAAAATTATATTTTATATATTATCATTATTGTTAAGGAATATGTTTCTATTGTATCAACATCATTCTTAATAGATTCATCTGTTATTGAATTCTCTGATGGTTGAAAAACCATGTGTTTGGCAGTTCACCTTATACTCAATTGACATACTATCTTGCATTTGGAGCTAGAAGCCTCTCAGGGGCCATCTAGACTAGCCTTTGCATTTTATAGAAACAAAAGCCTAGAGAGGTGAAATAATCTTCTCAGGGTCACCTCAATAATAAGTAGTGGAGCCAGGATATGAACGCGTGTCCTCTGAGTCAAGGCTCAGTGCTCATTCCATTGCACTATACTTTTTACTAAGCAATGAATTCCCCTCTCACCTATATTCAGATGATTCTTATTAAATATATCTCTATGTAGAGACCATATAGTTATTTTGTGGGTACAATTTAGTAGATACACTAAGAACAAGGCCAAAACATCCCCAGAGTCTTGAAAGATGTAAAAATATAGCAAGGTGGGAGGTTTCTACAAAGTCCAGCTAATAGCAGCTGGGAGTTTTTCCCCAGTCAAGTAGGCTTGGTAACAATGCCTCTCCTTTTATAGATAGCTCGAATAAGTGAATTTTCTTTCTTTCTTTTTTTTTTTTTTTGATTTTTTTTTTTGGGAGGGCAATTAGGGTTAAGTGACTTGCCCAAAGTCACACGGCTAGGAAGTATGTCTAGTGTCTGAGGTTGGATTTGAACTCAGGTCCTCCTGACTTCAGCATGGTGCTATATTCACTGCACCATCTAGTGGCCCCTAGTGATAACTTAAATAGAAGTGGTTTAACTACATAGCTCCTAGCTACATGTTCCACAGAATTCTGGTTTCCTGTAGCCAAATAGAGAGAAGATGGCTTCCATTGCCTACCAGCCTCAGAAACAGACTTAAAAAAATAAGTGCTTGGAACTGATATTTTTGATGGTAATAGGCAAAGGGATTGATAAAATATTGCTAATGATTGTTTCAACGTAGTGGTGGCAGAATGTGGTGGTTTGTTAGTGTCTAGTATGTCAACACGAGGAAATTTAAAGAACAGGAAGGAAAAGGACATTTTAGGAGAGGTAGTTTGAAAGTACCATTCCCTTTCCCCTCTGTTTCTTATCCTTTGTAGCCACTGGCCACCATAATCACATCTTAAATAATTCACACAATGGGTTTATCACATGACATATTTCTTTCATTCGTTATAAGTTATCATATTCGACTTAAAAAGAACACATTATATATGAAGGTATTTTTCTAGTAGAGTTCAGTAAATAACAACAGTGTGATAGAATTTTCTATTAAAATGTCACTAGAAAGTAGGACTATCTTATCATGTTGGCAACACTTCCTGTCTTTAAAAAATAAAACCAGTTAATCATCACAGGTAAAATATTTACTGGGTATCTATTTTGATGTTATAAAGGTTGACATCAGCTTCTATTGATTCTCCCACAGGGATGAAAGATACAGTTACTATGTCTTTAAGAAACAATGGAATTCTAGATAGTTATAGTTTAACTGTCCTTCTAGGAAGAGTCTCTGAGAAGACTGAGAGCTTAACTGTCATTATAAAGAAAAATGTTATTAACAGCTATGGCTAAGGAGAAGACAATGGAAAAAAAAAAAGACCAAGAAAGAATTTTTCCAGAGAGAACTGAATCTAACCTTTTTCTTATGAAGAATGGAAAAAAAAAATCATGTGAAGAGATTATAATAGAATCCTGAGGCAACTAAATGCTAAGACTATTTCGAGAAATGAGGAGAAATCTGCAACTATCACGATGGTTAAAATGGACTAGCCCTGATCTTTCTCACAACTGATATACTACAAATCATTATTTACATTTTAGTTTTATTACAAATAATACAGTTAATAAATAGTGTTGCCCATAACACTGATTTAAGCCTATGAGATGAGGGGATTTGATATAAGGTGAGAAATGAGCAAAAATTTGTGAAAAAAGTGGTTTCCAATTATACTAAATAAATAATACTTTAAAACTTTGAATTGAAGCTCATGACAAATTAATGAGAAAGATGTCACAATTTTACTAAAGTAGAAATAACAGAAAATTCTCTTTGATTACCTTAGAACTTGGAATAGGAGCTCAGAGCTAATTGATTAATTAGTGAGAGAGCTGTTGTCATCTTAATAATTTATGTGGAAATAGAACAAATATTATAAATAATATGAATATGTATGTATGTATATGTGTGCTTACATCTTGATTACCTTAGAAACTGGATAGAGGATGAATAGTCACACAGCGACCCACCCTAAGCTTCATGAGAATATTACATAAGCCCCTATTACATATTAGTACAGACAGCTTGGCTGCAACGTGCTTCTATCCAGCATTAACCTGTCCCCCACACCTGCCTGAGGTAAAATGGGATCCTCAAGGTTTACTGTGAAACAGAACTGGAATAGCCTCAAACTTTCCTTCCTTTTGGAGAGCTGGCATATTTGGCCCTGAGCTAGTCGGTGGAGTTCAAAGCTCTTGGGTCTTGACTTCATAAATTGACCTTACTCAGACTGTGATTCCTCTAAAGAAGATGCTTAGCCTAGGTCAAGGGGCATTAAGGCAATTCCAGTATTCTTTAGGTGATGAATAGATGGCACCTCGACTCAGGTGAAAGTGATACAAAATATGTACTTAGGTTTCTGAGTCTCTTGCAGTATCTTTAGGAAAATTTGGACAGCTACAGGGAAGATACTAATAGAGTTTGAGGAAGCTGCATCTGGTTGAATGATCAGACCCCCAAAGTGACTAATATGAACAAGGAGCAGTATGATCCTTTTGTAGTAATCCATTTTATATTAAGAAATCATTGCCTAGGATAAAAACAAAAGTGATATGATTTTCCAATTTCTAGGGGACATAAATATGGGAGAGAAAATTAAAAAGTTGTTAGAAGGGGAGCCCCTAGAGACCCTGATTGGGAGCAGATGGGCTATTCATTGTTGTACTCCTAGGACTCAGAATTTTCATCTTGATGGTGGCTACTTTCCACCCTGAAACCATAGTGAATTGCACATACATACCCCATCTACTTTTCATATTTTATTCTGCAAATTAAAATCAAATCAACATGACTTTTGCTTTTGGAAAAGATAAAAGAAAGGATATGTAAGCAAATTGCCCTATTTTTCAATGCACCATTTTTGTGACCTCCTAAACCAAAACTCCCTTTCTTGGCTATTATCCCCCAATGTCTGTTATCTTCCCCCATTGGGACATTATCATACTAAGGTCTAGAATGCTTTGCTGGTTTATTTGAATCCCCAATACTTAGCTCATATGATGGTTGGCATATAGCGTATACTTAATGAATACTTTTCATTCAATTGATTTTTTTCCTCCTAATTTCTATATGATAGGGATGAACTGTATTACACACTACCATTGGTTATAAACTTAAACACACAATAATAATATCGTTCACTCTTTTTTTTAATATTCCTTAATGGATATACAAAAGAATCTTTGATTTAATAAAAGGGTAGAAATTCTTGTGTGTAAACTCCTTCATCAGAGGTGATCAATCTATGATTATGGATAAGTCCTAGAGTTACCTAAGGACGATACCTTTTAATGAATGTACACAGGACCACATCTTTAATGATTTACAGTCATATTGGAATGCAGGTCTTTCCGACTCCAAGACCAACATTTCATATGCTTGGAAGGGTGGCTCAATTACTTTCCTTATGTTAATATTACATTTACCCAACCTCTTCAACACAAAAGTGCAATAGGGTAAAGTATATGGTCATTTGAAAGGGAAAACATATTGGAAGTTAAAATGTGCTACAGTTATCTTTGAGGGTAACAAAGACTTGGATATAGAGAAATAGCTTTCAACAGGCATGAAAAAACACACCTTTCCTGGGACATTCATTCACTTTTATTAAAACTTTTCTGATATCTCTACTTTCTCACTTAGCTGACACTCAATGTTGCTTATACTCAATTCAATCCCAGTCTA
>CM053592.1:9291230-9311149 GCA_028646515.1 Pseudochirops corinnae
CTCTGGTTCTAAAATATCAGGGCAATTTTCCTTGAGAATTTCTTGAAGGATGCTTTCTAAGTTCTTTTTTTGATCATGGCTTTCAGGTAGTCCAATAATTTTTAGATTGTCTCTCCTGGATCTGTTTTCCAGGTCAGTGGTTTTTTCAAGGAGATATTTCACATTGCCTTCTATTTTTTCATTTGTTTGGATCTGTTTGATAATATCTTGATTTCTGACAAAATCATTTGCTTCCATTTGCTGCACTCTAATTTTGAAGGAGTTATTCTCTTCATGATGCTTTTGAGATTCTTTTTCCATCTGGCAAAATCAACTTTTTAAGGCATTCTTCTCCTCATTGGCTTTTTGGGCCTCTTTTGCCGTTTGACTTAATCTATTTTTAAGGTGTTAATTTCTTTAGTCAGGTTGTTGACTCTCTTTTCATGATTTTCTTGCATCATTCTTATTTCTCTTCCCAATTTTTCCTCCACTTCTCTCATTTAGTTTTCAAAATCTTTCTTCAGCTGGTCTCTAGCTTTTAGGCAGTCTTCATGTTTCTTGGAAGCTTTTGGTGTGGGAGTTCTGACTATGTTGTCTTCCTCCCTTTCCCTTCTTTGATCCTTCTTGTCTCCAAAGAAGGAATCTAGAGTTTGGTTGTTATTCTTACTTTGCTTCTTGTGCCTGCTCATGATGGCCAGTCAATGTTTTTTTAGCTCTGTGGAACTCTGCTTCCAGAGGGGAAATCTCTGTCTCAAATCGCTGGGTTTTTCACAGCTGCCAGAGCTTTTAGGAGGTTGCTGCAGCCCCCACCAGCTTTGGCTCACTGAAAAGAGACCCCAGGACCACCACCCAACACCATGATCCAGATCCAGGCCACTCAATACAAGAGCACTTGGGCTCTGAACAATTGCTTGCCCCCCCTGCAGTCTGCAGGCCAGGAGCTCTGAAGCAGCAATGTGGAGGTGGCTGCAGAGCCTCTGCTTCTGCCTCCTCCTTGCCCTGGAGTCAGTTGGCCAGACTTGCTTTTCTCCCCCAATTTTAGCCGAGATCCACTGACCTTTCCCTTAGTCCTTTTTTCTTATGGCTTGATAATATGAGAAACTGCCACAGCTGCCTCAGATCCACTCTCCCGAAGCTCCAGCTGCGGCTAGGCTTGTGCAGCCATCCCCAGAGGAAAGCTAGAGTTTCAGGCTGGGCTGGTTTCGGCTCACAGAGCTGAAATGGACCCTTCAAGCCCAGCTGCCTTCAGCAGGTAGTATATCTGTGTACACTTTCGAGCCCTAGAATTTGTATAGAGTCATATTTTTTGGGTATTTGATGTGGCTGTGTGGGAGCTGCTGTACCTTGCTGCTCTTACACCACCATTTTGGCTCCACCCCGGCAGATACAATTCTTAACCATACAATAAATTCCTTGAAAATTAAAATCAACCGAGTAAAAGCTAATGGCCACATAAAACAAAAGAAATACTAAGACAAAGGGAATCAACAAAGAAAAATTAAGTATAGAGTTAGAAAACAGATTAAGGAGAGGCCAACTAAGACTCATAGGTCTGCCTAAAAGCCATGATCAAAAAATACCTATATATCATATTTCAGACAATCAGAGAAAAAATCCCTGATAGAGTAGGGCAAAATGAAAATAGAAAAAATCCATCAATTACAAACTGAAAAAACAAATAAATAAAAACCTCCCAGGAGCATCCTAGATGAAATCTGGAACATCCAGATCAAAGACGAAAAAAATATATCACAAGCAGTCAGAAAAAAATAAGAATTCCAGTACCAAAAAACTAGTGTCAAGATCATACAAGACTTAGCAAGTACCACCACTAAAGAGTAGAAATAATGGAATACAAAAGACAAAAGCTTGAGGCAGAGTCAAGATGGTGAAGTAGCAGGGAAAATGTTTTGCAGGCTTTCTCTCCACATTGTGCCATGTGATCTAAAAAATGCACTAGACTGAATCCTAATGGGGAAATTCAAGAAAACATCAAAGTGAATATTATTTCTTACATATGTTGACACAGGGAGACAGAGAATCCTGTGGACATTGGAGACATGGTCTATGTTAGAACCTTCTGCCTGGAGCACTCAGACACAGAAAAAATCTATACAACCGGATAACAGAAAGTCCAAGACCCCTCCAGGCTCACAGTTTGTAGGTGTAGGAGCTAGGGCCAACTGGAGGCTTTGTTTTTCATTACTTAGTTCCAGATCACAAATCAAAAGTTGACTGATGAAAATAACTGCATCTAAGGGTGGTATGGGGAGTTAAGAAACAGCCAAAAGTTCTTTGATGCATATGATAGAGGATCAAGTTCAAAAATTAGCAACTGTTGTGTGGTTCTGAGTCTAGAAGGACACTGGAGTCTCAATTCAAACTTCTATCCCAGTTTCAAGTTTATAGAGGAATAACATTGACAGTAATTCCTGACCTAAGGGAAGTAAGCAATTCTGTCACTCTGAATCATCAGAGTTTCCCAGATGACTGATAAGACCTAAATCTAGGAGCATTTTACCCTTGCTCAAACCCAAAGTCAGGCCAAAATCTTGCAGAGCTCATACAATGGGTGGAGTTGGGGTACAATAAGGTTTTGCTTTATTTTGTATCAGTTCATTTGGGGAGCATTAAAATCTTATAAATTTCTACCCTAAGCTGTTCCTGAGATCGAGAGAAGTAGGACCAATCTAGGTCTTCATTGCAGAAGTTCACAGAGCCTAACATGAGGTTTGAAGTCAAAGAATAGATTGGAAGAATGAGAAAACAAACAAACATGGGAATACAGAAAACAGGCTGAGAAAAATGAGATTTAATCTAACACCTTGAGCCATGTGTCAAAATTTGCTCCAAATGGATACATGACATGTGACTTAGACATAAAGGGAAACCTGATTCTAAAAATGAGAATTGAGGAAGAATTTACCTTTCAGTTCCATGAATGAGGGAATAGTTTGTGATAAAACAAGGGATAGAGAGTATCTCAGGATACAAAATGAACAAAAGATTACATAAAATTAAAAAGTTGTGTTATTTTTTTTATACAAAGCCAATACAGTCAATATTAGAAGTGCACGATTTAATTGGGAAATAATTATTTGCAGCAATTTTCTCTAATAAAGCTTTTTTTCAAACTACATAAGGAACTGATTCAAAGTTATAATAATAGTAAATTCTCCAATTGATAAATGGTCAAAGGGTATAAACACAGAATTAGCAAGGTGATAAATTCAAGATATCGATATCCCCATATTTACAAAAAAATTACAAAAAAGTAATTAAAGGAACAGAAATTAAAACAACTCTAAATTTCCTCCTTATATCCAGCATATTGGCAAAGCTGCCCCACCTAAAATAAAGGAAAATAAAAAATGTTGGAAAATATTCATTGATGTACTCTTGGTGCACCTATGAACTGGCTTTGTCATTCTGGAAAGTAATTTGGAAGTGTTCCCACAAAGTTACTGAATTCTGAATATCCTTTCACCCAGTAATACCCATCTTAGCCTATAAGCACATCAATCAAATAAAGGGAAAGAGATCCTTCGGTACAGTAGTGTAGATGAGACGTGATGAGGACCTGAACTAGGGCTATGGATATATTGGGGCTGGGGGAGGAGCAGAAAATGAAATATAATAAGGACTGTTGTGATTATAGGAAGATTTGATGATGGATAGGATTTGTGGATTGAGTAAGGGTGAGGAATCTGGAGTGATACCAAAGTAGTGATCCAGAGTTATTCTGAGGGTAACAGGGCCCTCCACAGTGATAGGGAAATATGGAAAGAGATCATGCTTTTCTTTGTACCCTTAGCATTTTGCTTGGTTCTTAGAACATAGTAGGTGCTTAATAAATGCTTGTTGACTCGACTAGGCCCTCATCATGAGCTTCAAGTCTCTAGGAGAATGATGGTACCTTTGGAAAATAATAGTGAAATTAGGAAGAAGGGAAGATTGGGTGGGTTAGATAAAATGAGTTCATGTTGGGGAATGTTGAGTTTAACATATCTACAGGACATAAAGTTCAAGATGTATAATATGCACGTGAAATAGGAAGTTAGGAGAGATTTGGACTAGATGGGGAAATCTGTGAATCATCTACGTAGAGATTATAATTGAACCCATACACACACACGCACAGAGTGAGTGAGAGAGAGAGAGACAGGGACTGAGACAAAAACCCAAGACAGAACCTTGAGGAAATCTCGTGGTTTTCAGAACTAATGTAAAAAAAGATCCAGGAAAAATAAGGTAGAAGTGAACTAATCAGACAAGCGAGAGTAGAACCAGGAGAGACCATATTTGTAGGCTGTAGGGAAGAAATTGAGGATTAGAGACAGAGTAAGGATGATCAGAGAGCAAAGATGGCATGGGGTGGGATCATTGGTATATGCAGAGGGGGATGCTTGACAAGGAGTAGGTGTATCTCTTCATGTGAGACAGAAGTGGAGGAGATGATGGCAGGAGACATCTGCATGATGGGAAGTGAGAAACAGGAGATAAAGGGGAATTTGCTGCAGATGCTCTCAGTCCTTGTATCAGAACACACTGAGAATTTCTGTCCTGTCCTGCAGATGTTGATCCTAGATACATTCCAAATTTTGGAGAAGATGGTGCTATTTGCCACATTACTGCTATTCATGTACTGCATTCTAATTAAACCCAAACTGCCTTTACACAAGTGTATTCCTATGCCTGGCATGAAGCCCCTCTTCACCTCCTCTCTTGGAGCTCTAGTTTCAAGAAGGAACCCATGTAGTGCTTCTCTCTCAAGTCTTTCCTACTTCCTGTCTCCAGTTCTTCCCCCCATGGGGTTCCATTATATTACCGTGTACAATTTTTATATTTACTCATCTGCATATATGTTGTATCTCCCCAATAAAATGTGAGTTCTTTAAATTACAAGGAATATTTTTTTTCCTTTTTTATCACCAGAATCTAGCACCTATGTGTAGAAGCCATTGCTTGTAAGGTTATATTGCAATTAATTGAATTTCTTCTACTGTCATATGCCATGGTTTAAAAACAGCTAAACAAATTATTCTTACCATTCTTAGAGGAAAAATCTTTTAAGTTAAGGCCAGGAAGGGAAAGCAGCAGTCAGAAAAGTTATTACTAAAAAAAAAAAGAGAGATGAACATCTGAAAACTAGATTGTCATGGAAATCTAGGTGTGGTTTTAATGATTAGGAATTAATTAGGCCACACTTTAGAAACTAAGGAAATGAGGCCCTCATGACATGACTCAGACATTGTTTAAGTCATTTCCTCAATTTCATGTTCCCCAAGTGAAAATTGCCAATTGATGAAGAGGGAGGGTGCCCTTAGGGTAGAATACCCTCCTGTGTCTCAGTCCTTATTCAAGCCTTTCACCAAATAGACAGAGGTTAGGTAGATACTGACATCGCAAATTCCCCTTTATTGGGTGGCTTTTTATCCCTGCTTCAAGTAAAACCCATTTGCCACAGTTAAAAACATTCTCAAAGATACTGGCAGGAAGAAATTTCCTAAATATGTAGCTTTTGGTTTAATTTTTGTTTTTTCCACAGTTGAAAGGGACTTCACAGATAATCAGATCCAATGGTCTACAAAGTAGATTCCACATACTTTTCAATTGGTAAACATTTGCTTCATATGTCTTTATACTGTCAATAAACAACTTGGGCCCTATGCTGGGTGGAGGGGACACAAAGAATAAAGCTGTCTCCGTGCTAGAGAAGTTTCCATCCTAGTGAGGGAATATAAGACACAGTCTGGCCAATAATAATGGGAGTATAAGGTTCCCAATATGGCAGCTAAGTGATGAAGTGGAGGAAGCATGGGAATGAGGAAGACTCATCTTCATGAGTTCAGATCCAACCTCAGACACTCACTAGGGGGACTCTGGGTAAACCTCTTTTTATATTGGGGGTAGGGGGGTTAGCTAGGTGGCATAGAGTATAGAGTACTGAGGCTGGAGTCAGGAAGGCTCTTCATCCTGAGTTCAAAGCCTCAGACACTTAATAGCTGTGTGACCCTGTGTGAGTCATTTAACTTCTCTTTGCTTTAGTTTCTTCATCTGTAAAATGGGGATACTAACGAGAATAACATCTACTTCACCAGGTTGTTCTGAGGCTCAAACAAGATAATAATTGTAAAGCATAGTGCCTGGATTGTTGTATAAATGTTAGCTATTATAATTGCTGTTGCCCTATATTGACATGAGGAAATGTGGAGGAAAAATTATTTGGAGAGAAGATAACTGTTTTCATTTTAGGCATGTGGAGTTTGAGAGGTCTAATGAAACATAACTACAATTGTCCCTGGAGGCAGTTCACAATATGGTACTGGAGTTCAGAAAATAAAATGGGGCTGAATACAGAGATTTGGGAATTCTCTTTAAAGACTAAGTGTAATGTAGTAGAAGGAGGGTGGCCTAAAAGAAAAACTTGTATTCAAGTTTCACCTCTGACATATAATAGCTGTATGGCCATGGCTAAGTCATTTAACCTCTGAATGCAATAAGCCATTCTAGAAGCCTATAAGTTACAGAGAAAATATTGACCAGAAATCAGAGTTTGACTATCTTAGATTTCCTTGTACCAAGGAAAATATAGACTTAGTCCCTATATCTATCTTGCATTGATATCATGATTGAAGCTGATGAGATTACCTACAAAGGAAATGTAGAGAATGTAGGGAATTTACCTAAAAAGAGAGGGTAGAGACTTGGTGAATAATCTCAACAATGGGTGACAGATGGACTATGATGCAGCAAAAGTGACTAAGACCAGTCAGAAAGAAAGGATAGTGAACAAGAGTAGCACTTCTGTCAAGTGTGCTAGCTGGACTAGACAGTCTCTAAAACCCCTTTTGAATATTCATGTAAAGTCCCTGCCATATACTCCTATAGATGCAAATATATGGTGGAATGGTTGACAGTGTCAAAAGACACACAAAGGTCAAAAAAAGTATGAGAATTGAGAAAAGGTCATTGGATTTAGCTAAATAATCTTGGAGAAAGTAGTTGCATTCAAAGTTATAAACTGGGAAGCCAGATTGTAAGGGAGATGAGAATATGGAGAAAATAAGTATAGGTTTCTGTCTCTAGCGTAGTGACATTTCTTTGCTTGAGTAAGGTCAATTTTTGAATAAGCCTCCTTTTAATGGAAATGGAAATGCACATCTAACCCTTAGGTTTTGCCTCCCTTTATCCCAGTTCTTATGCAAGGACAATGAAAATTCACTCAAACTCCCAAGTCCCTTGGTCTATTCTAACTTCAAGAAGTTTTTTTTTTTCTTTCCTTCATAACATTTTGTACCTCTCGTACCAGTTTGTTCATTCTCTTTCTGATTCTTTCTTCAATAGTTCTCATTTTTTTTCTCATTTTTCCCTATAGTGAAATCATCTGATTTTTTTGAAAATCACTTTGACTCTGTAAAAATTATATAAAAAACAACTTTGACTTCATTTCTTCCATGAATTCTACTTACATTTGTGCTCAAAATGTGTTCTAATTTAAGGATTGATTTGTAGATGCTTTGCAATCCTTCTCTTCTGTACTTCTGTTTTGAATGTCTTATCACCACAATAGCTCTTTATGGTGGTGTTCTTTTGTTTGTGGTTTAATCCCTCCAGGCTACTTCTTGTCTTTGGACTACTTCTTGTTAGGATTATACTCCACAAACTTCTGGAGGGAACATCTGAGCAAAACTTTTTTCCTCTTTGTTCCTTCTGCTACTTTCTTGAAGTATTATGCATTATTTTATTACAGTATCTCAGGGACAGCTCAGATTGGAGACCCAAAAACTGTCAAATTATCCAAATGGTCTACTTCAGGGCAAAGTCTGATCATTTCCCTCATGCTCTGAGTTCTACAAGTTGCTGATTTGGGTCTGAGTAAAATACCCGTGGCTTTGTTCTTGGTCAAAGTTCCAGTAGACTCTTGTTCTAGTCAACTACTGTCAGCTAGTTGGAAATTTTCCAAGGTACAGTGAGAATGAAATGCAGATACCACTTTGGTCGGAATTTCTTGCCCTGGTTGTTCTCCTGCAAACTTCAGACTGGGCTTGAGGCTGGTACACAGAAGATTGCTCTTCTCCTACAGTCAGAATCATATAGTTACTTTACGCTTCAAAATTTGCACCTGACTCAGTAGTAAGCCTAGGGCCAGAGATTATTTGTCATCCTCTGATGTCACTCCTAGATACAGGTCTCCTTCTCAGTCTGGCCTAGATCTGTGACCTAGAACTAGGTAGTAAATGTCACAGTTGACAATTGGCACTGCATACTGTGCAATGTCAGGATCTGACTTTATGCATCTGGGATTTTTCTTACCCTGATATATAATCTGGGTCCTCTTTCAGCTCCTGCTCACAGAAATGATCTGTACTGTGAAGTGTTGACTGGATCCTGTCCTGAGGGCTGAGCTGGATTGGATGTATGATGCAGCATATTTGTTTTTTCTTCTGTTTCCTGGTCAGAACTTAGTCTTGATTAATTTTATAGATCTTTGAGGAGGTGTTGTGTTGGGGAATTTTCTACCACTCTGCCATCCTGCTTTCTGTCTTGTATCTATTTTGCATTTCCATAACATAGTACAATAAACAAAAGATGATGATACATGAAATTGCAAATCTATTATGTACAACTTGCTATGACTTTTAAATATGCAATAAAATTGAGTAAATTTCTTTTTTTTTTCTTTTCCCGTCCTAGATATGGCTACAATGGGACACAAATAAGCATATATATGTTAAATTTTTCCATAAACACTTCTTTTCATCAGTTCTTTCTCTAGATGCAGATAGTGTCTTTCTTCATATGCCCTCTATAGTTAATTTGGGTGTTTTATAATAGTCACAATGACCTATTTGCTGAAAGTAATTCTTAAAACAATATTGCTATTATTGTATACAGTTTTCTCTTGGTTCTACTCATTTCAGTTTTCATTATTTCATGTAAGTCTTTCAGTGTTTTTTCTAAGATCATTGAACTCATCATTTCTTCTAGTATGATAGTATTCCATCACAGCTTATTTAGCCATTCCCCAATTAATGGGTATTCTTGAAATTTCCGGTCCTTTGCCACCACAAAAAGAATTACTATAAATATTTTAGAATATGTAGTTTCTTTCCCTTTTTCCTTAATAATTTTTTTTGTAAATAGACCTAGTAGTAGTAATGCTGGGTCAAAGAGTATAGACAGTTTAATAACACTTCCAGAGAACCCCAGATTCCTCTCTAAGATATTTGGATTAACTCACAATTCCATCAACAGTGAATTAGTGTTTCAATTTTTTCACATCACCTCCAACATGTGTTTCTTTTTCCTTCAATCACTGAAGCCAATCTGGTAGCTGTAAAGTGATATCCCAAGGTTGTTTTAATTTGCATTTCTCCAGTCAATAATGATTTGGAGCATTATTTCATCTCCAACTATAAAATGTTTTGATTTCTTCAATGGAAAACTTTCTGTTCATATCCTTTGACCACTTATCAGTTGGGCAATGAGTCATATTCTTATAGATTTGACAAAATTCTTTCTAAATTTGATGATACCCAAATCTGAGAAACTGTCTATAACCCCCCCCCCACAATTTTCTGCTTTCATTCTGATCTCAGCTACATTTGTTTTATTTGAACAAATAACTTTTTTTTACTTTCATGTGATTGAAATTGTCCAATTTACACTGAACTTTGCTCTCTCTCTTATTCATTCATGAATTGTTCATCTATCCATAAGTTTGATAAGCAATATCTTCCATGTTCTAATTTTGTTGTAATATCTCTATTTATATCTAGGTCATGTACCCATTTTGACCCCTTCTTGGTAAATTGTATAAGATATTGATCTTTGCCAAGTTTGTGTCATAATCCTTTCCAGGTTTCCCAATAATTTTTATGAAATAATGATTTTTATTCCCAAATTTTAAGTCTTTACACTTGTCAAAAAGAAGGCTATTACATTCATTTCCTGCTATCAATTACATGTCTACTCTGTTCCACTGAGGGACCTTTTCATTTCTTAGCCAGTACCAGATAGTTTTGATAATTGCTGCCGTATAGTATAGTTTAAGATCTGGTGTTGCTAAACCTCATTCCTCTGCATCTTCTCCCCACTAGTTCCTTTGATATTTTTTACTTTTTGTTCTTCCAAGTGCATTCTGTTATTTTTTTGGTAATTTAATTGGGATAGTATTAAATATATAAATTAGTTTGGGTAAAAGTGTCATTTTTATTATATTGGCTCTGTCTACCCATGAACAATGATTATTTCTCCAATTATTTCAATCTGATTTCATGTGTATAACAACCATTTGTCTGTATATGCATGTGTATTTGTTTACATAATTACTGGGTTCATTTTGGCAGAT
The DNA here is from genome assembly GCA_028646515.1 of Pseudochirops corinnae. NCBI lineage: Eukaryota > Metazoa > Chordata > Mammalia > Diprotodontia > Pseudocheiridae > Pseudochirops > Pseudochirops corinnae. The sequence continues at coordinate 9,301,564 of CM053592.1, forward strand.
GTATGCCCAGGTATTTTATACTGTCTAGAGTTATTTTAAATGGGGTATCTTATACTATATTTTCTTGCAGAGTTTCATTGTGATATATATATATAGGGATGGTGATGATTCATGTGGATTTACTTTATATTTTGCTACTTAGGTAAACTGTTAACTTTGCTCAACTGTTTCAACTAAGGTTTTAGTTAAGTTTTTGGAATTTTCCAAGTATATCATCATAATTTCTGCAAGAAGAGACAGTTTCATTACTTCACTCCCTATTCTGACTTCTATCTTTTTTCATCTCTTTTTGCTATTGCTATGATTTCCAGTACAACATTAATAATATTGGTGACAATGGGCATGTCACTTGAAGAAGTCAAACAAGCAATTGCTAATAAAGGTCTAGAGTTAAGAATAGTAATATATAGGTCTGAAGATATTGATCTGAGAGTCATAAAAGTAGAGAGTGTAGAGAGAAAAAAGGACCTGGGACAGAGCCTTAGGGTATTATGCCTATGCAAAAGTAAAAAAAAAAAATTATGATATTGCAAAGGAGATAGAAGGAGTAACTAGACAGATAGAAGAAGAACCAGGAGAGAGTAATGTCATATGAACCTAGGCAGGGGAAGGTATCTAGGACAGGATGGCCAATATATGCCTTATAATGCAGAGAGATTAACAAGTATGAGGGAAAAAAGTGAAGGAAAGGGGGCACTGGATTTGGCAATTAAGAGCTCATCTGTAACTTTTGGCAAGCATTTCTATTGATGCGTATCTTCCACTAAAGCTCTCCAGTAATGTTTCACCATGGAAGATAATTCAAGAATGGTCTGAAAACATTCCAGTGGAACACAACCTGTGACAGCTCCTTCCTCTTAACAATATTAGCCTCAAGAAAATGACACAATGAAACTTGAAGACTTCTTAGGAACATCTACTATGTCGTAGAGATATTAGGATCAGCATTAGTTGGAGAAAATAACTTCTCTAAAGAAATCACAGTTGCTAAAAGTGATATAGGATTGAAGAGATATTCGATACCCAACAGCTTACTAAATTCACTAAATATATGCCATACACTATCACATTTGCCCTAAACAATAGTGGGGACAAAAAGAAAGGTAGAATTACCAAGAAAAAAATGTAAATCTTGTCAATGGTCTCCACCCTTGAAGACTCTTTTATTTTCATGGTGAACAAGTGGGAGGAAAGACTATGTTAGAATGGTTAAGGGTCCTGGGAGGATCCCTGTACCAGACTACTATCTGGCATAAGTACTGACCAATGAGATATTTCAAATTCTTGTGGATTCTATTTCATCAAAGTAAAACCATCTTGAGCATTTCTAATTTTTTTTTTCCTGAGGCTATTCATATCCCCCCATCCAATGTTTTCTCAGTTCTCTCCAGCAAGGATATTTCTCATTTCTCCCACTTCAGTTCTTAAGAACTGATAAAGTTTACAATTTAATGTAATCTAACTTTATATAGAATATATCTTGCCCCGAAAGCTCACAAAAATCCATAGAAGCATTAAGGGACAATAAAATCAGTGTAATAAACACTGCAGCATTCACACCAGACATAAAATCACTTCAATCCACATAAGGCTTTGAAAAAAATTATCTGAGGAAGGACAATATATACTTTCTGAGTTCTCAGAAAGTCAAAGCTCCAGTGATCATGACTAAAAGGAAAAAGGAGAAATCAACAAAGAAAAGGGGGAAGGACAAAGGGAGGTGGGGAGCAAGGGGAAGTAGATAAATAAAACTAAGGAAATTATCAAACAGAGAATTATAAACAAACTCTAATTGACTGAAGACAGATTAATTCTGTAGAATTAATAAGTAACCCCAGTTTATTTTTTAACATTTGGCACATTCTAAGGGAAGTTTTGAAATTAGGGAATGACCGTTACTTTTCTCATTATTGTACCTAATGAACATTCCTAAATTGTAAATGAGGAATTGCCCCTCAAAAACTGTAACATCACGGCCTCAATGATTTGAAAATGAATCTATCCATTCCACAGAATTCTAAATTAAGCAACTCTTTTGTTTTACTTTTTGCTAGATAATGCAACCAACAGAAAAAATTAGTTGTTTTTTTTTAATTCTCCACAAATTCACTTATGAAAATCTGACTCCTGACCTCTCCATATGCTACAGCTCCAGGATACAGAAATCTTTTTTGTTTTTTCTTCCTGTTGCATTGTGATGAATCTGCTGTACATTTCACTGTGATCAAGACGAATATTAATGCTGAGACTGATTGAAATTCAAAGCAAAACTATTTTTTCATCCCTAAAACCCTAGGATTGTACCCCAACACTAAATTTCAGGCAGGTCAAGTGGAAAGGAATGGGTTTTTTGTTGTTGTTGTTTTGTTTTGTTTTACATCTTTAAATGTTTGACACAAATATAATGGTTTAATCTCTGCTGTTCAGCAGAACATTGGAGGGTCCATGGTCTCATTTCTGTTGAGTACTACTGCCAGGCAGCACAGACAACAACCCATTTAACTCTTCTCATGTCACTTTTGCCCATGTCCACTACTGATATTCCACTTATGGTTCTGATATCCTTCTTTGGGACCTCTTAATATGTCATGAATAAAATGAAATATTAAAAATTATCCTGGTCTCACTATAGGGTCAGCATAAACATGGTCTTTGCCTTAGTGATGATAATATGCTTGGGCAAGGTTCAGATTCTTTGGAACATAGAAACCTAGCCTCAGATTCACTGAGCTAGACTGAGAAGAAATCTAAAATGTCACCTAGACCAACCACCTCATTTTCTATGTCTAACCAAGCTCTAACTGCTCCAGGCTTCCACCTCCTTTGTGTCCATTGGAATAAATTGCTCTTCCTCTGGGAAAAGTCTTCACATGGTTGGGGTAGACACCCAACTAACTCACTGACAGGTCCCAAGCCTGTCAGTGACCTCAAACTTATTTGGCTCCTCTGCTGAGAAAATTTACCAGGATGTGGTCACATTGCATGCTATCACTTCTGGGAACCACAATAAAGAGTTGGGTGAATCAGGTGGATGACAAAAGTGAATGGACAGTTCTAAAAAGGGAGAACCAAACTTCACATCAATTCATATTTACACTTTTAAGTCATGGACCTTTTCTAGTCATGAGAAGCTGGAGTGGGTTGGGGAAGTAAGTTAAACAGAACATAGGAAATGAGACTTTATTCTTAAATGTTCAAGTCTCTTAAGTGATAGAAATGTCTATGAGGTTTTCTTAATCTAAACATAATTCCATCAGGAAAAGCAGATTTTGCTAAACCTGGATGTTTTTCTAGGCTCTATCCTGACTTTCCATCCATTTTCATTCTATATTCTCTTCTCTTAGTGATCTTTCTCATCAATTCTTTCAAGTTCAATTATCATCTCTATGCAGATGATTCATATGTACAATACAGGAATCATACATATGTATATGTACAAATAATGTACAATGACATAAGTATGTATATATATGAATATATGCATCTACATCTACTTTTACATGTACAACTATTTTATCTGTTTATATATCTATAGTCTCTCTCATGAGCTCCAATCACACTTTTTCAATTATGACTCAGTATGTTCAAAATTGTGACATTGTGACTCAACATATTCAAAATAAAACTCATTATTTCCCCCACTTTGCCCCCTGAACTTCTAAAAGTTCTTGTTACTTTCAATGGTTCTCCATCCTCAGAATCATGTAAAATGATAACAACATTTGTATCATTCCCAGTTCTTTAGTTTAACTCATCCCATATATTCAATCTGTTTACAAATTTTGTACTTTCTATGTTCATAACTCTTACATTCATTTCCTTCTCTTTATACAGTCACAACTTTATTTCAGACTAACCACCTCTCAACTAGAAAAATGAAAAAAATACAACCTTCAAATTAATACCCAGCCTCAAGTATCTCTTCATTTCTATACATCTTCCATTCACCTGACAAGATAATTTTTTAATGTATAGGTCTAACTCAATCACCTCTTGCTCAATGATCACCAGTGGCTTGCTATTTCCTTTAAGATCAATATAAACTCCTATATTTTTATTTAAAGCACTTTATAACGTAGCTACTTTTCTAGTCTTTTTTCATTTTATTCACCTCCATACAAATTTTGATTCAAAGATAGCAGCCTACTTTCAATTGATTCATCACAGCATTCCACTTCTTATTTCTGTATCTACATACCTCTTGACTCTCACATATGCCTGGAATGTCCTATTCTCCCAACTATGCCTTTTCCATTGCTAAGCTTTCTACAAGACTTCATGAGTATTCCACTTTTTCCAGGAAGCCTTTCCTAGTCCCTGCAGCTGCTCATGTTTTACCCTTTCAGAAGACTCCATCTACTCTGTATATACATTGAATGTATCTATTTTTCCCATGTTCTCTATCAACTATACATTTTTTAATAGCAGGGATTGTCATCTATATGTAGATGTATGTGTGTGTATCTCTCTCTCTCTCCTTCTCTCTCTCTCTCTCTCTCTCTCTCTCTCTCTCTCTCTCTCTCTCTCATCAATTACTATCTACTGTGAGTCAGTAACTATGTTAATGATGAAGATGTGAAGGAATGGAAGAGATGGTCCATATTGTTCTCAAGGAGCTAGATAGAGAAAGGAGATATTTGAGAAGGGAGACCAAACAGACAGCTATTGAAGTCATCCAGGAATGAGGTGATGAACTTTGCATGACTATTCTGAGAGTATGAGTGTCAGAGAACTAAAGGGAATGAATATGAGAGATGTTATGGAAGATTAAACACAATAGGATATGGCAACAGATGGAATATGAAGCATGAGAGCAAGGAAGCAAGGAATCAAGGCTGAAATGTAGGTTGCAAGCCTGGGTGACCAGGAGGAGGAGGATTCCCTTCACAACAATAGGAAGATAATAATAGGTGGGACTTGGAGGAAAAGAAATGAGATCACTTTTAAGTATGCTGAGTTTAAGAAGTCTGTGGGACATTCATTTAGAAATATCTAAGAGGGCAAGTTTTCTTTTAGCTCTACGTTTATGATCCTATCTGCCAGTGCAAATCTTGAGTAATTGTGGGGAGAATGGGTTGGAAAGGTGCAAAGGCAAGCAAAGGAGTCCTTAGCACCTTGTTTCAGTTTTTTTTATTGTAATAGTAACCTTTGAAGTTACTTTTGTATTGCTAAGCTAAAAAGTACTTAGTACCTAGCTCAGATTAAGCCTCTGTTAAAGAAACAGAAAGTAAGAATTCCTGTCTCCTGTTGCTGATATAACAGGAAGGGGCTGAACAGGGAGGGGCAATACTATTTATAAGGAAAAACACAGAAAGGGAAAGTTAGAATTTCTCAGGACAAGCATCTGGAGGTAAAAGCTACAGATGCCACATTAGAACACTGGCATTTCTCACCCAAGGACCACAACCCAAGACAGCAACCCAGATCCAAGCAGGATAAAGTAAGAGCAATTTCCTTCTGAATGGTCACTTGGAACTGCTGCAATCTGCAGGCCAGGAGCTCTGGAAGCCATGCAGCAGCAGTTGCAGCCTCTGGGCCTCCTCCACCTCTCACCCTGGGGGCAGGGGCTGGACCACACTCTTAGGCCACCTAGTTTCAACATAGTTCTCCACTGACTTTTTGCTTTGTCTTTGGCATTTATGGGTTGAGAAGTCTGGAAACTACCACAGCTGCTGGTGATTCACTCTCCTGAAATCTGCTCGGGCTGGTCTGGGCCACCCTGGGGCCTGAATAGCCCAAATGAATTTTTCTAGTCTGGATCAATACTGAAGAAATCTACATACACTAGAGAAGGGGCAGAGTTGAGAGTGTCCAGATAGAAAAGCATAGACTGGGAGCACAAAAGATTATGCCTTCCAGATTATGGACTATATGTGAGTCAGGGACACCTTTTTTCTGCCTTGATTTGAGAACAGAACTGGATTTTGAAACTTCCAGACTCAGCCCAGGGTTACAAGTTTGTAATTGGATGTCTTCAATGGCCTGTAAGCTGCAATCTGGCTTCTTATCTCATTATTTAACTGAAACAGCTCTCTTTTGAGAACTTCTGAGGCCACTGAAAAATATCATGCTCTAATAACAGAATAAAGGAAAATCACAATTAAAAATCATCACCATGGATATGAGTGGTATGAATTCTAAAACAAAGTTAATAAAATAATAGCATCAAAATGGATTAGAAAGATGTCAAATATATGTATATGTATATCACTATATCAGTTTGTCTATCTATCTATCTAATCTACTATTAAAATAAAACACTTCAAGCAAATCTTCCTACAGAGTTAAAAGAAGGGGCTGGAGCAAAATTTGCTGTATTTCTGCTTAACTCACAAAACAGACAAGTCAATAGGACTAAGAGACTTGACTAAAAGAAATAAACAAAAAAACTACATTATGCTGAAAATTACATGGGATTTCTCAACTTCTCTCGGGCCATATGTCCAATCAGTTACCTTTCTATCTTTCTACCTTCCCAATAATCTTATATTTTATATCTTTTCTCTCCCCATGCAACTGCCACATTAGTTCAGGCTCTCAATATTTCTCACTTAGATTATTTCAACAGTCTTTTCATTGTTCTCCCTGTCTCAAATATTTCACTACTCCATTCCATGCTCCCATTGCTGCCAAAGTAATTTTTTTTCCCTCATGCACCAATATAACCATGTAGTTTCCATGCTCTGACAACTTTAATGGCTTTCTATTGCCTCTAGGATAAAATACAAACCTCTCCATTTTCCTTGGGAAGCCCAATCCAACCTAATCTTAAACTATCTTTAGTATCAATGTCATTACTCTCTCTCTCTCAAGCACTATGAACATAAGTCCAGGCAAATGAACTCTTTGTTTCTTACATACAAAATATAATTTTCTGTCTTCATGCTTTTGGCTATCCTACATACCTGGAATGTATCTGATCCACTTCAAAAAGTCTCTTTGTTTCTTTAATAATAAAATCAGTCAGTTGGGGGCAGAGCCACCATGGCAGATTAAATGCAACAGAAATGAACTCTTACATTCTCCTTCAAACAACTTTCAAATAACAAATTGAATCAAAATTCAGAACAGCAGAACCAACAAAAGGCCAGAGTGAGAAATTTTTCCAGCCTGAGATAACTAAGGAGATCAGAAGGAAAAATTTGTGACACTAAGATGGGAAGCTATCTAAAGCCCACATATGCCACAAGAGCAAGACAAAAATAGGTGAAGCTTGGGACTGTGCCTCCCCATCCCCATGTGAGCAAATTTCAAGTTCAACATTAAATTCAAAGACAAAGAATGGGCTTAAAAATAAGCAAATAAATAAAACTTAACCATAAAAGCTACTATGTTGGAAAAGAAAATCAAGACATAAACTCAGAAGATAACAATGTAAAAACAGGTACAAACAAAACCTCAAAGAAAAATGCTATTTTGACCCAAGCCCATCAAGAATTTTTGGAGGAGTTAAAGAAAGAGATAAGAATAGTAGAGAAAATGTGAAAAGAAAATGAGTGATGCAAGAAAATTACAAAAAGAGAATTAACAGTTTGGTTAAAAAAAAGGCACAAAAATACTTAAGAAAAAAATACCATAAAAAAAAATTGGCCTAATGGTAAAAGAGGGATAAATCATCACTGAGGAAAAAAAGTCCTTAAAAAGCTGAATAAGCCAAATGGAAAAGAAGTACAAAAATTCATTGAAGAAAAAAGCTTTTTAAAAAATTGGCCAAATGGAAAATAGGTACAAAATCTCACTGGAGAAATATTTTGTTTTTAAAATCAGAATTGACAAGTGGAAAGTAATGACTCAATAAGACATCAAGAAAAAACTTAAGATTAAAAAAAAAAGAAGAAAATGTGAAATATTTCATCAGAAAACACTTGACCTGGAAAATAGGTCCAGGAGAGCAAATTTAGGGATTATCATACTGTCAAAAAGCCATGATCAAAGTAAGAGCCAAGAGATCTTATTTCAAGAAATTGTCAAGAAAAACTGCTCTCCCTTGACTATTTCCTAAAAGATATCTCCAAATGAAAACTTCCAGGAATTATATAATTATATTCCAATCCTCACAGGTCATAGAGAAAATACTTCAAGTTGCCAGAAAGAAACAATTCAAAAGTTATGGAACCACACAGATAGGAACACAAAAGATTTAGTAGATTTCATGATAAAATAATGGAGTGCTTGCAATATAATATTCCACAAGACAAAAGAGCTAGGGTTACAACCAAGAATTTCCTACTCAGAAAAACTGAGTATAATGCTTCATGGGGAGAAATGCATATTTAATGAAATAGAGGACTTTCAAACATTCCTCATGAAAATACAGAGCTGATGTTCAAATACAAGACTCAAGAAAATCATAAAAAAGTAAACAGGAAAGAGAGATGCTAAGATACTCTATAAAATTAAATGCTTTACATTACTCTATGGAAAGATGATACATTTAACTGCAAAGAACTTTATCATTATTAGAGCAATTTTTAAAAGTTTGAAGGCATAAATGTGACTTGATTATGATTACATTGTATTATAATGATCTGCAAACAAAATGAAAAGGTGTTAAAGAGTCATGTACTAGGAGAAGGGGGAAATGAGAGGTACAATGGGGAAACAATATTTTAAGGATGAGAAACTGTGAAATATTTAGCTACTATAAGCAAGACAATGATTCAAGTCATTTAGAAAGGATCCATGATAAATATTAATAATAATAATAATATGCAGCTCCACAGAGAGAACTGAAAAGTTCTTAATGTAGATTGAAGTATTTTTTCTTTTCTTTTTGTTTTTTACATAACTTATATAGAAACAAATTTTGCATGATCCCACATGTATAAATGACATTAGCTGGATTGCCTTCTGTAATGGTAATGAAATTTGGAGATGCCCCTGTATTGGCTTGGTTTTGGGGATGAGTGTTACAACCCAGAGTTTGTGAATCCTACTTGTGGAATGGATTTGTTGACATGAAGAGAGAGGGCTGAACTGGGAGGAGCTGTGAATTGGAGAGAGGCCCAAGCCTAGAGAAGGCTAAAAGGACTTTGAGAGAGCAGTATCCAGTATCGTGGAGCCTGAGTTGCTGAGAGAAAGACAGCTGAGAGCCCATGGGAGCTGCCCAGGACTTTGAGAACTGCCATCCAGAACTGCCAAGGACTAAGGAGGCATGGCTGTGATGCCGGTATTTTGTCTGTGTGTTTTGATGTTGTTTTGCCAGATTCACCTGATGGTGAAGGACCCTGCTGCTGTTGTAGAGGTCCTGGAACCTGGCTGTTGGTTCAGAAGCCCTGAAGGGGGATTTTCTTGTGGTACCTGCACAGAAATCCTGGAAGAGGGCCTTGCTGATGTTTTCAGGGGTTCTGGGACTGTTCTACAGGCAGAGAGTGACTTGATGAGGACACAGGCTATGGCTTTGTTGAGCCTTGTCTCCCCAGGAAATGAGATTGCTGAGGGCTTACCTCCAGTGAAGATGAAAGAAGGCCCTTTCCTTGGGTATTCAATGCTGAGTTTAACCTTGTTAACTTAAGGGTGGATGGCCTTTTGTGCTCTCCTGCCCCTTTTGAGATTCAGAGGTGGGAAGCCTTTGAGTTTTTTTGTG
>CM053592.1:9311649-9331840 GCA_028646515.1 Pseudochirops corinnae
TATATATATATGTATGTATAATATTATATTATATAAAATTATTATTATTTACATGCAAGTGGGAAAAAAGATATACAGGCACTGGGATACGGAGATACATCTTGCTCTACCGGAAAGTCAGAGGGGTGATGGGGGAGGACATAGAAGAGAGCAGATTGGGGGAGGGGGTATACAGTGGGATTGCTCTTTTGGGGTGGTGGGTAGGAGAAAGACAGGGAGAAAATTTGTAACTCAAAATCTCATGGGAATTAATGATATAAACTAAAAATAAACAAAAATTAATTTTAAAAAAAGAAAACAATAGAGCTAAACAGAAAATTTGACTTTCAAATACAAGAAGCAACAGAAGCATGAGAAGTTTAACAGGAAAAAGAAATCATAAAGAACTTATTAAACTTGAAATATTTATATTCCTAAAAGGAAAAAAGATAATTGTAACTCATAAGATTTTTCTCATTAAGAGGATAGTTGAAGGGAATATGTGTGTGTATGTTTATATTTATATTTATGTATGTTTATATTTATATATACATGTATATATATGTGTGTATACATGCCTATATATGTATTTATAGGAGGGTGTATGTATATATAAATATATATGAGTGTGGGCATATTTACGTTCATGTACACATAGACAGGGCACAGGATGAGTTCAATATGAAGGAACGATAGCTAAAAAAATAAAATTAAGAAGTGAAAGAGGAATTTATTGGGAGGAGAAAGGGAGAGATAGATTAGTTAAATTCTCTCACATAAAAGAGGCAAGAGAAAACTGTTAAAATGGAAGGAAAGAGCAGGAAGGTGAAAAGAAATGGTACAGCCTTATTCTCATTGAATTTGGCTTAAGGAGGGAATAACATACATATTCAATTGGGTATCTTACCCTACAGGAAAATGGGGGAGGAGAGAGGAGGAAGGGATAAGAGGGAGGATGATAGAAGAGGAGGCAGATTAGTGGAGAGGGTAGTTAGAAGCACACACTTCTGTAAAGGGACAGGGACAAAGTAGAGAATAGAACAAGTGGGGGACAGGATAAGATGGAGGGAAATAAAGTTAGTCTTTCACAATATAACTACTATGGAAATGATTTAGGTAAGTAACGTGCATAGCCTATATTGAATTGCTTATCTTCCCAGTGGTGGTGGGTGAGGAGGGAAGAAGGAAAAGAATCTGGCAATGAAAGTTTTAAAAACAAATGTTAAAAAAAAAACTATTTTTTTTTACATGCAACTGGGAAATAAAATATACAGGCATTGGGGTATAGAAATCTATCTTGCCCTACTAGACAATTATAGGAGAAAGACAGGGAAAAACTTTGTAACTCAAAATCTTGTGAAAATGAATGTTGAAAACTAAAAAGAAATAAAAACAATAAGGTTTAAAAAATCTCATGCAAGTAGTATACTGTCTTTAAAAAAAAATAGAATGGAAAAAACATAACTAGATGATTCCATGAGACAATAAATAACTAAAATAATGTTTATTGTTTTAAAAGAATATGTATGATGTACTTTATCAAAAACAAGAACCTAGGAAAAAGGTTGAAGACTGATGATTTATAACCATCAGAATTCCAGAAAACTAAAACCAAACAACAACAACCTGGATATCATGCTTCAGTAAAGTCATAGAGAACTTCCCGAATCTACTTGAACCAAAGAATAATGAAAAAAAACACAAAGATCCACATGTTATGTCTTGAAAGAAACACTAAATTGAAAGTATCCAGGAATATAATAGCTAAAATCATAGTAGTTCAGAAAAAAATACTCTTAAAAACCTTGAAAGAAAATATGTACATACCAAAGAGCCAAAATCACAAAAGACTATGCTGCAAGTACCATAAAAGAAAAAAAAAATCTCGAAATAATATATTTCAAGAGGCAAAGGATAGAGGCTTACAATCAAGAATAATTGCAAATGAGTTTAAGTCTACTGGAGAGTGAGACCTGTAATTTCAATAGACTAGGAGCTTTTCAAGCATTCCTGATGTAAATACTATAGCTCAGTAAAAGATTTGGAGCACAAACATAGCATACAGGAGAAATCTAGAAGGGCAAACATATTTGAAAAATGGGACTAAGACACAAATGATGTTAAAGTTGTGCATTCTAATAGATCAGGGAGAGAAGATAGAAAGTTCCTTCAGAGACCCTCTGTCCTCTAGGGTCACTGAAGGAGTAAAGAAGGACAAACACAAGTCATGCAGATGGTTTTAACCTGATTTGTCAAAGAGGAAAGAAAGGGGTGGGGAAAAAAGAATATATTAGGAAAAATAAGGCGAGAATATTATTATTTCTTGTAATTAGAACATAAGAGTATAGGAAAGGTTTGGAAATCAGGCATCACCTGCCTCCACTTTTATCTAAAGCAGACAAAGAAGATTTAGGTACACACACACACACACACACACACACAAACACACATATTCACATCTTTTCTTTCCCCTTTAGAATAACTATCTCTCTGTCAAAACATAACTGACAGAAAACTTGCCTCATCACCAGGAAGACCTGTGTTCAAACACAGTCTTCGGCATGTTTTGGCTGAATGACTCTGGGCAAGTAATTTAACCTTTCTTAGCCCCTACAGAACACTTTAAGACTAAAAATTGCAAAAATATCAATGTGTATTGGTAAAGGAGATTGTTTCACTGCATATTATCTACACCAATGAAATCACAGAAAAAAAATCCAATAACCATAACAATAATAAACCATCTCTCTTGCCACATCTATTTTCATGGAATTAGTTCAAAATGGCCTTTCTCAATACATCAATAGTATGACACATTTGTAATTTTTTTCATATAAATAATGTTCAGAGAAGGGTGGTGATTTTATTGGTAAATATACACAGTGCCACTGAAAAATGCCAATTCCCAGAATATTTTTTAACAGTTAAAATCATGGCGAGAACTCTGGGAAGATGGCTGAGTAGTTCAGAAAATTACAAACTCTCAAGATCCTCCCCCACGAAAGAGTTAAAAAGCACCTTATGGTAAACAAGGTTTGCATGGAGATAAATAAGAGCCAGGGAATAAACAAGGTCCTCTCATGACAATTTGAGAAGATCAGAAAGAAAAATCCCTGGATGAGGTTTGGTCCCCATGAATAGCAAACACCAGCAGGGGATTCATCTTCAGTATTAATAATTGAGTAGCTCGTAAGAAAGATTGAGGAGAATCTGGGCATGAAATTAAAGTAAATTAAAGTAAAGAAACCCCCAAAGAGTAATGTTCAATGGTCACCTGCCCAAAAAGAATTTATAGAAGACCTTAAAAAATACTTTAAAAATCAAATGACAGAGATGGAGGAAAAAAACTAAAAAAAAAAAAAAAAAAAAAAAAAGGAAGAATCCAAGAAAAAGAGGAAGGGTATGAAAGGAAAGTCAACTAACCAGAAAAGGAAATCTGGAATCTTAAGGAAGAAAATGATACCTTGAAAATTAGAATGGGGTGAAGTGAAGCCACTGAAATTATAAGAGATCAAGAAATGATTAAACAAAATATGAATAATGAAAAAATAGAAGAGAAAATGAAACATCTTATAAGAAAAACAACAGATCAGAAAGAAAATATAAAAATAATTGGACTAACTGAAAGTTACAATAAAAAAAGAATCTTGATACAATGATATAAGAAATAATTAAAGAAAGTTGTCCTGAAACATTAGAACAAGGAGGGAAAGTAGAAAGAGAAAAAAAAAAATCCATCTATCACCACTTACAAGAGATACTATGAGAAAAACTCATAGGGATGTCATAGTCAAATTCCAAAATGCCCAGCTCAAGAAAAAAAAATATAAAAAGCATCAAGATTAAAACAATTTAAATATGATGGTGCCACAACTAGAATTATACAAGACCTAGAAGCAGAAACATAAAAGGACCACAGGTTTTGGAACACAAAAGAACTGGGGCTCCAGCCAAAAATATCAAACCCTACAAAGTTAACTATTACCTTGAATTTTTTTAAAATGGACATTTGATAAACTTTCAGATTTCAAGACTTTGTTAAAAAAAAAAACACCTGAATTTATTGGACAATTCAACATATAAGAACCAATATAAATATAAGGTATATAACAAAGACTGATTATAAGGGATCCATAAGGACAAATCATTTACTTTTTATGTATGTAAAATATAAAATGTATGTCTAAAATTAGTATTAATAATTGAGTAGCTCGTAAGAAAGACTGAGGAGAATCTGGGCATGATATGAATGTAAAAAGTACAACCATTTAGGAACAGCTAAAAAGCATAATTATTTTATACAAATGAAGTGCAAGAGGAAGAACTGATACATAGGAATTAGATGAAGGAAGAGGTCAGGTAGTTCTGGTAACCTACCTTCATCAGGAATGGGTGTTAAGAGGAAGCAATACAATTTAGAAGAGCATAGTAGTCTTCTAAATTCAGAAGAAATAAAATGATAGGGGCATAGGGAGGAGGGAGAGGACAAGGGGAGGGATCTTTAGAGGGGAGGGAAGAGAATAAGTAAATAGGGATATAGAAGGGTGTTTAGATTTATGGGAATGGGAGAATAGGGGAGAGATCCTTGGAGGAGGGTAGGCAAGTAGGAGGGCAAGGTAGTGGGTAAAAATAAAGTAGAGGAGGCAGGAAGGATAGGAAACAAGAGATATCCATGTACATAAAAACAAAGATCAGGAGTAGAATAGGTTAGGGAATGTGTGTGTGTATATATATGTGTATATATGTGTGTATGTGTGTATGTATGTATATCTATATATGTATATATATGCATATATGTGTATGTATGTATATCTATATACATATATGTATATGTATATATGTACAAGTATATGAATGTATTTATAGCTATAGAGAAATATATCTAAACTTCATTGCAGTTTTGGTTGGAGCTGGGATGAGGGAGGAAAAGAACAAAGTAAAAAAGTTCTCAGCAGAGAACAAAAGAAAACTCACAAGGAAGTAAAGGATAATTCTCAACCCAAGTATTGTTTATCATATAAGCTTTCTTGAAATGAAAATTTATTTTTGTATATTTTGAATCCTCTCATGTTCTGCTATGCACATGACATGCTTTTTTTTCTTTCTAACTTTGTATTTAAGTTCTAATATTTAAGTTTATGATACGTTTTTGTTTCTTTTTTTATTCTCTAGTTGTGTTCTGGCATTTGAGTCTCAAATAAAATTTTGGAAAAAAAACAATTAAAGTCATGATGGAGAAATTTAAAAAGTCATAAAGATAACCTCTAATCAAAAAGAACCCTTAACTTAAAAAGCTGGCCAAATGAATCAGAATAAGCATAATTTTTAAAAACCTGTAACATTTATTTCAGTCTCTAATATAAAAATGAGATGTTGCTGATGTTTCAGAATGTTAAAAGCCAGTGGTTGTTTTTCAAAGTCAAATATGCTTTAAAAATAAAAAGCAACCATCTTATTTGGTTAATAGATTTGGGAAAGGAGGGACAACTGTTTTCAAGCCCCAGATTTGTTTCTAACTATTTGTCTAATCTTGGGAATTTTATTACTATGGGCCACAATTTTCTAACCTGAAAAATGAAGTAATTGGGTTTCCTTCAAATCTTCATAGTATAAACTGTTCTAGTTACCAGGATGAAAGATCCCTGATTAAAGTTTCTTGAATGCTGTCCTGCTCATTGCATAACATTAGGCATGAATTCACAAGACTGAAATTATCATCATGCGCAATTTACTATATGGAAATCCTCAACAGAAAAACCTATGTGTTCCCTTTGATATTTGCTTAGTGTGGTGCCTGGCACATAGTGTTTCATTTTTCCATTCATTCATTCATTTGTTCACTCATTCCTATGTCATTAGAGGCTTGAAAGGGACATGAAATTGGTGAGGTAAGATAGTGGACAGAATGATTGGAATCCAGGCTAACAAGAGCAAGATAAAAACTCTAGTATATTTCTCTAACATTCCAATGGACTTACAGTCTAGTCACTATAGGTATTCCCTCCAATAATATAGACCACAATTTCTCCATGCTTACTCATCCACTGCAACTCTTTCTATATATTCCAATAAGTTCATTATAGGGAAGACAGACAGTAAGAAGAAGAAATTCATAACTTGCCAGAGAAAACAGAGTTTGAGGAGAGATTAAGGCTAATAATAAGCTAAGAATCTTAAGCATCTGAGCCATTTCTGAAGAAGCATAATGCCCCCTTTCTGAGGACATCTACTGAGATTGAAGAGGAAAACGCTGGCTGTAAAATTCCATGAAAAAGCAAGAAGAGCTGAGTAGAATTGCTAATCTTAATAGTGGAACAGCAAAGGAAGTCCATCAGAGCTAACTGAGTCTTGCCCTGAGAGAAATTAGTCAAATTTACAACAGAGTATGGTGGTCTAAAAGTAGAATAGCTCAGCCTAGCAGTAGAGTCAACCTCACAACTGCAGAGCAGCAGTAAACTTTATGAGAGAAGCTCAGGAGAAAGAAAAAGAAATTGTGATTCTGTAGTTCTAGTGTTGTGAGTTGGATTGACCGCATGAGTTCCATACGCATGTGTTATTTTCCCTTTCCCCACAGACCATGTGTATAACAGTGGGAGACTGTCTCAAGTTTATGGAAGCAATGTTTCCTAATTGCTGTCTTTGCTATACCATGAGTAAAATGTGTTTGTTAAGAGTTAATTGCATCTACTGACTAAATATTAATGGTGGGCTCCAGTGACTACATGTGACTACATTTTTAAGATTCTAGCCACCCACAGTGGTTATCATTAGAAGGTGAGGCAGCAGCTTCCTTTCTGAAGGACTTTAACTTTTGAGTGGGGGAAGCAATGAGCAAAATGAATAGAAGTAGTTTTGAGAAGGAATGCCCTAATAGCTGAGGGAAAATAAAAGCTTTTGGAGAGATAGTAATATTTGACCTAAGTCTTGAAGGAAATTCATAATCCTATCAAAAAGTCACTTAATCCTGTATACCTTTGACTTAGCTATTCCACTAGCTGGAGCATATCCACAAACCCCCACCAATGGATAAAAGAAAGAGGGAAAGGAAATACATACAAAGTATCATTTCTACTATTATTATCAGCAAAAGATTTTTGTTGTACTAAAGAAGTAGAAATGAAGCAGTAGTGTCTATAATTGGAGAATAGTTCAACATTCAGATTTTTTCAATAAATATAATCTAGATATCTATATTTATATGAAATTCAGAAATTCATCCCATAAGATTACATTAATCCCCACCACCAGAGGCAGTGTGTGATAGAGTGGATACAGATTCACCCTAAAGTATTAAGAATTGAGTTCAAGTTCTGCTGCCAAGACATGATGATTATGTGGTACTGGACAAGTCCTTTAACCTTGAAGTATCTCAAGAAACTCTCTAAGATGATCAATTCCAGATGAGTTGTTGATCTTCATTGGTAATGGAAGTTTCCATGTTTCCAGTGGGAGTTGACCACATGGATGAAATTGGATATTGAGAGAGAAACAGATGAAGGAGACAGGGAGGGAGACAGAAAGACAGACGGATAGAAACAAAGAGAGAAATGAAGAGAGAAACATGGCAGACAGAAATAAATGAATGAGAATATCTTAAATGAGAAAGGGAAGTTTCTACAAGTTCTCTCTATGAAAATATTTAAATGAAATTAAGATATTCCAGTTATATGGATAAAATGCAACATGAACTCCAAGGGAATCCTGAGTGACAGAATGCCTCATCGCCCATGCCTAGACAGCGTCTGGCTTATAATGTGACCCGAGAACCAGTTGCTTGATTCCCTTGCCCTCATTCTTGTCTCCATGAGAGTATCCAATTTTAAAGTCATTAACAAAATTCTACTTTTTGATTAAAGCACTCATCTCTGACTATTTTTCCCCTTTTGTTCCTAATCAGATAGCTTTTAATAAGTTATGACACATTTCACAACTCTGGATTACTCTTCTGCCTGCAGAAAGCTCAGAACAAAACCATTTTTTTTTAAACAGATGGAGAACTCAGATGAGAGAAGTGAGAATTTTCTTGTTGGGCTACCAGAGTCATTATTGGCAGCAGCTGAGATCCATCAGGCACACAAGGCAGAAGTTAGCAGATCATCAACATTGGGGTCGCCCCACAAGAGAATGTATGCCAAAAACTGTGGGTGAAGAGAGGAGAAAGGCACTTGATAAATGATGACAAACAGAGAAGATGTTGAACTCTCTGTTGATTGGGCTTTGCCTTGTGTCCTTTGCCCTCAGTTTTCATTGCTAGTCCTCAATAGACAACTTTTTGAGACAACACTTCTTGTTTTCAGCAATGTTATCATGGCAGGGTAACCTGCAGCTGAGGGCTGGGGGAGGGTAAAGGAAATAAAACAAAAGACATCAACAAATGCACATACAGCCACATTTTTCTACCAATGTGAAGTTAATGCAAAGTCAAACTGTCAGCAATGCCTCAGAGCCAAAGTGGGGGGGAGCAGGAGGAATGAGAGTGGAAAAAAAATCAGTTGTGAGAAATTCTTCATGAATGTAATTTGTTCCCTCATCTAGTTTTCCTGAGGACTTTGGAGCTATAATTAGAGGGTGCTGACAGCTCCCCAGAAATGTGTAGGTTCTTTGAAAGAGCTGGCCATAGATACTGCTGATGAAAATGTTCGCATTTCACCAACACATAAGAACATCCATTCATAGATGCTAAAACAATTATTTTGAGGGATGAATGAAACAATGCAGACTGCAATTTGAAGTCCAAGGACCTGAGTTCAAATTCCAGCACACTATCTACTACGGTCTCTGTGGCTTTGAAGTATTTGCATAACTACTTTGGACTTTGTTTCCTCCTTTGTGCAACTCATCATTCTATCTCCCACTTCCTAGCCTTTGAATAAGCTGTGTCCGCATGCCTACCATGCACTTTTCCCTTGTGTTGATCTCTTAGAATAGCCAATTCCTTTCGAGGCTCAGTTCAAGTCCTCTCCTCTATTCCCTTTGTTGATAGTGGCCTTCTCAACTGATTTTATATTTACTTCTATGTTTAAGCTCCATTTTCATAAAACCATGGATACCTTTTGACCCAGCAATACCACTACTAGATCTGTATTGCAAAGAGAAAAAAAGAAAAGGAACTGATGTGATATAAGGTTAGGGTTGCTCAAGACCCCAAAATACCAACACGCTGGGTCCTGCTGAATGAATTTGTATCAAGTCTTCTCTCAGCCAAACAAAAGCAAAGTTTATTAAAAGTTCGCCATATTGGGTAGACTCTTAAGGAGCCTAGGTATCTGTGATGCTTGCATTGGGCAAGTGGACCAAAGCAAGTCTGAAAGAGTAAATCTGTGCTAGGTCATTCTATGGCACTCTCATACCACATGGAGGGAAGATGGGGTCTTATATACGGAAAGGTTGTGGGAGGAATCTAGGGGTTCTCTAGAGTAGGAGTTTGCAGAGGGTCTCCAGGAGGAGTCAGATAAGGTCAGACTCCAGTAATGAGTTTGAGGAGATTATTCAGGAGTCAGATGAGGTGAGACTCCAGTAATGAGTAATGAAGGGTCTGAAGTTGCTGGAGGCTACCTGGAGCTGACAGACTATGGTGGGCCAGGCCAGTACAAGGGTGGCAAGGAGGATGGAGGATGGGAAATAGCTGGACAAAGGAGGGCTAAAGACTTGGGCAGAGCCACAACTTAAGGCCCATGGCCCCAGGCAAATGCCTTACATGGGAAGATTCAAGGAGAGCTCAAGAGGCTCCCAGAGCCTGCACCTCATCAGAATTATTTGTACAACAATATTTATAGGAGCTCTTTTAGTGGTCACAAAGAATTGGAAATTGGAGGAATGCCCATCAGTTAGGGAAAGGCTGAATGAGTAAACAAGTTATGGTATGTGATTGTAATGGAATACTATGATGTTAAAGAAATGACAGGCAGGATATTCTCAGAAAAAATCTGGAAAGACTTACATGAACTGATGCAAAGTGAAATGAGCACAATCAGAGTTATTGTACACAGTAACAGCAATATTGTATGATGTTCAACTGTGAATAATAGCTATTCTCGTCAATACAATAATCTGGGACAATTCCAAAGGATTTATGATGAAAACTTCTCTCCATTTCCAAAGAAAGAACTGATGGAGTCCAAATTCAGAACAAAGCATATTATTTTTTTTCTTTCTATCTGGATATGTTTTCTTTCATAACATAACTGATAAGGAAATATATTTTGCATGACTTTATATGTATAACCTATATCAAATTGCTTGCCTTCTCAATGAGGGGGTAGGGAAGGGAGATAGAGAATTTGAAACTCAAAATTTTGAAAAAGAATGTTAAAATGACTTTATATATAATTTGTGGAAAAATACAATATTAATTCTCACTCCAAAAATGAATGAATGAATGAATGAATGAACTTTGTTTTCTCCCAATAATATCCTGCAGGCAGGGACCAATTTTCATTTTGTGTTTGTAATACCAGGATCTGATTAATGGGCTTGCCCACAGTAAGTATCAGGAAATGTTTGTTGTAGTGGACTGAACTGGATGCGTTGTTCGATTATGTACTCACTAAAACCTTATTTGACTCCAAATCTGATGAACTTATGAACAGATTCATTCATTTTCAGCAAAGTTGGCACTTTAGAATTTATTTTTCAACAGTGGAAATCAATCGTACCGTTGTTTTTTACTCATTTTCAGTTCTGTTGAATCTTTGTAATCCCTTTAGGAGTTTTCTTGGCAAAGATACTGGAATCATTTGTCATTTCCTTCTCTGGCTCATTTTACAACTGAAGAAACTAAGACAAATAGGATTCAGTGACTTGTTCAAGGTCACATGGCTAGTAAGTATCTGAAGCTGGATTTTGAGCTCAGATCTTCCTGACTCCAGGCCCAGCACTCTATTCACTGTACCACCTATTCACAATCTTTCATCATATTTCCTCTGTCATATTAGGGCATTAATGTGGGTCGGACTAATCTATGGATGAAGCAGAATTTTTTTTTTAAATAATCTAGTAATTGACCCTCACATAGGACTTTAAAGTTTTCAATGTCTTTTAAAAATGTATTAACAACAACAGCCTAACATTTATATAGGAGATAAACAATTTTATGATTATATTTCAATAAGTTAAATGTCTATTTACAGTAACCATTACTCTAAGGTTAATTAACACTATTTGTATTTTTAAACATCAAGGAGAAATATTTTGAATGAGAACCCAAACTACCTCTGATGAACTTGGTAGGGAGTTGCTAGTAAATGCCAGTCTTTAGCTGACATGAAACTGAAATTCTCTTTCAGTAGCTAAGCATTTATAGCACTCCTTCCAGTTTATGAGAAAGAAAGAGACAATCCCAATGTCTTGGGAAACATTTCCTCTTAGTGAAACAGCTTCTAATGCAAGAGACCACATGAAGTTATCACAGAGCAGGCAATAACTACCCAAAGTATATCTAACTCATTTTACATTTCACTGTGATGATGGATAAAAATGTAACTAGACTTTTCCCCTTTCTCTTTTCACCTGGCCCATGTGTTTCCTTGGGTGGTAAGTCGAATAAACCAAATTCCTGATTTTCAAATCTTTTTTTTTCTTTTGCTTTTCTCAACAAAAGTAGGTTTGTACAAGTGTTAAACTGTGAAACCAATATAGCTCTTGAGAGGCTGGGCCTCCTGGGCCTCCTGAGTCATCAACAAACATGTCAGCACTGTGTTGATGGTCTTTTCAATGACTCTGTGTCACACAGAGATGATCTGAAATTTTACTCCTTAGGTAAAATTTTGATCTGGCCCCCACCCTGCCCTGCCCTAAAGTATTTTTCTAATAAAGGAATATATATACATATATATAATATTATATTATATATAATATTATGTATAACATATATAATATTATATATAATGTATTTTATGTGTATGAAAAATTCACAAACAATGGATATCAAAAATTATTGATCTTGTGCTTCCTGATCAAGCTTTATTTCTTATATTCATTTCTTAAGGCACTGAGAGTTAGATGTGCCCAATGTTGACCAGGGTGAGAAGAATAATAGGATCAGATTTACACATAGAAAAGAATTTAATGGTTATCAAATCTAATCTGTACATATGAGGAGACTGAGGCCTCACATCACAAATTTAATGTTTGAGGTGGGATTTGAACTCAGGTTTTCCTGATTCTAACTCTCATATTATATCCACTATACAAACTGTATCAGGCTGGACAGAATTCAAGAATCTATCAAGCACTCTCAGTGATCTTAAGATATCCCCAAAAGCAAAAGAACATCTCTCTTTTTATTAAGATATCAATAATCTTTTATTGATATCATGTTCAAAAGAAGAAATTCCAAGTTTTTAGACAAATAATATTTGTAGACAATCTCAAATGTAATACTAGGACTCATAGGTGAGTGATGGAAGTAGACTGTAGAAAATCGCCAATGATCACTTTGGGGGAAGAAATAGCATATGAGATAATATCAAAGACGTGTATGTAAATCATACTAGTAACATACAAAATTCTTAGGGTACTTGGGAAGGGGCATCAGGTATGGGTGTTATTTAAAGCTTTGTCTTGTAATTAAATATATTTCTCATCTTTATATAGTCTACTTATATGTATATGTACACACACACACACACACACACACACATATATATACACATATGCAAAAAAAAATGGGTTTTGTCTATTGTCACTAGAGAAAATTTCTCTAAAGACTTCTTCTACCATGTCACAGTAACAGTAGCTGCAGTAAGGTTTATTCAGTAATTTGATGGATCTGTAATTTTATATGTGTGGTTGTTCCCTCCTGTGGTCCAGAAGCAAACCATAGTCATCCTTTCATTCTGTTTGAATCTCATCCCTGTTGTAATAAAAATCTTAGTTTGGAGAACTCGTCAATGTGTTGAGCATCTTATTGAGACCTCTTGATATCCCATTTTCACTAATCCTCACAGTCCATGTCCAAAGTTCATTTTTTTCTGATCTATCATCTCTTTGATAATACTATTTATGTCTCATCATGTGAATTTTTCAGTTAATGCTATAGTAAACAAATATTTACCATGTATACATCAAGATATACTCTGCATAATCCACAAAGAAGGACAAATCTAAGCATGCTATAAAGACTGGGTCCTCCCATTATACACATTTCAATGACTAAATTACTCTTTGGCAAAAGAGAACAGGTAAAGAAAAAATCATATGTTCTATCAGAGCTCTGCCATCATGGAGCATGAAAGGGGGTTAAACCCATAATCCCAAATGTCAACTAGTGTTTAGGTTTCTATATTTTCCCATAAATCTCCCCTAGCAATCCAGTCCCAAGTTAACAATTAATCAACAAAGAAGCATTTATGAAGTGCCTAGTGGATGCCAGGAAATACTCTAAGCATCTGCAAAACAGACAGAAGGAAGGAAGGAAGGACAGAAGGAAGGAAGGAAAAGAAAGGAGAGAAGAAAGGAGGAAGGGAGGGAAGGAAGGAAGAAGGGAGGGAGGAAGGAAAGGAGGGATGAAGGGAGAACGGATCCTTATTCTCCAGAAATTTACCCTCTTTCAGAGAAGAAAATGTGTGTGTATGTGTGTGTGTGTGTGTGTGTGTGTGTGTGTGTGTGTGTGTGTGTGTGTGTGTGTGTACTTACAGCATAAATATAAGAAGTATAGATAAGAAATACGACGTAATTAGGGAGGTTGGGCACTAGCACTTGGGTGAATCAGAAGAGGTTTCATATGAAAGGTGGCGCTGGACCTGCATCTTAAGAGAAGAGAGGGCTTTCGTGAGACAGTGATGAGGAGTGAGTGAAATTAATGAATGGAATATAAACATTACAAAGTCATAGAAATGGAAGATGCAATTTTGTATGAGAGAAAGAGAAAAATCAGCTTGACTTGGCTTCAGAGTGCATGAAAGGAAATTATGTATAATGAGACTAGAAATATAAGTTTGGACCAAGATGTAGAGGGCATTAAAAGCCAAATACTAGAGTTTCTATTTGATCCTATAGGCGATAATGGAACTATTGGAGTTTGTTGGGTGAAAGAATATCATGGTCAAAACAATAGTTAAATTAAATCAATTTGGCAAGCTATCTGGAAGATGAATTGGAGTGGGAAAAGCCTCGATTAAGGAAGACCAATTATGAGGCTATTGCAATAATCCATGTAAAAGGTAGTGAGGACTTAAAGTAAGGTGGTACCTAGGTGAGTAGAAAGAAGGGCTTGGAGATGAGATATACTGTAGACATAAAAATGCTAAGATTCTATTCTATTTCCTCTTCTGTTAATTGGGGCAATTTTTATATGTTTAAATATTCATCTATTTTGCTTAGACTGTCAGTTTTATTGGCATAAAAATGGCAAAATAACTCATAATAATTGCTTTAATTTCATTTTCATTTAGTGGTGAATTTACTCTGCAGTTTTGATACTGGTGATTTGAATTTCTTCTTTTTAAATCAATTAATAAACACATTATCAATATTATTTTCCCCTAAAACAAGTTCTTAATTTTATTTATTGGTTCTTTTTTTGCTTTCAATTTATTAACCTCTCCTTTGATTTTCAGGATTTCCATTTCGGTGTTTAATTGGGGATTTTTAACTTGTTGGGGTTTTTTAGTTGCATATCAAATTTATTAATCTGCTCTTTCTCCCTTTTTTATGTTTGAAATTAAAAATATACATTTTCTTCTAAGGGGTTGGGTAAATCCTACAAATTTTGGTGTGTCATCCATTGTCATTCCCTTTAAAAATGATTTAGTATTTCTATTATATGTTCTTTGACTCTATCATTACTTAGGGTGAGATTCTTTAACTTTCAAATATTTTTATTCATTCACTCATTCATTTGTTTGTTTATTTATTTCCTTTTAGTTTACAACATTCAATTCCACAATCCCTGGAGTTCCAAATTTTCTACTCCTCCTCCTCACCCCCCAAGGCAGCATGCTATCCAGTATAGGTTCTACAAATACCTACACATTAAGCATTACTCAAATTGTAAAGAAGAGTTATAACCAATGGAATGAACAACAAGAAAGAAGGAACAAAACAAAACACAAAAGAGAGAGAGAGAATAGTTTGCTTCAATCTGCATTCAGACTCTCTATTTTTTTTCCCCTCTGGATGTGGATGTCCCTTTCCATCATGAGTCTTTTGGAGTTGTCCCATAACCTTGCATTGCTGAGAGGAGTCCAGTCTATCATAGTTAGTCATTACAGATATGATGTGTCTGTAATTGTTCTCCTGGTTCTGTTGCCCTCACTCAGCATCAGTTTATATAAGTCTCTCCAGTTTTCCAATTAACTTTTTAATCTAATACTTGCACATTTTTGAAGGAACTAGGGAAGGAATGATAAAATTGGGAGAGACTGAAGATCAGAAAGAGAGAAGTAATTGAGATAAAAGAATGAAGGAGACAGGATCAAAGTCACAGCATCAACCTTGGCAAAAAGAGTCATCTAATAACAGAACCTGGATATTAGCTAGTCAGCCAATAAGTACTGATTAAGCACCAGGTAAGTCCTATCATAGGAATATGTGAAAGAGCAACTAGGTGTATAAGAAGAGAATCAGGAGTGAGCTGTTACAATACAAATAGAAAGAAGAGATCCAGGAAGAGAGGGAGATTAGTAATGTCAAATATGATAGAGAGTTCATGAAGGTAAGCAGTCACATGTATGAAACTGACAATTTTGCTACAGCTTTCATCTGCATAAAAAGCAATTTCCATCATCCATATGTTTTGTAAATATTCAAGGATCTTAAGTGTTTAATACAACTTTTGTCATGTATGTGATATAGGCTTGGCCTTAAACAAATTGTTATAGATGCTTTTTTTTTAACCATAACTCCTTGACATTTTTGGGATATGTAATGGGAAAAAAATAATTTTAAGTACATTATCTAATCCTTTTTGGCTCCAGCCAGTATAATTTTTACATGGCACTGAAAATCTATTATGTACAACTTACTATTCCTTTTAAATATATATATACATATATATACATACATATATATATATATATACATATATATAGTTATCCTATCATTTTCTCCCCTCTTTTTCTTCTTCCCTCCTACCTTCACCCTAGAGATGGTTCCTATTATACACGTGTGTGTGTGTGTGTGCACGTGTAAAATCATTCCATAAAAGCTTTTATTTTTTAGTTCTTCCTCTGCATGTAGATGGCATCTCCCTTCATATGTCCTTTGTGGGTAATTTGGGTATTTAAAATAGTCAAAATGACTTATTCACCCAAAGTTGTTCTTAAGACAATATTGTTGTTAGTGTATACATTATTATCTTGGCTCTGCTTATTTTACTCTTCATTATTTCATGCAAGTCTCTCCATGTTTTGTTTTGTTTTGTTTTCTGTGATCATCGAGCTCATACTTTCTTACAGTATTCCATCACAATCATACAACAACTTGTTTAGCCATTCCCCATTTGATGGGTATTCCCACAATTTCCAGTTCTTTGCCACCACAAAGAGAACTGCTATAAATATTTTAGAACATATAGATTATTTTCCTTTTCCCCTGATCATCTTGAGAAACATATCTAGTAGTTGTCAAAGGGTATATGAAGTTTAATAATTCTTTGGGCATAATTCCAGATTGCTCTCCAAAATGGTTCGATCAGTTCACAATTCCACCAACAGTGCATTAGTTTCCCAAATTTTCCACATCCCCTCTAACATTTGTCACTTTCTTTTTCAATGATTTAAGCCAATCTGATAGACACAAAATGATATTTCAAGGTTGTTGTTTTTTAATTTGCATTTCTCAATCAATAATGATCAGTATTGCTTTAGAACTTTTTTTCATATGACTATAAATTTCTTCATTGGAAAAGTGTACGTTCGTGTCATTTAACCATTTATCAATTGAAGAATGGCAGATTCTTATAGATTTGACAAAATTCTTTATATATTAGAGATAATGAGACCTTTATCTGAAAATTTGGCTATAAATTTCCCCCCAGTTTTCTACTTTTCTTCTGCTCGTAGCTACATTTGTCTTATTTACACAAAACTTTTTTTAAATTTAATATGATTGAAATTTTCCATTTTCTACCTCATATTTTTCTCTATCATTTGTTCAAAATGTTTGCCTTTCACATCGAATAGGTAATATATCCCTTGTTCTTCAAATTTTCATGTGGTATTTCTCTTTATATAAAGGTCATGTGATCATTTTGGTCTCATCTTGGTAAATGGTGTAAGATATTGATCCATGCCCAATTTCTGCTGGACTGCTTTATCATTTTCCCAGCAATTTTTACCAAATAATGAATTCTTGCCCCCTCCCCAAAATAAGCCTTTATACTTGTCAAATACAAGGTAACTGTGTTTAATTGCATGTCTACTCTGTTCCCCTGGTTTTCCTTTCTATTTCTTAGCCAGTATCGGATAGTTTTGATCATTACAGACTTATAGAATAGTTTTAAATCTGGCACTGCTAAACATCTCTTTACATTTTTTTATCGGTTCCTTTTTCCAGATTTTTTTCTTCTTCCAAATGAATTTTGTTATTTTTTATAATTCAGCATTTTTTTGTGATTTAAGATGGCATTGAATAAACAGATAAATTTAGGTAAAAAATTGTTATTTTTATCCACTATTATATTTTGTAAAATTCCTTGTTGAACAGACTTGATAAAAATCTAAGTCAGAGGTTTCAATCAGGGCTTTCTTCAATACTACATATTAGTCAGTTACATGTGTGCAAAGTTATAAGTACTTGGAGAAAACCTTGGGAAATTTGTATATTTCAATTTTTACTTGCCCTGAGACATAAGGCTAGTCCATTCAGCTGGTTGCAATGGCATACAACTGTCCAGGGAATTGTCTGTATTGATGTAATTGTTTGCTCTAGGCTGTGCCAGTGACTGATCTTTAATTTTATAAAGTTTATTTCCTGACTGATCATTTGTATCATCTCTCCTTCAAATGAAGGAGAATTGGGTTTCAGAGACGCCACTGACATAATCTAATAATTCTTCATCTGTGAAATGGTTTAACACTATGGCCATTATTATGACATAGATCCAGAGACATAAGGCATTCCCTGACCTTATATCAACTTCACAGTCTATAATTTAATTATGTTTCTGAGTATTTCCCTTTGTTCATATGCAGTTTATGTACAGGAAAGGGTGGAATGTGGATTATAGGTATGCTGATAAATAGGGTGAGAAAGGGCATAGTTTGTGAAAAGGTCAACTATATGTTATTTTTGTTAGGTTTGAAGTGGTTCAAATAGAATCATAGACTTTTCCTTTTTTTCCCTCCATAATATTCTGACAAATACCTCTTTTCCATCCATTATAACTACACATACTGAAGTTGTTAGTATAGGAACTGAGATTATTCAAGTAAGGAATAAGAGTCAGTTTTATCCATTCTTTCAGCCTTCATATATACAAAGGAATACTATACTAAAGATGAATGTTAGCCAATTATTCCCCATGCTTCCCTGCTGGGAACCGTGTGAGAGGAAATCACTTTAAATTGCAACAGAAAGAGAAGCCAAATTTCCTGAGAGTATGGGTTATCAAATATTGGAACTGGCTATGGAAAAAGCATGAAACCCTAATTCATGATCTTTTTTAAATTAAATTAATTCATTCAGCAAGTATTTATTAAACAGCTACTATGTGCAAGATAATGCATATAAGTTGCTCTTTTTTTTTTCTAACAGGTTGTCCCCTTGTGTGGAAAACTTACCCTAAAGACAACAGATGCACGAGATGACCACGTAGGTGACATTTTCAGAATCCTGTAAGTATTTTGATTCAAATCAAATAAAAGGATCCATAATGTATTTTTAGGAGTTTGAGACATTTTCCAAAAAGCTTTTACTTTGCAATTTAACCTCCTCTGCCCTCTCCTATACACACCTTCCCTTGCATTCTCTGGCTAGAGTAATAACTAGAGTGATGGATTTGGAATTGAGTCATGAGCTCAAATTTTGCTTCTGACAATCACCAGATACAGAACATTGAGCAGGTCACTTAACCAGTCAAAATTTCAAATTCTTAGTATGTGTAGATAGATCTAGATATATAGATATATGTGTGTATATGTGTATGTATACATAAAATATGTGTGTGTATGTATTGCATATGTGTGTTGTATGAATGTATATATTACCTTCTAGGGCAGTGGTTCTCAACATTCCTAATGCCACGACCTTTAATACAATTCCTCATGTTGTGATGACCGCCAACCATAAAATTATTTTTGTTGCTACTTTGTAACTGTAATTTTGCTATTGTTATGAATCTGGTATGCAGAATGTATTTTCACTGTTAAAAATTGAACATAACCCACAAGTTAAGAACCACTGTTCTAGGGGTTTTTTTTAGGAAAATGCTTTACAAACCTTAGATACTACTTGGAACAATATACTTAAGAGTCAGAAAAATCTGGATTTGGGGGTAGCTAGTTGGCACAATGAGTGGAACCCTGGTTCTGGAGTTGGGAGGACCTGAATTCGAATCTGATCTCAGATACTTAGCATTTGCTAGCTGTGTGGCCTTGCTGAAATCACTTAACCCAAATTACCCTGCTTTCACCCTCCAAAAAAAAAAAAGAAAGAAAAGAAAAATCTGGATTTGAATCCTGAATCAGACAACAGTTAACTATATGTCATGAGCATGTTATTCAACCTCTTGAAAGATAAATTTCTTCCACTGTAAAATAGCAATACTTTTCCCCACTGTACTTCTTTTACAACATTGTTATGAAGGTCAGATAAATTGGTGGACTCAATAATTTAATGTGCTTAAGAAACTTTAAGGCATTTTATCTACAGTTACATGCTGGGAAAGTCACTTTACCATTCTTTCATTTTCTGCTCATCCCTCTGATTACAAATTATATGCACAATTTTCCTTTACAATTTTTTGAACTA
This sequence comes from Pseudochirops corinnae, assembly GCA_028646515.1. Taxonomy (NCBI): domain Eukaryota; kingdom Metazoa; phylum Chordata; class Mammalia; order Diprotodontia; family Pseudocheiridae; genus Pseudochirops; species Pseudochirops corinnae. Next base: position 9,331,540 of record CM053592.1, read on the forward strand.
TACTGTCTAGGTTATTGTTTTGTCATGGTTTCAGATAGTGAAATAATGTTTAATTATCCTTCCTTCATCTATTTTTCAGTTAAGTTGTTTTTCCTACAAGATAGTTCACATTTTCTCCTTTTTTCATTCTTTTGACTTTGTTTTATTTTTTTTAATTTTTTTTATTTTATTTTAGTTTGCATCATTCATTTCCACAAGATTTTGTGTTACATATTTTCTCCCCATCTTTCCCCTACCCACCACCCCAAAACAGCCATCCCAGTGTATCGCCCCTCCCCCAGTCTATTCTCTCCTATGTCTT
>CM053592.1:9332340-9375361 GCA_028646515.1 Pseudochirops corinnae
GGTGCTAGCTGTTACAAGATTATAAATAAAATACCCTAGTTACTCATCACAAGTCTCTGGTATTCCATGAATATGAAGTGAATCCATTTTAGACATCAGCAACTTCAATTTATTACTTTCAGTAATATGATATTGACCTTACTATGACACCCTCTCATCTATGAAGACTTCTCTCTATTCCAGCAATGCTCTAGGGTGTTTTCTTTGTGTAGAATGATAGATTTTTTTTTTCTTCCTCAATTTTATTGATCTCACGCCAAGTGCTAAGCAAATTGCTCTGACTCATGGATTCATTTTCTGTCAGAAAGCCCCAGACAGGACTTTCTTGGCAAAAATTGAAAAAAAAAAATTAAACTAAAAGTCAGCTCTCAAATTATATAATACAAAAGCTGGAATATCACCTAGAAGAGCGAGGTGGATCAAGTTTGGAACATTAGTCACCTTTTCTCCTGCCTAAAATAAAAATACAATCACATCAGTAGATTTTTTTTTTAAGAGTTGTCATTTGAATCCACTAAGGAGACAAGGTATTAAAGACACTAGTGATGATGGAAGGTTTAGAATATTCAACAAGAGGGTCCAGTACTTTGCCTTCCAGACACATTCAAGAAATTTGATTTCTTTTTCTGACTCTGACACAGGTTCTCTTCATGATTAAGTCTGAAAAGACTAAAGCAGAGAGTTGGCAACTACCCAATGAATCGCAATAGTATAAGCAATCCCTCCCAGTCATTCAAATCCCATTTAAAAAATAAATAGAATTATTTTTGGCCTTTAAAATACCCACATCTGAGAGTGAATTTGGAGAATGGACAAATTTGAAATTTGTAAATAGAGGTCATGAGGGGATGAGGAGCATGAGACAGAGCATGGGACCTGAAGTCAGGAAAGCCTGAATTTGAATCCTACCTCAGACACTTGAAAGACATGGGAATCTGAGCAAGTCACTTAAACTTCCCCAGACTCAGTTTCCTCATCTATAAAATGCAATGGAATAGAAAAATGTTTGTAGAGGATTTGGTCATGGAACTACTTTTGATAGGTAGAAATGGGTAAGATTGATGGTTATGTTGCAGAAAGAGAGAATAAATGTGCAGAAGAGATGAGAAAGCACAATGCATATTTAAGAAACAGCAAGTCATCTCAAAATGAGACATTTTTTGGTTGGTGGGAATGATAGGATATACTTCACAGGACTGGTGTAAAGTTGAGATGAGATAAAATATGTAACAAGCTCTACAGAACTACATAAATGCTAATTAAAATTACAATCTATATTACATTTTTGTAATCAACAACATACATTGTTGATTTCCATGAACACTCAGTGGTCACGCAAGAAGAATTCAAATTTAACTCTCAGATTTATATTATATTTATGATCATCTTTTCAAATGTCCTATTTGCCATACATGTAATATAATGCATGGCTATACCACCCTGCTAGGCCTTTTTGATTCACAGAGTCATCATGGAATTCTAGCAGAGCCCATGTCCAACTTCCTATACCCCCATTGACATCCCCCTCACAGATTACCTATCTTATTGGAACACACTGCTTCTCTTCTTAGTATTTTTCCCATCCAGAAAAGCTGTACCTATAAAACCCAATGTCTTTGTACAGAAACTCTATGTAGTGATGTTAATTAGCAAATTAAGTCTTTTTTTTTCCTGTGGACATTACAAGTTTTGGTTTTGAAGTACTCAAAATTCAATTTCAACTAAATTACCATATACTGACCACAGATAAAGTCCCTAGGCTTTAGTCAAAATTGATAATTTGCTGATGTCCCTGTGCCCCTGCACCTTTCCAATCCCCTTATCCTATCAGTGAGTTCTTCTTGGAACCTACAGACTAAGGAGCCCTTCTTAACTCTGCAGCATTTGTCACCATGTTACATCCCCTCCCCCTATTATCAACTTCAAAAAATTTCAGTGGCTTCCTCCATTCAACTCTAAACTTCAGGAGGATAATCACTATCTTTCCTTTTGCTCATATTTGCTAAACACTTGGCACATATTATGCATCTACGAAATCCTTGTTGACTTGACTTTCTGTTCCTTAAACATGCCTTATACTTTCTCATCTCTTCTGCAGTTTACTCTTACTCCCTCTCTCTGAAATACTTTGCCAATTTTACCATTTCTACTTATCCATAGAAGTAGTACTAAGACCAGTTCGCCTACAAATACTTCTCTTATCTTCTCCAACTAGATGTTATTTTTCTCTTCAGAAAAACTGTATTTCTACCTGTTTTGAGATATTGAATAATTCTGATTTAATGTAGTTATTTTTTCTTATCTGTATTTCTCTGCCCTGCCCATCTGTCTACTTTCTCATAATGTAATCATCTTCTAATTTTGCTCTCTGGTATTTTTGTTTCATTTAGAAGAGAAATGGAATAATGGAATTGAAGAGACTCGGAATTAGGAGAAACTTGGATGTGAATTCTGTCTGACACTCACCTTTTCAAACCAGTTTCTTCCTTTGTAAAATGGACAGTCCTGTAGTAGTTACCTCACAGGGTTCTTTGGAGGATGAAATGGAGAAATGTAGGTAAAATTATTTTATCCAGCTCAAATTCCTATTCAGGTTTCAGGGCTCATACCCCAAGCGCTATTCCACTTTCCATTTCTATGGCCTGATGTAGCTGAATCTTCTCATCTCTACCCTCTGATAACATACATCTTGATGGAATCATAGATGCATTTTACAATGATGTGGGGCAAATGATGATTTTACATATATGATATGCTTTGCATCTTATCTCTTGTCTCTTTAGATCTTTGACTCAACAAAAAATTAGAAGGAGATGCTTAGAGGCTTCATATTGATCACAGAATTAAACCACACATTAAAATAATCTATGTCATCTTGCACTTTTATTTACTTTGTTAAACATTTCAAATTTATAGTTTTGTGCAGGTAAATCTAATGCTCTAATGTGGACAGTACTATATTTAACAGTTTTAATCATCTTTCCCCTGCCCTTTCCTCTTATGATTTCCTGCACTCACCTGGGTTTAACTATTAGTACTACGTGGTGACTGCCAGTTTTGCATTTCTACCCTGACTTCTCTTCCAAACTTTAAAAACATATTCCTAATTGCCTGCTGGACCTTCCCATCTATGCATCTTATCCCTTTAAACTCAACATGTCTTGTGTCAACATGTTTCAATGAAAAGATGATGAATTTGTGAGAGAGATGTTTAATTTTTCTGCCTTTTTTTCATTTACGATCTCTCTGTGACTTTGCATATATATATATATTATATTTGTAAAAGTACCATGTAGTCCTGTAAAATAGAAAGATTCTTTAATGTTCCATTCAGAAGATAACATGAATCCTTCAACTTTAGTTTCTTTAATACTCTATTTAGTTCTAATTTGTTTTTATTTATCTTTCTGTTAGTAACATCCAGCTCTGAAGGAACAGAAAAATCTGCTACAATTACTGTGTTACCAGGTATGTTTTCTCCCATTTTCTTCTCTTGACTCCTCTTTTAAGACATCCCTAATTAGCCCTTGGGATCTTTTTTAATTCTAACGGTGTTTCTCTATTATCTTTCTTGTATTACTTGGTACAATTTGTCTTTTAAAAAAATAATATGTAGAAACATGGAAGAAGTGATCACATTCTTGGTAATTTCTTTCCTACTAATTGTTCTTATTTGGCTTTTCTGTTGCTCTTCTTTGGCGTGCTTTTTATTTGAATGTTCACTTCTAGTTTATTTATTGTTTCTGGGAATAAGTTGGACATTTTTCTTTTCATGAGGAGGTTTAGTATGCGTAACATTTTAATTTTGAGGGATATCTTAATATCCTTTGCTTTTTAAAATACCTCTTCTCTGATTTCTTTTGCTACAAAGTAGTATTGGATGATTCAAATTAACAGTGTTACATAGATGAAGCTTTTCTCTGGACTTATCATAAAATTGAAATTTTGAAATTTAACAATAAAATGTCTTTGAATTTCAAATGTAGAGTTGTCCTATGGTAATGATCTATGAATCTGATCAATCAGCAGACTGTCATCAGTATTCACGTGTTTTGTTGTGTTATTTCCTTCATTATGTTCTAAATGTGTATGTGAGTTTGTCATATATTCTGAGACATTTGCAGCTAAGTACTACAGTAGACAGAGTGCAGTACCTGGAATCAAGAACTCATCTTTCCAAGTTAAAATCCATCCACAGACACTTGTGAGCTGTGTGACCCTGGGCAGGACACTTAACCCTGATTGCCTCAGTTTCCTCGTCTGCAGAAGGAGCTGAAGAAGGAAATGGAAAACCACTCCAGTGTCTTTTGCCAAGAAAACTCCAAAAGTGATCAGGAAGAGTTTGACACAACTGAAATGAATGAATGACTAATGAGACATCTATGATCATTATGTTATCTCAGCATATTTTGTCTGGTATTTTGTTCACTCACATGAGCTTGCATATACTTTCTTCCAAAGATTTTTTTCTATTTGTTTTTCTTCTATCAATTTTTCCCACTTTTATATTAGTAAGTTTCAAATTGATCATTTTCATTTTCAGATCCTCTACTACTTTGAACAGATTCTCTGTCATGTTTTCTAAGTGATTTGTTCTAATTTATTTTTAATTATTTCTGAGGATTCTATTTATTTTATTTATTTATATTATTACTTCTGAGGGTTCTACTTTTTTTTCCCATTGGAGATATTGGGCCATTTGTGTCCAGTGTAGAATATATTTTCAATTCTCTAGAATTGTTACATTTTCCTTTCATCTTCATGAGTCTTAGTTTAGTTTAATGTTTGAGTGCTAGGACGGTGCTCACTTTCTTGTCTTAGACTTTTTTTTTTCTATCAGTGGATTGTCTCATATTTTTCTCTGTACTATTTTGTCTCTGCTCTTTTCATTTCTGGGCTACTTTTTGTCAAATGCCAGTCTTGAATCATTCTCAACACTCCTCTCCCCTACTCTTACTAATGTGCACCTGTTTGAGGTTGGAAGATAGAATAAAAATGAATTAACTGTGCCCATTTCAAATTCATTATCTCAACTCATCTGCCCTCTCACTGCAATAAGGCAGCACTTTCCTATATTCTAGACTCTAACAAAAAGTTAATTTTTTCATCATTAAGGCAAATGCATGTGCTCTGAATAAGCTTGGTCTCTATCACATAGTAAATGCTTAATGGGTGCTGTGAACTGAATGATTAAGGGAAACTGGAGAGACTGTAGAGTAGTAAAGATAGGGGGACATTCTGCTAAGGAAGAAGAGATGGAATCAAAGGTGCCTTGTCTTGCCGTAGCAAGAACACATCCCCTTCTTTATGTGAGGCACAGATAAAGGAGGAGACAGTCAAGGAAGATTTATGAGTTATGTGAGAATGAAGAGGAGAGGAGAAGAGAAGGTTCTCAGTAAACAATCTCATTTTTTTTTCAGTGAAGTATAAAGCAAAGTCCTTAATTAAGACTATATAGTGAAGAGGTATGGTAGAAGGTTAGAAGGTTTTAGGATGAATAAATACTTTGGAAGAGCCATGAAAGCAAATGAGACAGTGACTCAATTAGAGATGTATAAAAGGATAGTTTTATGTAAGGAGGCCTTAGTTAAGATTAGATAACAAATTCAAAGTAGACCCAATCACTATTGATTCCTTCCATACTGTTTACAAATATACCAAAGACTCCTCTCTTCTTCAGATTTTTTACTAAATCTTCAATTTATCATCTTAAATCTCTTCTCCTTTTCATAGTCAAACTTACAAGAAAAAAAAACTGTCTATATTCATTGTGTCCATGTTTTCTCTCATTTCTTAAGCCTGTGTGATATAACTTTTTACCCCATTTTTAACTGAAATTTTACTCCAATCTAATATCATCTGAGGTGAGTCTGAAGAAAACTATGAAATCCAAAAGGCAGCAGTTTATTCTTGAATTTAGAACTTGAATTATTTAATTATTCCACACAAAAATATTTAGTGTAACAATAATGGCGTGATCTCTGTAGGGCATAATGGAGAATATACTTTAATACTTTCATGGACTTATGATCTCCCTGAGTTAGGTAGTCTCTTCACCATTGCAGACAATTAACTATCTAACCATGCTTCCTCACTGGGGGTCAATCTTGTCCACATTTTTTTTTCATAAATCCTTCACAAAAATTTTACCTGATATGTGGAGGCCTTACTTTTGGTATTTTTTTTTCATTTCCTGGGAAAAATTTTTTTAATTAAATTTCTTTGTTAAACCCCTCATTTCTAAAATATATAGAGAACTACATCAAATTTATTATGAATAAATAAGAACCATTTCCCAATTTATTAATTGTCAAAGAATATGAACATATGAACAAGCAGTTTCAGATGAAGGAATCAAAGCTCTCTATAGTCATATGAAAAAAAATAACTAAATCACTATTGATTAGAGAAATGCAAATTAAAATAACTCTGAGGTTCCACTCCAAACCTATCAGATTGCCCAATATAACAGAAAAGGAAAATGACAAATGTTAGAGGGAATGAGGGAAAATCAAGACATGAATGCACTGTTAGTAGAGTTGTATATTGATTCAACCATTTTGTAGAGCAATTTGGAACTATGCCAAAAAGGCTATAAAATAATGTCTACCCTTTGACCTAGCCATAACACTTCTACAAAAATATTTATAGCAGCTTCGGTGGTGTTGGCAAAAAATCAGAAATTGAGAAGATGTCCATCATTGGGGAATGGCTAAACAAGTTGTGATATATGATTGTGATGGAATACTATTTGCTTTAAGAAATGATAAGCAGGATGCTCTCATAAAAACCTGGAAAGATTTACATGAACTAAAACAAAGTGAAATGAGCAGAACAAGAAGAGCACTGCACACAGTAACAGTATAATATGACGATCAAATGTAAATGACTTAGCTATTTTCAGCAATACTATGATTGAAGAGAATTCTGAAGGAGTTATGATGAAAAATGCTATTCATCTCCAGAGAAAGGATAGATAGAGTCTGATTGCAGATTAAAATATACTTTTTTAAAACTTTCTTTTTTTTCTGTTTTTTCTTTTTTTGTCTGTTTTCTTTTACAACATAACTCACATGGAAATATGTTTCACATAACTACACATGTATAATTGGGAGATAAGGTCCACTTTGCTCAGTTTGAGTTTGAAACATCTCCAGGACGTCCATTTTGAAATGTACAACAGGTAGTTGGTGACTCTGGATAAAAGGTCAGGGGAGGGGCTAGATCTGGAAATTTCATGTACATGCACATACACACATATATGCATATATACACAAATAGATATACACATATATATGTGCATGCTACGTGTGTACATACAAATGTGTCATCTGCATAAAGATGATAATTATGCACATGTGAGCTGGTATCCAATAAGGATACCAAGAGAAGAAGATTTTAGAGAAAGAGGAAGCTCAAATAGAATGAGACCTGAGAAAAGACCATCAGAGTTGGTGATTAAGAGATCATTGGTAAATCTGGATAGAAGAGCTTCAGTTGAGAGATGAGATCAGAAACCAGATTGCAAAGACTTGAGGAATGAGTGAGAGGAGAGAAAATGGAGACCATCAATATAAGCAGTATTTTCTAGAAATTTGGCTGAGAAAGATAGGAGAGATATAGATAGGTTGATTGCTTGAGAAGACATTAACATTCAATTATAGCTAAGTCTGTATAAATTGTCATCTTGTGAATTTTTCTTTATATATGTGAAAAGGGGATTATGTAGTTACAAAGAGCCCTGGATCCAAAATCAAAGGACCTCACATTAATTCTGATGGTGTCATTTATTATCTATGGGATTTAGAATAAATCATATCACCCTGATAGGCATCATTCATCATCTGTAAAGAGGGCTTTGGTGTGGAATGTCAATAAGGTCTGGTATGTCTCTGGACTGAGGGCCCTAAAACCAATGGACAAGAAAATCCCAAAGGTCCCCTCTACCTCTCAATCAATGATGTCTTGTACAATTGTTTCAGTCGCATCCCATTCTTTTTGAACCCATTTGAGGTTTTCTTGGCAGATACTAGAGTACTTTGTCATTTCCTTCTCTTGCTCATTTTACAGATGAAGAAACTGAGGCAAATAGGCTTAAGTGACTTGCCCAGGATTATATGATTTGTAGGAGTCTGAGGCCAGATTCAAACTCAGGAAGATGATTTTTCCTGACTCCAGGCCCAGTACCCTAGCTGCCTCCCAAAAAAATCAATGATATCACAGAACTTATCTCTCCTAAAGCCCATTTCATGGAGTGAACAAAACAAATATTAAAATAAGATTTGCATGAAAATCATCAAGGAAAATCATCCCCACTTTTGAAACCTATTAGCCACACAGCACACTCTTTTTCTCCCTGAAATGTAATGCTAACTCACTACGGAGTATGAATAAACACCATTGCCCCTTTGGAAATTGAGGAAAACAATTGCAATTCGGGCATGAATGCCTACCTAGCAACTGAGCCTCACTTCAATAAAAGTTAATAGGAACCTTTGTGGTCACCCTCCCCACTGACTTTCTGATGGAGATTCCTCTCACTGACTGAATTATTACACCACCGCAGAGGAGGTCTCAACTCAATAATGCATCAGGAAGGCACAAATTACATTTTAGCCTCTCCTGAGACCTTTACTTCCCCCACTGAACAGTGTCAGATGTAAATATCTTCACTGTGAATGATTAATTTCTTATCCTTTGAAGTGAAATTATAGGTGAAAAAAGTTCAAATTATTTGTTATTAAAAAAGGAAGAGTCATTTAATCACATTATCATCAAAGACACAGAGACCAAAGTAAGTCTTCACATTTTTTAATATTTTTGAGCTTTTCTTCATTGAAAAGTACTTTATGTTTTTATTTTAAAATCATTTTTAAAAATAATTTGTATGTCTCAAAACTCAGGATGTAATAGGATAAAATGGAGGATTTGGAGTCCAGATAACCTGATCCTTGCAGTGTGACCCTGGCATGGTGACAAATCAAATCATACTCTAGGAAACTCTGGAAGTCTGTAACGGCAAGAAGTTGTCAATCTGATTTGCCAGAGGTTCAAAGGCATGCTATTCTGACCATGGATCACGGTTGACCAAAGAATTTCAATGCACTATATGAGGAAATTAAACAATGATCCAAAAGATGGGAGTAAGAAGAGGGCCTTGATCTAGTCAAGAATATAGAGGGAAAAAAATCTGAATTGAATGGAACATAAAGATGATTCTTTTTTCCAAAAGAAAAAATCTCAAAAAGGGAAAGATTTCAGAAAAGATAACTAAAATTGTGAATCGTATTATTACCAAGAAAAGCTTGTCAAGATGATATTAGCAACTAGCAATTCATAAAAATGTTTCCTTCTTTCTGATTTTGATGAAATCGTTATGAGAATGAAAATGAATACATTGATATACTATTCGCTATATATACACTGATGATCCCCTTGATCAAAATGTGAAAGGAGAGTGGGCAGTCTTCATGGATCATTTCTATTGTTACAGTATATATTGACTCTGGGGATGCTCTTACAATCCTTGCTTCCTGTTGAAGGTGAGGTCCCTAGAACTTGGTGAATCCTCCTCTATGAGTTTAAAGGTAGCTAGCCCTGAGAACTTGGGTATTTTTTGTGATTTTATAGCTCATAATCCTTCATTTGTTCCCCCAGCATTACTGCTCACAATCATTTTTTCGCCCAAGTTCCTAAACTGTAAAAAAAAAAAAGTGGGGAGGGCATTTATAATGGCCCATAGATTATAAGGTTTTTGTGAGGATCAGAGGATATCATATGTGTAAAGCACTTAGCGGAGTGCCTGGATGAAAGTAAACCCTATTTAAATGCTTATTACCTTTCTTTTCACTTCCCCAAAGCCCTGAATACATCAACAATCTCAGAGAATATATACACAAGCTACCACATTCATAGAGAGATTCATTTTCTCACCTCTTTTATAGGGCAAAGCTTGGTCACTATAATTAACACAACAGTTACATCTCCCACACAAATTCCAGGTTATGCCAGTCCTAGTCTGGTATACATCATTACCTCCACACTGGAAACTTGGACTCTAAACCTGGAACCATTGAGTTCTGATGGTAGGTTGCTGTTGTTTTCACTTATCTTGTTGGATCCAGCCCTTCACATCCCTTCCTGGGAATCTCCAGACCATGCCTCCCTAACCCCACACCCTACCACCCTATCCCACTAATTTGTATGTGTTATCATCCCCCATAAGAATGTGAGATCCTTGAAGAAGAAAACTGTCTTGCTTCCTTATATTTTTATCCCTTGTGCCTACCATAATGCAGGGCACTTAGTAAGTACTCATTATCTATCTGCACATTTCTACATATATGTACATATGTGTATGTATGTATAACCATGTTACTAAATATTTACTAGCATACTCCTGACAATGATTATCCGTTTTCCATAATTCATACGTGCTTTTCTGAAGTCATTTTCACATTATTTTTCTAGTTCAGTTTACTCCTCTCTTCAATAATTCATACATTTCCCCACATTTCACTGAGTTCCTCTTTTCAGTCACTCTTAATGGAACATGAAGTTCAGCAGGAAAGCTATATACCATAGCTAAGGAGAATGTCTTGAAGACTCCATCAAAAGAATTTCTAATAATGAGCAGTTACCTTCTTTGTCATATGTGATATGTTTGAGCACATTTTCCTCTGGATTCTATATATACTTCAGGAGTATATGTTTCATGTTTTCTCGGTGGCTGGGGTAGGCTGGGAATTGCTTCTCACCAACCGTCTCTACTCTTTCACCTTAGAAAACTGAGAAGTAAAACAGTAAATGGGGAGTAGGCATAGGGTAAGAGTAATATCTTAAAAGCAAGTGAGAATCACAGAGTGCCAACCTTTTGATCATCTAAGGAATGGGCCGAAATAATCAGAAGTGCACTGTGTTCATACATGTTACACAAATGGGAAACAAGAAAGACGATGAATACATTACCCTTTCTTCAGGATAGAAGTATTTCCCTATACTCAATGAGACCTTTCCACCAAACCTCAAAATTCTCAAACTAGGGTTTAGTCTAAGTAAGCCTTAAAGAAGAGATTATTTGGGGTGGAGTTTGGGGAGGGGGTGAAGCCAAGATGGTGGAGCAGAAGCACAAACTTGGTATGGGTTCCCACTTCAATCACTTCTAATACATGTAAAAAAATGACTAAACAAACTTTAGAGCTACAGAACCCACAAAGAGAAGAAGAGAAACAAAGCTCCTTCTGAAAGAAGTCCAGTAGGCCTACAGGAAGGATCTACCACAGCACACTGAGAGCCAAGCTCAGCCCCACAGGAGCCACGTGGCTCCCTGGCCCCGGGCCAACCCCAAACAGCAGGTGCCAGAGCACACTTCAGGACAGAGAATCACCAGCAGCTGTGGCAGTTTCCAGACTTATCAACCCATAAACGCCAAAAAGAAAGTAAAAGGTCAGTGTGGAACTCTGTGGGAATTAAGAGGTGAGAGGAATTTATGAAGAGAAGGAGAAAGAGAAAGATATATTAGGGTAAATTATCTCATATAAAGGAGGCAAGAGAAAACTGGTGCAGTGGAAGGGGAGAGCAGGAAGGTGAAAGGGAATGGGACAACCTTAGTCTCATTGAATTTGGCTCAAGGAGGGAATAACATACACACTAAATTGGGTATCTCACACTACAGCAAAATAAGAGGGTAGGAGACAAGAGGGGGGATGATAGAAGGAAGGGCAGATTTGGGGAGAGGGTAGTTAGAAGCAAACATTTTTGAAAAGGGACAAGGTCAAAGTAGAAAACAGAATAACTGGGGGTAGGGCAGGACAGGATGGAGGTAAATATATTAGTCTTTCACAATATAACAACTATGGAAATGATTGGGGAAACCACACATGTACAACTTATATTGAATTGTTTATCTTCCCAGTGGGGGTGAGTGAGGAGGGAAGAAGGGAAAAAAATCTGGAACTCAAAGTTTTCAAAACAAATGTTTAAAAAAAATTGTTTGTTTGTTTTCCTACATGCAACTGGGAAATAAGATACACAGGCACTGGGGTATAGAAATCCATCTTGCCCTACTAGAAAGTTAAGGGGGTGACTGGGCAGGATATAAGAGAACAGATTGGGGGAAGGGGTATTCAGTAGGCTTGCTATTTTGGGGTAGAGGGTAGGGGAAAGATGGGGAGAAAAAATTGTAACTCCAAATCTTGTGGAAATGAATGTTGAAAACTAAAAATAAATAAATAAATTTATTTTAATTGTTTTTAATTAAAAAAAGAAACAAAAGAACAGATCACTGGGTCATAGAATCAGAGCTAAAAGGATCGTTTGAAGACATCTAATCCAATCATCTCATTGGTGGTGGTACAGTGAACACTGGATCTACAGAGTCAGAAAGATGTGAGTTCAAATCAGGCCTCAGATACTACCTATGGGACTTTGAGCAAGTCACTTAACCTCTGTTTGCCTCGATTTCCTCCACTGTCAAATGGGGATAAAACTTGTCAGGGCTGTTGTCAGAATGAAACAAGATGTTAGTAAAGTGCTTAGCACAGGGTGTGTGGCACATCTGAAGTACTGTATATACATTAGCTGTTATTACTAATGGCACTTTACAGATGAGAAAACTGAGTCTCAGAAAGTCTAAGTAGCTTGTCCTTGAATGACCTAGATAAGTATTAAAGAAAGAATTTTAAATAAATTCTTCTGGATTGCAGGTCCAACACTCTCTCCATTATACATACTGACCAGATGACTCTACTCACCACAAGCCATGATGTGCCCATTTTTCCTTTGTAAAAAACTCATTTTTAACCTAAAAACCACAACTTAGCAGTGAACTAAAGAGAAAGGTTAGTAGTAAATATGGTAGCAAGATACCAAGCAGGAAGAAGGATCCAGAGGCATAGGAGATCTTGGCCCATCATTCCCTAATTAATCATCCTCAACCCTCTCTTTCATAGAAAAAGCATTTCAACTTGTGGGAAAGTCATTTTTCTATGTTTCAACCTAGTTCCAAACAATTACTTCAAGGGAAGAAAGCAAACAACTTGATTTTTCTTTAAAAAAATATCTAGGGAAAAATTTTCTGATGCTAGGTTGCTGTCGTTTTCACTTACCTTGCTGGAGATGATTTGTAGGAGCCTATAGCTACAGAATCCGAAGTAGCCTGAGGACAGTCTTTTTTTCTTGAGTTCCCAGTCTAATAAGTGGGACAAAATGCAAACAAAATGCAAAATATGTATATACAGGGGAGACTGGAAATGATCAACAGAAGGAAAGGTCAACATAAAAAGGGATAATGACTTTTCACAGAAATGGAGATTTAAGCTGGCCCTCAAATAAAGTCAGGAAAACCAGGAGGCAGAGATGAGAAGAAGGAGTTCTAGGCATTAAAGGACAGCCAGAGATAATTCCTAGAATCAGGAGGATTGTTTTGTTCAAGGAACAGCAAATGGGACAGTCACTGGATCACAGAGTACATGATGGCGGGGACTGGTTAATAAGGTACAAAAATACAAATGTAGTAGGACAGACTGAAAAGCTATTTTAGTCCCTAATAAGGGAATTATATGTGATTTTTGATGCAACAGTGAATCACAAAAGTTGTCCAAATAGGGCAGTAATACAATCAGACCTGCATTTTAGGGAGATCAGTTTGAAAGCTAAATGAAGACTTTCTCTAATAAAGGTCTTATTTCTCAATTATAAAGGGAACTGAGCCATATTTATAAAAACTAAGAGCCACTTCCCATTGGATAAATGGGTTAATGATATGAATAGGTAATTTACATAATAAAAATCAGAGTTAACAAAAGTCATATGACAAAATGCTCTAAATCACTAATAATTAGAGAAATGTGTACACTTTGACCCAGCAATATTGCTACTAGGCCTGTATCCTAAAGGCACAGAACGAAAAAGGGAAAAGATCCGTAGGTACAAAAAGTATTTATAACAGCTTGTGTGTGTGTGTGTGTGTGTGTGTGTGTGTGTGTGGTGGCAAAGAACAGGAAATCAAGGGGATACTTACCAATTGGGCAATGCAGACCAAGTTGTGGTCATGTGTGATTGTAGGAATACTAATGTTCTATAAGAAATGATGAACAGGATAACTTCAGAAAAACCTGGGAAGACTTAAATGATATGACACAAAGCCAAGTGAGCAGAACCAGGAGAACATTATATACAGTAATAAGAATATTGTAATGATAATCAATTGTAAAAGACTCAGCCACTATGATCAATTCAATGATCTACAAGTTTCCAAAGGACTCATAATGAAAAAGACTATCCACCTACAGAGAGAAAATAAAAATGAACTCGTGTGGATTGAAGCATATGGTTAATATGGAAATAAGCTTTGCATGATTTTACATATATAACAGAAATCATATTGCTTGCCTTCTCAAAGAGTTGGAGAGGAGCTTAAAGGAGAGAGAGAATTTGAAATAAAAATAAAATTTTTTTTAAAAACTAAGTGAAGGATGAATTGGAAATGCGGGAGATTTGAGGTAAGATCATCCAAAAAACCAAAAACTATGGTGATGGTCTATGCATGAGGTGATAATAGCCTATGCATGAGGTGATAATAGCCTGTGTCAGGGGGGATATCTATGTCAGAAGAGAGAAGTAGGACACAGACTACAAAAGAAAAAAAAAATGTATAGGATTTGGCTTTAGATTGGATTTTATGGGAGAGTCAGTGAGGAGTCAAGGATGGCACATAGGTTTTGAGCCTCAGTGACTAGGAGGATGGTTGTGCCCTAGGCAGTTATGGGGAACTTCAGAAATGAGTAGTTTTGGAGAAAAAATAAAGAGTTCAGTTTTAGACTAGAATTTAAGATATCTATAGGACATTTAGTGTGAAATGGGCAGTTGGAGATGAGTCTGGAGGTTCAGGGAAAAGTTAAGGTTACATAAGTAGACCTGAGAATCATGAACAGAGAGATGATAATGACCCAATTGGACTTAGAGTCAGGGAGAGCCTAGTTGGAATCCTGTCTTAGACACTAGTTGTGTGTGAGCTTGGTCAATTCACTTAACTTCTGTCTTCTGTCTGCCTCAGTTTCCTCATCTGTAAAATATGATTGTTGTGAGGATCGAATGTGATAAGAGATGCAAACTGCTTTGCAAGCAATGCTAGGTATCATTATTGCTATTAAAGATTATTAATGTGACCCAAGATCACACTATCCTTTCAGCTATCCCATTACACTGCTGACTCACTCCACCTCCTACCCAGTGAATGCCACAAATTTTTTTCCAGATGAGCCATTACCTGATCATTCTCCTAATGTTATAAATGTGGAGTTGTTGTTGTTTTTTTTAATCCTGAAGTTTAAAATTCGATTTGTCCCTATTGAGTTTCATTTCATCAGATTCAACTGGATGTTCTACCCATATAGACCTGTTGGCATCCTGTTTCTGTCATCTGCTTTGTTAGCTATCCCTCCTAGTTCTTTATCATTTGCAAATTCGATGAGCGTGACAGTCTGATTTTTAACCAAGTCACTGATATAGATGTTAAACACAACAAGCCCAAGCATACAACCCTCTGCTTTCTCACTAGAGACCACTTGCCAATGTTGACATTGAACCACTAATGAGAAATCCCTTGAAACCAGCCGCCTCCCTAGCTCTGAATCCAACTACCTGCATTCATATCTAGTCTATATCTCCTCATCCTCATTTTCCTAGTCAATTACTTGACTTTTGAGCTCTTTGCCCAGGTAGGACTCTGCTTCCGCAGTGGAGAGTTCTCTGTCCTAAATTCCTGGGGTTTTGCACAGCAGTTATCACAGCTGCTTCTAATATCTACAAATTTTCAGTTCTTCTAAGGGGATATGATGAAAGGATGGGTGTTTAATCCTCTTGGGGCCTGAGCTCTGGTCTGTGAATGACCACAGGCACTCTTTTCTGCCTCCAAACAGTGTGGACTCCCTCCCTAGAGCCACCACAAGCTCTGCCATGCCAGCCCTCCTCTTCACCCCAGGACCACCACGAAAGACTGCAATCCAGATCCAAGCAGGGCAAGGAAAGAGAATCCTGCCTCAGTGCCAGCAAAGAGATCCCTGCAATTGCCCTCTGACCAGTCGCTTGTTCCCCCAAGATCTGGGGGCCTGGAGCTCAGAAGCAGTCACTGCTGCTGCCACTGCCACCACTACCACCGTGTCTGCCACCCCAGGGCTGGGTCCAGATTACTCTTCTAACAGTTTCCCCACTGACCTTTTACTTTGTCTTTGGCATTTGTGGGTTGAGAATTCTGGAAACCACCAAAGCTGCTGGTGAGTAAGTGCCCTAAGGCCTGCTCCACCTGGTCTGTGCCAGCATGGACCATAGCCCACACAGGACTATGCTCCACTCCCAGCCTGGTGCAATAGACTCTGCCTGCCAGGCTGCCTTCAGCTGGGCATGTGTTTCATCCTGCCATTTTGTGGGTTCTGTAGCTCTAAAATTTGTTTAGAGTCATTTTTTACAGGTATTTGGAGGTGATTGGGGGGATGAGTTCAAGCAAGTTCCTGCTTTTACTGCACCATCTTTATCAATGTGACTCCTTTACTCATCAGCTGAGACCACAAAGTAAAGGAGGAGGGCCTGGGGTCCTCCTTCCTCCCTGCCTCTATCACCCTAATCCACTTGTCCACCAAGAAATGGATCTGGGTCCTTGCACTATCCCTTTTCCCTTATGGATATAGAGAGCAGAAAATATGATTTTGGGAGTTCGAGAGGCCAGAAGTGGAAACCACAAGATTCTGGGAACACAGGACTCCAAGTGTGTATTGCGGATTTATATTTCACACTATGGATCTACAATCACATTTGGGACTCTAGTCCAGCAATATTGGTTCTAGACATGAATTTGGTGAGACCAGGGAGTGCTTTGTGAGAACTGAGCTAAACTGTGAACCTCATCTCTTTCCCCACTCTTGGCAGGGGTGGTCTCCTCAGGTGGTAGGAGAAATGTTAGTAGATTCTTGCTATGTCTTCAAAGTAATTTAAGTGATTAAAGAAAATTTGGGCACTAATCACTGTGACCCTCAAAAACATGGAGGTAGGATAGAGCAGAATCAATAGAGGCTGGTGTCAATAGCAGAGGAAGGAGAACACCAAACCCCATGTGCCTGAGAACCCTGGAAGGGCAGGGAGATATTACTGATCTAGCCCATGCTACACTGTCCATGTGAATAATATTATATATTTTATCAAAAGCTCTGCTAAAAATCTAGGCAAGTTATATCTAGGGCATTTCCTTCATATACTAGTTTAATAATTATTTCAAAAAGAAAATACCTATATTTCTTATTTCATAAAGAATTAGTTACTACTACTACTACTGGAAAACAAATGACATGAGAAAACAAGACACCATGGCTATCATCCTGACCAGTGCGTGGATTCTGGATGACCCTGCACCCTGTCTGGGGCTTTGGCATCAAGCAGCCTCAGAGATTCCTTGCTTTTGTTGCTTCTTCAATGGTTCCAAAATAAGTTGGAACTCCCTCACAGGTAAGACCTACATAAAAATTTCTCCTCCTTTGACCTCATCATGTCATCTTCTTTGTCTGTGTTTAATTCCCCCACCTTCATGATTCATTCTCAGTCTGCATTTTAGAGTGTTGCTCACTTCCTACTTTAGCAATCACATTCTAGGCTTGTAAACAACCAGCGTGCTTTGCAAATAAGTCTTCTTTAAAGGACAGTGGACTTTTTTTCTGAGCATTTCAAAACCTAATTTGAACATGACCACATAAAATTTAAAACATATTTTTTTAAGTGCAATAATTTTTCCACATAAAAAATTAAACATATTTGTAGCTAATTTTTAGACAGGTCTGTTAATCATTTGTCAAATTATATGATCTAAGATGTTCCCTTTCATTAGTAAATATAATTTCTATTTGGCAGCAGTACGCGTACATTGGACTTGAAATCAGGAAGCCCTGAGTTTGAATCCTGCTCCATGTACTTATTAGCTACCTGACCCTGGGCAAGCCATTTCATCTCACTGTTTAATATTCTCTAGGTCTCAGTTTACCCATCTTTAAAATGATGTTAGATGGCATGTAAGCTTCTTTAGTAATCTAAATTTATTATCTTATGATCTCTGGTTACTGCCTATTAGAGCCATGAGATGTAGAAAAGGAATTGGTTGGCCAACCCTGGGTCATACATTGCTGGTAAGTGGAGGTGTAGAGAGCTGCCCTTAAGCCTCTCCCTTCCCCTTCCCCCCAAGATAGATGCTCTCAGTTTCAAATAGTGCTGAAGAGACATTTGAATCCAATTCAAAAAGCAAAACATATTTTATCAAGCACTGCCTTTTTTACTTTAAGTGCAGAAGCCTAGCTAGGCCTGTCTCCTGGCTACCCTCTTTGTAATAAATGTCAGCTTGATGTTTAATGAAAACCAGCTGAGTCGTTTAGAGGGTACAGATGCCGTCTTTTTCTTTTGATTCCAGTTCAGATTGGTCTTACTCTGCATAATCTCCCCCAGCTGCCAAAAATTCATCTTATCTTTTCATGAGGTGAAATTTCCATTAAGGGTGATTATGGTGACAGAGGTCAGGCGTCTGGTGTGAGATGAGCTACTAAAAAGAAACCCGCACCAAGCAAAAGGCTAACAGAGAAAACAGTTCCAATGAAGTCAATTTCAGTTATTTATCAAAGTATTCTGTGCATTGCTTGTTCACACACACACAGGCACATAGACACATAAACACAGAAGGTTTTCTTATTGACAGAATGGTTTTAGAAAGAGGAGGGGGAGCTGGGCAGGGGACAAAGAGAAAGGATGAATGTCTTCCCCTACTTGGAGGGAAATTTTAGTAGTTGAAACAAAATTCAGTTGCCAGTATATCCATCACCTGAACTGCCTACATTTTCTGGATACAGGGCTCAGATGAAGGAAGTGCTGAATATAAATGATTCGTAATTTCAGCGTTTTTGTTATTTCAGATGGAATTTCCTGGCTGGAGGCAATAATGTAGCAATTCTTAATAACAATAATAATAATCCACTCAAAACTCAATGCTTCATCTGTGTTATGGGGGTGGGTGACGGGAGCAATGATAAAGGGAGGAATTACCAGCCTGGCAGGGATCGTGGGAGATGGCTATAATAGTTGTGAAGGCCTACCAGGAAGCCTGAAATACTGCCTATTGGGATCTGGTGAATCAGATGCTGTGTTCCAGAGTCCTTAATATTTTTAGCCCCAGAATTTCTGCCCTGGTGGCCCCAAGGTCCTAAACCTCAAATGTGATTCATTATATCAAGCTGGCTGGGGCACTTAAGTTTTGCTTTCTTTTCCTATCATCTTTTTAACACCCTCCCCCACACACATACACAAAAACACATACATATACACGCGCACACACACACACATTCACATACACATACCCCACAATGTTATACTAGTAAATGTTTATCAGTCATCTCTCCAGAAAAAAAATTGTCAATGACACACTTTTCAATTTAATATACATTATTAACACTTTCTTAAGTCTAAACAATCCATAAAACAATAAAAAAAGCCCTGATTTATAACATTTGTCTATGTAATATAAATATTCACAGGGAAAATGTATCAGCTGGCTCTCTCCAGTCATACAACTTGGCTCCCAGGCACCCATCTCCCTGCTCTGATTTCTAGTTCTAGAACTAAAAATCAAGTGAATGTTACCACTGCTACTAGAAAGATGATTCCAGTCTGTTTGCCTTGGGCTCCATTCCCTAGAAGTATTCCAATCAAAATGCAGCTATTTGCTCACCACCTCTCTATATGCAGATGGTCCTCAATATCTCAGCTTTACAGGTTATCTCAAAAGTCTTTAAGCTTTAAGAGCTTGCAAATATACTGACTTTTGAAACACTTTATTATCTCATCCCTTTAAAATTTATATAAGCTCCATAAGGTCAAGGATTGCTTACATATTCCCAGTTTTTGTCATAGTTTTGTCACATAATAAGCACTAAATAGATTTTTTTCATGTAGGATCTGCCCCCAAACACTCTATATTAAGGTCTTTGTCATGCTAACGAGAATGGGAGGAAATGTGGAGATGACTAGAAAGGCTCCTACGTACAGGTGTCAAATACCAGTCTTCCAGAAGGGACTAGGAAAAAAGAATCAAAGACTTACAGGGAAAAAAATGAAAGATGAGTTCAGTATCTATCTGGTACATGGGACAGAAAATATAAATGCCATAGTATCCAGTGAAAGTCAATAATAAAAGGAACACAAGGGATTGAATTGAGAATGACAAAAGCATATCAGAAATTCTCAATAGCTTTAAAAATTTAAAAACGCCAAAATATTAAAGGGATACAAGGAGTTAAAGCAGTTTAAATAACAAAATTAACAACTCAGCATGAACTTTAAAAATCTATGTTATAGAGGCTTAAGAAGCGAAGAAATGAAGGGGAAAAAATCCTTGGTGTAGGATGAATTAAAAAATTTCAAGTCATCTATATTGTCCAATAAAATGAAACCTGGATCAAATGAAAAACAGAAGGTTTATAGACTGTTAATATGTTGAATTATAGAATGGACATTTCAAACTAGATGAATGAAACATTAGTATCTGAGAAAAATGGCAAGTGGTGGATCTGAAAACATTTTCTGGCTGAACTACTTTCTGGGCTACTGTACTGCCATGAAGCCATCTTTGTTAACACAAGACATCACTTATTTATAACTGAAGGTTTAGAACCCTTAAACCTCTTTCAAATATAACCCAATTATATTCTATGTATGTTGCTACACAACATACAGGAAAATATTCACAAATCTTTCTCACAGTTTGTATCTATATAAACCTATAAACACACAAAAATAGTATATTGAGCAAGAAAAAAAGACAGTTATCCTTTCAGTGATTGCTGAACAATGTACCTAAAACACACTTACATCGTCTTTATTGATTGTTGTAAAGCTTTTGGCTCAGTTCTTTACTCATGGATTAATAATTTACTGCCAATATATGATAAAGTCAATGTGGCATTGTAGATAACCTGACTCAGAATCAGAAGAACTGACTTCAGACATGTAAGTTAGGTGACCCTGGAAAAGTCATCTGTCCAGTCTCTACACCTCTCCCTAGAAAACAAATGCAAGCATAGGGTGAATGTCAAAGTAGGTGATGTTCACATAGAAAACTCTTCTCTATTTACATTGAAACAAATTAGAAATATCAATAATCTCCACCCTTAATGGAGATGCTTTGGTGCAGATGGCAATGACCATGAAAGTAGGCAAATTCCAAATACACAAGAAATGGACACACGAAGACATACATAAATGCTTTCATCATGTGCCAGTTCAATCACAAAAAAAATTAGAAACAATTTCTCCAGGTAGAGACAAGGGCATCATGGAGCTTTCTATTAGCAGCACCTTCAGTTCCATGTCATACAACAAGATATTGCTACCCAACCTATAGCAATCATAAAAAGATGGATAATCATTCTGAGAGCAATTTGGAACTATGCCAAAAGGGCAACCAAAACGTACATACCCTTTGATCCAGCAATATCACTACTAGGTCTGTATCCCCAAAAGATCATCAAAAGGGGGGGAAAGACCTACATGTACAAAAATATTTATAGCAGCTCTTTGTATGGTGACAAAAATTTGGAAGTTTGGGGGATGTCCATCCATTGCGAAATGGCAGAATAAGTTGTGCATATGAATGTAATGGAATACTATTATACCAGAAGAAACGATAAGCAGGCTGATTTCAAAACGAACCTGGAAAGACTTATATGAACTGATGCAAGGTGAAATGAGCAGATTGTACATAGTAACAGCAATGTTGCGTGACGATTAACAACGAATGACTTAACTACTCTCACTAGTAAAATGATCCAAGACAATTCCAAAGGACTCATGGCCGAAAATGCAATCTACATCCAGAGAAAGAAATGAGGGATCCTGAGTACAGATTGAAGCAAACTATATTTACTTTCTTTTTTTCATGGTTTCTTTTTTTCCTTTAGGTCTGTTTATTCTTTCACAACATGACTAAGATGGAAAGAAGTGTTTTGCAAGATTGCACACATATAGCCTATATCAAATTATTTAGTGTTTTAGGGAAGGGAGTGAAGGGAGGGAGAAGAATTTGGGAGTCAAATTTTTAAAAACTGAATGTTAAAAATTGCCTTTACACGTAATTAGAAAAAATACTATATCAAAATAAATGTACAACATAAAAAAGAAAAAAAATTATAAAAAAATTATTTCTAGACTATCCAAAATAAGAATTGAAATTAAGGACCTACCAAAATCTGAAGAGGTCATTGAGAAAATTCATTTAACTAATGATAAATCATTCTTCCCACATCTAGGCAGAGAGGTAATGAACCAGAGATGTGGAATTAAGCATCTATTTTCATACAGAGCTGATAGATGGATGTAATTGACTTGATTGTAATTAGCTATTGCGAAGGGTTTTTTTTTTAATTAGTTTATTTTGTTTTGTGGGAGAATTGTAGGAAAGGTAGAATGATTATGATAAAGACACACAAAAACAGAAGAAAAAGAAACTTAACATTCATGGTTGAGAAATAAGCAGAAGAAAATAGAAAATTCAAACTAGATGTATGCAAATAATGTAGTGTGGGAGCTACCATATTGAGTTAGAAATATAGAAAAAACCAAGTTCCGCATGTCTTCCTCATAATCTTCTTTTCTATTTTTTTTTTGTGTGATAAAGGGCTGGCCAATGAGAGCCTAGTTCTTAAAGCATGTGCATTAGGACCATATTGATTCCAAACCATGTCGGGGTTAGTGAGTCTCCTTGTTGTTATATGCAAAGACAGACCTATCCCTCTCACTTCAGAGCACATGGGATATCACCTGGCTCAAGGGTGGCGAACCCATGGCCTTCCATGTTCTTGGGTGTGGCCTTTTGAATGAGTCCAAGTTTTACAAAACAAATCATTTTATTAAGGGGATTTGTTCTGTGAAGTCTGGATTCAGTCAAAGGGCCTCACTTGAGGACCTAGCGGGCCACTTGTGGCCTCAAAGCCTCAGTTTCCCCACCTGGATCTGGCTGCTTCCTGATAGCTCTCTGCTTTTGGATGAAGAGTCTTTGA
The DNA here is from genome assembly GCA_028646515.1 of Pseudochirops corinnae. Taxonomy (NCBI): domain Eukaryota; kingdom Metazoa; phylum Chordata; class Mammalia; order Diprotodontia; family Pseudocheiridae; genus Pseudochirops; species Pseudochirops corinnae. Next base: position 9,355,419 of record CM053592.1, read on the forward strand.
AAGGGATTCTGAGCTGAAACTTAGTATGCAAACACAAGGTTTGTTGGACTATTTCCCTTGTTCTTTCCTGGTGGCTTTCAAATGAGAAAGAAATGCTGGGAACTTCTGAGTGGGGGATGGGCATTGGGCCTGATCTTCCACATGGCCTGTGAATACACAGTTTATCTGCTTCTTTGTCTCTTGTGCTGATTCTTTCCTACTCTTTGTTGAATGAATATCCAGAGATGGAAGAGACCAGGTAACAACCTTGTGAGCTCACAAAAATCAACAGAGCATTCAGAAGTCCAACACCCAAAATAATCATAATAGTAAGGATAATAACAATAAGATTTATAGAGTGCCTACTATATAAATATTTAAATGTATATATAAATATAGGTACAGATAAATATATATATATATATTTTTTTTTTTAATTTTATCTCATTTGATCTTCATAACAACTCTGGAAGGAAAGTCCTGTAATTATCTTTATTTTTCAGTGAAGAAAACTGAATCAAACACATTAAATGAATTGTCCAAGGTCATACAAGTAAGTCAGAGTCTGAGACCAGATCTTAACTCAGTTCTGTCTAATTCTAAGGCCAGGTCTCTTTCCATCGCATTACCTCGTTACATCCAGAGTTGGTAACAGAGTCTACCAGTAGCCACAATATCTCAGGCCAGGGAGGAGTAAGCCCTGAGGGATGATTTATTTGAGCTCACAAAGCAGCTAATTAATCCAGTAGGCAAGACAATATATCCTGCCAAAACATACTAATTAGTTATGACCAGAAATGAACCAAGTAGGAATTAAAGAGAGAAAAAGATCCCTTATACCCCTAGTCAGTAAATACCACTCAATGCATATCTGTATGTTCATATTCACACACACACACACACACACACACACACACACACACTTTGCAATACAAATTTGAGCCAGTCTTGTATATGTATATGATGCCTGCATCAAAATGGGCATGGGCCAAACCAAAGAGTGTGGAATGATGAGACATGAGCCAGGCAGGTTCTGTCATAGTAGTTGCAATTTATTGATCAGAGAGCAGGGTTTATATAATAAATGTAAAGCAAATCTTAGGATTTCCAATTTGGTGTCTAATTGGGGATTTTTAATTTGTTCTTTTCCTATTTTTTTTAGCTGTTTGTCCAATTCATTGATCTGTTCTCTCTCTATTTTATTGATATAAACATTTAGACATATAAATTTTCCCCTAAGTACTATTTGAGTGCATCCCATACAAGAATGTTTAATGTCCTTGTTCATTTACATACATCTGTATGTTTTAATGTCCTTGTTCCCTTGCATGCATCTATGTCTGGGTCACTGCTCAGTTATCGCATCCTAAACTCCTGCAAGTCGGGAAGAGATGGTAAGCCAACCTTAAGATATAACACAGCCTTCACAGGGAGCTGGCTTGGGAGATATCCTGGACCAGACTCTTCCCATGTATGGACCAGGTCAGAAACTGGCTCTTGACAGTGTAAGACACATACCGTGACCCATATAGGAGGGGTGATGTTTTGTGCCCATAATTTGCTCTCTCAATTGATGATCTCACCAGTTCCCATGGTTTCAATAATCATTTCTATACAGATGATTCTCAAATCTCTAACCTGTCCCCTGACCTCCACTCTTACATATCTAGTCTCTTATTGAGCATCTCAAATAGGATGACTCAGATATCTTAAACTTAACATGGTCAAACTCCCCCCCACAAAAAACAACAACAAAAACCTCCCTTCTCTCTGTCTTCTTTGTTACTGTGGAGGCTGGCACCATCTTTCCAATCTCCTATATATTAACCTCAAATTTAATTCTTCCTCCCACCCTACACCCAATCCACTGCCAAGGCCTGTTGTTACTACTGTGTAGTATATCTTTTATTTCTCCTCTTCTTTCCTTAAACACTTCAACCAACTCAGGGAAGGCCCTCATCACCTCATGTGAATAGGGCCATGAAAATATAAATTTTTAATGGAAATTAAGTAATATAATCTTTAAAAATGACCAAAAAATTAGAAAAATAAAAAAATAAAAAATTGCCTGGGTAAAAGGACACATCATAGAAATAATCAATAATTTAATTAAAAGGAATGACCACAGTGAGACAACATACCAAAATGTATGGGATGCAGACAAATAATACTTAGTGGAAAATTTATATGTCTAAATGTTTATATCAATAAAATAGAGAAAGGGCAGATCAATGAATTGGACAAACAGCTAAACAAAACTAGGAAAAGAACAAATTAAAAATCCCCAATTAGACACCAAATAGGAAATCCTAAAAATAAAAAAGACATATTAAGAAAATTGAAAGGGGCGGCTAGGTGGTGCAGTGAATAGAATACTGGCCCTGGAGTCAGGAGGACCTGTGTTCAAATCCAGCCTCAGACACTTGACATACTTACTAGCCCTGTGACCTTGGGCAAGTCATTTAACCTCAACTGCCCTCCAAAAAAGCACAAAATTAAAAAAAATTAAAAAGAAAAAGAAAATTGAAAGTGAGAAAATCATTGAACTAAGTAATAAATCTAGAAGCTGGTTTTATGAAAATTAATAAAATAGATAAGTCATTAATTTGATACAAAAAGAAAATCAAATTACCTTTATCAAAAATACAAAGGTAAATTCACTTTCAAAGAAGAGGAAATTTAAAAAAAATTAAGAGTCAATTTGCTTAATTATATGACAAAAAATCTAGCAATCTAAGTGAACTGGATGAACGTGTACAAAATTATAAATTGCCCAGATTAATAGAAGAGGAAATAAAATACTTACCCCTCCCTTTAAAAAAGAAAAAAAATTGAACAAGCCATAGGTGAACTCCCAAAGAAAAATTCCCAAGATCAGATGGATTCACAAGTGAATTCTACCAAACATCTAAAGAACAATTAATTCCAATACTACAAATTTATTTTTAAAAGTAGGTGATGCCCAATTGATAAGTAGTGAAAGTATATGAAAAAATAAAAACTATCTATATTCATATGAAATGTTCTAAATCATTATTGATTAGAGAAATGAAAATTAAAACAACTCTAATGCCATATCAGATTCACTAATATGACAGAAAAAGAAAATGAGAAAAGTTGAAGGGGATGTGGGAAAACTGGAATGCTAATGCAATGTTGGTGGAGTTGTGAACTGGTCCAATCATTCTGGAGGACAATTTGAAACTACATCCAAGGGGAATAGGACCTATCTGTGGAAGGGTATCTATAGAAGGTGTGTGTGTGTGTGTGTGTGTGTGTGTGTGTGTGTATATGTGTGTGTGTGTGTGTGTGTTGGCTTATAATGGGAAATTGAAGGAATGCTCATCAAAAAGGAAATGACTGAACAGGTTGTGGTATGTGATTGTAATGAAATACTATTGTACTTTAAGAAATGACAAGCAGGATGGTTTCAGAAAAACCTGGAAAGACTTACATGAACTGATGAAGAGTGAAGTGAGGAGAACCAAGAGAACACTGTACACAGTAACAACAATATTGCATGATGATCAGCTGTGAATGACAGCTATCTTAAGCACTACAATGATGCAAGATAAATTTTTTTTTTGGGGGGGGGAGAAAAGATTATAATGAAAAAAACTATCTCCAGAGAACGAATCGATGGAGTCTGAATACAGATCAAAGGATACTTCTTTTTGTTTTGTTTTGTTTTGTCTGTATTTTCTTTCACAGCATGTATATTATGGGAAGAAGTTTTACATGACTGAAAGTATCTAACCTATAACAAGTTACTTGCCTTCTTACGGAGGGGCAGATGAGTACCGAGAGAATTTTGAAATCAAAACTTTAAAAATACATGTTAAAATTGTTTTTATATGCTCTCTCTCATATATATATATTGTATATTTAAATGGGTGTAACTGTACATTAAACTCAATCTCCATACCAAGATTGGTTTGAATACTCCATACTCAATCTCAATACCAAGATTGGTTTGAATGAGCCTGAAGAGACCAAACTTGAAACAATGCTTTTATTCAACTACAAAAAAATTATTATTTTATCTGCCTGTTAATTGATCAATAAATATTTAAGTTCCTTTTCTGTGCCATGCACTTTGCTATGCACTAGGGATTAAAAAGAGACAAAAGATAGTTTCTGCTGTTCAATAGCTTACAGTCTAAAAGAGAAGCTAATACATAAGAAAAAAAACTGCATACAAGATAAAAAGGAAATATTTAACAGAGGGAAAGTGCTAGAATGAAGATGGACTGGGAAAGGCTTCATATAAATGATGGCAATGTTAGTTGGGACTTCAGGGAAGTCAGACAGAACTGAGGAAGGAGAACAATCCAAGAACAGTCAGTGAAAATGCCCTTCTTTAGAGAATAGCCAAGAAGCCAGCATCACTAGATTGACAAGTGCTTGTGAGGAAGTCTGTTATAAGAAGACTGGAGAGGTAGATGGAGGCTAGGTTATGAAAGGGGCAGCTGGGTGGACCAGTGGGAAAAGTGCTAAGCCTACAATCAGGAAGACTTATCTTCTTGAGTTCAAATCTAGCCTTAGACACTTAGTAGCTATATGATCCTGGGGAAGTCACTTAACCCCATTCGCCTCAGTTTCCTCATCTGTAAAATGAGATGGAGAAGGAAATGATAAACCACTCCATTATCTTTGCCAAGAAACCCCCAAATGGAGTCACAAAGAGTCAAACGTGATTAAACAACAAAAAATTATGAAAGAAAAATGAATCCTGGAGACAACAGGAAGTGAAAGGCATTTGTTGAATAGAGGAAGGTAATAAGGTCAAACCTGTATTTTAGGAAAATTGCTTTGGTAGCAAAATAACAGCTGGATTGGAGTAGAGAAAGAAAAATGAGGCAGGCAGACTCAGCAGCAGGCTATTGAAATACCTCATGTATGAGGTGATGAGGTCCTGTATTAGAGTGGTGGCAGTGTCAGAGAAGAGAAGGGGATGTGTTTGAGTGATATTGCAAAGGTGAAATTGGCAGACTTTGGCACTAGCTTGGACATGGGCCATGAGAGATAGTGAAGAATGCAGGATAACTCCTAGGCTGTGAGTCTGAAGAACAATTTTGCCCTCTACAATAATAGGGAAGGGATGTATGTATGTATATATGTATGTTTGTATGTATGTATGTGTGTATACGTGTGTGAATGTGTGTATGTGTGTAGTGTGTAGTGGGAGAAGTTGGGGGGGGAATTATAGTCAGAAAGATATTGCATTCTGAATTGGATGTAATGAGTTTAAGATGCCTACTGAATATCCAGTTTGAGAAGTCTGAAAGGTAGTTGGCAATGGGAGATAGAAGGTCAGTGGAAAGGCTAGGGCAAGATTATTAGATCTGAGAATTATTCCCATTCAGATGGTAATTAAATCCATGGGAACTGCTGAGATCACCAATTGAAATAGTATAGATGGAGAACCATGTAATTCTCTAGAGAACAGTAATTATAAAAGACTAATAATAGGATATGGATCGAACCCAAGACCTCCAAAAAAGATGCTGCTTAGTCTTTTCAGTCCTGTCCAGCTCTTCATGACCTCATTTGGGGTTTTCTTGCAATGATATTGAAGTGGTTTGCCATCTTCTCCAGTTCATTTTACAGACGGGGAAACAGAGGCAAACTGGATTAAGTGACTTGCCCAGAGTCACAAAACTAGTGTCTGAGTCTGCATTCGAACCCTTATCTCCCTGACTTATCATAGCCCTACATGAGCACCTTTATCCCCACTCCTTTTCAGCATCCTTTTGAAGTATTTTCTTTCTCAATTGGAATGTAAGCTCCTTCTCTGCAGGGAAGGATTGTTGCTTGTTTTTGAATTCCCAGAGCTTTGCACAGTGCCTGGAATATAGTAAGTTATTACTATATACTAAGTAAGCACTTAATACATAATACATCAATGCATGGGTTCAGCTGTTCTAGAAAACAACGCAGAGCTATGACAAAAAGGTCCATAAACTGTGCATACCTTTTGATCCACCAGTACTACCACAAAGCCCTAACTCAAAGAGATAAAAATAGAAGGAAAGTGCTGAAAGAAACAGAAATATTTATAGTACTATCTTTTTGGTGTAGCAAAAAAAGAAATCCTGGGAGTATGGCTATCTACAAGTGAATAGTTGAACAAGCTATTCCTATATGAATATAATAGAATAATGTGGTGCCATAAACAATCACTGATTTTCTTCAGAGACAGACTTTCCTCAATGTGGTCTCAGTGTCCCCGGGGTATCTGACTTAACACATAACATGAATAATAAAAGGTGGAACATAAAGTAAAATCTAAGAATCTCTATAGTAGAAAAAACAAAACAGAAAAAAAATATTCTTTCACATATAACAATCCCATGGACATGTATATGTTGTCACAATTTAAAAGGTCTGAGAGACATAGATTCTGGATAATTTAATCATTTTATTGATAAAGCCATCACGTTATTAATTTTTACGATCATTTGACTTTCTCTCTTAGACCAAAGACCCCCAATGGTAGTGGGGTTGCAATTTATATGCCCTTCAAAGAGGTTCTGGAATGGTGCCTATTCAACTCTGATTTCTTAACACAATGGGAGGTGGGATATCTTGGAATTAATGACTTAGGTCGGTCAAATCTTGGTCAAAGAGTTATCAATTTCCATATCATTTGTCTTGATAAGAATCAATATTTCCCCAAATCTGTCTGAGCAAACAGCATGATCAGGAATACATCCATTGGCCCAATCTCAGAATTTATTTTATTGTCTGATTAGACCATGGCCTGGGTGAATATCTAAGAGAGATTTCCCACACTGGTTGTTTTCTGTATGAGGAAGTAGACAAGGGGGAAAAGTTTGGTCCTAATGCAATAGTTATTAAATAAAAGAGAAATATTTATTTTTCACATGTGTTTGGAGCTGGAAGACATCTAACATTAGGCCAGGTTAACGTCAGGGACTCAGTTGCTTGAGTTCACCTGGCTAACTGATTAGCCACAATACCAAAGCCAAGTTACTTCAGTGTCCTCAGACTAAAATGGCAGCTATGAATCTATCCCTTTTACTGCGTGGACTTTTTTTTCAGTTCTTAGTGTCATAGGATATGATGGGGATTCATGGAAACTCTGAAGGTTTATAAAAGCATCAGACAATATCTCATGGGTCCAGACTTCACCCCCAGCTTATGCTTGAGGTGTTTCCTTTCCCTTTAAGAATTTTGGCTTCCCTACTTCTCAATCATATTTCTCCCATTTATAAATCTGGACACAAAACATTAAAAAAAAAAACCTAACTATGGCTTATTTACATCATAACCTGCCATTGATACAACAACAACAAAAGGCTTTTAAAGCAAGAATTCTTGACTTTTTTTTTTTGCATCACAGACTTCTTTGTAGCATATGAACCCCTTCACAGAACAGTTTTTAAATTCATATAATAAACTATGTAGGATTATAAAGGAAATCAACTATACTGAAATTGTAATCAAATGGGGAATTTTTAAAATAAACTCATGATCTCTGGGCTAAGAATCCTTGATTTAAAGAAGCATATTATGAATTGTAGGCTATAGTGATAACACAGCTAAGTGGGTGATAAAAACTTTCTTCCTTTCACCCACCTTTTTTATCTTACTCTTCCTTGTTTTCCAGAAGGGACTAGTTTGAAAGCAATGGAAACTGGGGAGGGGCTCTTGATAGATTAAATTCATATGGAGGAGTCAGAGGAAGCAAAACAGATTTTAGGTCTATACTCTTCCCCTAACCCCATGATATCTCACCCCAATAAATAAAATATTTATAAAGCTTTTAGCATATTGCCTAATATAAAGGTGGTACTAAATAAATGTTTACCCTATTTTCTTTCCTTCATTTTCCTTCCAACACACCTCTTTTCCACCCATAAGCTCTTTGGCACAACTTTCACATTTCATATGACCAACTATTTCCCTTAGCTTTTCACATTGCAGTAATCAGAAAAGAACCTAAGAAGAACAAAAAGATACTTACCCTAGCAGCCTGTTACACACACACATCTTACATCCACCCATCCATCTATCTATCTATGTATCTATCATCTATCTATCTATCCTAGACTTTGGGTAAAGAACCTTTGCCTTAAATATTTTAGCCTACTCTCTTCATTTTTCCTGAAAATTCATTCTTCTTATTATTTTTTTAATAGAAATTGTCATTCTCTCTAGTCAAAAGCAAGAATAAATTTCTCAATAAAATGGTTTGGTTATAAGATTTGGAAGGAAATTCACAACATGCTGTTCAGTAAATTGAGGGAACCCAAGTACTGGTGCAAGGAATTCACATTAAAAAATTGCTAGGAAAAATTAGAAAGTCATCTGGCAGAAATTAGGTTTAAACCAATAACTTGCACCACATGACACAATAAACTTCAAATTGATGTATGACCTAGATATAAAGCATCACGTAAACAAAATAGCAGAGAAAGAAAAGATTATGCCACTTTCACGGCTATGAGTATTAGAAAAGTTATTGGTCAAACAAAGGATTGAAATGATTGCAGGAAATAATACAGAAATGTTTTAGAACATAATATTGAAAGTTTCTGTGCAAACAAGATTAAAGCAGATAAAATCAGAAGGGAAATAGTTGACACTGTGTACGCTGGGAAGGTGGTAGAAGGAAGTGCCTTTGTAGCAAATTTTTCTGGTAAATTTTTGATATTCAAGATATATAAGAAATTGATTCAAAGGATGTAAAAAAGTCAATTTTCAAAAGCAGAAAGGCAAGAAGCTAAAGATAATCATGAAGATCTGCTCACGATTACTACTAATAATATCAATATAATTGAAACTTTAAACCCCAAGGTGCCAGCTTACATCTATCAGGTTGGCAAAAATGACAAAATAGCACGTTTTAAGGTCTGTCAGAGCACAGGAACTTTGGTGCACTGTTAGTGGAGCTATGAATTGACTTACCCATTCTGGAATGCAATTTGGAACTATACTCATAACCATGGAATTGAGCATAGCCTTTAACCCATCAATGCCACAATCAGGTTCATATCCCAAAAGTATGAAAAACAGAGAGAAAGTATTGAGATATAAAAAAAAAATCATGGTGGCTTTTGGGAGGCTAAATTTACGTTAAGCCAGAAATTGAGAATGTGCTCATTAATTGAGAAACAGTTACATATTATGAATATAACAGAATATTGCTGAGACCGAGGAAATTGATAGTTGTAGTGATAATAATAGTTAATGATAATTCAGAAAGTGCTTGTAAAACTTGCCAAGACTTTTCCATATATTCTTTCATTTTATCTTTGCAAAACCCTTAGAAGTTAGGTGCTAGTATTATACTCATTTTAAAGAATAGAAAAATGATGGAAAGGAAGATTAAGTGACTTTTTCTAGCACCATTCAGTTAGCAAGTACTTGATGTAGAATTTGAACTCATGTCTTTTTTTCTTGAATTCAAGTATTTTATCCAAAATATGGAGAAGGATTCAGAAAAAAACTTGGAGTTGTTAGAATCAAGACGGAGTACAGTGAGCAGAGCTAGACAAATGATTCATACCGGAGACTCACAAACTTTTTTGTCTGTGGTGCCCTTCATCTCTCAGTAATTTTTTTTTTTTGAGGTGCCTTTTGGTCAAAAGACTTACCTGAGTTCTATTTATTTAGTAGTTTGGAAAAGATTTCCCACCAAGTCCATGCAAGATTGTTTCAGTGTCTCAGGTTGGCTCAAACAGTTTGGAGCCAGGGATTTATATACAATAACCATAGTCATTCTAAATCAGTGGTTCTCAACCTTCCTAATGCTGCAACCCTTTAATATGGTTCCTCATCTTGTGGTGACCCCCCAACTATAAAATTATTTTCATTGCTACTTCATAACTGTAATTTTGCTACTGTTATAAATCGTAATGTAAATATCTGATATGCAGGATGGATTTTCATTGTTACAAATTGAACAAAACCCACAGGTTGAGAACCACTGGTCTATAGGAAAAAACCTTTGAAAGACTTAAGAACACTACAGATACCAATCATCATTCCAGAACATGGATAAATAACCACGGTTGCCTTCTCTTGGCAGGGCTATGATGAACTAGAGGTGTAGAATGAGACACATTTTCAGAAATGGCCAATGTGGACCTTTGCCTTCTAAAAAAAAAAAACAAGGCAGGGGTTGCTTTTAGGGCTGAAGGTAATAACATGAAAGGCAATGAGGATAAAACATATTGTTGTTGTTTTTAATGGCATCAAGCAAAAAAAAAAGGAAAGGCAGAGAAGAAAACAAAGGAAGTTCAGACAAGCAGGACAGGTTTAGAAATATCTTGTGGAATTTGTTGTTTATTTAAAATGTCCATAATAGAAATTCATGGTTATATATGCTTTCCTCTATTTTATCTTTTTTGTATGTGAAAATAACCATGTACAGTGGTATGTTAAGTTCATAATGGTGAAAAAAGTAACTAAAAAAGTTAATTGTTTGGTTAAAAATACTTTTCAAAGTATTCCAAAGCCTGCAATATCTGTTTTATTCTTTTCGTGTGTGTGTGTGTGTGTGTGTGTGTGTGTGTGTGAATTCCCAACTTTACTTATTCAAAGGGGCACAAATTTAAAGGAAAGGCTTTAGAAATTATCCCATATATTTCCTTCCTCCTCCTTTTCCTCCTTCTTCTCTCTCTCAGAAAACTGAGGTTTGTAAAAATAAAATAATCTACACGTGATTATTTTGGGTAAATCCAAGTCAACACGCATTTATCAAACTCTTAGTATGTGTCCAGAACTGTGCTAGGCGGTGGGAATACCAAAATTAAAAATGAAGCAATAGTCCCTCTTTTCAAAGAGTTTATATTCTTCTGAGCTCACAAATAGCAGAGCTAGAATTTGAAGACAAGTCTTCCGACTCTAATTTCACAACTCTTTGCATAACATAATCTGCCTTTTCAATTCAGTTCATGATAATGAATATCTACTCATTTCTGAAGAGATATTTTCTCAACATAAACAAAGGAACAGGGGTTCAGAAATGTTAATTGGGAGACCCAGGACTTAAGTCCCTATCATCACTACCCCAAGTCAAGTGCTATTTCCACCCTTTCACCTGGTGTCTTACTTGATGGTAATGTATTGGGGCATTCCAAAGATCACTCTGGAGAGAGTTTCATTCATTCACTTCTCCATTGACATTTGGCATGCTTTGATGAGGCTCTAGGCTTTCATTATAGGATCATAGATTTAGATTTTTAAGGGACCTTAGAGGTAATATAGTCCAATCTCCTTATTTTAGAAATGGGGACACTGAACCTCAGAGCAATTGTGATTTGCCTGGGGTCATACAGCTGGTGAATAAAGAAAAATTCAAATCTTCCTGTTTTCAAGTTCCTTTTTCAATTCATTATGGCAGAAACCAAATTCGTTTTAGTTACGATAAATAGATACTCGATCCAAGTTAGGAAAGGGATGACAGCTGATGGAGGGTTTTGAGTACTGAGAAAGTGTTATATCTCTCTCTTCCATGTTTGGGAGGGGCTGCTTTAACTCAACAAAGATGATTGTTTTCTCAGATAAAAGAAGACTTTCCAATGGCAAAGGGCTTTAGAGTCAACCTTCTTTCCAGCTTGCTTAGAATTATTCCCCTTTTTCCTATCACAAAATCTACTTGGCAGCAAAACTGCTGTGTGGGCCTTGACAGGTCAACCGGTCAAGTTATTAATATTTCCTGTGTTCCCTAGCAGGATGTTTGGCAACCTGAGGCAGACTGGGATGGTCACCCTCTCAGTTGATCTCTTTTGGTCCCCATGCTCTGGGGAAAGCAACAGAGGAACACAGCCTGTAGCATGCAGAAATGTGAACAGGTTCTCCCATAGAGAAGACCAACAGAAGTTCAGCTTCTGAGGTTAAAAAAGGTCAAGTTTATCTTCCAATTAATTTGAGTGAGTGCCACTTCACCAGATTCCAATGGGCTTTTAATGCATTCTCCACAGAACAGAAAGAAATGGAAATAACAGATTTATTACAAAGATTAAAAAAAAAACCATTCTCATCCCAGACACACCTAGAAAATGGGTTCTACACAGACACAGAAAAAATAGAACACAATTGAACTCAGCTAGTTCCAAAATCATTGAGATGCTTCCTTATACCCATACAACCATAAAAAGGTCACTTTCTGCTTCTCAGTTTCCTCAGTTATGAAATGGCAAAAAAATCTATAGAATGTACCTCACAGGGTTATTCTGAGGGTCAAATAAGAAAAAGTATTTTGTTGTTTCTGATGCAGTAGAATCAACAGGACACTGGAAGAAGGGTTCAGATTGTGCTTCAGATACATACTAGCAGTGTGACCCTGGATAAGTCAACTAATATCTCTGAGTCCTGATTTTCTCATTTGTAAAATGGTGAATTAGCAAGACTGTATGGCCTCTAAGTGGTCAAGTCTAAATATATGCTCCTATGGTATCATCATTTTCAGAAGACACAGAACACCTTAGGAAGGGAGGAAGGTATTTACCATAAAGGAGAGAGTACTAAAATTGAGATCAGGAAGACCCAGGATTGAATCTCTTCTCAGACACTGACAATGTTGTGAAACTAGAGCAATCCACATTGTCTCTGAGCCTCTGTATCTTTCCCTGTAAAATGGATATAATCACACCTGTAGTCCTTACCTCACAAGGGATATGAGGAGCCTCAAAAAAGATATCTAGAAACACTTTGCAGGCTTTACAGAGCCCTATAGAGTGTCCCAAAATCCTAGTGGAGTTTGAAGTTATTAAAGATATTAAAGGTTTTTGGAACATCTTGTAAAAATTCTAGGTAGTAGTAGTTAAACCAATAGTAATAGCATTATTATTAGTTATTTTAAAGGCAAGAGTAGGAGTGTAGAAAGTCCAAGACAGACATCATAATAACTCATTTCTACAGGGCCTCAAATTTTGCATAGCATTTCCCTCATGGCATGTGGGGGAGGGGGGAGTATGCTCGACTGGAGCGAGTGAGAATTCCACTTTGGACACTAATTAGCTGTGTGTCCTAGGCAAATCACCTAACTAACCTCAGGATCAATTTCTTCATCCATAAAATGGGGTCAAAAATAGTTATAACCATTGTTTCATGTGGCTCCTGTTAGGCTAAAATAGATTGTTTATCGAACGTTTTGCAAACCTGTATAAACGTCAATTATTTCAACCGCCCTGTGAAAGAGGTGATGGGGGCTTATCATTCCCATTTTGCAGATTGACCACATTCCCATTGATCACATGGCTAGCAAGGGTCTGAGGCATGCTTTGGACATAGATCTCAGATTCTGGGTCTAGCATTCAAACCTGACTATCTTATTCTTTGCAGTAGCCTGAGGAAAATGGCAAATGGAGATTTCCAAGTTGAAGATCACTTAATCTAGGTCTTTCTAGGAACTCCTCTCACAATCCATCAGCATCTTTGTTAATGCTTCGAGTGTAGAGTGACTCACCTGGCTTTTGTTCCCCTCGTGCCGTGCCATCACTTTCTAGTTGGGATCTGGAACTTGCATTTACTATTGTGACCACCTCTGGAGTGAAGTCTAGAGGCTTCTTACCAAGCTAGGTTTTTGGTTTTTTTTGAGGCAATCGAGTTTAAGAGCCTTGACCATGGTCTCACAGTCAGTAAGTGTCTGAGGGTGGATTTGAACTCAGGTTCTCCTAACCCCAAGGCCAGTGCTCTATCCATGGTACCACCTCGCTACTTTTTCTACTAAAATTCTACATTGTAGATGACTAAAACTTATATTTTCTCTTTTTATATCTGATATTATTATCATTATATAACATTATCTAACTAGTGTCATATAGTATAACATAGCAAGATAACACAATATACAATAATAAATTATTATAATCGTATTAACATGTCATTAAATGCATGTATTCATATGATTACAAGAACATAGACTAGATGGCATATCAGAGGCCATGTAGCTGAGACAGCTAGGTGGCTCTGGGGATGCAGCACTGAGCTCAAATACATCCTCAGATACTTACTAGCTGTGTGACCCAGGTATGTCACTTTAAACTTTCTCTGCCTCAGTTTCCTCAATTACTAAATGAGCTTTAAAACAGCACCTATTGGGGCAGCTAGGTGGTACAGTGACTAGAGCACCAGCCCTGGAGTCAGGATGCCCTGAGTTCAAATTTAACCTCAAACACTTAACACATAATAGCTGTGTGACCTTGGGTAAGTCACTTAACCCAAATTGCCCTTCTGTAAAAAATAAAAAAAACAAATGAAACAGCACCTACCTCAAGGGCTCTTTGGGAAATCAAATGTGATAATATTTGTAAAGTGCCAGACTCATGGTAAGTACTTAATATTCACTCCCTTCCTCGTCTAACCCCTTCATTTTATATATTAGGAAGCTGAATCCTAGAGGCATGAAGTGATTAGCCCAAGGCCACCCATACAGGAAGTGACAGAGCTGAGACTTATACCTTACTTCCCTGCCTCAAAATCCAGCCCCCTATTCAAGATTCCTTGATACCCTGCAAGGTCTTATGAGAAAGGCTGTGGTAAAGCTCGAACCACATGGGCCATGGATCCAAGAGCTTTGGGTTAGTATCCGGCTCTGACAGTGAAAGGGGAGACCCCAGGCATGCCAGTGAAGTTTTGTAGAAATTAGAGTTAGAAACAGAGCCCTGAGACCCTAAAAGTGGTGATGCCACATCCCCATGACTTCTCAATCTTTTGATGATGAGAGAAGCAGCTGCATTTTTTAATGATGTAACATAACAGTGTAATGTTTTTTAGGACTCCGAGGAAGTAAGTGGTTCGATAATTATCTCCTTAACCTAGAGTTAATATATTTAAGTTTCCAGATCCCTTTAAGAGAGGGGAGGGGGAAGAGGAGGGGGAAGGGGGAAGAAGAAGGGACCGAGAGGAGGAAGGACAAGGGGAAGGGGAAGGGTAGGAGAAAAGAGTAGGGGAAGGGGAGGGGAGGATTATACATTAATGGTTTATAACATTTATATATCTGCTAATTGCAATAATTCTTTGCAATTTATAATGAAAAAATAGTTTTTTAAATATCTGGCAAAGTCATCTGGAATGAAGAGATTGTTCAAATACTAGATATAATTTTCTGTCATGGGAATACAGATACATATGTGTACATATTATATATACAGTTATTATACATGTGCGTAGCATATATATACATATATAGAGATGAATGTGTATATGAATGTGTATGTATAGTTAGATATGTATGCATATCTGTGTGTATTTATATGTCTAAGATCTAGATTATCAGGGAAAATAATGAAAAAGTTAGGAATGAAGAGGAAATAGCACTTCCAGCCCCCAAAATATATTATAACGCAATAATCATTATAATTATTTGGTACCATTGATGTTATTAATATGTCTCATGCCAGGCTCTTACATGGTATGCATATAGGTACACAAACATGTGTGCTAAAAAGTCATGCGGGGGGGGGGGGGGAACCCACCTTTTTTTGCCTTGAGCAGACTCAGTCTGGGAAGTTGGGTCAAGTATGGAGCTGGTCGACCTCTTCCAGACACTCTGGTTTCCTTGAGGCATCTTGGCTTCTTGCCCAGCAGCTTCCTGTCACTCAGAAATGAACTATAAGGTCAAAGGTAAATAGTTTTCTTCCCTCCTTTTCCCAGTGATTTAGGGCAGGAGTTCTTTCAGATTGCTTCCAAAAGTCAACATCAATACATAATCCAAAGAATTTTCATATTTGTTGGGCAGTGGAAAGTGCTATGAGGGAATTCTTTTTATTTTATTTTTCAAATGAGACATACTAAATAATATTCAATATCCCTACAACCAATAAAAGTCATGCACATCTATTCAAATCCAAATAAATATGCTTGTCCCATTAAAAGACAGAGATGTATTCTTTTTTTTGCGGGGCAAAGCAATTGGGGTTAAGTGACTTGCCCAAGGTCACACGGCTAGTAAGTGTTAAGTGTCTGAGGTCAGATTTGAACTCAGGTCCTCCTGACTCCAGGGCTGGTGCTCTATTCACTGCACCACCTAGCCACCCCCAGAGATGTACTTTTAAAGTCTGCATCAGGAAACTGTCTTCTCATTCATATCCCCTTCTCCTTTTACGTGGACAGAGTTAGGCTACAATCTGTTATTTTGGTTCTATTTGTTTAAACCAATTCCATGTTATTTTGCAAAATATTCTCCATTTTTTTCCTTATTTTCACATATATGTTAATTTTAATATTTCAGTATTCTATTACTTTAATAATACCATAGTGTACTTACCCACTTGTTGATTGTTGAATATTTAATTATATAATGAGTGAAGCTGACTTAAGCCAGAACCATGACAGTTTGGTATGAAAACCAAATGAAAGGGGCTCCTAGGTAGCACAGTGAATAAGAGGACCTGAGTTCAAACCCAGCCTCAGACACTTAACACTTACTAGCCATGTGATCTTGGGCAAGTCAATTAATCCCAATTGCCCTGCCTTCCCCTCTCCAAAAAGCAAAAAAAAAAAAAAAAAAAAAAAAAAGTATAGGTCATTCATCAGTTAACTAAATGGGGTTTGCTTTGTCATAGTATAGAAAGAATGGGCAACAAAGATATTGAAGCCTTTTAATTTGGACAGACACACACCTTACTTTTATCTATATGGAAATATATCCGGTAGCAGGGAAAGATATTAGAGTCCCATGGAGTCTTGGGACACCCACCAAATTTAACAGGCACTGACTCCTCCTGGGTTGATTTTTTTTATGTCCTTTGGTGAAGAGGAAGCCACATCAATATGGCAAAAGGCCACCAGAAAGTTCTTAGGTGTTGAGAGCTTAAGCCTTATCCCCTTGGGCCAAAGGAGTTCCTGGGACAGCATGGGAAAGTCAAGCAGACAAACCTCCTTTAACCCACTTGGGGAAGGGGAAGAGGAGAACCTTGGTAGATAGTAATCCTGTCACAAGGAAACATGAGGGTGTTTTGTTTTGTTTTACAGTTGTCTATAGGAAGGATTTGTTTCTTTCAAGTTCAGCAGCTAGTCACAAAAAAAGGGGAGGGGACAAAAAGTAATTGTTTAAGTGAAAAAATGAAGGCAAGCAAATTCAAGTGACAATTATTAAAGAGGAAATCACGTTCAAAATAACACCAAAATGCATGAAATAATTGAGGACCAGCCTACCAAAGTACACTCAATGCTTGCATAGGTTCAATTCTAAAATAGTTATTAAAAATAAGGAACTAAAATTACTGTAGGATTATTTAATAAGTTTGGCTGCCTTTTTCTAATATAATAGAAATGGCAAGGCTATCAGGTGATTTACAGATATAATGTTATATCAGTCAAATTACCAATGTCAGACTTCTTTTACAGAGCTAGGTAAAATCATGAAACTCATTTAGAGGAAAAACACTTCTAGAATAGCAAAGAAAACAATGAAAAGGGGAAGGGGGGAAGGTAGAAATAAAGGACAAGTAATATTTCCAGACCTCAAATTGTGAAGCAGGAGCCATTAAAACCATTTGGTACTAATTTGAAATAAAGCAAATCAATGGAACAGACGAGACAAAGGAGAATCAGAAATAATGGAACTCAATGACCCAGGGTCTGATAATCCTGACAATTCAAATCACCTTGATACTTCTTGATACTAACTGCTGGGAAAACTAGACATCAGTCTGTCAGAATTTAGGCTTAGAACAGTGTCATATAGCATATTACACAAGAAAATCAAAATTAATATGTGATCAGAACATTAAAGTTCATATTATTACAAAAAGAGAAATACTTCATATTCCTTTTATAGCTATTTGTAGGGAATTAATTCTTAAAGAAAAGAGAGAAAATTACAATGATAAAACAGACATTTTAATCATTTTAAAGTTATTTTAAAATAAAATTTGAAATTTGAAGAAAAGCTTCTTCACAAGAAAAATTAATTCATCTAAGAAAGGAAGACAATGGGACAGAAAAAAAATGATCTCTCTGAATCAGATTTCTTGGCTGATGGTTTAACATCCAAAAGAGATGAAAAACAAATATATAAGACTAAATGCCATTCCCCAGTATATCAATGGTCAAAGAATAAGAAGAAAAAACTCTTAAATAAAAATTTGCAACTCATTAGCAACCACAGAAAGAATGTTTCAAAACACTAATAATAAAAAGAACACAAATCAAAGCCATCCTGATGCTTCACCTCCCATTCACCCAATAAGCAAAAGATGATAAAAGATGGAAATAATGTTGATACACTGATAGGCATACTCATACTTTGTTGGTAGAGCTATGAATGAGGTCAGAATTAGCTATGGAAAAGAACTTGAAGTATGCAAAATTAATCTTTAACCAGAAATGTCACTGGTAGACATATATTCTTTCCCAACTACTGTTTATGGTTTGTGTAATTTAATCTGAACCATTCTCTTTCTTTGGAGGGGCAATTGGGGTTAAGTGACTTGCCCAAGGTCACATGGCTAGTTTTGTGTTTTAGTGTATGAGGTCGGATTTGAACTCAAGTCCTCCTGACTCCAGGGCCGGTGCTCTATTCACTGTGCCACCTAGCCACCCCTCAGTCATCACTTTTTCTACATGACCAGGTGACTTCTTTTCCTGGTCATGTATATGCTAGTTTGGCTGTTGTAGTTATACTTGGAAAAGGAAATGGCAAGTCACTCCAGAATCTTTGCCAAGAAAACCTCATGGACTGTATGGGGCCATGAAGAGTCTGACGAAATTGAATGACTGAACAACAACAATGGTTATAGGCTACTCGTTCCCAATAATCAAGACTGTTGCCTCAGGTGACTTACAACCTAAACTTGCATCCCATTCTTCTGTGACAGCAGTGATTTGCTCAACCCCAGTCAGTCTGCTAGTTAGCTAAGGATGAAGTATGTGAGGAATGAGAACAATCTGATTATCTTCTCTGGAATTGTAATTGAGACTTCAGTCAGCAGCACTGACTACATCCCTTCCACTTTCTACATGGAGTCAAAAGTAAAGAAATAAAGGAAATCAGAAAGACAGATGGAGCCTTTGGTTCCATACATGTCTGTTTCTCTTTAGTTTACTCCTTTGACTCAGATGAAATTGGAATAAATATTTATACAAACTCATCAAGGGAAAAGTGAAGAAAAAGAAAAATTCTAACTTGGATTCTGATTTGTAGTGAAACACATGTATATGTGTATGTGTATGCATATATATATATATATATATATATATATGTGTGTGTGTGTATGTAGATAGACACAGATAGATAGATAGATAGGTAAGGTAGATAAGATAGATTAGACAGATAGATTGATAGATAGATCGATATGTATACACACACACACACACACACACCATGCTGGTTACCTCTGCATGAAAAACTTTCAAAATGTTGAACTAGGTCTGTGTGGACAATGGGACTTGATACTACCAGAATTTGCTAATGGTATAAATTCACTTGTTAGTTTCAGAGGTGGAACACTTTAACTAGAAGATTCCTCTGAAATAGGACACCACATAGAGATTATCAAGGCTGAGCCAAAATTAATAGTAAAATATACAGATGATCTTTGTCACAAATATCACTCAAATGGATCATAGATCTTGAGAGTGAGGGGACATCAGAGTCAGGAGTGTGTTGGAGCCAGCTTGAACATTTACACTTTGGGAATCTGAAAATGCTACAAAGCAGAGTTTGGTTTATTGTTTTGTTTTGTTTTGTGAGAAAATGATGGAAATAATGTTAATAATGTCGAGAGAGTTAGCTGTTAAAGATTTTCCCACAAATCCCTGATCAGGGCCATCTACTCCATCCCTTTCCATAGATGAGGAAATACAGACTCAGGGAGCTGAAGAAAATTGTCCATGGACATGAGACAGTAAATATCAAAAGTATACTTTTAACCCAGATGTTCTGATTCCAGAGACAGTACACTTCATCGTACCACACTGCTTCTTCAACCATCTAACACACAGTAGGCATTTAATACAGTTTTTTAAAAATTAAACTCAATTGA
>CM053592.1:9375461-9402707 GCA_028646515.1 Pseudochirops corinnae
ATATATATATATATATATATATATATATATATATATATAATATATACAATATACATATATATATATACACATTATGTAATATATATCACATACTAAGCTATATTTGCATCTTTACTTATTTTAAACTTTTGAAACACATACACTGTATTAATAATTACACAAGTCAAAAGACTCATATAGAAACATGATTTAATGACTTTTAAAGCAGGTAGGCATGGAAGATAGGGTACTTATCCTCTCTTTCCTCCCAAATTTCTGTTGGCCAAACTAGCCTTTCCCTTTGGGATTGAGTTTCTCTTTAGTCATTTCTTTGGCCTGGAAGAGTGGTTTTCCTTTCAACTAGGACACAGTAATGGTAGATACTTTCCTCAAAGCCAGCCTAAAGTCTTACCAGCCTATGATAATTTCTTTGTTTAGAAATGTCCAGGTAAATGTATTCTCTTTGCCTAGGGAAGTTACAAAAATAAATCAAACTTTATTTTTTAGCTCTAAGCTACCAGCTAGAAATCTCACTCTCAGATGAATCATAATTTTAAATCTCTCTCTCTCACTCTCTCTCTCTCTCTCTCTCTCTCTCTCTCTCTCTCTCTCTCCCCCCTCCTCCCCACTCCAAGCCAATCCCATTCTACTCGAGGCTGAATTCAAGCTAGAATACACAAAGATGAGCAATTCATTAATCAACAGCTTTAACATATTTGCTGGTTTAAACAAAATCAACATTTATACACAAAGGAATAACCAAACATTTAGGAGAAGCCAGAATAACCCAGGGGTAAATCAGGATCATAAGTATGCAACTGTCCACTTAAGAGATATTGGAAAAGGGGAGAAAGAAAATGAGATATCAGTCTTAGTCTAGAGCACAAATGGATTTCTGTGATACAGGATCTGTCCCAAAGTGACTTTCCCTTGACTCGTCCACGCTGCTTTGGATCCTGAGCTCAGCACTAATGACTTCTCTTATTTACCTCTGTAGAAATACCAGTTGTAGTATTTTGGCTTCCCTCTTGCTCCAGTGGCTTCTCTCCTTTCCACAAGTTAAAAGCAAATTGAAATAATTAACAGATTCATCATTGAATATGTGCAATTAGTGATGGAGCCAGGTCATACCAACTTCTGAGAGTCAGTTGTTAAATTTTCAATGTCAACATTTGTATTTTGGAAATCAACAAACTTTGTGAAGCAGAGCTTCATTTTTTACTGATTGTCCATACTTCAGAAAGTAGACTCTCGCTCTGCTCTTCTCTAGTACAATTTTTCCCCCACCCATTCCATTCTTCTTTAGAGATTATCCAAACTCAACAGAATAGCATCAGGTCCTTTGTCTACTTGGATGCCCTCAGTGAACCTGGTGGTGATCAGATTCTGTGGGGCCATAAGCATCATATCTCCAGGTAAGAATTTAAACACTTTAAAGTTGTTTAGTTCCTTATGATTTCTCAGTCATATTTACCTTTTTAATGCGTCTCTTGAATCCTGGGTTTCAAATGTTCTATTCACCTCTGGTCTTTTGCTCATGAGTACCTAGGATGTGTTCTACTTTATTAAAGGTCCATTTTTACCCTGTAGGATTATATTCAGTTTTGGTGAGTAGGTTATTTTGGTTTTAAGTGTCCATCCTTTCTCTTCTAGAACATCATATTCCAAGCTCCCTGTATCTTTACAGAGGAGGATGCTAAATCTTGTGTCATTTTGATTGTCATTCCATAGTACTTGAATTCTTCCTTTGTGGCTTCTTCTTCCTCTTCTTTTTTTTTGCTCATTCCTCCAAGCTACTTCTTGATTTTCAACTTTGTGTCAATCTTAGACTCTTCACACTTTGGAGTGGGGGCGGGGTGTCTGCCCTTAGCTTTTAGACACTTATATCCTTCTGTGGCTTTTCACAGCTCTGGTAGGTAACCTATAAGCTGTCAGTGCTCCCCAAATTTTGTGATCCAGGAAGAGGTCTGATCACTGCCCTCTTGGTCTGAGTTTCCCAAGTTCCTGAACTAGGTTTGAGTCTACTGGCTTGTTTCTGGTCAGGAGTTTCAGCAGATTGCTGCTGGTCTCAGCCGCTATTAGCCCACTGGGAGGCTCTATAGTTTTGGAACAATTAAGCTGTCAGTTCCTCTTTAGTCTGGGATGCCATACTCTGCTCCTGAGATCACAACCACACAACTACCGTGTACATCCCACATCTTGTTCCATGCTCAGCACACAGTTAGGGCCAAAGCTCCCAACTGTTTATCTCCATTTTTGATTCACACATCAAAGGAACTTGGTAGTGGGTGACAGAAGTACCTGGTGGCACTTATTCCTGAACCCAGTGCTTTCTCAGAGAGAATGATAATAATAACAACTGATATTTCTGTAGTCTTTACTATATGCCTGCTAGTGTGCTAAGTGCTTCACAATTATTATCTCATTTTAGCCTCACAGCACCCCTGGGAGGTAAGTCATCTTATTATCCCTCTTTTATAGTTGAGGAAACCAAGACTGAAAGATGTTAAGTGACTTGCCCAGGGTCACACTGATAGTAAGTTTCTGAGGCCAGATTTGAACTCTGGTCTTATTAACTCCAAGCTCAAACAAAGTTCTATCCACTGTGCCACCTTGCTAGGATCTCCTTCTGCCCTGTTGCTTCCTGTCCTGGCATCTCAGCTAAGGACTCTCTCAGTACCTGGGAGCTGGCATTTTCCCTGCTGCTTCCACTTTGCCTTGAGCAGACCTCCTTCCTAGTGTCCATAAACCTCTATCCATCTGCCTAAACTGCCCCAGGACTTTCTGACTCCAACAGCAGCCCTCTGTTCTTTCTGCCAAGCTGTCTGTCTTAAAAGGAAATTTATTGATTATTAATAATTATGGCATGGGAAGTCCAGAGGGCACGGTTAAAGCAGCTAGCAGAGGTAGAATGGTGTGGTTGAGGTAGATGGGGATGGAGGAGTAGGGTGGGGTGTTGGGGTGGGGGGACTCTGAAATGAGCACACTGAGAAACTGCAGTCTGGCAGCCATTGAGGAATAAATCCAATCAGAGCACGGTCTCCCTTTCTTGATTCATGTTATAGCAAGTGTGGTAGCCTGGACAGAGAGGTGGCAGGGCACTCACACAATTCCCATAGGAGCAACAGAGTTGGACTGGACAGAATGACACTTCCCTGGGTCCTAGCAGGAGAACCTTCATCATCTCATTTTTGGGGTGTGTGGAATAACAGATTCATTTAATTGTATACTTTAAGCATTATGAAAGTGTCCCTTTAACAAGGGTAAACTTATGATATGTAGTCCTGTATTTATATAGGAGTTTAATTTAGAAAGAGAGAAAGCAAACACAGAATACAATCAGAAGTAGCCATGAAATTTGAACAGCTGAGGCTGAATCTTGAATTATTTATGTGGTCTTATAAGGAAAATAAACACGTGAGCCTGGGTGCGTTACCCTTATTTTAGTGAAACATTACTTCAGTTGGTTTCTATTACAGAGAGTATTTGGCCAAATTGCCGTTTTGATCATATATAACAATTGGGTGGAAAAAATACTTTCTGAACCACCTGACTCAGTTTACCCATGGTGATCAAAGGGTCAGGTCCTCTCATATTCTCTTTGTCTGGATGGCTTCTGATCTTGGGTGTTCAGAAGGTAATAGAAACTTGCCATCACTCCATTCTCTGCTCCTTTGGGCAAGATTGTGTTTAAAACATCATGGTTGTACTCCCTTCTCTGTGAAGTCTCTCTCTTTCCAAAACAAAAACAAATAAACAAAAACAGTGAGGAAAAAAAGAGCCTGCTATTCACAGACTCATCTATAGCCAGGGGTGGGGAACCTGTGGCCTCTAGGTTACATGTGGCCTTCGAGGTCCCCTTTGACTGAATCCAAATTTCACAGAACAAATCTTTTTTAAGGGGATTATCTAGTATAGATTCTCCACTCTCTAGCTTTCAATCCTTCCCCTCTCCCTACCTCCACCTCTAGCTGATGTGTGCTTGAAGGAAAGGACAAGCTGTTGGTTACACCAGTACACCAGGGAACACATCAGGTAAGGTTGGCATGAGGAAGTAATTTACATTTACAGTTGGAAATAGTCTGCCCATTTTGGACACTTATTTGTGAAATTGTAAACCAGTGTGGTATTTATGGTGGAGGAATCTGTTCTCATGAGAGGAATTAAAGGAGAGGGGGAGGGGGGCATCCTTATTTTCCTGACTGGCATTACAGGGACACACTTTTATTTCTGGAGTTAGTAGGATGTTCTATTTCCATCTTTTTGTTGGTTGGTTCAATTTTCTTTATTTGCCCCGTCACTCCCCCCAAGGAAGTAGAATGATTCAATGCCCAACTTGCTAATAGTACATGAATATGGAACAGCCTTATTAGGGAAGCTGTGAATGGTTCTGTTTGAAACTAGTCTTTAAAGAGGCAGTACTGTTCATTTTGCGTCTAAAGGCCTCCAGTTTAGTTCTTTCCTTGGTTTGCCTCAAGAAGAGTCATATGTGGGGGTGGAACATGCAAAAACCACATCCCCTAGTTTCCACATAGGCCAGCCATATTTATTCTTTTCTAAGATGATAAAGTATACATTGAATCCTGGTTAGACTTGGCAAAAGTCTGGTCATTGCCTGCTAGATTAGCTGGGAAATGTGGATTTACATCATACCATGTCATTAGTCAAGACTGGAGGGGGAACCATGGTTCTACCTCAAATTCTATAGAACTAGTCATCTGTTAGTGGCTTCATTTTAATTTTAGGAATCCATTTCCATTTAAGAAACATCTCAGCCAATGTTGAGTAAGGCATGGTGTTGGACCAAGCAAATACTACTGAAATATACCAACAACACCCAAAGTACTCTTTACTACCTGCCCTGGATTCCTCTGAGCTCTTTACCTGTTTGGGAATTTCTGAGACTTGAATCCAAAACAACTAGGTGGCATAGTAGATAAGAGAGCTGCGCTTGTCATCAGGAAAACCTGATTTCAAATCCAGACCAAACATGTATCAGTTCTGTGGCCTTGGGCAAGTCAGTATGCCTCAGTTTCCCTATCTGCAAAAGTAAGGCTAAAAATAGCACCAACCTCCCAGGACTGCTGTGAGAAGATCAGATGGGATGTTGGTCTAAAGGGTTTCCCAAACCCCAGGTAAATGTTATTTTTTTTAATTGATTCATAAATGCTAGACTTGATTAATGTTCTCTCCCTTTTCCTCTTTAATTGTAGGTTTTCGTGAAGATATAGTCCCATCGCTCCATGCCTTTAGCAATCACACACCTTTATTCTTATTATTGGTAATGGTTTGAACATATTCCTTAGAAAGGAATAATTTTTAATAACTAGAATTTTTGGATGAAAGCATAGTGGTTTCTAGTCCCTTATTCTCAAGGCATTTCCTATACTGAAATTCATCCTCAGGTGACCAGGGTGGAGATTTAATAAGACAAAGAGTGTGAAAACAAAGAACTTAGCCCCTGTCTCATTAATGACCAGTCTTCCAAGAACTGAACCCAATCCAAACCACATGTCTGAATGGGCTATCATAGTCCCTGTAGGACCACTTGAGTTTTCTCAAGGTTAGACTCATTAGACTTTACTCCCTTTCCCACATTCAATGGTCTCACTCAGTGGTTCCTCAAAGTGTGGTCCAGAGAACCCTGGGTGTCTCCAAGTCCCTTTTAGGGTATCTGTGAGGTCAAATCTATTTTCATAATAACACTAAGAAATTTTAATTTCTAATACCATGAATAACTTTAACACACATAAACAAAAGCCCTTGGGAGTCCTCAATAATTTTTAAAAGTGTAAAAGGGACCTGAGACCAAAATGTTTGAGAACCACTGGTCTAGTTAGACTGGCCTTCTCTCTGTTCCTCACAAAATTCATTCCACTTCCATCCCTGTGCATTTGCCCTGGCCATGTTCAGTGCCTGGAATATGGTGCCTCCTCTAGGCATCAAAGCAAAGTCCTTTTTCCTTCAAGCTCCAGTATCACCTTCCACACATAGCCTTTCCTGATTTCCCTAACTGCTCATAAGATCTCTCTCTAACTGCCACATATAAATTTCTCTATGGACATATATTTCCAAATAGAATAGAAACCCCATGGGAGTAGTTACTCTTTCTTTAGTGTGTCTTTATCCTCAATACCTGATACACTGTCTAGCACATAGTAGGAGATTAATACATCTTTGTTGATTAAGGAGGTTTATGAGCTGGGGAGCAAAGATGTTTTATGGGACATTAACATATAAACAGAAAACTCCAAATATGCTTTGTCCCACAAACCTTAGAATAATGTTAAGATTTCAAAGCTTAATTCTTTGAGGACACACTGTATAAAGACATGTAAGGTTGGTGTTGTTCTTCCTTCCTGCCCAATGACATCACAAGCTTAATGTCTCCACTTAAACATGATTTGGATTTAAGTGAAGCAGAGATTCTTGCTCACTCTCTACTCTAGCCATCAGAGTCCCATGGCCAAATAGAGGTCAAGAAGACTGGCAATGGCCCAGGATGCAGTGGGTGACCTTGGCCTTTCTAAATTAAGGTCTTTCCCAAATCTCAGCTTGATGCCACACCCATCCAATGACTCAGGGCTAGGTAAGAATTGAGTCAAAAGGCCAGTTTTTAAACATTTATCAGCTCCCCCACAGCATTTAGTAAACGATTCCCAAATAATTATTGATTGATTGAATGCTTTGCTTAGGCATTTATCTTCACAGTGAACTACAAATTCAGAGATAGGAAAGGAACTTTTACCTGGGATCTCTACCACTTATTAATGCACCTTCCACAAACACTCTGGACCTTTTCTCTGGCTGTCCCCCAAGCCCAAGCTCTGCCTCCGCTGGTCCACCTACTCACCTCCCTGACTAACTAAAATCCGTCTTTGACTTAAAGCTTCTCCATCTTTAATTCTGGCACCTTCCTCTGTTATTTCCTATTTAGGCTTGCTTGCATATATTTGTCTGCATGTTCGTATGCATGCATTACGTTCAACGCTCCATTAGGCCAAGGACTTTTTCTTCATATCCCTATCACTTCATACAGTGCCTAGAACATAGTGCTTAATAAATGTTTACAGAATCGTTGATGGATAACAAATAACGGATATTTGCCAAATCAAATTGAACTGAACTGTCATCTCTACAACGACATGGTATTTAACATAGAAGTTATCTAATTATTCATTTCAATCATAACAATTCCAACCTATTACAGTAGACTGCACAGCAGGAAATAGCAATACTTCTTTGCATCCTAGATCTCCCAGTTTGCATATTCCCTCAAGGCTGTTGTTCAGTTATGTCCAACTCTTTATGAGTCCATTTGGGGCTTTCTTGGCAAAGATACTGGAGTGATTTGTCATTTCTTCCTCTAGCTCATTTTAAAGATAAGGAAACTGAAGCAGAAAGGGTTAAATGACTTACCCAGGGTCACATAACTAGTAAGTGTCTGAGGTCGGATTTGAACTCAGAAAGCCCCGTTTGTATGCAGAGACTCAGGCTCAGTCCTCTGTCCTAACTCTTTTGTGTATCAGCATATGTTCTTATTAATGCTTTCTCATAAGTCCTCAACAGAGGCTTTGTACACTACATTAGTGATCTTCCTTTTATTTTTAGAAAGAAATTGTGGGTGAAAATCCTTAGTTGGATGTTTGTAGTGCCCATGACATCACAAGCATATGCAGATCATTCCATGTGCTAGCTTCAATTCTCTACTATTCTTTGTTCTTCCCTCAAATCCAGGCAGTAATGGATTTATTTCACCTAATTGATTGTTTGGGATCTTGGCTATTTTTTTTCCTTGAATCTCAGCCCTTCTCAGCAATCTCAATTTTTTTTTTTTTTTGCTTTTCCAATTAGGATCATCTTCATTATCTAAACCTGTAAAAATTATGGTTTGTTCTCATATTTGTGTTTAGTTTTAATGGAAAACAGTGACATACAAGACTGTTTCCGTGAAATTTCAGAAGAAAACTTAGTACCGCTACTTTGAAATTTTACCAAATTCAGGTGGTCTGCAATGTGCTTTCTAATCTGAAACAGATGCTTTTACTAGGGTACATAAGGACTGGAGTATGGATTAGGATGAAGGCAAATAAAAGAAACATCTGATACAAATTATAGAGCCATTTGATAGGTGGCATTTGAGAAGAATTTCATAAAATAATTTTAGATGTATCTACATCTCTTAATTCAGCCCACGATCTCATTAGATTTTTGATTTCCACATCACACTGCTGACTTCTATTGAGATTAAACTCCACTGGAACCTTTTTTCCCCCAGAACTCCTGTCTAACTATGTCTCCCCCATCTTACTCTCATGAAGATGATTTTTTTATATCCAAGCATATGACTTTACATTTCTCTCCTTTGAATATAATTGTCTTAGATTCAGCCCAACATTCAAGCTTCCCAAGAGACTTTTGGAGTCTGATTCTGGCATCCATCTACAAGCTATTCCTCCTAGTTTTGTGTCCTCTGAACATTTGACAAGAGTGTTACCTCTACCTTTATCCAAGTTATTAATAAAATTAGCAAACAGCACCAGGAGAAGCACAGATCCTTGCATTACTGCACCAGACACCTCCTGCCTCATTATCATTCAACAACTAGCAACGGATTTCTGATTTCTAGTCAGTTCTGAATTCTTGGGATTCTTAGGACTGTAATTTCTAAATTGTATCCTTCTGGGTTCTCCACAAGACTAGTATAAGATAGTTTGCTAATGACCCTGAGAAAAATCTATATAAATGATATCCACCGTATTCTTCCCATTCACTGGTGATTCTGCCAAAAAAAGGAAATGAGATTAACATGGAATGGGGTGCTCTTGGTGTTGCCTTTTTGTAATCACCAATTTCCTTATTTGCCAGCCACCTCTTTAATGATCCAGGAGGGGATTTTTCCATGAATTAAAGTCAAGTTCACAGGCATATAGTTTGCAGACTGTTCTTTTTCCTTTATTTTGAATTTCAGAAGACATCCTCTTCTTGATCACTGTGGTAACTCTCCCATTTTCCATAATTTTTCACATAACACTTACAGTGATTCAGCAATCTAATTTAACAATTCCTTCAGGAACAAGGGACATGGTGCATCTGGGCCAGGTGACTTGAATTCCAGGTCATCTACATACTTTTCTTACTCCTTACTTTTCTTCCAATCACATCCTTATCAATATTTTTTCCTTGTCATCTCCAACATAAAGCTCATTCTCCTTTGCCAACAAAATATTAACAAAATAGGAATTGTTCAATACAGCAGTCCTCCTTCTGTTGTATGGGCCACAAAAACATCCAACCTGCAATAAAAAGTCACTGAGACAGAACTCTGAGCCAACATTTATTAAAGGGACTTGGCCCACCCTAATGAATGGTACCTCAGATCTTCCTCCTGATTTGAGATGCCTCCCTCATCCAAAGCCTTGGTTTTATAGTGTTTCATACCCAAATGATACAGATGAAGCAAAGAAAAAAATAATTCCTATTGGTTGACAGACTTATACCTTGACTCTCCAAGTAATACATTCTAATCTAGGGCTGATGACAGCCGGAGGAAAGCCTCTACATGAGCCTGACAAACTCATCTTCATCCTCCAGAATGGAGGTCAGGGCTAATGGTCACAGGCAAGGCAAAGGTCATGTCTGCTAAGTGGTTATAGGATGGGAACCTCCTCATTTTGGGCAATAGAGAGATGACAAAGGATGAAGGGGCAACAAAAGGAAATGGGGGACTTTCCATATCATTAGGTCATCTCAACCATCCAGTGCTTCATCATAATGATGAAAGAAAAAAAGGTGGATGGCCTCCAGTTAGAATTCTGTGGTTAAGAAAATGGACTTTACAACAAGCAAGTGAACTTATAACTTGTAGTTTAAAGTTTTGGGGCTCCTCCTATCTAAATATATATGTACACACATATATACACACATATATATATGCGTGTTTACATATGTATGCTGTATATATGTGTATATGTATGTATGTATGTATTGTTGTTGCTTATCCTTCCTTCTGTAAGAGGATGATGACATCAGGAAGGTGATGTCTTGCCTTGCAAGTGAATTGGATTTAAGTGAGGTAGGACTGTGCAAAGTCACCAGCCTCACTGTATCCTCCAGAGCCATCTGGGTCCAATGACTAGATATCAGTAGGATGCCTAGAGATGGTGCTTAATACAGTGAGAGACCTTGGCCTTTTTAAGCTAAAGTCTTTCCCAGATCTCAGTTTGTCTGAGGCAATGCACATTCAGTATTAAAGGCTAGGTATCTTAATTGGAAAATAAATGCTATTAAGTGCAAAAAAAAAATTACAAAAGAAATGAGGTGAAGGATGGATCTTTTTGCCTACTCAAAATAAATAAATAAATAAATGAATGAATGAATAAATAAATAAATGAATAAATGAATGAATGCAAACCAATCTGAGAGAAGAAGATTCTCAGGGTTTCTGACAAAAAACAGGAACAACTGCTATTTATACTCACTCTGAACTATCAAAACCCAAACGATGATCAAGCAAAGCTTAGACTGGGATCTATTGTTCGCCAATCAGTGAGAGCCAGAATGATTTGAGCATAAGGTATGATCATGTAGCTCCATTCGAATCCCAATGAGTTTTATCAAAGCCTAGTCTGAATAAGTATTAAAATTAGTTAACTGGCTAAATGTAAAATAGTGGATAAGTATAATAGAAATAATAATTACCCCTATGGAATCACACTAAACATTGGAAATGAACCAGGGGTCTAAACAGATAAAAATCTAAATTAATTATTTCCCATAGTGATTAGTTTGCATTGACCCGTTTACTTTTGCTTTCTTTTCTTGTGTATAGAACTCAGATTCTAAATTTATTCCACACACACACAATAGTATTTTATTTTTTCCAATTACTTGTAAAGATAGTTTGATATCCACTTTTATAAGATTTTGAGTTCCAAGTTTTTTCTCCCTCCCTCCCTTCTTCCTCCCCAAGATGGCAAGCAATTTGATATAGGCTATACACGTACAATCATATTAAACATATTCCTCCATTAGTCATATCATGAAAGAAGAATCAGAACAAAAGGGGAAAATCACAAGAAATTTTAAAAAAAGAAAATACTCTGCTTTGATCTGCATTCAGATTCCATAGTTCTTTCTCTGGAAGTGGATCACATTTTCCATCATGAGTTCTTTGGAATTGTCTTAGATCATTGTCTTGCTGAGAAGAGCCAAGTCTATCAAAGTTGATCATCACGCAATGTTGCTTCATTGGCCCTTTTTCTACCCTAAATAAAGGTCCAACTTCTTTGATCCTACTTTTTCTCCTAATATAACTAAAAATAAAAATGTTGTTGTTGTTCTTAGCTTTCCTCATCACTCTTTCCACTTATAATGCTATTTTTATAGGACTTAGAATGCTCTTAGTTTAATATTTTGTTACTGGACCTTATTTCTATCTTCTGTATGGCTCCAGCATCATGAAGTTTTCTGTCACTCTACTTGCTAATGCTCCCTTTCCCAAACTACCTTGAATTTAATTCTGTTGTATGTTCTTGTACATGTAAATTTTATGTTTTTGTTGTTTTTCCTTTTAGATGTTCTTGAAATCTCCTACATTATAATGTGGAGTCCTTAAGAGAAGGGATTGCTTCATTTTTCCCCTTATATCTCCAAAATAAAGTGCATTTCCTGGCATTTAATAAATGTTTGCTGATTGATTGGTGTAATAGTTCTACAAAATCTTTTGTAGCATTAAGAAAAAAATAGGTATGCTAAAAGCCTTTCATGTCCTTTTTGAAAACCTCATCTTTTTACTTAAACGTTGATCCAAAGATAATAATATTTGAGGATAAAAGATACTTGTTTTCTGTGAAAGTATCTGAATCATAGGCAAGTTGTTAAAATCATGCATTTCTTGGACAAGAATATTGCATGTATTTGCTCAGTTAGCAATGAACATATAGATGTATCAGAAGAACTATTTCAGTTGGACAGGGTCAGAACTGGTATGACCATGACTAAACTGGAGACCAACCTATTGGATTTGGGGCAGATAATGAGGTCAGGAATTTTATTTGTTCAGGCAATACATTGGCATCAGGGGGGTCTGGAATACAAATGACAGGAATACAGCCATGGAGTCTGGGGCTCAGGGTCAAGAATCCAAACCCTTGGACTAATCAAAGTAGGGCTCCTCTCCCAGAGCTACTTGAATAACAGAAGGGAAACCAGGGCACAATGTCAAGAATGTGAGGAAGACTGACCCATTTACTGGAACCGCTATAAAATGCAATGGCCTTGGTCACAAGGAACATGATAAGAGCCAGAGTAAAAGGTAAGAATAGTATTAGTGGCAAAGCTGACTTGATGCCAAACCATCTGAGCTCTGATCTTTTATATTTCCCTTGCCTTAGGGACTGGATTTTTTTTTCCAATCTCAAAATTCTGAAGGAATGGGACAGGATCCAGAGCCTGGGGCAAGGGCTAAGTTATCCTTGCAGGTGGGTGTTAAGTGTTGACAGCTGTGGGGACAGTGGGGGTACAAGGGGAGGGAGTTAGGTCAGCTATCACAGGGAGCAAGGATGGCCTACCATCACCTGAAGAGAAGAGTAGAAAATTGGTCCCTGCTGACTGGAGGGGAAAGCTGTCTGGGCCTCGTCAATGTTATCATGTCACTCAAAAATTCTTTCTTCTCTTTCTGTTTCTACAGAAATCTCGGAACAGAGAGCCAGAAAGGAACTTCTGTCTTTTTCTTAGGAAAGAGGAGAGTGATGATAGGCCACATCAGTTGGTAAACATATAAATATTGGTTTCGAATATAAACTCATTTACAAAATCTTACAAAGATGGATGGATGACTGTGAAGAGAATTCTCATATAAAAAGAGAGAGAAGTAGTGAAAATAACTGAAAGAAATTTGGCAAGGCATCAAACTAACCAAAGATATTGCTCAAAAGTAAGGGCTTTTTGAGAATGAAAACGGAAGAAAAACAAATAGAAGAAAATGAGGGAAAATCTGTAAATATAATCAAAACAACTGTTTTCACCATCAGTGGCAAAGGAACCACCACACTCTTGGATATGCTTATGGGGAGATAGAAATGGCACTAAGGAAAGGATAGACAGGAAAGACAGCCATCTAGAACCAAGAATATATGGTAGAGACCCTATTGCAATAGGGTGGAGAAACTGATGGGTAATATAGTCAAATGATAATACAATGTGAAAAAATGATCAG
This sequence comes from Pseudochirops corinnae, assembly GCA_028646515.1. Lineage (NCBI taxonomy): Eukaryota > Metazoa > Chordata > Mammalia > Diprotodontia > Pseudocheiridae > Pseudochirops > Pseudochirops corinnae. The sequence continues at coordinate 9,388,660 of CM053592.1, forward strand.
ACCTTATGGATGTTCTAGAACAGCACTTCTTAAACTTTTTCTACTCACGATGCCTTTTTGCCCAAGAAATTTTTATACAATACCAGGTATATAGTTAGATAACATAGTTATACAAATCAAACATTTACTGATAATAAATCTTAAAGAAATTTACTTTAAAACAATTCTTTGGTATACATATAATTCTATCATTTATTAAAGATGAAACTAAATTTGCATACTAATGAGATGGATGTGCTTATTTTTACATAAAAATTAAATCTTGGGAGAATATTCAATACTGCAGGATGTAGAGCATCTTCAATGTTTTTTAGAGTTGATTGATATTTTGATTTCAGAGTGGTTCTTTACATAAACACATAGTACAAAATGGCAGAAGTATATTTAGAGCCCTTTCAGAAACTGTTGGAAATTCTGTCCTAATCCCAAGCCAAAATTCACTTAACAATTTTGTATGTACAGTAAAAACACTGCAATTCATAACATACATTAGTCTTGAATCTGAGCCAAGGTGTTTCTGGCAGGGTTTGTTGGCATTGTGTGGCGTGAGAGCATGCTCAGTGCAAAGTGCACATGCTGTGTGTTCAGAACCAAGGCTACAGTGAAGTTATTTGATGCAACACACGCAAGTGGTGCCAGAAACACCTCAGATTCATTATGTGTTTGATTTTGAATTAATTTTTGGTCATTGCACATTCAGAAACCTTTTACTCTTGCCAAATTTTTCACAAAACCCACATTAAGTTATTCGACCTCATATGGGGTCGCTAACCACAGTTTAAGAAGTGCCAAAAAGTAACTGGTGAAAATCTCTAAAACAAAATTTAAACCCAACTCATGTTTAGGTTGTTACCAAAATGTGGGTAATAACAACAAACAAAAGTCAATTTCTTTGTAATACAGGTAGTACAGAAAGCTATCCTAGAATACTTTCAAATCCTCCTAAATCTCTGAGGGCAGATTTCTTCAAGATGAGCATGATACAGATAGTCATCTATAAGGACTTCAGCTAATATTGTCCAATCCCCTTTCAAGTGTAATGGGCTCTTTGATATGTACTCTGCATCTTTGATTTTTTTTTTTTTGCCACAAAGTATTTTCCCTCCTGTCAGAGGTATAGGCATATCGAAGACTGGACAGACTAGACTGTGGTACTATAAGCTTCAAAAGGTCAGAAGAACAAGTCACCAGTGGTCTAGTGATGTGAGTCCATTCTAGAGGCTGCATTCAACCAAGTCCAGTCTTTAAGCCCAGTCTCATACTGATCCTGTATCAAAAATATTTTGCAATTCCCTGTACCTTATAAAGTTTAGATTCTTAAAGTGTAATCTGAGGATTCTGGGAGGGTCCTGATACCCTGCTAGTGGATGTGCAAGGTCAAAAATATTTTCGTAACAGTGATTAGAAATTATCTGCCTTTTTATGACTAAACATCTTCCAAAGGTTCCTTATCCTGTGAATTAAAGATATAGCTTTAAATATAGAGACTGATTTGAGCTCTCATCTTTAGAATATGCAAAGAGATGAATCTAGAGTACAGACACGTCTGGACTAGCACATTGGCTTTAACTCATCTTGTGTCAGCCCCAGCAAAAAGATCTCATATGTGAGTGGTTGACAACAAGCATAAATGGCACTGAAATATCTGAAGTGTTGAATTTGTCAGTGTCATAGGTTATCCTAGAAAACTACATTGGAATTTATACTGATAGTACAAAGGCAATAGTTAGTAAAACAGCTCGTGCCTGAGCACGAATCAAGGCAGTGGCACCAACATGCCCTAGAAGTCATTGTATTCTTCACTGGACACACTTTCAGTTGGGAAAAAAAAAAAAAAAAAAACATGTTTCATTTGAGAATATACTTGATGAATCATTTATAAATTTGATCAAATCTTAACCAGTAATTGTCCTTTGGCCTTTCTCTGTGAGCAAATGAGAAGCACACATAAAGGCCTGTGTACTAAAGCATGAGAGCATTACAGCCTTATAGGTTTTTTTAAGGAGAAACACTTGTGCAATTTATTTTTGGAGTCATAACCTGAACTAGGTGCATTTTTACTTGAAGGAATGAAAGACAAGCTATGGTTCATTCAGACTTGGACATTAGGCAGACATTTTGTTGAAAATGAATGAAGTTAAGCTGTTTGTGCCTAATTAAAATGTAAGGTCACTGAAAGCAGAGAATCTCCATTTGTTTTCTATATGTACTCAACGTTTGGCATAATACCTCGAACATAATAGGCACTTGATATTTCTCAAACCAAATTGTTGAATAATTGAATTTAATTTATGGAATAAAACAAATATGTCCATAAGTATAATTTTTAAAAAAGATGATTGCACATGAAACTACAAATCTGTTACATACAATTTGTTATTCCTTTTAAACATATACTTAAGACATCGTGTATTTTTTTTTCTTTATCTTCCTTCTCCCCCTCACTCTGCCCTGTCCTAGAGATGGCTAACATTAGACAAAAATATTGGAATTTAGAGTTGAAAGGGTTTGGGGTTTTGTTTAGTTATGTCTGATTCTTCCTGGCCCCATTTGGGGTTTTCTGAGCAAACATACTGGAATGGTTTGTTGTTTCCTTCTCCAGCTCGTTTTACAGATGAGAAAACTGAAGCAGACAGGGTTAAGTGACTTGCCCAGGGTCACACAACTAATAGGTATCTGAGGATGTGTTTGACCTCATGTCTTCACTCTATCCACTGTGCCACCTAGGTGCCCTGAAAAGTACTTTAAACTGCTTTCTTCCCCAGACTCTTCATCTTAGATGAGAGAAAAGAAAAACAAAGAGGTAAGTGATTGCCTAAAATCATACTTCCATGAAGTACCATATTAGGGTTTTAACCCACATCCTTTGTCTCCCAACCCTGTGCTCTTTACCCCATGAATTCACACTGAGACTTCCATAACGTGGCTATACCTGTGTGTAGACACATGCAAAAATGCAGCATTAAAAAGGAGGACCCTGTGGATTGGAGCTCTCTAAGTATATAAGTAATCTAAGGAATTCTCTAAGTATATCAAGGCACAACTGCATGACTTGACAAAATACAACTTTCTACTAGCAAGAAAGCAGGATGATAAAAATTATTTATATAGGATTTGAGTGTCAAACAATGTTTGAAAAGCAGCAACAAAGCAATAAAAAAGAGAGATAACCACCCTATTAGCAACTAGTAATTAAGTTAATTATCATGAAGGCTCTAGAAAGACCCTGTTCTCCACTGCCCCTATAAGCTTTATGCCATCAGTGAGTCTAGGAATTGCCCTAAGGAAGAGATAAGAGGGAGGACTGCTTTCTGGTGCCATAACACGTGAGCCTACAGCTCTATACTCTTTCCCACCCCAAAAAAGTCTGTAACCCTCTCCCACCAGTATACAGAGCTGGGGGAAAGTGAGCACAAACTCAGAGAGCATTTATGGCTAAGCGATAACTCACATGTCCTGGTGGTTGGAATTTCCCATGCAGGATGACAGAGCTTTTTTTTTCCCTGTTGGGCCTCTTGTAAAGCCTTGAATCTGTCTTTTCCTATAATGTGCAAAATGTTCTTAGCCCCCTACTGAAGAGACTACCACCAGCTACTGCTGTCCAAGGAAAGATGCTAAGATCTTGGTAGCTTCCCATCTTGGAAAGACCCAAATCCTCCAGGCCCACAAAAAGCTTTCAAGGTTCTGGTCTAGTGATGGTGGGGCTTGGAGCGATGGAGAATATGGGACAGACTGAGGCTAAGGGTGAGCTGCTCTCATCTACTCACATCAAGTGTATCCTTCTAGAAAATAACTCTCCTGAATTACCTGAAGGTCTTGAAATGGCTCACAATTTTATATGACCCACAAAGCACAGCCTACTTTATTTAAGCAATCAGAACAGATTGCCCATTGAACCCGGTGGAAATGTTTTAGATTTGACTTAACGAAGAAGTGTTCTCCCCTGGTCAAGGCATTATAGTGTAATATCTAGCCATTTAGTTGAAGTGGGTTTAGTTAATTACCTAGGCTGACCCTCCATCCTTCCATCAATGTAAATGAATCAGAACTACATAGAATGCCTTTTCTCCTGTTGAAATACATAAAAGATAGTATCATAGAGTAACCTCTACTTTTTAAGGAGTTTCAAGTATTACAATTGTTTGGGCAGATCCTCAATAAGATGCTGTAAGATGCCTGTGTTAAGGACTTCCTAGGGAAGTTGTTGAAATCCTCACTGAACATTCTAAAACTCATTGTTACGTTTCTTGGGTTGATTGGTTGCTTTAATTTAGATTGATTTTTGACTTATCCTCCTAGCTAAGAATTCCCAGAGGAGAACAGGAAGTAGAGATAAAAGAGAGGAAAAAGACAAATAGGAAAAAGGATTCCCTACTCAGGCCAGAATGATGACTGAGTAGAAAAGGAGGCAAGTTGGGAACAGTTTGAGCAGCACTGGGGGCCATGGAGCCAGAAGCTTTGGAGTGGTTTTAAAGGCCAATGATAGAATCATTCTTTCTCTAGCCAGGAGAGAGATATAAAGACCATTCTATATCATTGAAGCTGAAAGGTGTGAAAAGTTCCATTCCAGGAAGATGAATTGCAAGGAATGTAAAGGAACTAGCCTTGGAAGTTTACTCTTCTTCTCTCCCTTCCACTTGTTCCCTTTCAAGCACTGATTTTCAGGTGATGACCTAAGCTGTTTCCTCTTTTTTTCTTTTGCTTTTTTCTCTCTCTGTAAAAGTGTGATTAACCTTGAAATGTATGTTTCCTCATGTCCCTTTGTTCATGGTCTAAGTGTACAATGGGACAGCCTAGGTAATTTTATTTACACAGAACACGTTGCCCAATATTTCTTCCAGGCTCCAGGTGGGGAATTCTAATCAATGGTCCATTGTGAAAGAATCTCCTTCTCTACCTGGGGACACCATCCCATATTTCCCTGTAATGTTGGAAGTTCCCCAAAACAGAAGCTTAAAAGGAAATTCGGGATCTGTCACTCTCTAAGATAAATGTCTGCTTTCGTTGTGAACACCTAGTGTTACAGAGGAAATATCTCAAGGATTTTGCCTTCTCCTAGTTCCCAGTTACACTGTATCTGGCTGCACTGTCATGAAGTGAGAGAAAGGAAGTTACCACTACCTTTGCAACATACTGGCTAGAAAGTTTAAACAGATCAGTCTGTTTAGTTATTTTTAACTGACTGGAGTTGACTCCCAGGTCTTTCTTTACCAAGCCAATTATTTCCATTACTTATAACTGAATGGTCAAATGCCTTAGTGGAATGTAACACTTTATTTTTGGTGCTTGCGGTTTAAGTAATGACTTGAAGTGTGTGTGTGTGTGTGTGTGTGTGTGTGTGTGTGTGTGTGTGTGTGTGTGTGAAAGAAAGAGAGAGAGAGACAGAGAGGGAGAGAGACAGAGACAGACAGAGAACTTGGAAAAGACACCTCCCCCCCCTCCATCAATTTTTCCAGTAGCTTTCCTTGATCTTGCAATTCACATGTAAATAGAGAAAGCAATAGTTATTAGATGTTTGCACTGTCCAATTTGGCTTTTCTAAAATGAATTGGCTTCTAAGACTTAATGCCTAAAACTTCAGATTGCCCTTATGCAAAATAAACAGGTTTGTCTATGTAATTTTAAATCATTTTAGCTTTAAGTTCTCTCTCTCTCTCTCTCTCTCTCTCTCTCCCCCTCCTTTCTCTCTCTTCCCTTCTTTTCCCTCCCTTTTTCCACCCTCTCCCTAATGCACACATACATACACATATACACATGCATATGTGTATTTAGTTATACACATGTATGTATGTATATAAATATATATAAACATACCTCTATCATCCTATAAAATATATTTTACCAACTGAGCGGATTGTGATTGCCTTAAGATCAATCAGTTATTTGTAGCTACAGTTAAAGGAAAGCTACTCTATCTGCTCTAAACATAGAACAAATATTCTGGAAAATTATTGATAGCAAAGACTTTCTGACTGTCTCTAGTCCCACCCTGGGAAAAATCTCTTTACCCCACTGGATCTCATTAATCCTCCCCCAGTTTCACTCCACAAACAAATAGTCAGACAGACAAACTCTTGTTATATAGCTTTCTATTTTTGATAACATTTTAAAATAGCATAAAATGAGAATAAGCAATTAAAGGAATAACGTGACTGCTGAGAAGGAACAGAGAGCCATTTAATCCCTCCTATACTTCTTATATGCACCAGATTGGAGGGGGAAATGGAAGTAAGTAGTCAACAGATAAATGGAAATTAGTTTCCCATTCCTGGGACTAAGGGGGAAGAGTGGTGCCAGGGACTGTGCTTGTGCATCTAAGCATTTAACCTATCACATGTATGGCCCATGTTCTCTCAGTTCTTTGCTCTGATCCTAGTCTTTGTGTCTACCTCACCCTCATTTGGACACTTCTTTTGCTCTGGTTCCAGTCTCTTTTGTCTTCTGCTTATGTTCACTGGGCAATGTTGCCCACTGGCCTTTATACTCTGATCCATGCTCCGAAGTTCCTATACTTACAGAAGGTTCTGTCCTCTGCTTATGTTTGACTTCCCCATGTGGCTAGCATTTCTCTGGGAAAGTCCTTCTAAAGCCAAAGGGTCAGCGACTCAGAGAACTCTGGGAAAAGGCTGCCCAATTATATATAGAAACTTCTAGCCCACTATATCCTCATGGTAATGTTTCTAGGAAAAGGTTGATCTGTGCTGAGACAAGGGCTACACTAGAATTTTTTTAGTTGAAAGGGACCTCAGAGATCTAGTACAGACCTTCTTCTCTTATTTAGAATTGAGGAAATTGGGATCTAGAGAGAAGTAACTTTCTTAAGGTCATTTGGGGAATGATGATAAGAAGCATGAATATACAGAACTTTATGGTTTGTAAAACATTTAACCTGCATTAGATGCTTTGCATACCACATCAACTGTGAGGTCACTGCTGAATATATTATTACAACAGTTTTACATCGGAGGAAACTGAGATTCAGAGAAATTATATGCTTTTCCCATGGTTATATCTAGGTGGTACAGTAGACAGAGAGTACTGGACTTGCAGTCAGGAAGATTCACCTTCATGAGTTCAAATCTGGCCTCAGACATTTAATAATTGTGTGACCCTGGACAAGTCACTTAACCTTTGTTTGCCACAGCTTCCTCATCTGTAAAATGAGCTGAGGAAGGAAAGGCAAACCACTCCGGTACCTTTGCCAAGAAAACCCCAAATTGAATCACATAAGAGTCAAACATGACTGAAATGACTGTACAACAAAAACACAAGGCAAGTAAGTCCCTGGGGTTGGATTTAAACCCAGTCTTATGACTGAAAGTTTAGTGTGCCTTCCACTATGCCATACAGATGCATGCTATTGTCCTTCATCTATAATGGTGATGATTTCAATAACTATTCTCCCCTGTTAATTATAAAGAATTTAGATCACCTCCAAAATTGCATTCACTGATGTAGATTTTCTTATCTTCAACCTAATTTAAAACTCTCCAAATTCTCATTCTTTAAATGTCAAATGAATGTTGTTTTCTATGTTAATATCTTTGGAGGTTAGAAAAATTTTAAACATTGATACTGATGTAGACTCAAGTGCTAATACTGTTTAGGTTTCAAAAATGCCTACTGTAATTGTCTTTCCTTTTAATTCTGGATGAGCAAGAAAAAACTATGCAGTCTCTCAAAGAGAGAGAATGAATATCTTTGAATTTGGAAGGGGAAATTAGTGAAACATGGCTCTCAAGGAAAGCAGACCCAACTTGGATTTGGGAAGAACATAATTCAAGTCCTGCCTATGAAACATCATAGCTGGACAGCCATGAGCAAATCATTCAACCTCTCCATGAACCAGAGAGCTCTTGAACTCTCTAAAGTACAGACAAGTTTCATACTTGCATTAATGGTAGGATGTTGGAACCCATACTTGGGTAATCACGAGTCTAGACATGGAAAGGAGAAGAAAGAAAAGTAGGAAAATGAGAAAAGGGATAAGGAGAACAAGCAGAGGGAGAAGAGGCAGTGAGGGACTGAAACTTGATACCACCATACCAATAGACCTAGAATTTAATGTTAGGTCACAAATATGACTATTTTACTTTTTATTTAAATACCCCATTGCATCTGTGGCTTGGTCAGTGATTCCTTTCACACAAATTAAAGTTGCTTCAAGCCTTTTAACATCTAAGCTTCTTGTCCATGTCTTCCCATGGAAGCTACAAGGAGAATATAGCCAGCATCCTCAAGGCCATTCTCTGAATCTTTCCTAATTTAGGGCTTAAATGGTCTGTGATCATTTACCCTGGCTTCATGATTGGTCCATCTCATTTTCCGAGTCATTCATTACATATTTCATGCCAATGTTGGTATACAACTCATTATTGATAACATAAGATTATTAATTTGGAGCAAAATAGGTCTTTGGAGGTCATCAAGTCAAGTCAAATCAATTTGCAAATCAGTAAACTGCCCTTCCTACCCTGTGGGAACTTGAGCAAGTCACTGAATCTCTGTGGGTCTAAGTTTGCCTTCTCACCTGCCCAGCATCACCGGACTTTGATGACTCTGGAAGAGAGAGTGAAGCAACTTCGTTCAACTCTGCCTTAAACAGGTCAAGACATCACCTCATAATGACATTGGTCTTCTTCAAAAATGAAGAACAAACAACAATAGGAATAGATGGTTAATGGCTAAGCCAGAACCTGAACGCCAGTTTCCAAATGCAAATCCAGTGTTCTTTCTACCATTCACTGTGGTGATTCCAATTATGTATTTTTCAGTTCTTTGTGTCCCTGAAATTTTTAATCATATTTTAATGGAAAACAAATGAACAATGTTCAAAGCCATCCCCACAGCTCCCCACAAAAAAGAAAAAGAAAAAGATAAAACTTATCAGAGGTTTTAGGAGAAAGTATATAAAATCAAAATTAAGAAAGTCCTTCATTCATTGAATCCTCCCCCAACACTCAGCCATGGGAGTTTATATACAGCAGGAGGCTTGTAAATTCTAGGCTTGTTAGATGGGGTAATACAATCATCTTTCTAACCTTGGACTGTTCAAATGTTTCTCAGGAGGCCTAAAGTATCGATTTGGCTTTATCTTCTCTAAGTAAACTACAATGACATAGCTTCACGTGCTTTGGATTAATTTTATCAAAAAGACACATACACACACACACACTCAATACATAAACACACATCACCTTACTTGGTAGATCCAGCTGATACTAGTTTTGGTTTATGGCATTAAGGTTTGTAAAACTTTTGTTGAAATGGGTTAGTATTTAATCATTATGAGAACAATCAGAGTAAGTGTTGCCAGTTACAGATTTTCATCTTGGCCAAGTTGCAATGGACATATGGTCTATAATAGGGGGGAATTTGAGGGCTGATTAGCGCACACAGTACCCTGCCATAAGCTTAACTATTATTCCTCATTAGTGTTTCAATGCATTTTAAGAACGAAGAAACATTTCCCCAAAGGCCAAGGCAGGATCGCGCGCACGCGTGCACACACACACACACACACACACACACACACACACACAGCCCTTAAATCCATCCATCAGCTGCACTCTCATATTCTCTTTCAGTGACCTTTTAAGATCAGAGCCATCTCACCACCTTTTGGGGATGGTTACAAAATGTCTTTGGTGATGGGTTATTAAATCAGAGCAGAACTTCTTTTGAAGTCTCCCCCCCGCCCCATAAGAACTATGGAGTGTCCCTAAAAGGAAATTATTTTTTAATATTTTTTGATGGATGGGATGGCTCTCTGGGAGAGGAAGGGGAAAGATACTGAGGTAAATATGGGGCTTTAAAAGAAAAAAGATATCAATAAAAATAGTTTTCAAAAGGAAATTGTTTTTAAAATGTATGATTATATTTAGGAAATAAAAGTCAAACAGTAAAACAAATGAAAAAATAAAGGTGACCTGTGAATTCCTAGTTTAATATTATTATTCCTATTATAGTAACTGCGCTAGTTGACCTTCCCCTCCAAAAAAAGAAAAATCACAATTGTGTGTTGAGTGGCCAGCACTCTGACTACGCTAGGTTCAAGATATACTTGTGGGTGTGGTCTTCTGGTGTGTCAACCTTATTAGTCAACTAATTGACACAGTAAATTCAAAGTAAGGATGTTTATTGAAAAATGCTTGAAAAAATATATCCATTTTACAAATAAGAAAACTAATTGTCCATGGTTACACTGTACGGTCTAAGGCCAGATTTGAACTCATCTTCCTGAGTCCAGGCCCAGGACTCTATCCACTGCACAAACTGGCTATCTCCTAATGACAATTCGCTTGCAAGTCAAGACATCACTCTCCTGATGCCATTGGTCCTCTGAGAAGAAAACACAAAAAAACAACCAACAACAGCTATTTCCCAGAGTCCTTCTCAATTTGAGCTCCTTTCTTGACCCAGAACTTTCTCTTGTTTTTGTCGTTGTTGTTGTTGTTGGTTTGTTTTGTTTTTAAGTCTATCAAGGTCAGAGATCTTAAGTCCTTTCCTTTACTAGATCTGTGATATTCTAATTTGTTTTCAGATTGTAAAATTTGTGATACAGGAAGTAGCCCATTCATAATTATAAAAGAATTGTTAAGGTTCCCAGTGGATTGAAAAAAGCTACCCAGCTCAGTATGCTGTGCAGAGAAGTAAGAGGGAGTCGAGACCTGGATTCAAGATAAATTTAGATGGGAATTTATTGATTAAGCATGCAACGACCTGGGTGATCAGCACTCAAATGAGTAGTAATTTTTGGAAATTCATATCTTGGTTTATATAGTCTAAAATCCACAAAAATATAATAGGGAGGGGAGCTAGCAGAACCTATGATGTACAGAAGCAAAGAACAGCCATTGGTTAAAATCTATGACTCAGGGGAGTATGGCGCAAAGGTACAGGGGTGCAACTATTAACTGGGTGGAGGGTACAGGGTTGAGGGGCATGGAATAAGGGGAACTGGAAATCCCCAGGTTGTAGTCAGAGGGGGCTAGAATTCCTCCAGGACAGGCCAGGATCATGTTCCAGGCAAGGGAGGTGAAGGCCCTGCTTGGTGAGCGGGGCAGGACAGGATGGTACCTAGATAAGATCCTTGCACCATAATGAGCCTGGTACGCTACAATGATTCAGGGGGAAAATACGAAATGCTGAGTAGGGGAGAGAGAGTCAGAGAATGCCTTGAGCAATATGCCCAGACATGCCTTAAGCAGTTTCAAGCTATAATAGAGAAAAACAGAAATATAAAAGGGGTTTAATGGTAGGTCACAAGTCAGGTGGTGTGTAGTGACTAGAGATTTGGGTTTGGGTACAGCAAGTAAACACAAGACAGCCTCTCTAGGGCCTAGATCAAGATAGACAAGTCTTAGTAGAGCTTCCTGTAGAATCTACAAAAGAAGGAAGGGGGAATTAAATTCTCCTTTACCACCCCCACCCCCAGCTCCCACCACCAAGACCATGGCAGCATCCATGTGAGCCAAGTCTAGGAGATGCAAGAGTAAGTCAGTGAGAAGACTCCAAAGAGAGTTTGGCCAGGCAGTTAGGAAATGAGAGATTGAGAAGAGATAGCCTAGAGATTCCAGGATAATGACCTCCCAACTAGAGACATGCTCGAGGGACAGCAGTGAGAGGACAAGACAAAAAAAAAAAAAGTGAAAGGCCATTGCATCCCTATTGCATCATTGACCTGAGCTGCATTGTTCACAAGCACTCATTAAGTATGTGCCTCTCTGTTAGTGGATTCTAATTAAGTGCTTGCTCTTCAGACCAACATTGAGTACATTTTGGGGGACAGTGCACACTGATGGGTTTATGGAGAAAATATCTGATCAATAAAGTTCATGAGATGTCTTTTTGCTTGATATATTTGCATAAAGCTGAATATAAACTCATCTGTGAGAGCTTATGAGTTATATATAGTTTTACAAGTTTTCTTAGGAACATGGTACCTAATCTGTGAGTGTGATTTTAGAGCAGCACAAAGAGAGAGCACTACAAAATCAATCCCAGCCTCGGGGAGCTTACACTCTGCTAAGGGGATAAGACATGTACACAGACAAGAGCAAGCATTAAGAAATCCAAAGTAATTTCAAAAGAATCCTGTGAACCAGAGCTCGAGGGATTAGGAATTGCTTTCTGTATCCAGCAACAACCAAATCATGCTTTAAGGGAATCTACAGAGTCTGCAAAGCAGCTAGGTGCCACAGTGGATAAAGTACCAGGCCCGAAGTCAGGAAGACTCTTCTTCCTGAGTTCAAATCTTCCCTCAGACACTTAATAGCAGTGTGACCCTGGGCGAGTAATTTAAGCCTCTTTGCCTCAGTTTCCTCCTCTGTAAAATGAATTGAAGAAGAACCTGGCAAATCACTCCACTACCTTTGCCAAGAAAACCTCAAATGGGGGTCATAAAGGGTCAGACATAACTGAACAACCACAACCAGGGAGTCTACAAAGGAGAGGGGATATAATCATGAGCTTGATTTTGGGACAACAGCCTGGGCAAAGGCAGGTGCTCAAGGGATGGAGTATTAGGTACCTGGCACAGTTATCAGGCAAACCTGGAATGGAAAGTGGTGATGGGGCATGCTAAGAAATAAGATTGGATATTTGTGTCCAAGCACTCCTCTCTATTACTGCTAATTCCTGGTTATTTCATTTGATCACCCTTGCATTCAGGATACACTCATTAAGCACTTAGTAAATTTAAAGCACTCTGCTAATGTTGTGTCCTTAATTAGTTCACTTGGTAACCTGTTCATTTTTGTTACAGAAAAAAAAAAAAGAAAAAAGTCATTAGAACAATAGAAGGCCAAAGAGGTCTATTTCTCAAAAAAAAAAACAAAAAGCACTTAAACTCCAGTTTCTCCATTAATGATAAACTTCCTTGTTTTCCTTGTGCTTATCTAAACCATTTAACCATTTATCATTTTTAATTTCCCTGAAAACCCAGAAAATCCTGTTGTCATAGGAATCATTGATATCCAAATCCTATTATTTCTTTTTCTCGTCATGCAGTATTTTGAGATTGAGATTCCCTCAGAAATATTAGTCGTATCATTTGGATCTGATTAAATGAAATGAAAAGACCATTTTGCTAAATGACACCTCTCTCTCTCTCTCTCTCTCTCTCTCTCTCTCTCTCTCTCTCTCTCTCTGTGTCTGTCTTTCTGTCTCTGTCTGTCTCTGTCTCTGTCTGTCCCTGTCTCTGTCTGTCCCTGTCTCTCTGTATCTCTCTGTCCCTGTCTCTCTGTCTCTGTCTCTGTCTCTCTGTCTGTCTCTCTATCTCTATCTCTCTCTCTATCTCTCTCTCTCTGTAAATAACATTGATTATACTTTATACAAAGCACTTAAACTTGCTAACACCTAGTAAAAGCCAAGGTTAAGCCCTTGCCCAGCTTTGTATATAAAGTTTTATTTCATCAATTAATTCATTTTGATTGTTTTCATTACTTACACAATCAGATTACCTACTGAAATAAGGCTGTGTTAACCAGACACAATTAAAATTGGGATGGGGGTGGGGTATGTGGATGGAGACAATAAAACTTCAAAACTAGCTAATGCTTTGCAGCGAAATTTTGCTGCCAAAGAAAGCAGATAAGACTTTCACACTGAACTGAGAACTGCAGGTAATTAATTCCCCTGGCAGAGAGGTTAAGCACATTCCCTATTCTCTGAGGGAAGTGTGAAAGTGCACTTCCAGCAGACTTGGAGTGGGGGGGATCAGAAAGTGATCGAAAAGGAACAAATGGCCCAGGCAGGGAAAACACTACAAAGGTAGCCTGAATGATCTCAGTCAATCAAGTATCAACTATTTAAGAGAAATGATGTTGGCATCAACTTTTCCATGACCGAAGGAAGCTCTGAGAACTAAACAACCCAGAAAAAGGCAAAGCACTTTGAAGTTTTCCTAGGTTGTTTAGTTTCTATCTCTTTTAATACTTTTCTCTTCCTTCCTCCTTCCCCCCACCTCACTTCTTCTCTCTCTTTTTTTCTTCTATCTCCCTCTTCTCTTTTTTCTCCCTTCCCTTCCTCCTCTCTCTCCTGTCCCT
>CM053592.1:9403207-9418287 GCA_028646515.1 Pseudochirops corinnae
TGGGGGGGGGGGGGCGAAGGGAGAGGAGAAAATCTGAAACTCAAGTGATTGTGGAACTGAATCTTGTAAACTAAAAGTAAATAAACAAGTCATTAAAAAAATGTAAGCTGCCAAAATGAAAACAAAAAAAACCGCAATCACTAGAAATGCAATCCTGATCCACTTAGCATTCTGTCATCCACAGACAAAAGCATAGTAGGACAGAAAGAAAACAAATATCGATCAAGAACCTCTTACGTGCCAAGGTCTATACTAAGTCCCTGCAAATATTTCATTGAATCTTCACAACAGCTGAGGGGAGGGAGAGGGAGAATGCTTTTATCATCCTCATTTGACAGACAAGAAAAAGGAGGAAAACTAGTTAAATGACTTGTCCAAGATCACACAGTTACTAAATGTCTGAGGTCAAATTTGAACTCAAGTCTTCCTGATTCTAAGTCCATCACTCTATTTGCTGCAGAGGATGAAACTGATGATCTGAAGTTTAAGTTTAAGTGATTTGCCCAAGGTCACTGAAGTAGTAAATAGGGAAGCCCAGGGTATCTGATTCCAAGTACTACATACTTTCCAATTACTCTACTGTCTACACTGTCTATTGTCCTCAATAGCCAGAATTTTTAATGTCTACTTTCAATGGTTTTAGCAACAAAGTCTCAGAAAGCTTATGGTAGCATTTTTCTTTTTAAAGACAGAACAGATAATGTAGTTTTCAAAACTCTTAGTATTGGTTTCCATCTCAAAACCACTTATTTGTGTCATTAACAATCCTTTATCACCTTCTATAAGCAAAGAGGGTAATAACTTGCTAGTCTGGTAAAAACTCTTTGCAAAAGTTTTAAAAATGTCCAAGTGTGTTTCTTACAATGAACTATTTGTCTTATCATGTTGTCCTTAATACTTGAGAACATGGTAGATTATTTTTAATGCTTCTGTATCCTTGGAAATTCTTGACTCTATAAAAAGATATGGGGTTTGCATTTTTCCTCCAACAAAAAAAATTAATAAATGGTCAAAGGATATGAATAGTAGTTTTCAGATGTAGATATCAAAGCTATCTACAGGCATAAGAGAAATGCAAATTAAAATATCTCTGACATACCAGCTCATACCTATCTGATTGGCTAATATGACAAAAAAAGGAAAATGAATAATGTTGGAGAGGATGTAGGAAAACTGGGGAACTGATGGACTGTTGGTGGAGTTGTGAACTGATCCAACTATTCTGGAGAGCAATTTGGAACCATGTCCAAAGGGCAACCAAACTGTGAATACCCTCTGAGCCAGCAATACCACTACTAGGTCTGTATCCCAAAGAGATCATAAAAAAGAGTAGGGGACCTACATGTGCTTTCCTTCTCTAATTCCTGGATTTCCTTACCTGTCTACATCTTCTTAAAATTCAGTGCTACAACTCTCCCCTTGTGTCTCTTGTTTTATTGTTGTTTTGTTTTTTAGGAAATGCACCCATTCAGAGAGGCATTGTCTAGTCATGAGATTCATTCCCATGTGATGAGGTCAGAATTTTTTCTTTGAACCTCCAGCTGCTCTTGCTTGTTCCCCAAACTTTATAAATTTGTGTAAGGACTCCTGAGGCTATGGGCTTGTTACTGATCACCTCCTTTGTTTTTGTCTCTTGTACATTTCTGGAAGTCTCAAATAGGTTTTTTCTTTCTTTGAAGCTTCTCTTTAAGGGTCTAACTTCGACGATATGCACAGTTTTCTCCTTCCTTCAACCTTTTATTTGCTTTTTTGGTTTAAAGTCCCTTTGATAACATTTGCAAGATGCTTGGCAAAAGCATTCTTATCATCTTGTGTTAGAGGTATAGCCAGGAATCTGTCAACCATGTATTCTAAGCTATGATCTAGAAATCCAAATTCCATTCTCAGATACCACCTTCTTAACCAGCTAGGCACTGCTGCTACTACTACTACTACTACTACTACTACTACTACTACTACTACTACTACTACTACTACTACTACTATTACCACAATTACTACTACTACACACACATATACACAGAGACACACAGAAATATATATAGATATATATGTAAAGTGTATACATATATGTGTATATATGTGTGTGTTTACACTTGTATGTAGTTAATTTTTCTCTTCTTTACCCTTTGCTGTTAATGTGAAACAAAAGGAAAACACAACCTATGTCCTTAAGATCTTATGTTTCTTGACCAAGATTTTGTCATTAGTCTTTAGGTTCCTTCTGGTTGTGTCATTGGTGCCCAAATAAATCAATAAAAGTGGAAAATTATAATCTCTTTTGATAAAAGAATCTTGGGAGGTTCTTTGGTATCTTTGATTGCCTTGATAAATTAACAAATCTCTTTATTATCAGATCAACAAATAGCTGCCCTCACTTTCCCTTAGCAGGAAATCACCATCCGCTATCATGCTTTTCTTTGTGATCTGATTCTTACTAATGATTTCTCACCTGATATCATCTGTGATTATACTATGCCTCCTTGAAATGACAAGTAACTTCTTCCTCCTCAGAGCACTCTGCTTCATTCTCTTTAGGAAAAGTGTCAAATTGGTTACTAAGCTCTTGTTATATATGAGTTCTTTTACCTTCCTTTGTTCTGGAGGTAACAATGCTTTTTCACTCCCTAACATTCTGGCAAGGCTCAGATCTCCCCTTCTTTACCTCCCATTTCTTTTGGGTTTCCTTGTTCATTTATTTTCCCTTTTTAAGCTTTGCTTCTATTTCCTTAATAACCATTTATTTTCTCTAAGCACCTGGAGTGTGGAGAGGTTTTCTTTGAATTTCTTGACCTTATCTTCCCAGCTGGGGATTAGTTCCCACCAGGAATACAGATAAAAATCACTCCGTTGTGGCAGAAATGCAAACATCGTGAACTCAAGGAAAATCCTGGAACGGTTTCTCATATTTTCCATAATGGTCAAGATTTTCAAGCTCATTTCTTAAGATTATTTGTGGGTATTTACACTGCAAACTTAAGCACGTGGCTAAAACTTTTTTTTTTAACTGCCAGTTATCACTTCCTAACAACTTGACAACCACACTCAAATTCCTTTGCTTCTTTGACAACTATTTCACAGCCACAATAATACCCACTTCTCCCTGGAACTTACCCCAAACTGCTATCTTTCTCATCAGTTTCTTTCATTCACCCATGCATACTACAGTTGAGTCATAATATTTCTCCAATTGTTGCACTGACTTTTTCTTACTTACTTTATCTTATTTTAAGAACTATTCATTCCTTGTATTTCTTGTATTCTGCTTCTTTGGGTTCTACTCCTTGCCTACTTTTTTTTTTCTTTCCAATCTAAACCTGTTATATCCTCCTTAATTTCCCTTGAACTTAAATCTCTCACAATCTGGAAATAAAATGTAGACAAGTTTCTCAACTTAGAGATTATTTTCCAGTTTTCCCCAATTAATCTCAAATTTTGCCAGATTGTTCCCCCTCAAATTCAACCTTTGTCCTAATTCATGAGTATAAACCTTATAAGTCACTCACATGATTTTCCAATTATTATTATTTGGCCCAATTCATTCTCCATTCTTCCATTCCTCCCACACCCTTCTCTCACAAAAGGCAGAAGTAGCAATGAGGAGAATGAGAAATGTAGAAATGAGTCTAGACTGTTCCTAAATAGTAATTCCTTCCACTGTATCCTTGTCTTTAAAAATAATAATAATAAATAGGATTTTTCCATGTAAAAAGAATTATTTTTCCTCCATCCCACATCTACTCTCTTACCCCACAATAAGATAGAAAAAGAAAGAAAAAAAAAAACTTTTGTAACAACTATGCAGTTAAAGGAAACAAATTCCCATATCAATCATATTCAAAATTTTATGTCTCATTCTGAATATTGAGTCTATTATCTCTTTGTCAGGAAGTGAGTAGCTCCATGCCTCAGGACAGGTCCTCTGGCATCATGGTTGGTCTTTGCATTCCTCAGTGTTCTTAAATCTTTCAAAGTGATGATTCTTTGCCAGTTATTGTAAATTGTTCTGGTACTGGCGCTTCACTGTTTTGGTTCAAAAAATTTTCCTTGGTTTCTCCAAAATTTCCCATTTTATCTTTTTTTTGCTGATCAATAGTATTTTGCTCTATTCATATTCCATCCTTATCAATAGCCTTGGCTTTAAGATTTCAAGTAATACTCATGAACTGGAAACAAACTATGTACTGAATGAAAGTGAATATGCCAAGTTATTTGTTTCCAGTCAAGTTGGAAAGTGCTGCTATGAAGAGTTTTGTACATATGTCTTTCCTACGTTTTGTCATCTTTGCTCATCCGTTGGGTATGAAATAGTTCCTGAGTTGTTTTTTATCTTCATTTCTCTTACTATTAGTCATGAGAATTTGTTTTTAATTTGTTAGTTGATATTTTAGCTTTTTCCTTTTGAATCTTTTTTTTTTAATTCTTAAAAAAATTTATTGGGTAGTGACCCCTATGATTATAAATTGCTATCCATTCTCTGTGTGACCCAAGTCCATTTATCAGGTTACATCTAATACATATATGTACATATTTATGTATATATATATACATATACATATATGTGTATATATGTATATATACATATGTGTGTATATATGTATATATACATATACATATACACATATGTATATATACATATATATATATATATATATATATATATATATATAGTATATCAGATTTTATCTCAGAATGTTGAAAAATATGTCACAGAATGGATCGTGAAGGAACAGGAAATGTTTAATCTGTGCAAGACAGAATTTAGGAGTTAGCTGTGTTCACATATTTAAAGAACTCTCTTATTAAATGGTGATTAAAATTGTTCTGACTCCAAAGGGCAGAGATCAGAGGATTATCCTTGGCCTTCATCTTTCTTGCCTAAATCATATCATTTAGGTACATCTTAGCTGGGGCAAGGGCAAGGGAGAGTACAGAACTTTTGGTCCATGACCATTTGATGCTTCTATTCAGGTCCCTACCCCTACTACCCTCTAAGACATAGTTAGAAAGATGATAATAGCACAGGAATATATTTTATGCTGAGTATTATACCACCCACATGGGTGGTTCAAGAAAAAAGAGATGGTTCTTCCATCTTTTTTGGTGCTTGGGTTATTTTTTTCCTTAAGTTCCATAGGTGATCCAGGACATTTGATTATCTTCTACAGCTATAGAGACCAATGTGACATCTTTATTTTGCAGTCATCCTGTCCCCCAACCCATGATGAATATTGCAATCTTTTGTGATACATCCAAAGTGATTAAGGCTGTACAACTCACCTTTCTTAAAAAAAATTAAGAGTCAAAGGTATTTTTAATGGACAGTTGTTGATGGGTGCAAGTCCTATCATTTATTCACAGAACAAGTATTTTAAAATGAGACTTGGTTGTTATGGATCTAAAGCAATCTTTTTGAGACTGAATCAAGAAAGGGACTTGTACTCAGACTTAATTTCTTTTTCAATTATACAAGAAAAAGAATGTAGTTGTATGAATTACTTCTCAAGCAATGAAATTCCTCATAAAAATAAGGCATCATAGCAATATCATAAATAGTAACAAGAATTGAATATTTCCAAATTACAGTCTTAACCATATCTATAATGAGGACTATTGTTGGAATGTTAATGATTAATTGTAATTAAATGTTTTGTTTTAAGGCACAGCTTCCTTAAGATCACAGATTGAGAGCAGGAAGGAACCTTAGTGTCTAATGAGTCTAACCACCTCACTTTAAAGATGTGGAAACTGAAGCACAAATAGCATTCAGAGTCACACTGTGTAGCAGCAACCACACTGGCATACTCAGGATGGCAGCTAGCATAGGTTCTTAGATCTGTTTTACTAGGAAAGACAGATGTTTAAGAGTAAACAGTCTTTTTAAATTATATTCACTAGTTCAGGGGAAAAGTCAGAACCCTGAATTTCAGAGAAAATAGAGAGAAAATTAGAAGCAGAGAAATAAAGACCAATGGACAGGACTCTGACTGCCTAAATCAACTATATACTTTACAAACATCCCTGGATGGACAGAACCTTTGCATCTGAACAGTTGGGGAGATCTTGAGTAGGGAATCACAAGAGCCTTCTCATAAGCAAGCTTCCAAAGCAAAATCCCAACTCAGGGTATATATACACTTCTCAGAGCCAGAAGGCATCACAGCCCTCCTGACTCAGTGCCTAATTAGAAATTAGCAAAAAGGTGTGAAAGTCTTCCCACAAGCAAGGCTTCCTCATGCAAGCTTCCCTTCATAGGCTCCATGTGATGCCTATTAGTGGACAGGGCAGATCTTATATCCCATTAACATTATGCACTGCTAGTAAGTATAGGAGGTAGGATTTCAATTCAGGTAATGGTGACTTCAAGATTTCTTTTCCCATACTGCTTTCCTTGACTAGTGACAAGTTGAAATCAAAAAGCATCAAAAGAGAAGATGGTACAGCTTGATCTAGTACAGAGTTGGGAGTCTGAGGATTTAAGTTCTAATCCTAGTTCCTCTACTTTTCATGTGACATTAGTCAAGTTAATTAATTTCCCTCAGGTTTCTCAGTGTCTTTATGTATAAAAATAAGGCAATTCAATTAGATAGCCTCAAAACCAGTGATATCAAACTCAAATAGAAACTGATCCTTGTGGACAGAATATTGACTTAGAAAACTGCAAAGTAAGATTATGTATGTTGTATCTTTATTAATTTTGTTAAACATTTCCCAATTATATTTTAATCTAGTTGGGGCTGCATTTTGCTAGAAGGGTATTTGACACTTCTACCCCAATGTACTTGCCACCTCTCACACAATGATCTACTAGATGCTCTATCTCTAAAGAAAGCACCTTTAATTTTTTGGATATATAAGCTAAGTGTATACTTTTTATCTAACTTCAAATAAATCAAATGCAGCTAGAAGCATTGAATTGGGAGATAAATCTATTGTGATTCTCCCATTCTGGGGAGAGAGAGCCCAGACACAGAGACAATAAGAAATTGTCAGATGTCTCATTTTGTTTTTCTCTGACCTCATCTCAATGAGAAGAAGGGACTAAGCATTTGCTAAGCACCTATGATGTTCCAGGCACATGTTACAAAAATTATCTCATTAGATCTTTACAACAATCCTGAGAAGCAGAGGCTATTATTATCTCCATTTTCAAAATGAGAAAACTGAAATAAACAGAAGTTAAGTGAGGTATACAAAGTCACAAAGCTTGTAAGTGTAGGGGGCTGGATATGGACCCAGGTCTTCCTGATTGCAGGCTCAACAATTAATTCCCTACACACCTTAGCTGTCTCAAGCATCCTTCAGAACTTCAGTTTTGATTTCTGAAACCAAACCCTGAAGTACATAGAGTTAACAAGAATCTTGTGGTTTCTCCTCCAATTACGCAATCCTTGTACCACACTTCATTGGGTATTCTTAGGGACTGCAACCTTGGATTTCTACATTCTAGTTATCTAAAAGAAATTTGGGCCTTCTGAGCCATTCAGTTTTTTCAAGAACTACCCTTGTGCACTCTGAAAATATAAAGCATTAAAAAAGAGAAAAAAAAAATCAAGGTATTAGGTGAATGTCACTCATTTGTGGGATCGAAACTCAATTTTACATTTCCTGTAAAGCTTATGGTTAGGTGAATATATGTTATGTCAATTTCTTGCTAATACCATTGAACATCACGAGCCAGATTGGTTTATATAGTCCATAAATGCCCACTTTGAACAAAGTCTCCTTTTTTTTCCTTCTTCTTCTGTCTTCTTAAGTAATGAGTACATTCATTCTTTATGCATGGAAAGAATTTTTTAGTTTAGAAAGGTTTGGGAAAAATAAGTACTCTACAATCTTATTGATGAAACAATTCACAAAGGATTTCATTCCTTTGTGTTTAGTTAGAAGAAAAGAAATTCAGAGTGTCAAAATTCCCATTAAATTATACTTGCCTGGAAAATCAAAGTATCATAAATTTTAATAGGTCAGCTTCACTCCTTGATTCATTTAATGAATATCCATCAGGAATACTGTGTTCCTTCACTCCCATTGCTGGCCACAAACTGCCTCTAAGAGAGAATGGAAACCAAGGTCACAGATTGTGAAGCAGTGAAAAATTATATTTTTATAATTCAGACTATCAGCTCATTTGGCATTTTCAGACTGGATGTTACTGTATATTATTTGAGACTCAGGCCAAACTCTAGAATCAACTATACACTGAAATATCAGATCAATTTCATTTTTTTTAGGCTGTAGAAGCCAAACTGTGGAACACTAACATGCATGCTCTACCCTCATTTTCTATGTATTTGAATAACTCTACCTATGTCAATACACCTGAAATGTTAAAATGAAATGAAACTATCCATTATACCTCAAAGTTATTCATTAGGAATTTTGTTGTGGGTACCTGAAAATTCCCGTCATGTTGTTTCAGTTGTTTAAATAAAAGGTCCTAGGTATTTTGTGTTTGATTTCCCATGGTCCCATCTTTTAAGGTTGGCTGGGTATATTCAAAACTTGGGATGAAGCTAGCTGTAATGGAATAAATGAAATCTATATGATCAGACCAATCTAACTCAGTTGTCCCACCTTACCTGTAGCCCTCATTTTATGAGAAGACTAATGCTGAAAGAACTATCATGACAGATTATCTATTAAACTAGTTGCTGTTCTTGGCCAGGACATTCAATATTGTTACTCCATGTCATTGTCCAGCCTGTCTCCTCCATCTTGCAGAATCCCTAGCTTCCTTTAAATCTCTGCTTAAGTGCTACCTCCTAAATGAGGCCTATGCTGATTCAGGCAGTTACAATAATCTCCCTCCATTAATTTTCTTAGTATATACTTTGTCTATATTTTATATTTAATGATCTGTGTATTTGATCTTTTGCCCAATGGAATGTAAGCTCCTGGAAAACAGAGGTTCTATCATTTATGACTCTGTTACCTAATGTCTACCGCAGTCCATATGTAACAGTAATGGGAATTTAAAGATCTTCCCTGGCCCTTAATAGACCAAATGTAATTGAAAGAGCCCATACAGCAGTGGTTCTCAACCTTCCTAATGCCATGACCCTTTAATACAGTTCCTCATGTTGTGGTGACCCCCAACCATAAAATTATTTTTGTTGCTACTTCATAACTGTAATTTTCCTACTGTTATGAATCATAATGTAAAAATCTGATATGCAGGATGTATTTAAATTTAACATGACCCACAGGTTGAGAACTGCTGTCATAGAGAGAAAAGCTTGCTAAAAGGGTGGAACAGGAAGGGCAGAGCAGGAAGGAACAGGAGAGAGATGCAGAACAGGTGGGAGCAAACAGCATGGAGAAGCTAGCATGAGTGAGAAGGTGGCATTTTTGCTTAAGGGGGCATGTTTTGTTTTGAAGGCCTGATGGAGGGAAGGTTTGGGAATGCTGGTGTTTGCTAAATTGGTTATGTGTACGAACTTCTTAGTTACCATGATGGATTTGGCTTTCTGGTATTTGGATAAATGTTTTGGTTCTGTCTTTCATGTGCATAGTCTGTTACATTTTGTGATTCACAACTACACCAGCATATTTATAGCTTCTGTGAGTGCTGTGAATATCACATTGGTGTTATAGCAGGACATATGAATGTTCATTAAGGGAATGAATGAATGAATGAAGCTGACTTATTAAAAATTATGATATTTAGATTTTCCAGAAAAGTATAAATTTAATGGGAATTTTAACACACTGAGTTTCTTGTCTCCCAACTAAACACAGAGGAATGAAAATAGAATGTTCATTTGATTAGTATGATGGTAGAGTATCTCTTTAAAGTAAAAAAAAAAAAAAGCTCCCACAAAACACACAAAAGATTTGTAAGAGCTAAAGTTAAATTCACTAGAAAAGGGGGCAGATACAACACAAAAAATTAAATCATCATGAAATGATATAAGAAACCAGAAATATATACAGTTCCTATCCAGTGTACTTATAGCCAAGTCATACCAGGTTTATCTAGGAAACTGATCTAGGATCCTTGCTCTCTCAATGAAGCTGATTCTTGGAAGTAGGGCCCCTAGCCAGGGCCCCACAAATCCCATTACAAGAAGGCCAAGTACTTCTAGAATCAATAGCTTATCCAATAGTGTATGGGAACAGAACCAAGAGTGATGAGGTAAGTCAAAGAAATTGTGTTCTTGAAGTTACATGAAAAACATTGAAGAACAAAAAAGAGAATGAATTAATGAACAGATAAATGCATTTATAAATGAAATGAGTAAACAAATCAATGAGTAGTCAGACCAATAGATAAATTAATAGATAGATCAAGTAGATAAAACAACACAGAAGACTAATACAGAAGGAAAAGATAAGTAAAAATCAAGAAGTGATAACATTAAACAGTTATTATATTTTAAAGTAATATGAATCAAAATTACCCTAGTTAAAAGAGAAATTTATAGACTTCTAAAAGGTCATGGATCAACACTATCTACAACAACAGAACAATAACTTAAAGACAGGTAATAGAATGATAAGACAGAAATTTGAGTTAGCAATACAGAATTGGAGATGAGCAACATAACAGAATTTAGAATATATAGAATAGAGAATTTAGAATAAATAGAATAGAGAATTTTCTGAAAAAGAAGAAGTTATGAATGAGAGAATGATGGATTTGGAACTCAAGTACAGAAGTACTAATAAATTTCGGAGAAACAAAAGGAAACAATTTTGTGAGAACAAAGCAATCAATTAATCAATTAATAAGTATTTGCTAAGTACTATGTGCCAGGCATTGAAGCTACAGATACAAAAGTAAAAAAAAAGTCTACACACAAGAAACATATCACGAATTATATGCAAGTAAAAATGACTGATGTTGAAGACAGAATGTTTCTAAATTAAGTAAGGGTTATAAATCTACCAGAAGAACCTGATAAAAATATATGAGTTTCATATCTTAAGAAATAATACAAGAAATATTCACAGAGAAATACTGATTGATTGAATCCATAGATCAGTACCAAGGAAAATCCTTACACTTAAAATGTCAAGATATGTAATGGTTAACCTTCAAAAATTCAAGTCAAAACGAAAGATTTTGTAAGTAGTCAGAAGAAGGGATTTCAGCTATAAAGTAACATCAATTTGAATAACTTAATTTTACTCACCCAGAATGATAAATTGAAAAAGAAGGATGGAATATGATATTTCAAATAGAAGGAAAGTTCAGGTTACACTCCAAAATAACATAGTCTGCAAATCTAAACCTAATCATCAATGAAAAACAATGAACATTCAGAGCAAGAGAGAAATATGAAGCATTCTTAAAAACAGAAAAGAAAGAATATAGTAGAATATTTGATCTGCATATATTTGAAGCAAAACATAAAAAATGGAAATGTGGACCATTATCAAGAAAAGAATAGGCAATGAATCAAATCCTCTTGTGGAAGAGTATTACATAAACTAGACTGAAGGATTAAACAACAAAGAGGGATCATCAATAGATACAAATATATAAAGCATTAAAGACTTAAGGAAATTTTTAAGAATCAGGTCAAGGAAAATAAAGAAAATTCACATTCTTATTCTGTGGACTAAATTCCCCTACTGAATTTCAGTCTCTCTCTCTCTCTCTCTCTTTCTCTCTCTCTCTCTCTCTCTTTTTCTCTCCTCTCTGATATAGATACAGATATATTGGTATACATAAGACATCCTTCTAAATCAACAAGCTCCTTATAATCTTTCCTTACAGAGATACCTCTCTGTATAAAAAGATAAAAAGATGCAGCTCAGAGAGAGGTGGCTCAAACAGTCAGATGTGTCCCAAGGGGTAGGGAGAGTTTATGGTACAGCTCTATCTAATCCAAAGGTGGACAGATAAAGGCTAGAGATTAATTTTCTTAATCTCTCAAAAGCTGTGTAAGCCTCTAGGAGAGATAATAAAGTAAATAAATAAGAAGAGCTGGCAGAGGAGGGAGGGGAAATTGTTAGGCACCCATTGACTTAGAACATTAAATTAACTTCCCATTTTGGTGCTGAAAGAAGTAAAAGTCTGTGGAAATAGACTGGGGTAGGGAGAAGAAAGCCAACAGGAGACTTGCCTTCCCCAAATGAGGCTTGTAATTCCCAGGGCTGCATTCTGCCCCAGAAGAGCGTAAGGGTTTTCAGAGGCAGTCAGCAACGAGGCAGGGAGGACACCTGGAGATACTGTAGAAAGGATATGACAATGGTTCATCAATCACATTCTTTAATTTTAATGACCTTCATTTGTTCAAGGTAATTATCTTACTATTTTCATATTTATTGAGGTTATTCATAGGATCAGTTGTGGATTGTGATAAGGGAAGGGAGTAGGAATAGGACTCATCACTTTTGGGACATAGACTGATTTTAACAATAAAACAGGGCGTCCTTTGGGAGTTTATACTTCCTATAGTGTGGCATAGAAAAAAAGACCCCAATTTAAAAACAAGTTAAATGAAAATTCACTAAATAAAAATACCCCAAAGGGAAGGTAGGATAAAATCTGTGAATCCAATAAAATGGAAAGCAGAGAAGTAGGACTTTTCTCCTACCCCTTGAACCAAGATTTTCCATGCATCTCTTACCATCCTCCCCCTTGCTCTGAAGTCACCAAGTATTGGAATGTGTAGATTTAATTTGGAGGGTCTTTGTGAGTTCTTCATAGGAAAACTCATTCCTCTGCAAAAGCAATGGTCCTGAATTTTCAAGCTCATCATTTTGCAAATACTCATGAGTGCTTTTTATTGCCTGTAGATGTATAATAAAAGCATATCCTTTCTTTGTCTACAAAAAAATAAATAAGTGAGAGAATTGGACCCAGTAGGACCAAAGAGAGTTTGGTGTGGTCAATAAGAATCAACATTCATTCAGCACCTATTATTTGTCAGGCACAGAGATAAGCACTGGGAATACAAAGAAAGAGGAAATGCAGTCCTTGCCCTCAAGGAGCTCACAGTCTAAAGTCAGAGTCACACTTATATATGACAATGTCCTAAAAGTCATACAAAGGGTAAATAGGAAGTCATTAAGAGAAGGAAGGAATTAGAATCAAGAGTGATTGGGAAAGACATTTTATAGAAGGCCCCTATAGGAGGCAAAGATCAGGAGAGAGAGAGAGCATTCCAGGCAAGGGGAAAGCAGCTAAAGAGAATGCTAGGAATCAGGAGATGGAGTGTCCTGTATGAGGAGCAGAAAGAGACTGGTGTCACTGGATTAAAGAAATGTTACAAAGCTGAAATTAGTAGGCTTTGACAATAGACTGAAAATGGAGTGGGACAGTAAAAGAGAATTAGGGAGATACCTAGTTTGCAAGCCTGGGAGACTGGGAGGATAAGGAATTGTAACAGGGAAATTTGGAATGGAAAAGGCTCAGGGTGTGGGAGAAGGTGATTTTAGTTTCCGACATATTGAATTTAAGATGCCTGTAGGACATCCAGTTGACATTCAATAAATAGACATTTGGAGATGCAAGTCAGCAGAGAAGTAAGGGGTAGAGAAGCAGATTTGATCACCATAAACAGAGAGACAATCATTAAATCCATGGGAGCTGAAGAGATCACCATGACATATCAATTGTAGGAATAAGTAAGCAATGAGGGAAAAGGCAAACATTAGGATCAGTGCGCCAAAATCACCATTTGCCTCTGCGTCTTCTTATTTTCATGTACATTTGATATATTTTGAGAATAGGTTGCAGGAAAACCTAGAAGGGGTTAAAAACAACTCATAGTGAAATAAAACAAAACTGACCAAAAAAGTGTACTACAAATCAATACATAAAAATATAAGATTGGATATGGTCTGTCTTGTGGAGGGACAGAGAGAGGATTAGCTTTATGACTATGCTGGGAAAGCCAAAGGAAAGCAAACATAAGAGAGAGAATATAAAAAGCAAGTCAAGGAATTTGGAATTGGGCAGGGCAATGAGAAAATAGATGCTTTTTTTTTTTCTGCAGAGAGCAGATTCATATTACTTTAAGCAAAACAAACTGTGATCAAGTGGTGACATAAAAATGAAAAAAATTATATACCCCTATGCATACATATGTGTGTATATATACATACATACATACACATTTGTCTGTATATTCTATATACCTAAGTTTCTGTTTACTTCCTTTAAAATAGATTTCTTATAAAAATAAATTACTCTTTTTTTCTTATCAATTTTAATCACTTAGAAGTTCCGTATACCAATGAAAACACAAATCCAGTATGTGACCATGTAAATGTGTGCAAGTATGTGTATATATGTATATAGTACAGAGGAATTTAAATGTAAAGCAGCAGTCCTCTATATTGCATTATGGACTTTAAAGGATCTGTTACTATATGTATATCTGTTTTATTGTGGTTTTTTAGCTTTTTAATGATTTATTTATTCCCTAAGATAGAGGTTTAAAACACATGGTCAACTCCCTAGTGTGAACTGAACTAGATTAAAATGTAGTTCAAAAATATTTAACAAAATATAGATAATGTCACTATGTGACTGTTCTAAGTCAATATGCAGCACTACTGAATTGATTAAAAAAACTGGGAGATTATTTTTTAAAGTCAAGAAAATCTGATTAACCATTCAATACCTGATCAAGGAAAGGCTATAGGAAAATCATTTTATTTTAAGGAAAAAGACAAATTCAAAACAAATAGAAGAGGTAAGGACAATGGTCAGAAATGAATATACTCAATTACATGTTAGTAAAATGGAAAATTCAAAAGAAGTTGATGAATATCTCTGAAAATATAAAATATCAAAATTTTTAAAAGAAAGGGAAAAATAAGGGGGAAATTATATCCATTAAACCAATTTTTAAAAATAGACAAATGGCAAAAGAAGTAGGGATAGGCCAGAGGGATTTATGAATGAATTCTATCTAGTACATAGAGATACTTATTAGCTATGCTGCAGAAATAGGGACAGAAAGTATTCTTCCCTACTGCCTTTTATAAACCATATATGACCCTCATATACAAAATAGTAAGAGATAAAGTTGAAAAAGAGAGCTATAGAACAATGTCACCAATGAATATTATGCAAAATTTTAAAATAATACATATAAAGTATCTAGAAAAAAATTCAC
>CM053592.1:9418787-9435864 GCA_028646515.1 Pseudochirops corinnae
TTTTTTTTTATTGCTGTCATTTTCAAATGTCAGCTTCCCATCCCTGTCAATATAATTCTCTTGTAACAAAGATTCACAATTAAGCAAAACCAGCCAGCACATTATTCTGATGGTGTATCCCTCATTTCACATTTGTTTCCCATTCTAGCAAGAGGAAAGAAGCATGGTTCACCATTAGTTTTCTAAAGTTAAGACTGGTCACTGCATTAAACAGTACCCTAATAGCTTTCCATGTACATATAATATAAATTTCAAACATCACTACATAAGAGAATAAATTGATATGTTTCAATCACTTGCCTCCAATTCTACAATGAAAGCTAAAAATCCAATTCAATTTTGAGATGACCTTACAAGAAAGAGAGCTGTTAAGATTTTTTTTAACCCTGGTCCCCAGATATTTCTTCAGCCTGAAGCTTTTGGTAAATTTCAAGTCCTGAGACAAAAATAGTGAGTCCTGTATAGTCCTGTACAGTGTTCTTCCTCTTCATGGTGTTAGGGTTAATAACTGCCCATATTTTCTGAAAGCAAGTCACAGAATAATAAGCTATCAGTAGCTGTATGAGAAAAATATTTGAAATCACTAATAAGGGAAATAAAAATTGAATCAACTGTACTTTTGTCCTCACATCCAAAAGATTGCTAAAGATCAACAAAATTTGAAAATGGCAATTGCTTGAGGGGTTATAAAAAAATAGATACATGGATACATTGTTGACAGAGATATGAATTATTCTGACCCTCTAGAAAATGATTTGGAAAGAAAGACTGCCTGCAAAGTCATTATAATGTGAACATCCTTTGGCCAGGATTTGAGTATTTGCTAACGATTGAATGGTGGCGTGGCAGCAGAGTGCCAGTGCAGTACCATAGGCATCTGAGCTTGGCCCTAAACTGTTCAACATTTATATCAGAGGCATGACTAAAGGAAAGGCATATTCATCAGCCCTGAAGATGACACAAGATTGAGAGGAATATAAGAACCCCAAAGGATCTTTACAGGCTAAAGCATTGGGTGGAATATAAAACAATGAATTTCAGTAGGAATAAATGTAAAATCTTACACTTGGGAACCAAAAAACAGCTTCCCTACTATAAGACAGAAATTCCATGGTTAGATTGTGACTGTTCTGGGGAAGATCTGTACATTTTAATAGATTAAAATAAGCTCAGTTGAATGGCCAGTTTGATGTAGTAGTCAAAAACCTAATGGGGTCTTGGGCTGTATTAAAAGAGGCATAGCTCCTATGAATAGGAAGGTGATATTTTCACAGTACTCTCCACCTGTCTGATGTCATTTAAAATATAGTGACTAGTTCTTAAAAACCATAGTTTACAAAGAAGAGTGACCAGAAGCAAAGAGAATGATGAAGGGCCATAAGCCCATGTCATATAGGGACACCTGGAAGAAACTGGGCCTGTTTATTTTGGAGTAGAAAAGATTGTGGTGGAGAGAAGACTTTGGAAAAAAATGAGTCATAATGATTCTAAAACTGATATTACTATTGAAAATATCTCTTCATCTGTTACTAGAATTTTTGATGCACATCAAGAAAAAGCAAGAAAGTGCTATGGAAACTTGAGTTCCAATAGGATACTGACTTTAAATAGATTGAAATCATGGCCACACCTCAGAGTAATCCTTCTAGGCTTGAAGAAAAGACTTGGAATGCTATTCAAACATTTGAAGTTGTCTTGGGTAAAAGAGATTGGACTCATTTCCCTTGGCCTGCAGAAAGCAGAATGAAGAGTGTTGGATAAAGGTCCAGAGAGGGCAACTATGGCTTCATATAAGGAAGTTCTGGGAGAAGTCCGGGAGATACTGATTTGCCATTTTCACTGGACATCTTCAAGTGGAAGCTAGGTGAATGCATTTTAGGATATTGTATGAGTGACTTCTGGTATTAGGAGACGGGACAAGGTAATCTCTGAAGTTCTCTCCAAGAAAAGATTATGTGATTCTAATCATCCCCTTAAATAAAATGCCATCAAAATATCATACCTCTGATAATACTGAGCAAAATTAAGGTGAAGATGAATTTTAATCTAATGTAAATAATGGATCACTCATATATAGTCAGGTACAATAGTCAGTACATAGGACAAATAAATCCTAAAATTGCTTTAATGAAGACTGTTTATAGTATCATGAACATGAGACAATTAACAAAGCTATCAGAATACTACATGCCTATACTTTCAGTACTGAAGAGGTGGCACAGCCCAGTTAGCAGCAAAAAGATGTTTTAGGAGTTGAGAAGACCTGAATTCAAATCTTACCTCCAACATTTCCTAGCTGTAGAACTCTGGGCAAGTCACTTAAGCAGTCTAACCTTAGGCAATTCCTGAAGACTTATCTCCTAAGTCATAAATGCGTTGTTTGAGTGGAGGGAGTTTCTTAAACTGATGTAATTATAGTGTTTTCCAATGCCTACCATATCACCATATTCATAAGTTTTTCAATATTCCAAAATATCATAATATACAAGAAGAACCTTTTCCCCTTCTTTTTATTGATTCATACTTTATTATACCCTAAGGGTCTTCCAAATGCACTCATCTGTTCAGAAAATATTATGTTAGTACAAAGAAATATTTATTTCTAAGTATGATATTTGTCATTATTTTAAAATAAAAAATTCTCAAACATAAAAAGGTATAACCATACATATACCTACACACATATATGCCCGTATGTATATATGTGTACATACACATATACACACATATCTCTACATATGATTTTTTCCCATCTAGAGTTTTAGTGTTATAAGATTTCTTGGTTGGAGGCAGGGAGGAATAATGGCTAAAGAAATGGAATTAGAGGGAGGGGAGAAGCAGAGAAGAAAGATGGTTTCCATGGAATTATTGAGAGAAACATTCATCTTTGAAGACATGCCCATTTTTAAGTCTCTGAGGGTCCCCCTAAAACATCTGTTGCTGCACAAGTCCAATTCCATTTTGGGTAAATCACTCTTCAGCTCTTGAAAGTATGTATCTAATGTGCAGAACTCAAATGTCAGAGGTCTGCTCCCCAGGGTTCCTTGCTGAATTTGGCAAAATTTATTCAATGGGTCAACAGCCAAGTTGTCCTGGATCTTCAATTTTTTTGTGTGCTGTCACACTCATACATGTATGATGATCTCTAGTACACAGGAGAATTGGGAAAATTCATTAAGGTCTGAAAAGTATGTGGGGATTCTTGGAATGAAGGTGGCAAATAAACACCTTGTGAAATAGACCTATTACCCTTTTATAGCTATAATTTTAAAGAAGTACAATTTTCTTTGCTTTCCCCTTGGTTTTCAGAGCTGATTCGTTCATTTTCCCCTGGAAGTTTTTACTCCATTGAACTTCACTGTAAATCATCGGAACGCATACCCCTTTCTTGTCCTCTCTCATGACTGAAGAACCATTGAAATTATTCCTCAAACTCATTCCAGATTTTGGAATGTGGCCACACTCTAAGAACAACAGAAGGAAAGGTGGTCCTTTGGAAATTACGTAGATTTAAAAGGTTGTTCTAGAATGTGTACAAAGAACACAGTGTCAGAACAATACAATGTAAACTGAAAATGAAATATAAAGCTATTTCCTGGAAGATTGGTTGACTTTGAGTCCAAAGGGTACAACCAGGAATAAGGGGTAGAAACTGGAAAGTAGCATATTTAGGTCTGTTGTCAGGAAAAACAGTTCAAAGAGAGAGACAGATAAATAGGCAAACAGAAAGACAGACAAACTTGTTTAATGAAGGGTTAGCATAAACCTCCAACTGGTTAAAAAAAAGGCCATATCTATTAAGCACAATCATGAAAAGTGCAATGAAAGAGATATATTTATATGCTGTATCTCCTCTATCTCCATATCTACTATCTATATCTCTTTCTATACTTATATATGTTTTGTACCATATCAACTGATCTATCAATCTATCTACCATAATGTTATTCCTGACATCAGATCTAAATATACTGCCTTTCATTTTCTTCCCCTTGCTCCTGGGTCTGCCCTCCGGGCCCAAAGCCAACTACTATTCTGGGGAATAGCTTCAATCTTTCTATTATATTTTCAGTTTACATTGTATTGTTCTGACACTGTCCTTTGTACACATTCTGGAACAACCTTTTAGATTTAGGAAGTTTCAACTTTCCTTCCACTGTTGTTCCTAGAGTAGGATTCCATTCCAAACTCTGGAATAAATTAGAGGAACAAATTTAATAGTTCTTCAGTAATGACAGAGGACAAGGAAGGGACACCAGCTCTGATGATCTACAGTGAAACTCAATGGAGTAAAAACTTCCAGGAAATAATGAATGAATGAGCTTAAAAATTAGAGCTACAAAAGTTATAGGCCCATTTCACAAGGAGTTTATTTGCCCACCTTCATTCCAAGAATCTCCATATATTTTTAGACTATAATGAACTTTCCTAATTCCCATGTATTTTTATACTTCTCTCTCCATTCATCCTTCTATCCATCCATCTATCTACCTACCTATTCATCCTTCCTTCCATCTCTCTCTTTGTCTCTGTCTCTCTTTGTCTTATTCTGTCTCTTTTATCTTTCTCTCTCTTCCTTCTTCCTATCTATCTATCTATCTATCTAATTTATCTATCTATCTATCTATCTATCTATTCATCTTATCTATCTCCTAACAAATAAAGCCATCCTGAAGTAGCATGAGCTGCTTCAGAAGGTAGATCTCACCTGAAATCTTCAAATCAAGGCTCAATGTCCAATCTGTCAATCATTTGGCTAACATTTATTAAGCATTTCCTCTGTGCTAGGTGCTGCGTTAAGTGTTGTCCTAAGCTACCACTTGTCTGACATGTAGAGAGGATGCATATTCAGGTATGGATTGGACTTCATAGTCTCTGAAGTTCCTTCTAAATTTGAGATTCTGGGATTCAGTAATTTTGTGTAACTCACCTCCCAATGAACTACTTTCAGACTACTTTGCTAACTGTGCTGATTGACTGGATTGATTGATGGGGATTTTGATTTGAAGCAGGGATCCCCATAGCTGCAGTGAAGCATCCCTGATATTCCACACCACCATGACAAAAGAAGAGGCAGATGTTTATTTTCCCTAGTCACATGAAGGGAAGGATGAGAGGAAAAGGAAGACTTCGATGAAATGAAAACATGTTGTTACTAGAAGTTACTAGTACTTCTGTACCGTACTGTAGAAGTATAGCCTCTAGAGGGTAGCTGAGCTTTAGGTCTGACTGAAAAGAACATATAAAACCAGCTAGATCCAGTTCTGTTTCTTTAGAGGGTAGTCAGGAAAGGTCATGACTTCCATACCCTCCAGTAAAAAGAGGCCAAAGAGGCTCAGAAACCATCCTTGGGGGTGCATGTCTCAGGAAGGAGGAGGAGTCAAAGAGTAAGTAAAGGGAAAAATAAGCCATGATTCAGTTCAATCAATGTAATAGGCAGAAAAATGAACCAATATGCCCGATAAAAGAAACAAAAAATCCAGAAAACTCCTAAAAAATGGAATAAAAGCAAAAATGTCCAAAATGCTTCAAAAGAGAATCAAGATTAATAAAAGGGACAAAGTAAGACCAAATTTAGGGCAGATATTAGAACTATCATAATAAGAATGGACCACTGGCAACGTAAAATTTAAAACACAAATATCATAGTGTTGGCTATATATATGATGTAAATGATCTCCAAAAAATGAGAAGGTGGAAGAGCAAAAGCAAAAGATCTGAGAAACAAAAATAACAAATAGAGAAAAGAAAGACCACAATGTACTTTAAATGACTTCTATACAAATCAAAACAATCTACCTTCAAGAGAAGACGTGCAGAGATAACTGAAGTATCATAGCTCTCCTAGAAAAACAGGACAAATTAGAAAAACAAAAACACCATAATGAGGAATATAATAGAAGAAAACCGAAGAAGTTTTACTATGAGGAAAAACCATTAATTCACCAAAGTCACCTCTTGCTGATCAGGGGTGGGGGCAACATTTGACAAATACTTGTAATAGTTAAATTTAACTATTTTAATAACATAAAAAAGTTGTAAAAGTGGCCAAGAGAAAGATTTTAAATTAGAAGGAAAAACAATTTGATTAACATATGATTATCTGGCAATTATGAGGAATCATAGGAGGCGAAAGAATTATGTATTTAATGTGTGTGTGTGTATAACAGTGTGTAGAGTAAAATGATATTCTCTGTAAACTTGAGCCTAATCATCAGGAAAAAAAAAAAAAGATAGACCTTCAACCAGAAAGCAAGCCATTCATGTCCCGGAGAAGGGGGGAAAAGGCAAGCATTTTTTTTTCCATCTTTACATAAACAACAGAGGTGTAAGAAAACTTGTTAAGAATAGTAATCAAGAAAAGATTAGGTAATGAAATTATGATCTTATTTTACAGTGCTGCTTTTTAAGAGAAAAATAGATCCGTGAGGTGAAATAAAGAACAACGAACTATCAAAGATTTTTAAAAGTAACTAAATATTTGAATATAACAAATATTCAGGAAAAACTTAAGTGAGTCACTTGATTAGATGCTCCCCTATTGCCTACAGGTAAATCAAGGTCTTTTCTTGGCAGGAATAGAGGAGAGGAAGGATGCCCAAATGGGAAGAGGGAGGATACAGATGGAGAAGAATGGGTAATGAATTCTTACCATGTCCACAGGTAAACACTAAAGGGATGATGAGATCTTTTGTCTTTTCACAAAGGAGGGGAAGCAGATGAATGAGAGAGAAGTGGCAAAGAGAAAGGATTGAAATTTGGAGACAAGGGAAGGTCAGAAATGTATGAGGATATGAGGGGCAAGAAAGTGTAACAAGAGCATTTCATTGGGGAGATCCTTCTTTGGTGGGACAGATGGACTTTGTGCAATTTAATCTGAGATTGGGGTGGGGGTTTGTATATTGGAGCACTGTTTTGCCATGTATCCATAAGCAGAATCTTTTTCCAGGTAATAGGGTAAATTCTTACTGCAGCTTGTACCCAAAGAGATGTGTGTGTGTGTGTGTGTGTGTGTGTGTGTGTGTGTGCGCGCTAGAGAGAAGGACAGAGGGGGAGAGAGAGAGAGACAGAGAGAGAGACAGAGAGAGAGAGAGCTATGGGGGAGAAGGTATACATAGAAGCAGAAAGGAATGGAATGACTGACTGTTGGGATGGAAATAATGATGGTACGGACGTGGGACTAAGATGAACTTCATGATCTGTGACACAGGGTAACTACTACCAGGCAGCATTGCTTCCAGCTGATGTGGCATCCCATATGAATGGATATTTTTTAAGCATAAAGGAAAATATTAAAAGGGAAGACAGACTACAATCTGTAATAGCAATAATAGAAACTGAATTAAAAGAGGGAGCTGAGAAACTTTAAACCCATGAGACTTAGAGAGAGAAAAATACTGAGTAAGAATGGAACCCTTGAGCAAGAAATAATAATCAAAGAAGATGGCAAAGGGGAAGAGAAATAATAAAGGAGATAAAGGAAAGCACAATTTCTTGGAAAAAGACACCACAAAAGAGTTCCTAAAATAAGATGTTGGAGGGAAGAAGGTAGAAAAATAGATTTTGAATTATTTCTTTACCTTCTGGAGGAAAGAGAAGGCAGATAACAAGTAATAAAAATAGATAATAAGTCAATCAACTATCAAGCAATTATTAAGTGACTACCATATACAAGGCATTGTATTAAACTGGGAATAATACAAAGGCAAAAGGGAAAGTATTTATCCTCCAAGACAGTTTAATTCTCTTGGAGACAGTGTGTATATTTAAGTATATATAGAATACACACACACACATACACACACACACATACACATCCATATAATGCATACAAAGTAGTTTGGAGAGAAGACACTGACAGCTGAGGGGACCATGAAAGGTATCATGTAAGAAGTGGCATTTAAACCGAATCTTTAAGGAACCCAGGTTTTTCAAGGGGCAAAAGTGATGAGGCAAAGCAATCCAGGCCAGGGGGCCAGCCCATACAAATGAACCAAGTTGGATCATTGTGTGTGAAATAGCAGGTAGGTCAATATGTGGGAGTCATGAAGTTTATGGAGGAAAGTGATGATAAAAAAGTTTAAAACATATGAAGGAGCCAGGTTCTCAAAACCTTTAAATTCAAATAGTAGTTCATATGTGATTCTAGTCATGAGGGAGTCACTTAGCTTTGTTAATTAAAGAGATGAAATGGTCAGAGCAGATATTATCTGTAATGGGGATAAACTAGAGGTTTTCCAAGTAATATCAACAGTGAAACAAGGACACCCATTATCACAACTATTATTTAATATTCTTCTAGAAATGCTAGCTATAACAGTAAAAAAAAAAAAGAAATTGAGGGAATTCGAATAGGCAATGGAGAAACAAAAAGATCACTCTGCAGATAATATGATGGTATACTTGAAGAATTCTAGAGAATTAACTCAGAACACTAGTTTACACAATTAATAGCTTCAGCCGAGTTGTAGGATTTAAAATAAACTCACATAAATCATCAGCATTTCCATATATTGTCAACAAAATTGAGCAGGAAGAGACAGAAAGAGAAATTCCGTCTAAAAGAATTGTAGAGAATAAAAAATACTTGGGAGTCTATTGCAATTTGTCCTTCATTCTCAAAGAGGACAATGACATCAGGAAGGTGATGCGATGAATTGCAATGAATTGGATTTGAGGGAGGGAGGACTGTGCAAAGTCACCAGCCTCACTTTCTCCTCCAGAGACATCTGGGTCCCGTTCTACAAAACAGCATTTTGTAAAGAAAGTCACTGATGCATGTGGATGTGGGGAATTCATATCCCCAATATAAAAATTACTTTCAAACATTTTTTCCTACAAAATATAGTACAAAGTTTCCTGCCTGGGTTTCAATGGAGCATAGTCAGTATAATCTACACACAGAGCTTTTTCTTATAGGACATAGAGAAGGAAGGAACCTGAACACTCATTTAAATCATAGAATCAGAGGCTCATAGATACCTGGAAGATACTTCAGAGGTCATATTAAAGATAAGGAAATTGAGACCCAAGGTCATAACTACAAAAGTACTTATGTAAAAATAAGAATAGAATCAAATCAAGGTCATCTGATTCCAGATTCAGAGATTTCCACCCATATGAAAAATATGAGAGTCCTTATATTATCATAATCATTTAACTAAGACATTACGACAAAATATTTAATTTACTGAACTTTTCATTGGGGGAAAAACAAGCAAAAGAC
This sequence comes from Pseudochirops corinnae, assembly GCA_028646515.1. Classification (NCBI taxonomy): domain Eukaryota; kingdom Metazoa; phylum Chordata; class Mammalia; order Diprotodontia; family Pseudocheiridae; genus Pseudochirops; species Pseudochirops corinnae. The sequence continues at coordinate 9,428,014 of CM053592.1, forward strand.
CGCACTAGATTTTGACTGGATTCCCCCTTCACTGATAATAAAGATGAAAATATTGTAACAAAAAGAAAGGAGTTTATCTTCTTATCCATTTCATTCTTTTCATTAATAACATCTGAACTACTATAGAATATTTTTGAAATGCTAATCTATAGTTTTCACTTTAGCTAGCTCCAAAGTGGCCTTGTGGCAGAGTGGATAGAAGCCTGATCTTGGAGTCAATAAGACCTGGGTTCAGGTCCAACCTCTGACACACACTGCTTGTGGAACCACATATATTCACTTACTTTGTCAGAGTCTACTAACTCTATAAGACACAGAGTTGCTAGTTAAATAAGTGGAAGCAGTTTACAGACTAGGAGAATCCCTTGAAATAAGAGTTGTACTCCTCTTCTTTCAGCCCTCCCCTTAAAAAAAAAGTAATATTTTCACAAATTCCATATATACACTTCACATGGGTGCCAGTATGACAATTTGGGATCCCAGGTCCTATACTGGAATCTATGGAATGATTAAAAAAAAAAGGAAGGAAGGAAGAAAAGAAAGAAAGAAAGAAAAACAGATGAAAGCCTCCATGGGGTTGGATGGATTCTTTGTATAGCATTATTGGGGGAAATAGGAAGCAAACATACATATACAGAAAGAGAGAATTTGAAGGGATTGTCATCTACAGCAATGGAAAGAGTGCCATATGAAGAATGTTATAAACTCCATTTTGTGGGTCGCCAAATCTCCCTGGGACTCAGTTTCCTCATTTTTAAAATGAGGAGGTTGGACCTGATAAGCTCTAAAATCCCTTCCTAATTTCAATATGTACAAAGAGTCATACTGATGTGGGAAGAGTAACTCTTTTTAGCAAAACTGTTTGAATAGCACTAGATATTAATTAAGTGCTTATCATGTCAGGCACTACTGAAACTGGGGATAGTAAGAAAAGCAAAAATATACAGTCCCTGCCCTTAGAGAATTCTCCTGGAGACAGAAGGAACTGAAAGTAGGCTCAGGCAGATGGATTGTAGAGGCCCTGGAGGGGAGAAAAGTGTAACAAGGCTGGAAAGATGGGAAAGGGCCAGGTTATAAAGAGCTTTGAATTCCAGAGGACTTTATGATATGATCCTGAAGGTAATAGAAAGTCACTGAATTTTATTATATGTAGACAGGTCATGTTTAGAATAATCAACTGAAAAACAAATGCCTGCTAGATGTTGTTCAAGTCTTTATTCAGTTGTGTCTGACTCTTCATGACCTCATTTGGGGTTTTCTTGGCAGAGATCCTGGAGTGGTTTATTATTTCCTTCTCCAGTTCGTTTTACAGATGAGGAAACTGAGGCAAACAGGGTTAAGTGACTTGCCCAGGGTCACACAGCTAGGAAGTGGCTGAAGCCAGATTTGAATTCAGTTCTCTGAATCTTTCTATTTCCAAGCCCAGCATTCCATCCACTGTGTCGCCTAGCTTTCCTAGATATAACAATTTATAATAAATAGTAGCCCCAAAAAATATGTAGGGAGGGTTGAAGGAGAAATAGAAAGACCTGAGTTCAAGTCTTGGATGATTCAAAATAATCATATAACTTCTATGTCCCTCAGGTTATACCGTAAGATTGAATAGACATTACCTCACTCTAAGTGAGTACCGGAAAAGGCCTTAGCCTAAAAGGTCCAGAGTCTTCCATTGCATCCTGGGTCATCCCTAGTCATCCTGATGAATATCTGGTTACCAGAGGGGAAAGTGAGGCTAAGGCTGGTGACCCTGCACAGCCCTCCCTCACTCAAACTGAAGTCAACTGCAACATGTCATCATTGTTCTGACAACACCATCCTCTTCAAGAAGGAAGGACAAACACAATAACAATCTTAAGACTTAACAAGTACATCATAGAATACTGCAGGGTGTGCCCCATGCTAACAAATTAGAATCTAATGGAATATATCAATATACTCCTACCAAACAACCAACAAACGAACCAACCAACTAAAAATCTTTCTTGACTTAAGGGGTCAAAGAATCAAAAGCTGCCTTTTTTTTTCCTAAAACAAAAATAAAAACTCAACGTCCCTATTAATAACAGACTAAAATATGTTAGATACTGTTATTGCTCTATGATTATGTAAAAGCTCTCTGCACTTTATCACTTACAGTTTAAGTTGAAATTAATTTTAAAATGACTGCTCTCAAAACTCCCAAATTCTCCTTTTTTAGCTTCTTAGGGAGTTTTTTTTTTTTTAAACTCAGTTTCCAGGCACACTGAAAATAGTAATTTAAAATTGGTATAGCGGAACAAGCCAATGGTCCATTTAGTTGAATATCCTGCTTTTAAAAGTAGCCTTTGCCAAATGTTTCAGAGGAAGGCATAAAACCTCCACAATGGACCTAATTGTACAATACGGTACCATAGGGGGAAATTTTCCTCCAGTCCATCCGGTAAGTAGTTAATGCTCTGAAGCATGGGAATTGATAGTCCTTGTAATTTTTATTCTAGCCTGTTATAACCCTTTAAATGATTTTTACAGCATCTAAAACAGACATGAGAATCCTCTCATCAGAAGGAAAGAATTCAATATGGCAGCCAGGATGGACTCTCAAGGGCCTGATTTTCAGCAATAGTTTAGATGTCAATTTTGCTTTACAGAGGTTCTTTCCACCTCTCTTTGTGGCACATGTAGCCTAAAGCCAAAAGAAACTGAGACATAATTAACATGGATGTGATAATGTGGCCATTGAGAGGAATCCTGATCCATTTCATTTGAAAAGAAGGAGAGAGAGACAAAGAGAGATGAAGACAGAGAGACAGAAACAGACCCACAAGCAGTGAATAAAAAGAAAGAGAGTAAGAAGACAGAGACACAGATACAGAAAGACAGAAATAGAATAAAGAGAGACAGAAAGAAAATACGAAAAGGGAGAGTGCCAATGAATTTGTTCAGACCTGGAATTTCAATAGAGAAAGGAATTCACAGTGAGGAAAGTCTCAGAAACTCTTCAGAATGTATAATCCTTGACCATTGCTCAGGACACTACAAAACTAACTGAGTCACACAGCCAACATGGGGCAGAAACTGGATTTGAAGTCAGGTTTCTCCTGTGACTAGAAGAGTGGTTTTCTACCTCTCTTCATTATAACACACACACACACACACACACACACACACACACACACACACACACATACACACACACACATCTTTCTGTGTGTTTCTGGTTCCCTGTCACAGTCTGGTGAAGCCCATGAACCCTTTCTCAGAAGAATGTTCTTAAATGTATAAAATAAAATAGATATGATTGAAATTCTTATATAAACAATATATTGAAAGACAATATGTTATATGTAATGTGCTATATAGTATATAAATTATATAGTATAGACATATATAAACATATCTATTTCTATATCTATGTAGAGGTATATACTCTGTGTGTGCATGTATAAATATATATGTGTGTGTGTGTGTGTGTGTGTGTATATATATATATATATATATATATATATACACATATATATATCTCCACACACATATGTACATACAGATGCTGAGTCTCAATGACTTGACAACTGGCAGTTGAAAAGAAAAATATCAGACTGAACATATAAAGTTCTCAAATAAACTTCTTTAAATAGAAACTTTGACTATCTTTTACTTCTTACTGATTTCTGTGAGAAGGTACATGACAAAGACAATTGAAGTTGGCCCTGTCTTCCTATGACTGAGTTCAGGAACAAAATGGGGATTGGAACTGATTCCCTTCTCTTGTGTGGTTGAATTCCTTCCTTTCCAATACATCTGTCAGACTGCCTAAATTCCACAATGGTCAATAAAATTAGAATAAGGCCTTAAGCCTTTAGAACTTGGACATAAAACATCCCCAGTGAAGACTATAGTCAAGTTTCCCACTGGTTTTCTACAGTTTGTAAGTTACTTGGGATGCCAATATAAATGTGGAATTATGGTCTAGGTCAGGGGTTCCTAACCTATTTTATGTAATGGCCCCCTTTGGTGCTTTGGTGAAGCCTATGAAGCCCTTCTCAGAATATTGTTTTTAAATACATAAAATAAAATGCATATGGTTACGAAGGAAATAAATTATAATGAAAGATAATTATCTTTAAATATACTATTTTTAAAATATTTTTAAAATATTAAACATTTTAAAATAAAGTTCATCGACCCCCAAGTTAAGAACCCCTATCTTAAGTATTTGGGAAAATTATTAGATCTACTTATATTTTAAGTTATTAATATGTTATTTTTAAATAAAATGACTTTCTCTTTTTTTTTCTCTCCAAATGACATGTTCATCTTGATTCAGAATCAAGTCATATATTCCCAACTGCAAAAAGATTATCATATCTTTCAGATTCCACAATCAATTAAAAAAAACAAAACACTGACTTCAAAGATTGGTAAACCCTGCCAAAACATCTATGTCACTGACTTACTGTTAATAACAAAAGAGCTAACTGTTGAATTTCCAAATAAATATTTCCCAAATTGGAAATATTTTAAGTATGGCCTGGGTGAAACAAAGGTCTCTCATATGATAACAGTTAAACTAAGGTAGGGAGCACATAATCTAGTTTTCCACTAACGACTCACTAAGGCTTAGAGTTGGTGTGGGAATCACATTGTCAATATTTTTTGGATCCGGATGCCATCTCTTCTGCCTAATAGTTCAAGGCTCCTATTTCCAATGGCATTGCAATAAATATCTGATATAAATCAGATTGCCAAACTTTTTACACTTCTACAAACATGATCTTTTTCCTTTTCTTTATTATTTTCACCTACTACATTTCTTTTTTGTCATTAGGAGATTAAAAATAATGTTTGGGAATCTTAAAGATTCAGAAACTGGCTTCAGAAGCAAGAAAAGAGAAATATTGTGAGACTGGATTATTTTAGAAAGTATATCAGGAAGGAAAAATATACATATATATGTATATATATATATACATACGTGTGTATATATATATATATATATACATATGTATATTCATGAAAAAGAAGTGATATCAGTCATGAAGCCTTTCTCTCCCCTTTCTCCCCAGTTTCTTTACCAAGTTACTAAGATTTGGAGTTTTTTCAGTCTACGAATGAACTAAAATTTAGAGTCACTTTGCCAAGTTCTCAACTTATGTGAATATGATGAATCATCTTCAGATTAGTAGGATTTTAATACTCACTAGCCATCATTATTGCTCCACAAAACCCATAAGGAATAAGGGGACTAGATACGAGCAAGTTCTAATATTCCTTTCACATATAAATATCTATAACTTTGCTCTAATGAGAGATGTTGTATTAAAGTGAATAGAGATCCAGGTTTGAAGCTGAGAAGACCCAGATTTTAGTCCCACCCCTGCCCCTATGGAAGCCATTTAATCTCAGAGTTCTTTAATAACAAAGCTAGCATTTCTATATTTAGATATCAAAGTGTTTTACATGTATTGCGTCATTTCATCCAACCCAAACTTTTGTGGCAAACTTGTCTTAAAGGCAACTCTAAGACTCCAAAGTAGCAAGAAGATGCTGTCCTGCTTTGGTTGCGAGATTGTCTTCACAGGGAATCTCTCTATTCTAATGAAATTACCAGTCCACCTACTCCCTATCTCCCAAGATGAGATGGACTTGAGGAAAAATGAGCCCAAAAAGGGACTTTGAAATCTTTGGATTAATGGTTCCAAAAAACCGCCGTTCATTATAACCATTTGTGTTAGTCTGAAGTGGTCAGTGTCTCATCCAGAATGATCAAACCTCCCCTACCTCTCATTGTCCAAAACATTAATAGGATTTAAATAGGTCCAAACAGAGTTGCTATGTTTATTCGTTGGTCACCATGGGAGCTTTCAGAAGTGAGCAAACTCCAAACCCTGCCAGGGTGGAAGGGAAGAGGATCTCACGCCCGAGAAAGAAATCAAAATCCCAAGGGGGACAGTCGGCGTTTGGAAGAACAAAGCAAAACAAAAAGCAAGAACTGGAATGATTAGAAACAGCAGCCAAGCACCTGACTCTTCTTCTCTGGGGGCAGCCTCTTCTTGGGAAAGAGCTTAACAATGCATGTGTGCACATTGTCTGTGCCCCTCTCACGTTGCAAAATTTTAAAAAAATAATAGAGTGAAATTCTACCTTCACATGACGTTACTATCCTTTGTCTTAACACCCTTGACTGCTTTTTGTTCAGTGTTATTTTCCTCTCTCCTCTTCCTATTTTTTCAAAGAGCATGGGGAGTGCAGGATCCGTCCTCTTCCCATAGTCCTCTCCAGACTGCCTCCCTTAGGCCTTCCACTCCAGCTCCACATGGTCTCTGTCCCATGTCAATGATGGTTTGTATCACTCACTACTTAGGAGCTTAATCACAAACTGCCTAATTTTACTGTTTAGGAGTATGAGTGTATGTGTGAGTGTGAGTGTGTGTGTGTATGTGAGTGTGTCTGTGTGTGTATTTAAACACATATCTCCCAGCAGGGCTGGGGCAGGAGTGTGCCATATCTTATAAAGTAGGGACTAGGAATCAAGGGGACAGACATCCAACTCTTGGTTCTAACTCGTGTTTATTGAATGACTCCAACAAGCCTAACCTCTCTCAGCCTTGGCTTCATCTTATAAAAAGGGGAGATAATAAGACCTACGCAGGGACTCTGATGAGACAACATTGGTAAAGCATTTGGTGAACTTTAAAGGGCTGTAAAAACGCCACCCACAAGTAGGCGTGGCCTTGCGGAGAAACTGTCCAGCTTAGAATCAGAAGATGCATGTTCCAAATCTGTATCAAACACTTAGTTGAATGACTCGAGGTAAAGCCTCGAATCTTACTGAGATTGTTTATCTGTCAAATGGGTACGATGATAGCACCTGCCTGGTGGTTTCTGTGAGAAGTACACACACACACACACACTCACACACACACACACACACACACCCCACAGAGTGCTTTGCATTCATTAAATTCATATGAACTATCAGAAAAAAAATAACCTGAGGAATATAGAAATATGAGCTCTCTCTCTGTCTCTCTCTATTTCTATTTCTGTAATTCTACCTCTGTTAGTCAGTCAATAATAAACATTTATTAAGCACCTACTATATACCGAGTGGGTGGTTAGGTGGCAGTGTAAATAGAGTGCCAGGCTAGGAGTTGTAAGTTCAAATCTGGCCTTAGGCACTTACTAGCTGGGTGTCCTTGGGTAAGTCACTCAACTCTGTTTGCCTCAATTTCTCCATCTGTAAAATGAGCTGGAGAAGGACAGGACAAACCATTCCTGTATCATTGCCAAGAAAACCCTAAATGGAGTCACAAAGAGTCACACACAACTGAAAAATGACCCAACCACAGTATGTGCTAAGAAATGGGAAAACAAAAAGAGACAAAAGAGAATCTCTCTCTTTCTCTCCCTCCACCCTTTACCTTCCCCAAGTATCTATTTCCAATGAGGTTACAAGTCCTTGAAGGTCACCCAAAGACCCCAGTTTCTGGGATAAGAACTCATTATTTGACAAAAATTGCTGGGAAAATTGGAACATAGTATGGCAGAAACCAGGTATAGACCATCATCTAACACCATACACCAAAGTCAAGTCTAAATGGGTGCATGATCTAGGTATAAAGGCTGATACTGTAAATAATCTGGGGAAGCAAGGAATAGTTTACTTGTCAGATTTATGGAATAGGAAGGACTTTATGACCAAAGAAGAATTGGAGAGCATTACAAAATGAAAAATGGATAACCTTGAGTACAATAAATTGAAAAGTTTCTGTACAAAGACAATGTAACCAAGATTAAGAGGGAGGTGGGAAATTGGGAAAGAATATTTACAACCAATGTCTCTGATAAAGGCCTCATTTCCAAAATTTACAG
>CM053592.1:9436364-9457351 GCA_028646515.1 Pseudochirops corinnae
AAAGTAAATGAGTAAATAAAAAAAATTATAAAAAAAAAAAAAAAACCAAGTCCTTGAAGGTCAAGGAGCATTTCTCTCACTGGTCCATGTGCCTTATAGTCCCCTAGCAGTGGGCAAGCCTGGTGGATCATAAACCTAAGAGGTCAAAGATATCTTGGGCATCATCTCATCCAACTTCTTTACTTTCCAGATGAGGAACGTGAGATCCAAGGTATATCTATGCTCTAAAGTTGCCCCAGAGAGTAAGTCATAAAACCAGGACTTTAAACCAACTTCTTTAATTAAATATGGTATGATCTTTCCACAATATCATATTGCCTTTCCATCACGGTACATGATGACTCACTAGGAAATTCTCGTTGAATCCCAAAAGACCTTTAGCAGATGTTTACAAAACTAAATTTTATTTAAGGAGTTCTCCGGTACCATAGCAGATAACGTCTGATCTAGAATCCAGAATCAGCATTTCTAGTTCAGCCCAATGTCTCATGCAGGTATTACTCAGCAAAAGAGAACATCAGGCCCATTGTCATTTATATTAATGAACTCATTTTTGTTTCATTTTGAGGCTAAAACTAAGATGAGTTAAATCTCCAAGGCCCTGTAATACAAATATCATATACACCTCTAAATCATCCTTGTTTCCCCCTCTTGTCGACTAAACTGGCCTGGCTTTATGAGCAGCATTTAAGCCCCCAAACAGATGCACTCTTCCCTCAAGACACTGAATGGGGCCAGTTGGCCCACAGAAGCAGTCTCCGTGTGCGTGATTATAGGATATGGCAAATTGAGAGAAGCAAGAAACAAGATTTCAAGCCATGGCAGACAAAGCAAAGAACAGAGGTCCAGGACTTCTGAGGAAATATAAGCAATGGTGGGGAGAGAGGGAAGAGAAGGAGGGCCTCACTGAAGACAGTCTAGAGTTACAAGGCAAGCTCAGAACATATATGTTTTTTTTAATTGGGGGTTCAGAGGAGGTGGATCATGCATTCTTAGACTTCAACCTAGAGATCTCAGAAACCATCAAATGACTTGCCCAACTTCACAGAACCAGCAAGTACATGAGGGAGGATTTGTGCCCGGGTCTGCCTGTCTCTGTGCGCAGCCCTCTGTCCATTGCATCTTGGGGCCTCTCTTTGGCTCTCCCAGAGGGAGCATGGAATCCTAAGCAACCCTTTAAGACAAGCTCTGAGGCAGAGCAGGTAAAAGACCAAAAAAAATTATACTGATGGGCATTTTGATGGTGTCTTAAATCTTTAAATAGCCTTAGGGATCACTTTTGAGACTCTGAGCAGCCCTGTGAGTTCAGAACCAAAGAGAATATTATCTCCATTGTATATACTGTAGGGGCTAAAAAGGTAGAGTAGTCTGGAAGTCAGGGAAGAATTGAATTGTCCTACCTAAGCTCTTAATAGCTTTGTCACCCTAATCAAGTCATTTAGCCCCATGAGCCTGTTTTCTGTGTGGTTGCCTGGCTGACTGGTAGGGAAGGGGGAAGGAGGATGGATAAGAGCATCTCTGTAATGGGTTGCTGGGAGGATCAAATGGGTAAATGGATATGATAGTATTTTCAAATCTTAAAATTTGTCTAGAAATTGAAGTTGATGAGGGCAGGTGTGCACGGTCCTCCCTCCACTGGGCTTCGACTGGTCTAGAAGAGTGAGAGGTCATTTCTGGGTCTGGGGGTTGTGTTATGGAACAAAAAGGAAGGAAGCAGACATATTAAAAGTGCATTATGTGACATTCACAGCGCTAAGCCCTTTATGGATAGCACCTCATTTATCTTCACAATAACCCCTGGAGGTCAATATTGTCATTATTCTATTTTACAGATGAAGAGACTGAGGCTGACAGAGGCTAAGAGGCTTGCCCGGGGTCCAGAGATGGCAGGTGTCTTTCTGATGCCAAGTCCTGTTCTCTAGCTACTGAGCTACCCAGCTGCCCTGGCACAGGGCCAGCAGAGGACTGAAATTCGAGTCTCTGCTTTGCTCCTTACTACACAATTGTGTGACCTTGGGCAAATCACCAGACCTCTCTGGGTTTCAGTTGTCCTACCTGTTATGTAAAGGGATTGGATTAGATGATCTTTCAACTCTAAATCAATGATCTCTTAAAGTCACTCTGTGGAAATTTAAATGTGTCTCTGTGTATAAATATGAAGTTTTATATTTTAATAAGGCAATTAGTCAGTGCAGTGAATAGAACTCTGGGCCTGGAAACAGGAAGACCTTAGTTCAAATCCAGCTTCAGACATTTACTAGCTGTGTGACCCAGGGTAAGTCACTCAATCCTGTTTGCCTTAATTTCCTTATCAGTAAAATGAGTTGGAGAAGGAAATGGGCCAAGAAAAACTCAAATGGAGTCATGAAGAATCAGATACAACCAAAATGACTGAACCAGAGTAACAACATTTTCCAACAATAATTAAGAATGAGGATGAGGATGTGGTTTTCAAAATGCTGTAGAGGTTGACAAAGCTTTGACCCCAAGATGTCCCTGACAGGTAGATAGTGCAACCCTTATTGCCCCTTTGCTGGAGAAGAAGAAATAGAATCAGAAAGTTGCAGGGACTTTCCACTGTCCTGTAGCTAATGAGAGCTGGGCTTGGAATTCCAGTCCACTCCTGACTCAAGTCCAAATTGCTTTCCATTATAATACATTGGCTCAAAGACCATGTGTGGGGGCCAGGTCCAGTCTCTGAAGATGAAAACATTCCAGATGACGGGGGGAGTCTGATCCTAGACCTTGGATTTGACCAAAGGACCCCTGAGATGTCAATTTGGATCCAAGGCCTACCCTGAGAGTTCTATTTGGCTCAAGAGCTTGGAGGTTCAAGCTCAAATCACTATGACCAGAACAGATTTCTGAAAAGTAGTAAATATACTGCCCACCAAGGAAGCTTGAAGATTAGTGGAAGCAAGGAAGCAACTATAGGCCTCTTTAGAAGGGTCAGAATCTTTATTAGTCTTCTCTTCCTTTTAGCTTGAGTCTTGATCTCTCCCCTCTTCCAATTACTGGGAGAATCAGTAGCTCTAGATATAAGAAAGAAGTTGTATCATCGGAGCCTAGGACACAGAGATGCCCATATCACAGAGCTGAAAAGAAAGGACGAAAGCCCTCAACTATTTCAGCTGATTGGCGATGACATGCCCAGTGGGGACACTCTCTCCAAAGGCCCTTCTTGTGCAGCAAAGTCTAGTTGTAAATTCAGTGCATGGGCTCCATTTGATATGCTGTTATGGTTGGGGGTCCTGGGAACCCCAAAATGTAAAGGTATGGCAGGGGGTGAGGGTCAGAAGAGCAGTGCTCTGCTTGAAAGAATTTGACCACTCAAGCCTTCTAGTAAATGTAGCAAGTTTGATTATAATACTAGTATGGCAGGCAAGATTCCCCAGTAAATGTGTGAATCTGATGGGGATGGGAATGGTACTCACATACTAAAAAGACTGTGAGAAGATCTGGATGGGATTAAGGAGTGATAAACAGCCCAGGGTGGACCAGGCGCAGACAATGAAGTGAGTTAAGTGGTTGAAAGCCACAATGAAAGGGCAGTTAAAAGGATTGCTCTATCTGGGTAGACCAGGAAGTGCCAGATGCCTCAGGAGAAACACCAGTGTGGGAAAGTTCTGGGTGTGGGTTGTGTGTGGGAAAGTTCTGGTGGCTTTAAGGGGTCCAGGTCCCATTGCCCCATCAATGCTGTGGGTCTCCCTCTAGATCTGAACGGTAAATAGCTCCTTATAGAGAATCTGAGTATCCCTTTCCTCGTTTTATTACCTGCCTATTTCGTTTCTAAGTGTATTTTTTTCTTCTTTATATAAATTCTCTACCATAAAAGCCATCAGACTCAGAAAAAGAGAGAAAATCAAAATAGATAGTCATAATCAAGCAAAACAAACTCCCACGTTGACCATGTCCACAATATATGCCTCATTCTGCTATTGGAATCCATGATCTCTCCTTTCATATTGTGAGAAACACACTTTTGGGGTTCACAGGACTTTCCAGGCAAGATCAAGGAGGTAGCCTGAACAAGCTTCCAGGTCCACTGATCCCTTGGGCACCCTTAGGAAGATCCATGTGATGTACCCCCTAAAATGACAAACCCCTTCCCACTGGAAGAACTCAGAAACAGTGTGGAGGGGAAGGTAGTTATTTAAGCTTCTGAAGAAGTTTTCCCAAAGAGGGTTAGGGTTACCCGAGACCCCAAAATACCAGCATGCCGGGTCCTGCAGAAAGAATTCCACTCAAGTCTTCACAGCCAAAGAAAAGTAAAGTTTAATATAAGTTTGCCTGTATTGGACACAGAGCAAATCTGTGTTAGAAAACTCTATGGTGCTCTCATGCACATGGAGGAAAGATGGGGTCTTCTATACAAAGGAATCTAGGGGTGGCCTAAAGGAGGAGTTTGGGGAGGGTCTTCAGGAGGAGTTAATGAGGTTAATGCAAGAGAGGATTGGTATTTTGATAGGTTCAAGGGTAGAAAGCAGACAGACAATGGAGGGGCAGGCTACTAACAGGTTTAGGTCCAGCCACAATGAAATACTTACCACTGCAGATGCCTCATGAAGTGGGAAGATTCAATCAGACTTAAAAGGGTTTCCCAGAACTTATACCTCAAAAGAGAATTCAGGAAGAATTCAATTCTCAGAGTCTATACTTCACCACTTCCAGCAAGGAAACCAGTGTTATACTCATTAGGAACATACCCACACTCATACAGAAGCAGGAGTGAGGTTCTATAAGTTCTGTCCTTCCTGGTACACTTAGGGTTAGTTTAATTTTACTTTATTTCCCTCTCTATATTCCTATATTCTACATTCTCTCTCTCTCTCTCTCTCTCTCTCTCTCTCTCTCTCTCTCTCTCTCTCTCTCCCTCTCTCTCTCTCAAATTCCTCAAGCTCCTTACTTTATTTCCCTCCATATATTCTACATCTCTTAAGATATGCAGATTATATGTAGATTACAAAGGCCTGGTAGTGAGGATACTTGAGACCTGACCCAGACCTGATCTCTTCTAAGGTCGGAGCTGAGTGCCAGAACCCCCACCTTTCTAGTTTCCTCTAGCCATTGTCATAGTTCCAGGAAAGCCAGGGTTTGAGTAAAGTAAGATAAGCAAGAGCTTCCCCACAGCTAGTGATGATCTTCCCATTACTTCTGTGGGAGCAAAACAAGTTTCCATTGTATCCCCTCTTACACTATTCTGTTCTGAACCCAGATTTTCATTCATCGCAGTATGTCCTCAATTTATGCAATGATACAACTCTCTGTTCCCCCCTTTAACAACCTCGTATTTAATGACTTTGTATATATTTATATATATTAGCTGTATGGTTCATTAAATATTTTACTAAATAACCATAAGCATATTTATTATTTGCATTAATCTCTTTATCTATCATATTTATACATACTTAATAAAAAGAGCCAGCATTTTAGAGTACTTTAAGGTTTGCGAAGTCATTTACAAATGCCTCATTTGGTCTTCACACCAACCCTGGGAGGGAGATGCTATCATCCTCTCTCTTTTAAGGTGAGGAAACTGAGCCTAAATAAGGTTGTGACTTATTCAAAGTCACACAGCTAAGAAGTCTGAGGCTGGATTTAGGGTTTAGAAGGAGTTTTCCTCATAACAAGTTCAGGACTGGGTCAGCTAGCTACCCTATTTGAATACAAACTTATTGTTTCCCATTGTTTGTGTGAGTATCTCTAGGGCCAAACACATTGTCAATATTTAATAAACGCTGATTGACTAATTGGACTGTCCATTAATCTGCAATGTGTGTTCCTAAGGACAGGCATTTTTCACCCCTTGGACTTTCCCATGGGAATATCTTGATTGACCTCCTTTCTGTGCTTCTAGGCCTTAGTTTTAGTTTAAAAAAGAGTTCCAGGGCTTGGTACAACTAGACCAATGCCACATGTCAGCACCACCCCAAAGTCCCTAATGACATTACTACTAATCTCAGCATAAAATGAAATCCTGAGTGGTCACAGTCATTGGATATAATGCATTTGTTTCTCTAAAATGTTTTTAGTTAAAGCTAATAGACCATTCCAGAAGCAGCTGTTGTACAGAAATTCCCTCACAATTCTACCTTTCCTAAACACTAGCAAATATGTTCATTTTCTATGAATTACTTGTGATATCTATTGCTAACAAAGTGACACGGTTATTCCGTTATGTCACATGATGGATGTAATTGGGTAGTTGTGTTTTTGGTGATAATGAAAAGGAGGAACAGGAAGGAAAGATAGAAAAAAAGGGAAGAAAGAAAGGAGGGAAGACAGTGATGAAGGGAAGCAGGAAGAGGGGGATTAAGAGAGGGAAGGAGGAAAGGAGGGAAAAATGAAGGAGGAAGGGATGGAAGGAAGGAAAGAAGGAAGGAAAGAAGGAAAGGATGGATGCAATTATTGAGTACCTCTCAGTTCAAGGCACTGTACTAAATACTTTATAATAATTATCTCATCTAAGCCTCAGAAAAATTCTGGGAAATTGTTCTAAGTATTATCTCTTTTTATAGTTGAGGAAACTGAGATAGGCAGAGGCTAAGTGATTTGCCCAGGGTCACAGAACTAATGAATGTCTAAGATTGGATTTAAACTCATCTCTTCCTGAGACCAGGCCCCTGCTTTACACACTGCACTATATAATTACATACACATTATGGTTAGTCCACTTTCAAAGAGGACCAATGACATGGACTATGTCTTAGATTTAAGTGAGGCAGAGTCTCACAAAGTCATCAGCCTCAATCTCCATTCCAGAGTCATCAAAATCCAATGATAGGACACAAGTTAAGATGGATTGGAAATGACCCAGGATAAAGTAGAAGACCTTGGTTTCTTTGATGACTGACTAAATTCTGAACACTGTGCAATGTCTGCTTCCACCGCCTTTGTGGCTGTTGCAATAAATTGTTCTCCTCTTCCCATTCTGCCCAGGAAGTTTTCACAAGCTTGAGGTAGACTTCCCCCTAACTCACTGATGGGTTTGAGGCCTTTTGGTTACCTTCAATCTTGTTTAGCCCAGCTGCTGAGACAGTTTTACTATTGCTCACAAGGAGACATACTTTTGGCTGCTGGGCATGCTACAACTTCTTGGAGCCACAGATGAGAGCTGGGTGAAGGTGGACACCAAAGGTAGTTAAGAAGCTTTGAAAAGAGCTTAGCAAGTTCTCAAGACAGAGGTGCTGATCCTTCCTGAACACCACCCCCTACCCCCAACACACACACACACACACACACACACACACGCACACACATATACATAACACACACCATGGGTTGTAATGTGAGGTAAATCATAAGAGGACTTTCAAACAAATTCAAATGAGTTCTGAAAGTAAACATGGAAGGGAGGAAGGAAGGAAACTAGCCTATAATAAACACCTACTACACACCAAGCACTATGTTAGTGCCTTACAAATATTCTCTCTTTAATTCCATTTGGCCCGATCATGGCATAGTGCATGTACTGCTGGGTCTGGAAGCAGGAAGGGTACATTTTATGTTTTTGTTTATTTTTGTTATTTGGAGGGCAATTGGCATTAAGTGACTTGCCCAAAGTCACACAGCTAGTAAGTGTGTCAAGTGTCTGAGGCCAGATTTGGACTCAGGTCCTCCTGACTCCAAGGCTGGTGCTCTACTCACTATGCAATCTAGCCACCCCTAGAAAGGGTACATTTTAGAGTGTTCTCTCTCATACTCACCCATGGGATCTGTGGAGGATCTTATTTCTTTCAAAGGCTTATTTTCTTTATTTGTAAAACACTGGTGATTATACACATTGTAGTACCTGCTCTGCAAGGCTGTTATGAGGTTCAAAAGACATAATGAATGTAAAGGGCTTTGCCAACCTTGACATGCTACATGAGTGTGCACTATAACTGGGATGGGAATGGAGCTTGTGATTTCATTAGTATGAGGAACTACCAGTGTGGACCCATTCTACAACTTGATCTTGAAAATTTCCTAGATTTAGAAGACTAGGATGTTAAGTGGTACAATGAGTTTCCCAGGCTCACACAGCTCATTGTGTCAGAGATGGGACCAGCATTAGAAGGCCTGAAGTGATCTCAGAAAACAAAACAAACAAAAACCACTATATTAAAACCAGCAAGGGATCGTCCAGTCTTTGCTTGGAAACCACAAAGGAAAGGCAGCCCATTCCTCCGGAGATGACCAATTCCACTTTGTGGCAGGAAGGTTTTAGCCATTTGCTTGCTTTCAACTTCAACCCATTATTATTTTTCTGTTTTCAGAGACCAAGCAGAAGAAATCTACTTCTACATGGTAGATACATTTTCAAGTATTTAAAGACAAGTATCATATCCACTATCCCAGTCTAGCCTACTCTAATTTAAATATTCTCAGTTCCTTTAAATCATCTCTAAATGGTATACAATTGAGACCCTTCATCATTGAGAGTGCCCTCCTCTGGACACTCTGGGAGCATACTTCCAGCCATAATATATGACTGAGGGACTGGTATTGTGTAGTGATGAAGAGTCTTCTAGTTGGGTGGGGAACTGGAAGGACTTTCAACTTTTGTTATCCCAAAACCAAGTCCACATACACAAGGAGTGATCTGCCTTTCTTTTGGCTCCTTGCTGTCTTTTCCCTCCTGGTAGTAAAGGAGGCAGAGCTGCTGTCATGTGGGTTTGAGGGGGATAGTGCAGAGGGCAGCTGTTCTATCTTTAACCTGGTCACCATGTGCTCCAGACCACATGCCATCTCTCTCTTTCTTTTGTGTATTTCCTTTCCCTATCTTAAGTAAAAGAATATCTAGAAAAGAGAGTGCACCAGTGATAGGGAGATATATTAAAAGTATCAGAGGTCGCAATGATAAACAGAATTGGAGTTTGCTGGAACAGTGCAGAGGGCCAATAATAGAAAAAGCTCCTACAGATGGAGGTGAAAGACAGTCTCATTCCCCGAAGAAAGCGACAGCTTCAAAGATTATGGCTTCTCATGACAGAGAGGAATTCTGGCTCTGGACTCTAGAAAGACATTGATTATCAGAGCCCAGCAGAGAACTGAACCACAAAGGAAGCTCAGTGGAAGTCCAAAGAGGGCAAAGGACTCCAACACCAGGCTTTCAAAGTAAAGTGGTTTCTTCTCTTTGGCAACACGTTTTATTTACCTCTGTGCCCCACTACCTTTGTATTTTCAGCTCTCCCCAGTATCTCATGTTGCAAAGAGAGAGAATGTACCCCTAAGGTGAAAGTTGGATGGGGGAGGGTAGAGGTGGAACACTTTGGTTCTCTACATAGAGCGCTGGACTTAGTGTTACAGACTTCTGAGTTCAAATCTTGTCTTCAAAACTAGGTTTTGACCCTGGGCAAGTCATGTAACTGCTTTATGCTTTGGTTTCCTTGTCTGTAAAATGGGAGTAATAATAATAGTACCTATGTCCCAGATTTTTGGGGAGGATCAAACGAGATAATATTTGTAAATGACTTTGCAAATTATAAAGTGCCATTCGAAAGCTAGGTAATAACAGTAACAATTTATAATAATATATCATATAATAACATACATATATTTATATAGTAATATGCTATCAACACATTGATATATTACATAATTATATTTATCATATATTACATTATAAATATACTGCTATAACATGATATAATAATGCATATCATATAATTTATAATAATATGTATTATTCATGCTATACTTTCTCACCAAATTCCTTTTCTAAAAGTTAATGGAACACAACTGATTCTAATTAATAATGGGGAACATATTGAAAGGGAGCATTGTAATTGTTAGTGTAAGAAACCCCCATCGTCTCGGGATTCAACGTTAAATCTTGTGATACAGTAGTGATATTCTCTCCTCTGGAGATCAAAACTATCAGGGTGAATGCAAGTTGAGGGAGTGAACCCAGAAGAGATGCTAGGTCCAGAATGCACCAAATTAAATCAACATATAATTGATTTCACTATAAAAATTGGTCTAAGAGAGGGTGGGGAAACATATTGGAAAACATAGTTCAAGAATAAGAATAAGGCTGGCCGCATGTTCCATATTCACTTAAATACCTTATTTCAGGACATTATGAGGTGAAAACCCGACGAGCACCAAATGGCATCACGGAAAGTGAAACATTTTGCCTTCTTGGACATATTGCCATCTGTACCCACATTAATGATACTACATTTTCATAAAAGTGCATATATTTATACAAAGTTTGTCAAATAACATTAGAGAAGAAATCCAAATACACAAACAGCATTTGAAAGAGCAGAGTATCTACATTTAAGGCCTTCCCTTCAGGCAAAAAAGGAGCCTATCTGCCTATTCTCAAAGTCTATGTTCTCTGAGAGATACATTGGTGTTTGTACTAGCCCATGTGGACAGCATCACTCCTTTTAACCAGTGTAGATATGGGCATCTGGAAATTCTCAAGTTGCTACTCTGTGCTATCCATAAAGCTAGTCTTGTGGCAAAATTTAGCAAATGCCCATGTGGGCTTCCAGAAGTCAGATCTCTGGCACATAACACGGGAAGCAGGTACTCCATCAAACTGAAATAATTCAAGTTTGGCAGGCTCCTCTTTTCAAAAGACAATCCAGGCTGATAAAAAGCTTTGGTTTTTTTTTTTTTTCCTGTTCACTTGAGGACTACAACAAGGCCTTTGCCTCATTTAACACATGGGGATAAACACAATATGGTTTTTATGGACTTCAGAGTATCAACAAACATTTAGAAATATGGAAACAGACTAGGTTTCCTAATGAGTTTTGATCCTTCTCTTCCCCTCAGAGGAAAAAATAGTCTACCTTTTAAAAATCTTGTATTGTTACTAAAGTAGTTAGTACAGCATAATTAAGAGAATACTTGCCTCTAAGTCAAGAAACCTGTGTTCCTCTAATCTTTGCTGTGCTACTAACCGGTCCTGTGACCTTGGGTAAGTGATTTAACCTCTCTGGCTAACTAGACTTCATAGTTCACATTAGAATACTGTATACCAGTATATGGTATTTTACTCCAATGGTGTTGAACTCAGATAGAAAAAGGGGTCACTAAACCATAAGTAAGGATCCCTGCCTGCTGTATATCAAGTTAGAAAACCACACATTAACATTATCTATATTCTATTACATTTTCATTTATTCTGTTAAATATTTCCCAATCACATCTTAATCTGTTTCAGGTCCTGCTTTGGAGATTGACCCTGTTTGACACTTCTGTTTGAAGAAGTTAAAAGACTTGTTTTTGTTGTTTTTTTTTTAATTTTGTTTTTGTTTTTTTATAAGTTGAACTTGCCAACCTAAATACAATAGTAATAGGTACATTCTAGCTTGGTTAGGGTAGACATAGTTCAGTGCTGTGGGATAATAAGCAATCCCTCTCATCGAAGACCAAGTCAAAGATGATTAGTGATAAAGTCACAAAAGACCATATCTCAGGTCATCTATAAGGAGCATGATGACAATTCCCCCTTTTTCAGACATGTCTCTTGCGACTCAGGTAACCTGCTCCTTTCAGGAGATGGGATGAGAATTTCTATCTCTTCCTCAATCTCAGAAGCTATAACATTTCTCAGTTTGAGCATATGACTATCTCAGAGGGAATGGAAAAAGCAATTGTTTCTGTTTAGGCCAGAAAGCCTGAAGGTCTTCCCCTCCCAGATTAATATATTTTTTTCATTTTTTACTAGGTAAAAAAGCCATTCTCTGTCTCATTTCTTACCTAACCTTAATCATTGAGTGGGCACTGCCTCCATCAAGCTGTCTGTTAAAGACCTTAGCTTAAAAAGGCCAAGTTTCTCCCCCTGCATCCTGGGCCATCTCCAGTGGTACTCATGTATATCTGGCCACTAGACCCAGATGGCTCTGGAGGAGAAAGTAAGGCTGGACTTTGCACAGCCCTCCCTTCCTTAAATCCAGTTCGCTGGCATGTCATGGATCACTTCCCTGAAGTCATGGTCCTCTTGGAAAACAAAAGAGAAAAAAATGGCAGCAAAGTTCCTGGCTGCCTCTTGTGTGCTTCTTTGACCAAGACCAAGTCACAAACCACAATACAGAGAACAGATCAGTTCCACATTTAGGAGCAAGAACAAGAGTTCAAGAGGCCCCAAATTCCAGCTTCAGCTGCTGGTTGCCCTGGAACAGTTGCCTTGTAACTATACCAATTCTCTTAGAGGATGCCAAGATCCCCCTCCCCCTGAAAGGACAAAGGAAGCCCAAGTCATCCCCAGGATGGCTAGAAGACATGTCCCTTTGAACCTTGAGCTCTTCATGGACAGGTCAGACTAAGGAAGAGGGAATTCTATCTCTCAAAATTGTTTTTACTTGGGGAAAATCATAATAGTGAGGTTTTTTTTTTTATCATTTTAAATATTTGTTAGAGAAGTTTTAAGAGACATTTGTGTTTTAAGCATTTTTTTTATAATTAAGGAAATAAATAATTGCTCTAAATTAATTATCTACTTTTTTATCATGAGTATACTTTTCTAGAAAGAACCTCTTACTCTCTTACAAGGAATACATAAACCATACCTAAACTTTGGAAAAGGGCTTTTAAAAAAAGCATAAGTGTTCTCTTCCACTGAGGATAATGGAGTCTCCAGGATGAATTTCTACATGCTTTTGTTCATAACTGAAGCCCCCATTATGGGATTGGAGGGACAGGGTGAAATTAGCAAAATTGTATGCAGTAATCACAATTGTCCCAGCATACATCAGGGCATCACCAATGGGGAAAAAAAAACACTTTAAACTTTGCAAATGATTTCACAACAATAGACTGGAGAGCTCCCCCCACGCACACCAACTCCCCCCTCACATAAAATTAGTGATGCCCTGCTCAACACTATGTTCTTGTGTAGCTTTGGTTCACCTCTTCATTTCCTCAGGAATTTTCACAGGGAATCAGAGAAATAATATCATTGAGAAGGGTCCTTAAAGAGGCATTTGGATAAATATAAGAAAAAAATACACAAATACACATACACCCTTTGGATGAAATCTCTATATATTAGAAACCAATATATATTGGACTATACATACATACATACATACATACATACACACACTTGGGATTAAGTTTATATATAATAGAAATCAATATATATTAGACTATATATGTACTTGGGATTTAGTATATACACACAAACATATACATATACACGCACACATATATACATGCATATACACATGCATGTTTCCTTATGAAGAAATTTAGTTCATAAGTAAATGATGGGCTATGCTTGCTTAGAGAACAACTTGACTGAGGTACTACATAAGGATGATACTGGGCTTTGGGCTCAATATGGCATAATGCTCATGTAATCTGAAGATCTTCCATGCCCCTTTGTATTGGCAAGTAAGCAGGTACTTAGCACCTTGTCAATGGTGTGACATATAATTAAAAAAGTGATATGATCTTGGCCAGTATTAAGAGAGGATAGCTTTGAGAAGTAAGTACTTGATACTCTACCCTGGTCAGGTGACAAATGACATCTGAGATATTTTCTATGCTTCTGTGCACCATATTTTAGGAAGGAAAAGGCTAAGCTGACAAACCTCCACCTGTGCAGAGAATACCTGCACATACTCTGAAAATTCAAATCAGGAAGGAAAGATCTGTCTGATTCACAGACTGCCCTGCCTCAGTCCTCCACTGACCAATCCTCTATTACATGTCACTTTTGCGTAGTTTTCCCAGATATTGACAGATAAACTGAGATTATCTTCATGGTACAAATTATGAACCCTTTAGCAGGAGATAAGCAAGTATTCCTTGAAATGAGTCATTTTTGTTGGTTTAGGCGTATAAAAAGAATATTGTCTTTATTTATCTTTCCAAAGATGAAATGGGGGCATCCTCAAATTTAACCATGATGTGTTTTTGTTTGTTTGTTTTCAGAGGGAATATCAAGCTTGATTGGATTTGTTTACTCGCCATGCTATGACCATTTAATTGTCGTTAGATGAAGAGTTTATATTTCAAGTACCACTTGTTAAATTGTTGAAATAGGTATAGATTTATTTTTAAAACTACCAATTTAGATTCTGTAAAGACAGGCACAGGTACGAAAAGAAGGAGAAAAATAATTTCTAAACTTCTAACTGTATGATGAAACAATAAGTGTCAAAAAATTTATCATTGGTTAAAAATAGAAAAGTAGATAACTGTGTGAAACAGATAATATAAGCAATCAAACATTGGCCTGGTGATCAATAAATCCAAGGGTTCACATTCCTTGGAAAGTCTCCATATTTGAAAAAAAAAAATTGTGGGCAAAGCTAATCAAGACAAAGATGGAATCCCCAAATATAAAGCAGATGATGTTGATTGCATGGAATTGAAAAGCTTTTGCATGAAAAAAATATTACAGCTAAGAAGAAAAACTAACAATGGGGGGGCACTTATTAGGGGGATCTTTACCTATTTTAATTTCTCTTCCAAATCACCAGATATCCAAGCTTTATAAGGAATCAAGACAAATATATAAAAGCAAGTGCTATCCCCCAATAGATAAGTAGTCAATGAAAAGTAGCTTCTCTAAAGAGCAACTGCAAAGAGGCTAAATGGTGCAGTGTGTAAAGCTTGGGTCCTTGAGTAAGGAAGACCTGAATTCAAATCCAGTCTCACACAGTACTAACTATGAATCTGAACATGATGCTTAAACTCTCTGTCTCTGTTTCCTCACCTGCACAATGGGAGAGGGGGAATAATAATGACACCTAGAGCTGTCGCAAGTATCCAATGAGTTAACAAATGTAAAACACTTTGTAAACTTAAAGCACTATATAAATGCTATCATTAGCATTAGTGAGTACTAGTTAGTAATAATAATGATAGCTCTAAATCACTAAAAATTAGAAGTTTGCAAATTAAAATAACTACATATCAAAAGTTGGAAAAGATAGCAAAAGAATGAAATAAACAATACGGGAGACTTTTACATCAATATGTACACATTAATACATTGTTGGTGGAGCTGTGAATTGATTCAACCGCTTTTTGAAAGGGTGGAAAAGACAACTGCTTTTTGTAGTTAAATCATAATCAACATTCAAATTTCATTTTGTACTTTTATAAAAACCATTTTCTGTGGTAGTCATATCCCATGGAACCTTTGTGTCAGACTCTTCATGCCCACCTGCAATTTTAACGGGGTAAGTATTCATAAAATATATTTTTCTGAAGATACAATAAAAATTATTTTAAATTTAAAACAATCAATTATCGAGTACATGCATTTGATTTCCTGCATGGATTTTTAGAAGAGTTTCTTTTTACTGCTTTGGAATCTCATGAAATAACACCTGGAATGGACTAAGGGTTGATGTAATCAGCACAAAAGAAATCACCAGTGGGAACAGGGAAACTAGCTCATGATCTAGAGGGAACCTCTCTTCAATTAGAAGCTGACATAGGATCTCATGAGAGTGATTAACAGAGGAAAATATATATGTCCCTGTTTAATGCCTCACTAGACAGTAATTATCAGAGAATTTTTTTTGCACTGTTAGTTATGCCTGTGATTGAGTTAATAAAGAGTCTTGCATCATCTTAACGTGTACAGCAGAGACTCCTTGTTGGAATATAGCCTTGAAGACTCTATTTCCCTCTTGAGACAATTTTTTGTCAATAATATGGACAGTAGAACCTTGTATTCGGGGAAAAAGATACCTATTGTACAGATGATGACATGAAGTCGGTTAACATTGCCATTGAGATAATACATAGAGTACATCTAATGTGTACTATGCTAATAAACTGGGCCCACAATTGGATTAGAACAGGAAAGTGAGCTGGATTCAGTGGTGCAGGCATGATCCCATACTACAACTCCAGATATGAGTGCAGGAGGAAAGTCCCATGCTTCTCACTGTAGCCCCATCCAGAATTGTGAACAGAGGCAGGTGAAGCATGGGTGAAGAAATGGAGTGAAGGCCAGTCACAAAATGGGGTTGGCTTGGTGGGAGAATTGACAGAACTGATCGGATTCTTTATCATGAACGTTGATTCCATCTTGTGCCATTGCATGTATTATCTTCCCTCCTGTTGTTGTTGTTGTTGTGTTTGCAAACCATTCATGGGGAAAATAGATGGCTTAAGTCAAATATCATTTCGTAAAATACAGATGGATACAAGTTAACAGCATATCCCAATTTTGGGAAGGAAAGTCCTTGAAATATACTTGCCCCCTCCTATTTGGAAAAGATTGATGCAAGTTTTCTCACAATTACACATCTAAAGCAAGCCATGTTTTATCTGAAAGTTGGTCCCATATGGGGCAATCAATTATTGTTTCCTCATTCCTTTGATTGAAGACAGACATTTGGTGGAGGATGTGAAACCCCTCTGTTTCTGATTTCAGGGAAATGCACCTGTTTTCTTCCTCACTCCCAACTTGGAAAGTCCCTAATCTTTCCTCAGTTTAGAAATCAGATTACATAATCTTGTAACCTGGTTTATATCCTGTTAATTGTTTGCTTTTAGTGCATAAAAATCTGTATTCAGGCTCCAGTGCTGAGTTAAGGAGGCCTCATCCCAATGTGTTATTCAGTTGCCCTGCATTGTTTAATATACTGATTCACTCAGAAACTTGAATATTTATTTCCTTGGTTATTTTAGATTTCAGTCATCACAAGGGCCCAGAAGAGCATCCCAGCCTATAACTGAAGCAAATGACAGGGACTAGGTCTCGATCACCTCATTCAGAATTATAAAAAAGAGGTACAGATCATTTCTGCCTCTGCATTTCCAACCAGGACTCCTGTCTGAGTATACACGGGATGGGCAGTCCCATCCAAAACCAGTTGTGTGAGTGGGGAGCAAAGGATTACAGCTGTCATCCCAATCTTGCAGGGAGATTGATCCTAGGGATGGCCCCTCCCGATGATCATAGTTTGGCTTCTTCCCCTAGGGTTCTGGGAAATGGAGTTGTCCTTTACAGAAACAAAATCTTCCAATTGATGTCATAGATTGAAATTCTTACAGGAAACAGGAGCAAGACCATCCTTGGCTTCCCAATTCTAGAATGCGAACAGAGAGCTCAACATGATTGCTTATGGAACTCTACTGTTACCCTAGGTCCTACCCTGAGGGAGAGGATTGACAATAACTCCAGTAGTTGCAAAGCCAAGAGGAGAAACAGTAAGATTGAGGAAGTTAACTATCTAACCATGATACAATAACAATGATACAAGATATGAGCATATAGGAAAAAAGTCTTAATACCATGTGGACATATTATACACTAAGAAGAATCCAAAATGAAATTCCAAGGAAAGAAAATTATTCCACAGAAATTATAAGTAAAACCCATGAATAAAGAAATAATAAACAAATATAATGAATTACATAAATAAAATGATGAATTATTTTCAAAGACTCTAACAAAAAATGAAGGAAGAGTTAAAGCCAAAGAGAAAGAATAAAATTAGAATTTAGAATAGGGAGAGATAAAAATAAACCCTGGAAGGAAAAAAAAAACATCCAAGATGAGAAGCTATATAACCTTAATGCCTTTGTAGACAACCTGAAAAAATAAAACAGAATAAAACACTTGTAATATCTACTATCAAAAAAAAAAACAGCTCCATAAATTAAGGAGAGATAATTTAACACTCATTGGGGTCCCTGAAATACATAATGTGGCATATACATTTTTGTAAAAGAAAGCTGTCTACAGCTACTGGAACCAGAAGCCAAAGTAAAAAAAGTAAGAATAAAATATGAGGATGCTTATGAGTATATATATCATCCCTGAAATGTGATTGCTAAATGCCAAGGTTTCCAGGTCAAAGAAAAACTATTACATTCAGTCAGAAAGAAAGAAAGTATTAAGGAGTCAGAGTCAGGATCACACAAGATTATACGCAAATAACATAATGGAAAGGAAAGAATAGGATATAAATATTCTAAAAAGACAGAAAAATACCTCCAACAAAGATTCATTTGTTACTCAAAACTTAAAATATTATTTCATTGATACCATGATCTGCTAGTGAGGAAATTTCTTTTACTAATGAAGATGGTGCTGCACATGTTCTGGAATTGATAATAGAGTTCTTAGAGCAGAACCACAAAGCCAATATGTGTAAGGTACTGAATGTAAACACAGTTTTTTGTGATTCTAAGTCTGGCTTTCTAGCCACTATTTGACATTGTTATTCATGGGCAATATACCATCCACCATGGTACAGTGGAGAGACAGTCAATTCTAAAGTTAAAGGATCTGGGTTTGAGTCTCTTTCTCTCATTTGCAATTTCTGTGATGTTGGGAAAGTCACTTATTCCCTTGGGTCTCAATTTTCTTATTTATGAAATGAAGGAGTTGCACCAGATGACATTTGAGGTCACTTAAAGATCTAGATGTATGTTCCTATGAGCTAAACCAGGGCTCATCAAAGTCTAGACTATGGGCCAAGTCTGGCTCGCTGCGTGTTTTTGTATGACCAAAAATGGAAAATTAAAAAAAAAAATTCTTAGCTTCTGAGTCATCAAAAAGCAAGTAGTGGGCTAGATTTGGCCCATGAGAAGTAGTTTGTCAGCCCTTAATCTAAATTATGAACCTGCGGGGCTTAAAATAGGTCTTTAATAGAGTATGTGACTTCCAAATATTCCTGTTGAAAAAATCAAAGCTGAGGGACAAACTGGATGACATCACCACTCTTGCTGTTCCTCACACATGACTCTTCATCTACTGATTGCCCTCCCTTCCTAGAATTCCTCCTCATCTTTGCCTCCAGGCTTCCCTCTATTTTTTCAAGACTTTCCATATTCTCACTCCATCAGAATTTCTTTCTTAGTCCCATTCCTTCCCTCCTTATTGCTATGACTACCATTTGAGATTACTTTCCATTTACATTATATATAGAAATATACAATGAATATATTATGTATATATGAAATGGAATGTTTTTGTTTTTCCTTCATTTTCAAAGAGGATCAGTGATGTCACCAGGTGACATCTTGATTCAAGCATGAATTGCATTTAAGTGAAAGAGAATTGCACAAAATTGTTAACCTCACTCTCTCTTCCTGACTCATTGAAGTCAGGGTTCATCATACCCTCACACCAGAGATGCTAGTTCTCCCTAAATGGAATACTATCATGCCATAAGAATTTGTAAGACACTTTCAGAGAATCCTAAGAAAGCTTGCTTGAATAGATAAAGAGTGAAGTGAGCAGACCAAGAGCAATTTATCCAGTGACAGTGATAGAATAAAGAAATAACTTTGAAAAGCTCAAGAACTCTGATCAATTAAATGACCTACCAGGTCTCCAAAGGACCTATGAAGAAGCATGTTACCTAATTCCTGGCAGAGAGAGGAAAGATTTAAGATGCAGAATGAGGCATATGTTTGGACATGAGAAATGTAGAAGTTTGTTTTGCTTATCCATACATATTTCATAGATACTTTCTTTTTTATTTTTTTTATTTCTTAAACTTTTGTTTATTTTTAGTTTACATCATTCGTTTACATGAGATTTTGAGTTACAAATTTTCTCCCTGTCTTTTCTGTACCCAACACCCCAAAACAGCGATCCCAATGTATACCCCCTCCCCCAATCTGCTCTCTCCTATATCCTCCCCTATCGCCCCTCTGACTTTCCAGTAAGGCAAGATGGATCTCCCTACCCCAGTGCCTGTATATTTCCCTCTTTCCTATTCTGCCCCCAACTTGTTCTATTCTCCACTTTGTCCCTGTCACTTTACAGAAGTGCATGCTTCTAACAATCCCCTTCCACCTTCCCTCCCCTCCATCCTCCCCCGTTTCATCCCCTTGTCCCCTACTCTCCTGTAGGCCAAGATACCCAATTTAGAGTGTATGTCATTCCTTCCCTAAGCCAAATTCAGTGACAGTAAGGTTGACCCTTTCCCTTTTGCCTTGCTGTACTTCCCCTCCATTGTAACAATTATACCTTGCCTCTTCTATATGAGAGGATTAACCCCATTCTGTCTCTCCCTGTCTCCTCTTATTCTATTCCTCTCCCACCTCTCAATTTCACCTTTTAAAGTATCATCCTGTCTTATTCAATTGATCCTGTGCCCTTTGTCTATGTACACATATATACAAACACACACATATGTATTCCTATGCATATATACTCTCTTATATAGACATATGTATATGTAAACATATATATACATATATACATATATACACATATACATACATACACACACACACACACATATACACACACACATTTATATTCCCTTCAATTATCCTCATACTGAGAAAAGTTTCGTAAGTTACAATTATTCTTTTTCCATGTTGGCATGTAAATAGTTCAATTCTGATAAGTTCTTTATGAATTCTTTTCCATGTTTACCTTCTCATGCTTCTTGTATTTGAATGTCAAATTTTCTATTCAGTTCTGGTTTTTTCATCAAGAATGCTTGGAAGTCCTCCACCTCATTGAATGACCATATTTTCCCCTGGAACACTATACTCAATTTTGCTGGCTAGGTGATTCTTGGTTTTAATCCTAGCTCCCTTGATCTCCTGAATATCATATTCCAGGCACTTTAGTCCTTTAATGTAGAAGGTGCTAGATCCTGGATTATCCTGATTGTGTTTCCATAGTATTCAAATTGTTTCTACTTGTCAGCTTGTAATACTTACTCCTTGGTCTGGAAACTCCAGAATTTGGCTATAACATTCCTAGGAATTTTATTTTTGGGATCTTTTTCAAGAGGTGATTGGTGAATTCTTTCAAGTTCTATTTTGCCCTCTGATTCTAAAATATCAGGGCAATTTTCCTTGAGAATTTCTTGAAGGATGCTTTCCAGGTTCATTTTTTGATCGTGGCTTTCTGGTAGTCCGATAATTTTTAGATTTTCTCTCCTGGATCAATTTTCCAGGTCAGTGTTTTTTTCAAGGAGATATTTCACATTGCCTTCTATTTTTTCATTTGTTTGGATCTATTCGACAGTATCTTGAATTCTCATAAAGTCATTTGCTTCCATTTGCTCCACTCTAATTCTGAAGGAATTATTCTC
>CM053592.1:9457851-9473987 GCA_028646515.1 Pseudochirops corinnae
TTCATGAAGGAAATGGAAAAACATTTCTAGAAGGAAGGAAGACAGGAAGGTAGGAAGGAAGGCAGAAAGGAAGGAAGACAGGAAGGAAGGAAGGAAGGAAGGAAGGAAAGAAGGAAGGAAGACAGGAAGGAAGGAAGAAAGGAAGGAAGGAAGGAAGGAAGGAAGGAAGGAAGGAAGGAAGGAAGGAAAGAAAAAGAAGGAAGGAGGAAAGGATATGAAGGGGAAAGGAGGAGAGAGTAGAGGGGGGAAAGGAAGGATGGAGGGAGGGAAAGAAGAAGGGAGAGAGGAAAGAAAGAAGGGAATGGGGAGGAAAGAAAGGAAAAGAGAGAAGGAGGAAGGAAGGAAGGAAAAAGTAAGGAAAGTGAAGGAAAAGAAGAGAGGAAGGAAAGAAATGAGGGAACAAGGAAAAGAAGGGAAAGGGGGAGGGAAGGAAGTAGGGAGGGAAGGAAGAAGGAAGGAAAGAAGGGAACAGTTCATGTGCCCAACAATTAGGGAAGAACTGATCACATGGCATATGCATATAATGGATTGTTATTGGAAATGATGATTATGAAGAATTCAAAGGAATATATAAAAACATATAAAGTGATGCAGAATGAAGAAGCAGGTTCAAAAGACAAAATATACATGTACAAATATATAAGTATGCAATATAAGCACACAATATAAAATGTAGTATATGCACTATACAAATATATAATATACATTATACAACATGCAATATAAATACTATGCAAATGTACAATAGGTATGTTATACAAATATTTACAGAATACAATATAAGCACACTATACCATATGCAACACACACACATATACTAAACAGATATATACAATATATGCATACTATATAATATGCAACATGTACACTATACAAACATATATGCAGTATATAATATACAATATGTACATTATTCAATTATTTGCAGTATATAATATACCCACTATACCATGTGTAAGATATACACTACAGAAATATATACACTATCCAGGCACATGCAGTATACAGCAAATACACACTATACAATATGCACATTATAGAAAGTGCAGTATACAAATATGCACATAGTATGCACTTTACATATACTACAAAATATCAAATATATACACTATTCGATTGTATATACTACAGAAGTATGTATACTACTCTATGTACTATTCTATTATATATACTACTATACAATTATATATATATATACATATATATATATAACACAATTATGTATACTACTATACTCGACAATGTATGCTATAGAAACGTATACAGTGTGTAATACATACAATTATGCAAATAAAGGCGTGATTAACAGTTGCAAAATCCTTGTTACATATGCAGGAAATACCATCAGAAAAAGTATCAAAAACAAACTACAAGACAGTTAAAGTCAGTGTATCTATCTTTTACTTGAGGATAACTATTGGTAAATAAAGAATTTTATAAAACGTGTGTGTGTATAATCACTGACCGTCTTGTTTCGTTCTGTTGTTTTTCATTCGTGCTGTCTTTTTTCTTTGTTGATGAATGTGAATATTCATATTACTCCATCGTATGTAGTTTTGATTTACTCCTTAGTTAACTTGTTGTGTCCTCCAGGGTGGAATAAAGTTCCTTGAGCATAAAGACTCTTAAAAAAAAATTGAAACCTTATATTCCCAGGTCTGACATTCATAGGTATTTACCAGATTAAATTATCTTCATTAATTCTTAATCAATCAATTGACTTGATTCAATTAGTGTTTAAATTAAGTTGAGAGTAATGACATTGATCATGAGTGCATAGATTTATAACTGAAGAGGACCTTCTATGCCGTCTAGCCCACCGCCTTCTTTTTTATAGAAGGGCATCTTAAAGCTTTGTTGTGACATGGTCTTTGGCAGTCTGCTGAAGTCCACTGATCCCTCTGAGAAAAATATTTTTCACTGTATAAAATAAAATACATAGGAAAGTAATTGCAAAGAAAATCAGAATACAAAGGAAACCAATTATAATAAGAATAAATATCATTTTTCCCATTCAAGTTTACAGACCCCTCTGAAATCTCTCTAAGGGGGTGTATAAAGACAAGTTAAGAATCCCTATTATAGAGCTAAGCAAACTGAGAGCCAGATGGGTTAACTAAACTACCCACAATCACAGTCAAGAAATTCCAGAGCCAGATTTCAGGCCCAGGTTCTTTAGCATTAATTGCAATACTCTTTTTACCACACCACACTAATAAAATGTATTTTTTTAAATGTCAGTTTTCAAAAATAGAAATAAAAGAAATTGAGTACACAATAGATGCTATGTGGGATCAAAAAATGAATGTGAAAGTTACTTAGTCATTGGCAGAAGCCCCCAATACAAATGACTCCAAAACAAATGGCCCTTTTCTAATTAATAAGAAAGAATGTTTTACTACAGCAACCTTAGGAAGGACTTTCATAAAATTCATCATCTATTTCAGTAGCATAGGCTCACCAAAAATGAACTTCCCATTGGGGGGGCCACCATTCCATCACTCAAAAGGCAAAAAGTTCAGCGAGGGACCAGACCATTTGTTCAATGATGAGGTAAGCAGGATAAGACTGGAATGAAGCCTTGCAATGTAGTTGAGAGGTCCTTCAATTTTTTGTCTCAGTATCCATTTTTGACTCTTAAAAAGTATTGAAAATCCCCCCCCACACACACACACCCTTGTTATTTTTTATTTATATGGGTCATCCATTTTATATGTAGTATGTAGCTTTTATTTTTATGGATTATCTATTGAAATTTACTGCATTAGAAATTAAAGCTGATAATTTTTAAAGAATCATGTATTTTAAAATAACAATAACAAACCTATTGCATGTTGATATATACAACATTTTATAAAAACATTGCTCAAAAACAAAAATCTAGTGAAAATGTATTATTTTATATATTTTTGCAAATGTCTTTAATATCTAGCTTTACAAGAGATAACTAGATTCTCCTATCTGCTTCTGCATTCAATTTGTTGCACTATGTTGTTTTGGTTGATACACGTGAAGAAAATCCATTTTAATGCAGCTATGTGGTTGGAAAAGGGAAAAGTATTTTAATAGGCGAAGTCTTAGTATTATTATGAAAATAGTTTTGACCTCATGGATCCCCTCAAAGAAGATCCCAAGGGGTCCACAGACCATACTTTGTGAATGGCTAATTTATTGGGAAGTGAACTAAGTTTTTGAGTCAGAGAAATAAAATTTAAATATCAGATCTGCTACTTAGTAAAATAGCTATATACTGTGGGTAAGGAGGCCCATTCCATTAGCTAAGCCTCAATCTCTTTTTCTTGAAATATCAGTTGATTGTGAATATATCATCTAGCTCTATATTTTAAGATTCCATGTTTAATCCGTTAAATTCTTATCAATGGAACCACTTCTTTGGAGGGAGGAATGGTCACCATAACACATTAATTAAAATTTGTTAATCAGAAGATCTGTTACCTTAATCCATTAGCATCCTTTAGACACAGAAACATGGATTAGGCTGTCATGTTGTTGGCAGTATTTAAAAGGAGAAAACATTCTCTTTACCCCACCCCTTTAAATTGCACCAATGCAATTCCATTAAAAAACTATATGTGTATAACAGAAATTGAACATAATTGAGGAATTGTGTAGCAGATGATTCTTATTTACATTGTTTGTTTTTTTCCCCAAGCATACTGTTTCATTCATCCCTAATTAACTGTTTATACCACTGAAATTTAGGTTGGATTGAAATTATGTGTTTTATTTGAATTCTGAAGGTATTCAAGGTCCATTCTGGTAGTGGCGTCATGTCAAAAGCCATGCCTTTCCCTAGTATTGCCCAATCAAGCAAACCTTTAAGTGAGGCATGCCATCCTTTCACTAGCACTTACCCAGTGGGATCCAGAGCAATTACAATCCTCTGGATTTTTTTTGCCCATGTTGGAGACATGCATTTATGACTTTAAACTTTTTTCCTCCAGAAAGCAGATCTTGTTGGTGATTTGGGTCCTAACAAAATACACTAGGCTTTGGAAACAAAAGACAATTCAGACTAAAAATAAAGTCTCTCTGTGTGTATGTATGCATACATATATGACTGTATGACTGGAGAGAGAGAAAGAGAGAGAGAGACAGAGAGACAGAGAGAGAGAGAGAAAGAGAGAGAGACAGAGAGACAGAGAGAGAGAGACAGAGGAAAATAGAGAAAGAAAAACAGAAAGACAGAGAAGCCACTCAATAATGACCTATAGGATGGAGTCCAGTTGAATGAAAACTCAAAATTATTAAAATGTTTTTATGAGGGCCAATATGGATGTACAATGGATTGAGTACTGATCTTGGAATCAGGAAAGCCTATGCTTTGATGCTCACTGTCTGTGTGGCCTGGGCAGGTTACAACTCTCTGAGTTCCAGTTTATTCATAAGCAAAATATTAAATAATAATAATAAAAATATTATTATTATTATTATAGGACTGTTGTCAGGACCAAAAGAGATAAATGAAAATAGCTTTGTCAACCTTAAAGTGGTTTATAAGTGGTTTATAAAGTGGTTTATAAAAGACTTTTAACACTTTTTAAGCTGCATAGCCATTCATTAATATAGTGACCACCCTATACAAATTTAATAAATGTTGCTAATTTAATGATATACAGATAGAAATTCAGAATAATGGGATATTAAATTCAGAGTTAAAAATAATACCAAAGATGCCTGATCAAGTCTCTAATTTTACAAAGGGACAAAGAGATTGTCAAATAGATTGTATATGGGAAGAAATTAAACTTAAAATATGGTCTTCTGACCCTAAATCTAGTCTATAAGGGAAACAGACTTCCCTTCTAAGGATATGAGATATAATGATGCTTTGGGTTATTGGGATAAAATGGTGTCATGATTTCACATGAGAAATGAAGTAGGGATTTGAATTTAAAATAAAACAAATGAACTATTTTTGGTGTTGAACATGTCTAATCATTGGACAAATCATCAATCCTGTCCAGCCTCTAATTCACTGACCTGTAAAATAGGAGGGTTGTAGTACATAATGGATAATCAACGCCCCATCCAGTTAAAAGTATATTAATCTATGTCCTTTTATTTTTTTTTAAACTTACTTGAATGAGATTGCTTTGTTTTTAAAGGGTAGGATATTCCTAAATATGTAGGAAGACTAGGAAAAAATTTCAAGGTTTTGGTTCTCCCTGCTAACCTGAAATTTTTGTATTCAGAGAAAGAAAATGAATTGTGAATATGGTGTGGATGAGGGTCCTTTTTCTGAGGAGTAAAGGGCCCATAAAGATGGCCCTAAATGTACTCTCTTGCAGTCATTATCTCTGCAGTAAGATCCACAAGCCTGATCCAGACATGGGTTAACGTATACACTATAGAAACTTCTGTCTTAAGATATTTTTGTAAGCCTTGAAGTCTGGCCAAGATATACTTCAACATTTCATTAAGGACCCAAAGTATATATTAAAATCACCTTTTCTTTCCTAGGAAAACAGTCATTTCTACAGCCCATATATCAGAGCAGCTTTGTATTGTGGTGAGAGAGCTAGCTTTTGGATCAGAAAGACCTGGGTTCAAGTCCCACTTCTGATATGTGATACTGGCTCAGGGTTGTGGAACTTGTGATCTTGAGGTGACAGGTGACACTCTAGGTCCTCAAGTGCAGCATTTACAAACTTCATATAATAAATGTCCTTAATAAAGGAATTTGTTCTGTAAAACTTGTACTCCTCAGTCAAACGGTCGCACCCAAGGACCTAAAGGGCCTGAGGTGTCCCACCCCTGTACTGGCTGTATGACCTTGTACACTCAGCAATCCAAAGCACCAGAGGATTCCCAATTATAATTTGCAGCAAAAGTGCTGATTTGTATTATTAGGAAATTTTCTCACCTCTAATGTCCCTTTATCAATCAAAATCATAAAAAACAAATACATCAGATCAATAGCCAAATGTAAATTAGTGGTTGTTCCATGGGAGTGATTTCTATAAACTACTGAGCACATCAGTATGTGGCTAGAGAATGTGCTGGTCATATGCTAATTTCCAAAGATTTTTGAAATGAGAAAGTGGTATTAATATGTAACTTTGTTCAAATAACCCATTATTGACTCTATCCAGACAACAAATTCTACAGTTTTTAGCACTCTAACAAATAATAGTTTCCCAGATTTCATCTACTAAAATATCATTTATTTTAGTTTAGTTTAGTTCAGTTTTCTTTTGTTTTACAATGTCATTCAATGCTTTCCATGTTTGATGCCTACCAATTCATTTCCTGAAGAATACATTCATAGTAGGGGGAAAGAATTAGGATTCTGTGTTCTCTCTCATTCTGTATTCCCACGCCTGCTCCATCTTTTCTGGCATATTTTTTGTCATTCTCACATATGCCTATCTTTGATACAGTGAAGTGTCTAGATGAAGTACTTTGATGTATAAGTAAAAGATAATGGTTTCATCACTGGATATACTAAAGAAGATGCATTACTATCTGCTTTACCATTGGACTTGAAGCTGAAATATTCCATATATGATGCATCTCCCTATTAAAATGGGAGCTCTTTAAGAGCAGTACTTGTCTTGCTTTGTTTTTTTTATCTCCAGCACTTAACATGGTGCTTTGTACATTGAAAACACACAATAAAGGCTTTTTCATTCAGTCATCAGTTTTGAGTATACTCCACCAAATGTAGTCATTTATGCCCCTTCCATGCCTCTTCATTCTTTGGGGTTCTTGTTCCTATTCTCTTGTGAATCCTCTCAAGGTCCTGTGGTTTATTCTAAGACATTGTGTTAATGCAAATGGAGTCTATGTGCTGTCTAGCATCACTTCACTTTTCTGAGGTGAGCCACTCACCTTTACTTAGGTTCATACATCTCTCTGATATTATCCTTGACAACAATTCTCCTGCACAATCCATAATTAATGCCACATCACTACCTGTTTGCATTCATCATGAATATCTCCATTAATCCTCAGGGGGCCTGTAGTTTTGCAGTAAGCCCCTCAAATTGAAGAGATACCTCAAATAAGATTAGTAACCATTTAAAACACATTGGCCCAATTCTCTCCATTTGAAAAGCCAACTAGATGGAAAACAGCCATTGTTGAGACTACTATATTCAGTTTGGTGGACAACCCAAATAGTTGGTCAATTAATACAGGTGTGTATATGCATATACATGCATTTAAATGCATGTAAACACACATTTAACCATGTACATGTAGGCACATGTATACATGTGTGGCTAAATATATAAAACCTGCATATAATTATATATTATGTTTATGAATATACATGTATGTGAATGTTCTTATAAGTTTATTTCATGTGGACATGTGCATATATACAATACACATGTGTTCATATAGGTATGTGCATGTGTCTGTGCACACATATGTATGGGTACATATGAGTGTACACATACACACATATTCATACAGAGAGATGGACAACAAACTGGATACAGAATTGAAGAGATTGAAGAGAAGGGCAGTGATCGGGTGGATTACACTGCTATTTTCAATTATGCAATGCTTTCTTTATGATTCCAAGCTTCTTCCTAAAACAAGTTTCCATTAAAACAATGACAACAATAAAAACTAATATTCTTCCAGCAATGCAATATATCTATGAGTGACCCGTTTATCTAAATCACAGCAAAGTAGAAATCAAAGAAGTTACATATCAGAGATTATATGCCAGATGATACAGAATGAAGGATTTCTCTCATTGGGAGTGAGGTAACTCAGCTCAACCAAGAAATAAGGTCCCAGCTCTTACCAAAGGAAAATTCAAGTTCTCTAGAGTAGCAAACTGTGCATAGGGACATGATGGAAAATGTCTTCTCCTCTCATGTCTTCCCAGAGTCTTTTGCTACAGCCTGAGGTAGTGTTGACCTCTTCCATCTTCTCAAGCCAGCTTGATGAGATGATCAAAGAAAACTTGAAGCTTGATCAGTCCCAAAGGGGAGGACTGTTGAGAACTGATGCTCTCTTGCCTCTTGGCAACTCTTCCCCACCCCACATTCAGGGTGGGGCATTCATGTCCACCAATAAAGAGAGAGTGTCATATGAGAAGACTTTGAGACAGTGGTTACAAAAGTAATTAAAGTGTTCTACCAATGACTCTATTGATGATCCTAAACAATCTCTAGTAGACTATGAACTCCTAGAGGGAAAACATTGTTAGTTACCTTTCTTTGCATCCCTAATGATTAGTACAGTGAATGGCAAGTAGGTCCTTAATTAATGCTCATTGACTGTAAGCATGTATTGTAGGCAGAATTAAAAGTGAAGTCCTTGTCTCACCATTGCCATCACCTACAAAGGGTGAAACTGACTAACTCCCAGTAAACTCTGAATCTCTAATTTTATATACTACAAACAGTTGCTACCACTGATCTAGCCTGACTGCATTTTCCAGAAAAAGAACAAAGACAATCTTGGTGGCTCCAATTGAAGGCCTAAAACCAATGTTAACACTAGATTTCAAGCTCAAAGTAGCTTTCAATATACCATTTCTCTCTTGAGCAATTTAACAAAAATATATTAACCACTTACAGCATATAAAATATTACTCGAGTTGATAGTAATCTAAACACAGAAGCAAAAACAGACTTTTCCCTCCAGGAGTTTCCATTCTACTGGAAGGACCCATCATGTGCACAGATAATAGAAAGAGTCAGACTTGTGTTTAAGCATCAGCTTCACCACTTACTCTGCATGCTTCTGGGTATCTCACTTAATTGAGACTCATTTGTGGGCCTTAATTGCCTCATCTGAGATATGAGGAAATAGAATTGGTACTACCTCTAAGGTACTTTCCTGAGTGAATCTATGATCCTTTGATAAGTGAATCATTGTGATGGGGTTGGGAATGGGGGAAGGACATTAATAACTAAGGGAATTCATGTAAGAGGTGGCCCCTGGGGAAATGGTCAGCAGAATATAAAGATGAAGGTGATAAAAGCATATCTCATCCCTAGAAAGGCTTTCCCCCCCCTTTTTGCATTTACTATTTGAACTAATTTCTCTTTGAGTTGGGGGCTTTGAAGTATGACTAATATATTACTGGGAGTTTTCACTTTGGAATCTCTTTCAGGTGGTGATTGATGGATTTTCTCAATTTTTATTTTACCTAAATAAAATGGTAGTAAAATGGGGAGATTCAATATTCTTTAATGACTTCTTGAAATATGTTATTTAGGCTCTTTCTTTCATCATGACTTTCAAGTAGTGTAATAAATCTTAAATTATGTTTCCTGGATCTATTTTCAAGCTCAGTCATTTTTCTCATTTTTCCTATGAGATATTTCATATTTTATTTTCTTTTCGAATTATTTTGTTTTTATTTTGTCATGCTTTTTGGATGTCTGGTGGAGACATTAGTTTACCTTTCCCCAATTATAATTTTTGATGTTTTTCTTTTTTAAACTTTCACATCTCTTTTTCCATTTTCCCAATTCTATTTTTAAGGTGTTATTTTCTTTAGTGTTTGCTTTTTTTTTAAATTTTGGTGCCTCTTTTACCAAGTTCGTCTCTTTTCATACTTTTCTTCCTCTGCTTTTGTTTCTTTAACTATTTTTTCTTCTGTTATTCTCATTTGATCTCAAACTTTTTTTAGCCCTTCCAGGATTTCTTGTTGGGTTGCTGTCCGATTTGCCCCACTCCCCATTTAAGTCTTTGCTTGTAGCTGTTTTGATTTCATTGTCTTTTTCTGGGTTTGTTAAACCCAGATCTCCCCTATCCCCACAGTAATTTTTTATGGTCAGATTCTTTTTTGTTGTTTGCTCATTTTTTTAACCCTGTTTCTTGATTTGGAAATTTGTGTTAACCTTGAATTCTGTTCCCAGTGCAGGGGGGAGTGTCACTGTCCAAAGTTTCAGGCTTTTTTGTACTTTGCCTTCAGAGCTAGTTCTGGAAGGTTGCAAGTTTTCAGTGCTTCCAAGGTGATGGGATCTGGGGAGTGCTGTGGTTACTGCTCTCTTGGTCTACACTCTGGTCCTTATCTTGAAGGACCCCTCATCCCTTGAGATTCTAATCAGTACTAATCCTAAGGTCTCCTCCTTTATTGAGAACTGGAAAAAAAAAACTGTTCTTTAGGGCCCCTGATCCCATGGGAACACAAGTGATACTGCCCCTCAGGGCTCACCATCCCTTTGACCAAAAATGCTCCTTTCTGCCCTTGAACTATGACCAAGAAGTGGGAATAAGCAGTATTGTTTCCAAGTAGCATCTGGTCCTACATCTAATGCTAGCACCAGTGTACCCTATAATCTCTTTCTCCTCAGTTGCTGGGTCCCCTTACTGTCTCTGGCCTTAGAGGTCCTGAAGCTGTTGCAACTGCTTCTGTCACCACCACCTAGTCTTGCCACTGGTGTTTCATCCATGTGGCTTCCAGGCCAGCATCCTCCCCTGTGTTACAGGTCTCTCTGACCTCCTTTGTTGTCTTAGGCAGGAAGAGTGTTTAATTGTGACCTTTTTTGGCTTTGCCACTTTAGAATTTGATTGGAGGTATTATTTTTAAATTGTTTGGAGTTGATTTTGGGAGACCTCAGCTGAATGTTTTCACTACTCCCAAGATACATAGATAGTTAATAGCTATATAATTATTCATAAGAGCCATTCCCCTAATGCATAAATTGTCAAAAGATATGAAGAAACAATTCTAAAAAATTGCAGATTGTTAGTAATCATGAAAGAGTGCTCTTAAATATTATGAAAAACAGAAATGCATATCAGAACAATCCTGAGGCTCTACATCACACTGAGTAAATTGACAAAGTTGACAAAATATAGTAATATACATTGTTGAAGAGTCTACAAGGAGAAAAACACATAAATACTGGTGGAACTGTGGTTTGATCCAACCATTCAGGAAAGCAGTCTGGAATTTTATGACTTTATAAACAA
This sequence comes from Pseudochirops corinnae, assembly GCA_028646515.1. Classification (NCBI taxonomy): domain Eukaryota; kingdom Metazoa; phylum Chordata; class Mammalia; order Diprotodontia; family Pseudocheiridae; genus Pseudochirops; species Pseudochirops corinnae. The sequence continues at coordinate 9,468,766 of CM053592.1, forward strand.
AAATGACTAAAATGTTATTTTGAGCCTTTTGACCCAGAGATACTGCTGATATAAATGCCACAATATTCATAGCAGCACTTTTATCATCATAAAAGAATTGAAGTGCATGTCCATCTATGAGAAAATTTCTAAAAATTGTGATATATTAACGTGATGGAATGATATTAAATCATAAAAAAGAATGAGCATAAATAATTTGGAGAAAGAGATGACTTACTAAAGCGTAGTTGTTCTTGATGTTCAGTCATTTCCATCACGTCTCTCTATGGCCCCATTTGGAGTTTTCTTGACAAATATACTGGAGTGGTTTGCCATTTCCTTCTCCAACTAATTTTGCAGATGAGGAAACTGAGGTCAACAGGGTTAAGTGACTTGCCCAGGGTCACACAGTTAGTAAGTATTTGAGGCTACATTTGAAATCAGGAAGATACGTCTTCCCGACTCCAGGCCCAGTACTCTATCCACTGTGCAACCTGTCTCTCTTATGCCTAGCTAAAGAACAGAGAAAGGATATACGTTTAGAAAAGGATGTGATGGAAAAATAAGCAGTATCAATAAACTGTTTGTCTATCTATCTATGTATTTAAAGAAAGTGTATGTGTGGTAGGGAGCTCCATCCTGCCCTACCAGAAAGTCAGAGGGGCGAGGGGGAAGACACAGGAGAGAGCAAATTGGGGGATGGCTGTTTTGAGGGATTGGGTGGGGGAAAGATGGGAAGAAAATTTGCAACTCAAAATCTCATGGAAATGAATGATGTAAACAAGAAAATAAATAAATTAATTTATTTAAAAAATTTTAAAAAGATAAAATAAAAAAAAAAGAAAGAAAGTGTATGATTTAATACCCAATATGAAGGAGTGAGACAAGAGACCTAACTTGAACAATCTGACTTAATGTCTAATTTGGAAAAAGTTCCCAAATGCTTGTCTGGACTTCATTCCTTCTTGGCAAGACAGTGAATATGATTAAAGCAAAGCAATATAAAAAGCAAGGAAAAAGTTCTTCTCATTTCTTAATATGTGGCAGTGTGGGGAGAAATCAGATAACTCAGGTTACCAAGTCCTGTAAACTAAAATGCTTCTTTCAGCATATTAAATATGTTTATACATATATATACATATACACACATATACATATGTATGTGTATATATATGTTTATGTGTATGTATGTATATATATATGTATTTGTGTGTATGTATGTATGTATATAAATATTACACTAGTATCTACTCAGCATGGGCACTGTGTGAGGTACTAGGGATACATAATCAGATAGTCCCTGCTATCAGGTGCTTGCACTCTTCTAAAGGGAAGTAACATGTACCCAATTTTGCCCTTTCTCTGCAGTTTCTAGTGTTTGGGAATTCCCTGTGGTATTAAACACTTGCATGGAATCAGGAACTTTTCTAAGCTCCTCCATGAATTTTGTCACTAAACTTTAAAAAGTGAATCTGAACTGATTTTAGAGTGACAGAATCCATTGGGAGATAGAGTATGGAAGATTCCCAGCCCAGGAAAGTACCCTCATAGGTCTAGGCAGGGGGAGCTCAGAGCACATGGGGGCTACACCAGCAAGGACCAGAGAGCAGACTACAGCAGAGTGACAGAAAGCCCTAGCCAGCAGACTCACTCACCCCAAGGGCGATTCACAGATGTCTCACTGTAGGATGGAGGATCAGATGGAGCTGGATAAGAGAAAGCTCAGAGCTCACAGCATCAACAGCAGCTTCTCCTGGGGCTATCAGTCCACAGCCTGGAAGTTTAAAAATCACCTAGCTGAACTTCCAGAAGCCAAGATGGCAGAGTAAACCATAGCTGCTCTGACTCCCCCTGTCTGACCCAGAAAACCCAAAGATAAATGTCCCTTCCAGAATAAAATTCTGAAATAGTGGAAATAGCCTCAGGCTTAGGAGTCACTGAGAAAGGGTGGAACTGAGACAGTAAGGAGTCTGAAGTGAAGGATAGGAGGGGTCCCAACAAGCCCCACCTCAGGTGACCAGCAGGAGCTCTCAAAACCCAGGGTGGTGGAGCCAGCAAGCACTAACAACAGAAGCCCAGGCAGGGCTTAGCACCACCAGGAGAATCTGCAGGCACCAGTTCTGCTGGAAAATTGGGAAAGAATGTTTACAACCAGTGTCTCTGATAAAGGCTTCATTTCTAAAATATACAAAGAATTGAGTCAAATATGTAAGAAGACAAGTCATTCCCCAATTGATAAATGGTCAAAGGATATGAACAGGCAGTTTTCAGAGGAAGAAATTAAAGATATCTATAAGCATTTGAAAAAAATGCTCTAAATCACTATTGATTAGAGAAATGCAAATCAAAACAACTCTGAGGTACCACATCTCACCAGTCAGATTGGCTAAGATGACAAAACAGGAAAATGACAAATGATGGAAAGCATATGGGAAAATTGGAACACTAATACATTGTTGGTGGAGTTGTAGACTGATTCAACCATCCTGGAAAACAATTTAGAACTATAACAACAGGGCTATAAATAATCACATACCCTTTGACTCAGTAATACAACTTCTAGGGTTGTATCCCAAAGAGATCATAGAAGTGGGAGGAAGACCCATATGTACAAAAATATTTATAGCAGCTATTTTTGTGGTAGCAAAGAATTGGAAATTAAAGGTGCCCATCAGTTGGGCAATGGCTAAACAAATTGTGATATATGAATGTAATGTAATACTATTGTGCTGTAAGAAATGAGGAGCAGATGGACTTCATATTTACCTGGAGAGGCTTATGCAAACTGATGCTGAGAGAGAAGAACAGAACCAGGAAAAATTTGTACACAATGACAGACACAATGTGTGACAACCAACTTTGATAGACTGGAGTCTTCTCAGCAATGCAAAGATATAGGACAACTCCAAAAGACTCACGATGGAAGATGTCTACATTCAGACAAAGCTCTAGAAAGAACAGAGGTTGAATGGAGACTGAAGCAAACCGTTCTCATTCTTTTTCTCGTTTGGTTTTATTTTCCCTTTCTCATTGTTCATTCCATTGGTTACAATCCTTCTTTACAACCAGACTAATGTCTAATGTGAAAGTATTTGCAGATCTTATCTTGATTGCATGCTGCCGTGGGAGGGAGGGAGGAAGGGAGAGAAAATTTGAAACTCAAGGGATTGTGGAACTGAATCTTGTAAACTAAAAGTAAACAAGCAAATTCATAAAGAAAAAACTAAACTAAACAAATGTATACACACACAGACCCATATATATGTATATAGATGCATGCATGTATTTATGTATTGGAGAACAAATCTACTTATTTGGTCAAATCAGTGTAAATTTTGAGTTTTGAGGCAGTTAGGTGCATGTTAGATAGAGTTCTGGGCCCAAAGTCAGGAAGACCTGAGTTTGGATCTGGTTGCAGACACTTAACTGCTGTGTGACCCTGAGCAAGTCACTCGATTTCTGCTTGCCTCATTTTTCTTAAGTATAAATGAGTATGGTAATAGGATTCATCTCAAAGAGTTGTGAGAATGAAATGTGATAGTTTTTGTAAAGCATTTGGCGCTATATAACAGAAAGCACCCTAGCCTACCCAGGATGGCTGCTAGCACAGGTTCTTAGCTCTGCTTTTCTAAAGGAAAACAACTCAAAATGAGTTAACAATCTTACATTAATCAATCAAACATACATCATTTATCCAGTTCAGGGGAAAAAGTCAGCACCCTGAACTTCAGAGAATGCAAACAAGTTACAAGCAGAAGTTACAAGCAGACAGAGAAACAGATCAGCAGACAGGGCTTCCAACCATCTGACCATTACATCCATTTCTAGTCAGTTACCAGAGAGGGAAGCACCAACATCTGGGTTTTCAAAGCTGGGGGGCTCAATGGCTGCCCAGAGTCTTGTCTGGCCAAATCATACAACTCTTCCCAAAATGAGCCCCAAAGCAAAAACTCACATCAGAGTATGTATATATAGCCTTCTCCTATATTGGAGAATGTCACAGCCCTGTTGACCCACTGCCCAATCACAAAGTAACAAAGTGTGGGCATTCCTGAAGAACAAGCCTCCCGCCACAGCCTCCACGTGACCACATTCAGCCTGTTAGGGGGCAGAGTGTACTTTCAAATCAGGGAAGGTTCTCAGAGCCACTTAAGCTTGTCAAAGGTCCCAGGGGCAGGGAAGATCTTCAGATTCCTATAACACCCTATGCCTGGCACAGAAGATGGGCAATATAAATGCTCATTCCTTTCCCCATTCCTTATTAAAACATCACCAACATGAAAAAATAAAATAAACACTTGAGTGAGTCCACACCTGGTTCTCTGTCCACTATGTCATATGGTCTCCCAAGTCATAATAAACAATACTAGTTATAATAGTAACTAATCTGCATGTAGAGCTTTGAAGTTGGCCAAATGCATTAGATATGTTGTCTAACAATCCTCATGATGAAACTGTGAGATAGATGTCATCATTGACCCCGTTTTGTTGTTTGTCCCTCATTCTCCAAGAGGGCCATGATATCCAGGAAGAAGATGTTGTGACTTGCAAATTAATTGAATTTAAATGACGGAAGGCTGTTCATGACCAGTCTCACTTTCTCCTATAGAACCATCCTAGGTCCAGTGGCCAGGTATAGATGAGGATAACTGGAAATGGCCCCAGGTGCAGTGGGAGTCCTTGGCACTTTTACGCTAAGGTCTTTCGTAGGTCTCTGAGACAATGCCCCAGGCTTGGGAAAAATGAGGCAAAGAATGGCCTCTTTTACCAACTCAAAAAAAGTGAAATTGGTCTGGGAAGGGAAGACTTTCAGTTTGTATGAATAAACAGTAGTGGTAGACCACATGGGGACAGGAAATGAAGGTTCAGAGAACAGCATTGACTTGTCCAACGTCATCTGATTAGGAAGGGTGTGAGCCAGAATTCAAACTCAGGTCTTTCTCACTCCCAAGTACAGGACTTCATCCACTATATTTCTTAGCTGCTTTAGTTTTATTTATAAAGACAAACAAATAAAAATAGCTACAAAATAAGTACATGGTAGTTAGGTAGTTCAGTGAATAGTGTGTCAGACTTGAAATTTTAAAAAGACTCATTTTTCTGATTCTAAATCTGGTCTCAGACATTTCTTTCCTAATGACCTTGGGCAAGTCACTTAACCCTATTTGCTTCAGTTTCCTCATCTATAAAATGAGCCAGAGGAGGAAAAGACAAACTATTCCATTATCTTTACTAAGAAAACC
>CM053592.1:9474487-9498173 GCA_028646515.1 Pseudochirops corinnae
TATACATACATACATATATTATTATATTACAATTATAATTATATGCACAATGTATTATATTATAATTGTAATTATATACATACATGTATTATGTTATAATTGTGATTATATACATACACATATTATTATATTATAATTGTAATTATATGCATGCATACACATATATATTCACATACATACACATGCACAATGACATAGAAAAATGTGGGAGGGAGGAAACAGGCAGCCAGAAAATAGCATGAAAGAGAAATGGAGGGAAGAAGCAGTTGCAATGGTTTCTCAGGGTCACCAGGGGAAAGGTTTTCAACCCCAACATAGTCAGAATCCCAGGAATCACCCCAAGGAATGAGGAAAGCAAGCACCAGAGATAGTAAGGATAGGGTCAGAAGAAGGTGAGGAGAAAAATGTGGTGAACATGTATGATTTATAGTGGCCATTCCAAGTCTCCCTGAGGCAGAATCCTGAAGTATCACCCCCATTGGCCCTCAAATGCCAAAGATCTCATCCAATTCCTTAAATCAGAGAGAACACAGAGGAGGTAACAAGGGAAAGGGGAGGGATTAAATAGAATTGGGACCTCAGAAGTTGAGTCATTTCGAGTCAAGAGCATTTAACAAGTGCCAAGTATGTCCCAAACACTTTACTAAATACTGAGGGTACAGAGAAACAAAAATAAACAAAACAAAACAGTCCCTGCTGGAAAAGAGATCACTGTCTAATGGGAGAATAATATGCAAACAATTATGTACAAAGAAAATACAGAGAAGATAAATTCAAGATAATCTCAGAGAAACTGCACTAGGGTTAAGGAGAATAGGCAAAGTCTTCTTGGAGAAGGTGGGATTTTTGATCAAACTTGAAAGAAGCCAAAGAAATCATGAGATGGAGATGAGGGAATTTTGTGAAATATGGGAATTAGCTGGTAAAAATGGCTAGATTTGGGAAATGGAATGGTGTGTGAAGAAGCAAGTACCACTGGATGACATAGAACATGGAGGGGAATCAGTTGTAAGACTGCAAGGGAGCAAGTTGTGAAGGGCTTTAATTGCCAAATAATATATTTTATATGTGATCCTTGGAAATAATAGGAACCCAATAGAGTTTATTGAGTGAGATCAACATGGTCAGACCTGTGATTTAGAAAGTTCATTTTGTCAGCTACATGGAGGATAGAATGGAGTAGGAAGAAGCTTCAGGCAGGGAGACAAATCAGAAACCTATTGAAATAGTCCAGGCGTGAGGCAATGAAGGCCTTACGAGGCAGAGACAGCGTTAGAAGAGCAAAAGAGGTATATATGAGAAATTCTATGAAGGTAGAAACAATAGGATTTGGCCACTGATTGGATATAGAGTAAAGGTGGAAGAGTGGGGAATGAAGAATAACGTCTAGGCTATAAGCTTCGGGGACTGGGTCTAAGATAGTGGTGTCCTTGAGAGGACTGGAAAAATTAGGAAGAGAGATCAAATCAAGGGGGAGGATAATGAGCTGTGTTTTGGATATGTTGAGTTTAAGGTGTCCATGAGTCATCTAAGCACAGATATTGAATAAGCTGTTAGAGATAGGAGGAAAGTAGAGGTTAGGAGTGAAGTTAGGGCTGGTTAAATCTAAGAATCATCAATATAGTGATGATAATTGAATCCATGGAAATGGATGAGATCACTAATTTTCAGACTATGCTACAAAGCAGTAATCATCAAAGCTATTTGATAATGGTTTTAAATTAGAAAAGTTAATCAGTGGAACAGAATAAATTTACAAGATCAAGAGATCAATGAATATAGTGGTATTTGTTGTTTAGTCATTTCAGTCATGACTAACTTCATGACTCCATTTGCGATTTACTTGGCAGAGATGCTGGAGTGGTAATCCATTTCCTTCTCCAGTTCATTTTACAAATGAAAAAAAAAAAACTTAGGCAAATAGGGATAAATGACTTGCTCAAGGTCACACAGCTAGTAAATGTCTGAGGCGAGGTTGGAACTCAGGAAGTGTCTTCCTGATTTCAGGTCCAGCATTCTATCCATTGTACCACTTAGCTGCCCATATAGTAGCCTAGTACAGTTTGATAAATTCATGACCCCAAACCCTGGTGTAAAGTCTATCTGAGAATAAAAAAAGTTCTGGCCAACTGTGAAAGCATTTTGGCAGAAAATAGGTTTAGACTAACATCATATACTATACCAAAATAAGCTCTAAAAAGGATATGGGATTTGGATATAAAAAGGCCATATTGCAAACAAACTAGAGAAAGAGGAAGACGTATTTTTCACAGCTATAAATAGAAGAGCTCTTGATTATACCAAAGATAGAGAGAACCAAGGGAGATAAAATGGAAAATTTTGATTACATAAAATGTAAAAGTTTTATCTAGACAAAATCAGTGCAATTAGAATTAGAAGTGAATTGGCTAATTGGGGGCTAGGGGAAACAATAGAAAACTTTTCTGATAAATATATATTGCTTAAATTCTATAAGGAAATGATTCAAATATGTAAGAACAGAAGCTCTTCCTAAGTTGATAAATGATTAGGGGGTCTGATCAACATTAATTTTTTTAATGCTCCAAGTCACTAATAACAAGAAAAACAAAAATGTAATCAATTCTTAGGGTCTTCCAAATATCCACCAAATTGACAATGATAACAAAAGAAAAGAAAAAACCTGTTAGAGAGATTTGGGAGACTAGACATATGGATGCACTGATAGTGGAACCATGAACCGATCCAGTATTCTATAAACAAAAGTTACTGAATGATCTTTGACCCTTTGACCCAGAAACACCATTCCTAGATATTACCCAAAATGAATCTAGAGGAAAAAAAATATGGAAAGCACTAATGGGGATTTAAAAGTTTATAGTTTTTGTTTTGTGGTTTTTTTTTTTTACTAGGGTAAATAACCAGAAACAAAGAGGAAATTGCCTAGAAGTATTGGAATTAGTTTATAAAGAATGGATATACTATCAGAAGGAAACTCCAAGTTTGATTCACCAGGAAACATCATAGTCATGCTTTATAATTACACGACCAAACATCAAATTGTTCAGGCAATAAGGGAAGACAAACATTTCATTCAAGGGAGAATGAATAAGGAAAGCATAGAATTGTTCCTTTATCATAAAAATAATCAATTTTAATGGAATAAGATAACCTCTTAAAGCAGTGGTTCTCAATCTGCGGGTCATGACCCCTTTGGAGGTGGAACAACCCCTTCTCAGGCATCACGGGGGTCACCTAAGACCATTGCAAAACACATATTTCCAATGGTCTTAGGAACCCAGACCCTACTCCTCTATCCATCTCCAGGCAGGTTTGCCCACATGCAGATACACCCACATATGAGTATTAGGTGGTATTAGGAAGGTTGAGAATCACTGCTTTAAAGATCAATTGACACTGTTAAAAATAGCTTATGCTTTAAAGTTGAGCTTAAGTATCAAAGAAAACAACATGACATTCAGGAAAAGGAAAGAAGTTGAGTAATTCCTTTAGCCAATATTTGTGTAGCACTTTAAAGTTTACAAAGCACTGTATACAGGTTATCTCATTTGATATCCGATGGAAGAAATTAGGGATAAGGGACAAAAATGTCTCTCAAAATTCTTTATAAGCCTGTATGTATACATATGTGTGTATATCTATCTCCATATCTATATATGTATTATGTTATTTAATTTTCATACTATCCTTTGATGTAGGCATGTCCAGAATTAGTTGTATCCTTACTTTACAGATGAGGAAACTGAGTTTTAGGGAGAAAAGGTACCTAATCATGGCCACCTAGTTAGTAAGTGTCAGAGATTGGGTTTGAAATTAGATTTTCTTGGTCTTTCCATTGTCACACTTACAGAGACCTATATTGTGAGAACTAGACTTTTTCAGAACAGCATAATATGACATAAAATGTTATCATTGAGAAAATTCTCTAATGAAAAAAAATGCTAGGGAAGGTGGCCTAGCCACACCAGATTTTAATCTGTATTATAAAGTTGCTGTCATCAAAACTACTTCATACTGGCTAAGGAATAGAGTAGTGGATGAGTAGAATAGATTAGGTACATGAGACACAGCAGTCAATGAAATATAGTAATCTACTGTTTGATAAACCCCCAAACCCCAGCTTTTGGGATAGGAACTCACTATCTGACAAACATGGCTAGGAAAACTGGAAAATATTATGGCAGAAACTGGGCACAGACCAATATCTTATACTGTATACCAAAATAAAGTCTAAATGGGTGGACAATTTAGGCATAAAGGCTGATATTGTAAGCAATCTGGGAGAGCAAGGAATAGTTTACCTGTCAGATTTATGGAGAAGGGAAGATTTTATGAGCAAACAAGTATTAGAGTGCTTTATGAAATACAAAATGGATAATTTTGATTACATCAAATTGAAAAGTTTCTGTACAAATAAATCCAATGTAACCAAGATTAATAGGGAAATGGAAAATTGGGAAAGAATTTTTATAACCAATCTCTCTGATAAAGGCTTCATTTCTAAAATATACAGAGAACTGAGTCAAATCTATAAGAATGCAAGTCATTCCCCAATTGATAAATGATCAAGGCATATGAATAGGCAGTTTTCAGAGGAAGAAATTGAAGACATATATAAGCATTTGAAAAAAAAAATCTTCTAAGTCACTATTGATTAGAGAAATGCAAATCAAAACAACTCTTAGGTACCACATCTCACCAGTCAGATTGGCTAAGATGACAAAACAGGAAAATGATAAATGCTGGAGAGGATGTGGAAAAATTGGAATACTAATGCATTGTTGGTGGCATTGTGAACTGTTTCAACCATTCTGAAGAGCAATCTAGAATTATGCCCAAAGGACTATAAATAAGTACATACCCTTTACCCAGCAATATCACTTCTAGGGTTGCACACCAAAGAGATCATAGAAGTAGGAGGAAGACCCACGTGTACAAAAATACATATAACAGTGCTTTTTGTGGTGGTAAAGAATTGGAAATCAAGGGAATGCCCATCATTTGCAGAATGAGTAAACAAGTTGTGGTATATAAATGTAATGATATACTATTGTGCTATAAGAAATGAGGAGAGGATAGACTTCATAATAACCTGGAGAGACTTACATAAACTGATACCGAGTGAGGAGAGCAAAACCAAGATAAATTTGTACACAATTACAGACACATTGTGTGACAACTAAATTTGATAGACTGGGCTCCTCTCAGCAATGTAAGATTATAAGACAACTTCAAAAGACTCATGATGGAAAGGGATATCCACATCCAGAGAAAGAACTACAGAGTCTGAATGCAGATTGAAGGAAACTACTGGCTCCCTATCTTTTTGATTTTGTTTTGTTTCTTCTTTCTCCATTAGTTACTCCATTAGTTATAATCCCCCTTTACAATTTCTATGTGTTCCTCACTTCTCTGTATGAGTTTGGTTGTAGAACAGAACTCTGCCACATTGCTATCCCAGGCAGGAGAAATTTCTGCCTTTTTTTTTTTGATTGTTGTTGATGTTACTCTGGGATTAGGGAGGTATGCAGTTGAATTTTGTTGAACGCCTGTGGATCAATTTGTGTAGAACTGCTGGAATATGGAGTGGGGCATTGGGTGCTGAGTGAGTACTTTATAGGTTAGAAATTAACTTATTATGTTGTTAATTCATTAATTGACTAATGTTTAATGTGAAGGTTTTTATAGATCCTATATTTGATTGCATGATGCCAGAGGGCGAGGGGACAGAAGGAGGGGGAGAAAATTTGAAACTCAAGGGATTGAAGAACTGAATGTTGTTAACTAAAAGTAAATGCATAAATTAAAATTTAAAAGAAGAAAATTCTCTTTCAAGTCATATGACCAACAAGATCATGGACTAAATGTTTTCTTTAATCTTTACAACCTCTTAAGCCTCTCCAAAATAGGAATTATGATTAAGAAGAGATAAAACATATTCCTTGGCTGCAATAACTTAGCTAAATGAGGTTTAAAATAATCAATGAATTAACAACATGATAAGTTAATTTCTAACCTATAAAGTACTCACTCAGCACCTAATGCCCCACTCCATATTCCAGCAGTTCTACACAAATTGATCCACAGGTGTTCAACAAAATTCAGCTGCATACCTCCCTAATCCCAGAGTAACATCAACAACAACCAAAAAAATAAAGGCAGAAATTTCTCCTGCCTGGGATAGCAATGTGGCAGAGTTCTGTGCTACAACCAAACTCATATAGAGAAGTGAGGAACAGATAGAAATTGTAAGACACATGTATAGTTATGTAGCACTCTGCTAAATTTGATGGAAAGAGCTCAGCATCCAGATAGAACCAGTTCTGTAGCCTCAGACATCACTTGAAGAAGATACTGAAGCTAGTGACATGTGCATTGCTTAGCTTGGGAGGGAGCTGAAATAGCTACGGGATCCATTCCCCAGTGAAATGAAAATCAAGAGGGAAGGAGTCAGAAAGTGAATAACAGGGGGAAATGAAAGGTAAAGGAAGATTGAAATTGCCAAAGATCTCAAGAGGAAGAAAGCTGAGTTAGAGGACCTGAGCATAAATAGATAAGTCATCTGGGAAGATATTAATAATGAAAAGGTCTATGGTCTCCAGACTAGTTAAATGGGACCAAATATATTGTAACAATCATTGAAAGGTAAAGAAAAATTAGACAAAAATCTGTGGATTCCTGAGAGAACATGGAAACTCAAAGGGATGTTTCTAGATCATGTAAGGAAGAAATAAATTTTAAAAACAGAATTTGTATCTTGAATAGTTAAAACAATTGGCAAGATAGAAAAAAAAACTTGAATCTACAATAACAAGTCTCACTAAAGAAAAAAAAGAGAGAGAATAACTGGCTGGGGCTGAAAATATACAGAAATTTAGGACAATCTGGAAGAAGAGAAGTAAAAGTCAATAGCATTAAAAGAAAAAATTCTACTTTTTGATAAAGCATTCTTTCATTCACAAAACTCTCCAAAATATTTTGATTGGCTTCATTTTGTTCCATGGGCATAGAGATGAAGAAATTACACTCTAAGTACAACCCAAATCCTAGTCATAAAGAAGAGAATGCCATATATATGGCACACACACACACACACACACACACACACATATATATTCATGCACACATATACATACATACACATACTATGTATGTGTGTGTGTGCACGTGTGTGTGTGTGGATGTATGTGTCATACTTATCCAGAATTCATTAAATCTTTGTAGCAAGTAACCAAAGCAACCAAAGCTATAAAGTCATTTTCTCTCTCTCTCTCTCTCTCTCTCTCTCTCTCTCTCTCTCTCTCTCTCTCTCTCTGTCTCTCTCTCTCTCTCTCTCTCTTTCTCTCTCTCTCTGTCTCTCTCTCTCTTTCCCATTACAAGTTTTCTATGTGAAAACAATTATATATGATGTATCTTGCAGGGATTTGGGGACCAGCATGACTGATCTTAAATAATATTTGGATGTTTTGTATTTTTCTTGGACTTACCTATGCATTTGTATAGCTGCCAGGAAGAGAAAGGGAGAAAAGAAATCCTTTCTCTCAAATGTTTTCAGTATAACTATACTTGTTCTCTCCTTTGTTGTTGTAAGCCAGAAAAAATATAGGCCAACTCTGCTCACATGGATCCAACATTGGATCTTCACTTTCAAAAGATGAAAGATCAATTGGACAACACATATGAGGTCATAGAAGAGCTACTACACTAAAGGTAGTGCTTCTGGCTGGTAATGTAGCTAGGAGATTACCAGTCATTCTTAGATTTAGTTGCTCTCTACCCCCAAAATTTAGGGTAAATACTGTTTTCAATATTTACAAAAACATATATAAAGAAGTACCCCAAAACCCTTCTGAGCTCTAGAACCAATGGTACCTACATATGAATAATTCTGGAATGTAGTTAGACTTAATAGAAAAAAAGTTAATAATGTCCCTTCCTTCCCTTTCCTTTTCTTCTCTTCACTTCTCCCAGTATGGAAGTGCAGATGTTAAAAGTCAGTCACAGACCCCAATCCACTTCTGCTAGACATGGAAGCTTTGATTCACCATTTCCAACTTTGATTGGTATGCCCTTTTTTAGTTACCTTGGTGGCTCCCCTCTCCCAGAGTCTCACTAACCAGTCATCTTGACTTTTATCTTGTCACTGGACTCTACTGAATCTGGGGGAGAGATGATGATGGGGGAGGATGAGTGTGCAGCTCTTCCTCATTTGAACCCAATTCACTCACAAGTTCAAGACATCAGGTTGTAATGTCATTGCTCCTCTCTGACAATGAAGGACAAATAACAATGATGACAATCAACTGATGCTGGACATAGTGTGCTCTATCCTTGCTGAAGCCCAGAACTCCAAAACTCAAGCAGTTCACCATCTGCATTTTTTCCCTCCTACTCAGTCATCTACAAGGGAAAGTAGGAGTGCTGACTCAGAATTTAAATAGCTGGAAACCCCAGACTCTAGAGTTGTTTGGTAATTATTGAGCCTTCACTGATATAAATGGCATTATTCTTGGTATAAGCCTTATCTGAAGAGCCTCAAAATTTGGAGGTTTATTAAACACCAGGGTGAAGTCTATGACCAGGAGAGCCAAGCACTACACTAGGAAGAAGAGTCCAAATAAAAGACAGCTTAAAAGTATTAGCAATTATTCTACTCTCCCTTTTTCTAAAATATTTGACACCTGGAGCTAAAAATCTCCTATGTGGGGATATGAGAAGCATTATTGTCAAGATGATGAGGGTGAAATACAGGAGAAGGCTTTTCATTGATCCTAGCAAAGGTATATGCTTCATTTTTTCTTAAGAGAGCCATAAAGGACCTATAGGATTTAATTTAACAGAGCCTGGCAGCACTCACTTTCCCCGAGCGAAAGAGTCAAGGATTATAATTGATCCAGAACCAATGTGGAGTCCAGCAGAGAAACATCTGGTGGACCAGCATCCAGTGGAGCAATACCTGCCACATCCAAAGGAGATTCTGTGAGGGAAAGAACAGTCTTGATGGATTCAATGAGAAGGAATTACCAGGTGTTATCAAGAGCCCTTCATTGTTGGAGGCATTAGCTGCCTGCACAAGTTCTGAACACATGTAACCCTCCAAATGTGAGTTCTGGCTACATATACTCCCTATATGTGCACCCATACATATCCTCAAGCTAGCCACACATGTTCCTTATGTGTGCCTCTCCACATGTGTTCTCTCACTGATGGTGTCTTCATTTGAAGTGTATGGAGGAGATGTTTCATTGCTAATTATCTTATCTACCTAAAATATTCATCCACTTGGGCCCTGCCTTGCAAGTTAAACATACATAAAACATGCACTTGCATATATTCATATGAGATATAGGTACTTAAACGTGAGACATATTTACATGCATGACTATGAAACACACTATAAAATAAGTGTGTGTGTGTATTTATGTATATATATATATATATATGCATAAGAAAGAATGAAATTTAACTGACTTCAAACCTGGAGTGGCAAGGAAAATAGCAGAGTTTCATTCAAAGTAGACAGTATAAGGAGAAAAATAAGGTCAATCTATTGTGCTTAATGTTGTGCTATTGTGCATAATTTCTCACAAGAGAATATAAATAATGAATATCCAAGGAGCTAATGACTTCACTACCAAAATTATGAAAGAAGAGATAAATGCTTTGCTAAAATAATTAGTTATAAAAACTATTGAAAAATTTCAATACTTAAATAATAGACAATAATTAGTGCCAGTTATAGTTTCTAAGATGAATTCTGCAAGCATGGATACAATGACAGAAACAAACAGACCTTGACCTCAGACAGCTTTTGCTCTATTAGAGGAAATAGGTATCTATATAAATAGATGTGAAATAAGTATGAAGCAAGAGGAAG
Organism: Pseudochirops corinnae; assembly: GCA_028646515.1. Classification (NCBI taxonomy): domain Eukaryota; kingdom Metazoa; phylum Chordata; class Mammalia; order Diprotodontia; family Pseudocheiridae; genus Pseudochirops; species Pseudochirops corinnae. The sequence continues at coordinate 9,484,365 of CM053592.1, forward strand.
GGAATTTCAAGGCAGGGGATTTACCAGTAACTGGTGATGACTCTGAGGTTGAAAACCTTGATCATTCCAGAGACAGTGGTCCTCTCGATAGAAACAAGGACATTAGAAAGGGGGATAAGTTTAAGTGGCAGGACAATGAGTTCTCTAGACATATTGAAATCTGAATGTTTGTGCAATGTCAACTTGTAAATATCTAACAATCAATTGATGATGTGAGACTAGATACAGAAAGAAAAGAGGGTCAGATACATAGATCTGTGGATGATGTATAGTTGGTTGATAGCTGAAAATGTAAAGTAATGAGATCACCAAGAGAGAGATTATAGAGAAAGAAGAGAAAAGAGTCCAGGGCAGGGTTTTGGAAATGGAAAGGATGGTGGTGCGAGGATGTTCATCCAGAAAAGGAGACTAGTATGTAGCAATCTGAAAGTCAGAAGGAGGAACAAATGGAAAGAATTTTATACAAACCTAGAAGAGAGTATCCACCAAGAAGGGGTGGTTAGTTATGGACAAAGTTCAATAAAAATGAGAACTGAGAAAAGGACATTAGATTTAGCATATATGAATTCACTGGTACTCTGGAAACAGCAGTCATGATAAACTGATGAAACTGGAAACCAGATTGAAAAAAAAATGTAAATTAGTTAAAGAAAAAAAAGGAGAAGAAATAAGGACAGAATTATTTTTTTTTCCCTTAAATCTTGAATGTGAAAGGAAGGAGATAAAAGATAAGAGCTGAAAGGGTTGTTGGGTCTAATTTTTTTTTTAATATGGGGGAAATACAAGAATATTTGTAGGCAGTAGAAAAGGAACAAGGAGACAGGCAGAGATGGATGATTAGAGGGACACAGAAGTCTCATGACAGCAACTTGCTGGAGGGGTTAGGAGGAGTAGGTTCAAGGATCCAAGTATAATGGCTGACATTGGCAAGGAGAATGACAACTATTTCAACAGAGACTGAAATAAAAAAGAAAATGGTGGGAGTAAACAATCATATTAATGGATTTTGTGATGAAAATCAGGGGAAAAGGTGGAATAAATTGTAAATGGATTGTCTTAGTAAAATATGGAGGGACAATCATTTGTTGAGAGGGCATAGAATTATCAATTTTGAGCTATAAGGGACCACAGAGCTCACTTGTTCCAACCTTCTCTGAACACTGAGGTCCAGGTCACAAAAAAGTAAAGAGAGACAAGTTGAGAAGGCAGAATCAAAGAAATCACAGAATCATCGGATCCCAGAGTTCTTTGAGAGACACCTCAAGGTTGGTTAGTGCAACCCTTCTCTGGCCTTGAATTTCCTCTACAATTTACTAGAAAAGCGGTCATTGAACTTTTGCGTGAAGACCTCCAGTGAATTGGAAATCTTACAAAGTAGCCTCAAATATTCTGTGATCTATCACATGCACTTGTGCATATAAATGGAGATATTCTGAACCTTTCTGCATTTCACATAGGCTTAAATAAATGCTGAGTGGGGCCCTTGGCAAATTTATGACTGTATGTTCCCTGTGTTTTGCGATGAAGGATAAAAGATTCAGGTTGATGATTTACTTTGGACACTAGCCAATTCTGTTACATATATGAGGAGGTAATCTCTTACATTCCCAAATTAACTTGTACTGGGGAAAAAAAATCTGAAATAAACTAGCAGAAAGATAAAGTCCATGTGGGGAAAGACTTAAATAGATTTTTTTTCCCCCTTTACTCATTTTCTTTCTGGAGCTTGTGAAGGAACGACAGAAGGCAGGAGGATAAGACCAGATGAATGCCTTACACTGATCTCTCACCATTTACTTCAAAATTAATTCAAAGAGGATCCTGTGGGAGTGAATAATTTTCAAAACACTAAAAATAAATGGGAAATATTGACATCAATTTCTTGAGAGTGAACCAAGTTCAGTGTATATGCCTATTGATTTATAGAGCTGAACCAGAGAAATATTTCTTCTCAATCTGTGTAGCTATCACCAGGCCAAAACAGCATTTATGTCTGCAAACATTAAACAATTATTGTTGGGTCACTTGAAAACTTTGAGGAAGTAATATTGTGACAGTTTTTAGTTAGAATTAGATCATATTCTTTGCTAATGGATCACCTAGTTAAATGGTATAGCCTACAAGGTATGATGGTGGTTCAGTCATGTCCAACTCTTTGTGATCACATCTGCAGTTTTCTTAGCAAAGATACTGAAGTGGTTTGCTATTTTCTTCTCAATCTCCATTTACAAATTAGGGAGCTAAGGTAAAAAGGGTTAAGTGACTTGTCCAAGGTCACACAGTATTAAGTGTCTGAGGCCAGATTGGAACTCAGATCTTCCTGCCTCCAGGCCTGGCACTCTATCCACTGTTCCATTTAGCTACCCTTTACTCTCGGCTTTCTTCTAGCTTTTTTCCTAGACTTAACTTAGCTTGATTTTTGCAACTATATCCACTATGGCAGGGTAACATGGTTCCCCAGAGTGGTTGCTATACAGCTACAACTCATTCTCAAGATTCCAGGTGTAATACTCATATGAGAGAAAGAAATGGCTATGCTCACATCTGTAGCTCCTGAGATCCCACCAGGGTGCTTCTTATTTAAACAAATCAGTCACAATGATACTATTAACTGTGAAACATGAACATTTACTAAACAAAAAGATAAAAGCTAGAATAATTGAAATATTATAGTCTACCCATTAACTTGAACCACACTTTTCTACATTTACTCAGTGTTCAGGATGCAATGGTGGGGATAGGGAGAAGAGTGGGTACAAAATTTGACTTAGAATTGAGGTACATGTTTAAGGAGGCTCACATGTCTGGATGACAGTGGTTTCTTTTAGAAATTGACCATTCTATGCATCACCTATTGGACAGGACTTCTGCTGGATGAATTTACTTCTCCTGTAACTATTATACCACCAAAGCAGTGTTTTTGCTCTTTTAGCAAACAAAACTTTAAGCCTGGAATCAGACAAGGTTTCCAAGGTTGTTTCCTTGACTGAGTGCTGAGGCAGCACAACACTCTTTCAGGGAAAAACTATTTCCTTTAAGCCTGGTATACACAAAACCATTCATGTAGTGTTCCTGTGGGATGTGAGAGATTTTTCCCTCTAGAGCCATAGAAGGCAATAAAGGGAAACACTGACAAGCTCTTAAGGGTTTCCTTTCTCAAGATCTAGGTGGCATTAGAAAGCAAAATAGCCTTTCCCCCAACCAACTCTTCATACAACATAGGATGTTGCTTTTTCCAATCAGTTCCCAGTAGCAAAACTTCCCTCTAGTCAGATCAGTTCCCTACATGCACTGCAGAATCTTCCGTTCTCCAGTCAGTTGGTTTTAGCTGTGTTCAGTTCTTTTCAGCTTTTCAACTCTATTAGCTTTTCTGTTTAGTGTTCTAACATATGGCCTCTTTGGCTTCTTTGATTTCACAAGCTAGCTTCTCATATCACCTCTAATACCTCAAATCATAAACTTTTCAAAGAGACCCACCCTTCTATCTTAGGTCAAGAAATAGAAAATTCATATTTCCAACAGATATGACTCAAATAATATTCACTTAGATCCAAAACAGTTCTTTGATTCAGTTTCCTAGCAATAAACTTCTAAATCCTAGAAACAGCCATGTGTAAATTAGCTTCTAGGGAATGATGTACCAAAATCATCTTTATAATCTGCTGAGACCTTTGCCTGCAAGGGAGATGCTGTTCAGTCCTTTCAGAACTTTCTGGCTCTACTCAGGCACTTTTATCTGAGATTCAGCTTTTTTCTAGAGTTCTCTTATCCATCTGTGTTTTCCCCAAATATCATTTTCTTTGTGGTTCTCGCACAATTTTTCTTTTCCTGTCCCTTTCAGTAAATGCAATATCTGCATGAAATCTTCAAAAGTATCATAACTCTAAGAAAATTTTATTCAGTCACCCCTGCAATTTCAGATTATAAGGAGGAATCTCAGAGTGTAGGATGGATACCCTATGTAGAATTTCTATGAGAACATGGAAGCAAATTACACAGAATGGAAAGGTCTAGAATCAGTGGATCATGATCCACAGTTTAAGAAGTGCTGGGGTTAGTGAGTGGAAACAGTTTATGAATCCCTGGTCTAGATAATCTGCAATCTCTCTAACATAGTTACAGAGAATTTCTTCATTGATAATGATGGAATACTAGAATATTATCGGAATGGACTTATGATTTTATTGGCATTGGGATCTACCTAGTCAGGAGAGAAAACACTTCATAATGCACTGAGATTTACAAAATACTTTCGTCTGTATAACCCTGTGAGTTGTGTATACATAATTTTATGGTGAAATGGAGGTTCAGAGTCATGATATGCCCATGGTGAAACAGCTAATAAATGTAAGAGATGAGACTCCTATCCAGGTCTTCTGACTTCAAAACACATTTCTATTATACCAACCAAGATCTCTCCTTTAGTGTGCAATTTAATTTTACTGACTTCCAATCTTACAGAGACATGATTCCTTGTCTGTATTTACTCTCACTTGTGTTTGCTCAGCTGTTTATAACATGTAGATTGGCAGGGTAGTCTAGCAGACTAAGAAGCCCCAAATTTGCTTCCACTCTATCCCTTGATAGTCAGGTGACTGTAAGAATATCATTTTACTTCTTTGGTCTTCAGTTTCCTAATATACAAAATGAAATGGTTTGATTAGATGGTCTCCAAAGCATATTCCATTCCTAAATCACTTAGATTCATAACCATGGACATCCTTATTCCATCATAAAATTGAGGGTATTTATCTGTGATCCTAGGAACCTAGAATGATGCATTTGCAGCTGGGTTCTCAGAAGTCTGTTAGCACAAGCCTCTCAGCTTATAGGTATAGAAAATTAGATCCAATCAATCAATTCCATTAAGCACATACTGTGTTCAAGTAATGGGACTAGGTGTGGGATTATCAAAACAAAAATATAAACCCTGCCCCTGGACTTTTAGTCAGTTGAAGAAAATGATTCTAAATGTCTATAAGAGTATATGCCAAAGAAATCGACAAGAAATAGTTTGGAAGGGTGCAGGGAAGGGTAAAGAATATCCTCATGTAGAAATGTCATTTAAGTTGATCTTCAAAGGAAATGAGGTATTCTAAGAAGAAGTGAGGAGGGGGTGTGTTCCAGGCATATGTGATAGCCTGTGTGAATTATTATGTGTGAGGGACAGTAAGAAGGTCAGTAGAACACAAAAATCAAGAAGGGGAACAATCTGCATGGAAACAAAGATTCAAATCAGGCTGTGAATGGCTTCCAATGACAAAGAGAAGTTTGAATTTAATCTTAGAAGAAGTTGAAAGCCAGTAGAATTTATTGAACACTATGATTGCATGACTAGACTTGTGCTTTAGAAAAATTACTTTGGAATGTATGGGAAAGATGGATTAAAAGCAGAGAGACAAGGCAAAAGGACCAATCAGGAGGCTACTATAATAGTTCAGGAGAGAAGCAATAAGTATCTGAACTAGGATGATAGCCACATGATGGAGAGAAGATGCTCAGGAGATATTGGGGAGGTAGAATTGAGAAGACTTAATAAAACAAGGGTTGTAGCAGCAAGCACCCTAGCATCCCCAGGGTGGCTGCTAGCACAGGGTCTTTGATCCATTTTACTAAAGGAAAGCAAATCAAAAGGGGTTAACAATTTTACTTTAATCAAACATACATGTATGGAGAGAGAGCCTATACACACACATACAAATATGTATATATGTATATGTATATATATATATGTGTGTATATGTATATATGTGCATATATATATATAATTTAATTAGTTCAGGGGAAAAAGTCATCACCCTGAATTTCAGAGAACAAACAGAAATTACAAGCAGAAATAATACCATAAAGACCAACAGACAGGGCTTCTAACCACCAGATAATACAGAGTTTCCAGAGAGAGAAGCAGCAACATCTGGGTTTTTAAAACCCGGGGGCTCTTTAACAGCTACCCAGAGTCTCTCTGGCTACATCACTCAAACATTCTTCCCATGAATAAGCCCCAAAGCAAAATGCTAACCTCAGAGTATATATATACCTTTTCATGGTCAGAGGACATCACAACCCTCGTGACCTATGGCCTAATTACAAAGTAACAAAAGATGTGCACTTTCCTGAAGAATAAGCATTGCCTACTCAAGCTCCTCTTGTTAGACTCCACATAAGACCTATTAAGAGACAGGGAAAATCTTCAAATTCCCTTACCATTACAAGGGACAAAAGAGAGTGAGCATTCAGCATGAGTCTGAGGATTTAAACCTGGATGATTAGAAGATATTGCCACCCTCCACAAAAATGAGATTGTTGGCAAGCAAAATGGGATGGTGTTTTGGACCAAGTGCCCACTGGTCCTCACTTCAGAGTTGGGGACTGATAAGATTAAGCCAAAAGCATGAACAACAAAACTGAGACTCTTTTACTCCTACTAACAGATGGTATTTGCTCAGTGCTTTAAGGTTTAGAAAGCATTTTATCAAATATCTTCTTTTATCCTGACAGTAACCCTGGTAGATAAGTATTAGTATCCCCATTTTACAGACAAGAAAACTGAGTCAGACAGAGGTCAACTGACTTGTTCAGTGTCATGCAGATGGTAAATGCCTAAGTCCATATTTGAACTCAGATCTTCCTGACTCCAGGTCTAGCACTCTGTCCATTGTATCATCTAGTTGCCTCTAATCCAGAACTGTATTCACTGTACCACCTGGTCACCTATATAAATATAGAAAGAAAAGATGCAGATTATTAAGAACACAGACTACATTGATAAGCAGTCTCTCTATCTCCCTCTTCCCAGTGGAGATACTGTTGAGTCAGGAGTCTGTACCTGATGAGGAGTAAAGAGTCTGAAGAGCTAGTCTGAAGAGTCAGCTTACATGGGTTTCTCACACTACCATTGTTGAAACAGGATTCTAATTTGGCACTTGAATAGACTGACTGACTGACTCTCTCTCTCTCTCTCTGTATTTACATATAGATGTCTGTATGTGTGTATGTATGTATATATATATATATATATATATATATATATATATGTGTGTGTGTGTGGATATGCTTGTGTATGTGAGTATGTATGGGTGTATACACACACACACACACAATATTTTTTTTCTTATAGATCTACCTATATCCTCATTCAGGATTCTAAGACTAGTCTTGATTCAAATTTCTAGCATATGACTACAGGTTACATACATGCCTTGAATCTCTAATTGCACCATGCATACTAGTTGTCCTTCTAAATCCCAAGGCTTTGGAAGGTACCCACCCCAAGAGATGTTTTGGCAAAGATCTTGAATTTCATTTTGGACATGCTGCGTTTGACATGTTTGTGGAACCTCTAGCTGGAAATGTCTAGTAGGTAATTTGTGGTTCGGGGTTAGAGCACAGGAGAGATTCTCGATATGTAGGGATTGGATATAAAAATTGGGCATTCTCAATACATAGGAGGAAATCAGGAACACAAGCCTCTCATGTCTCACTTTTACCTAAGACTGCACAACAATTCCAATTTGTAATCCAGAACCCAACCTTAGGGATTTCCTTTACTATTCATTACTGCTCCAAGCTGACATTTCACAATGCTGGCTTTTAAGAATTGGTAGAATTCCAGAGACTACAAAAATCTAACCTCAAAATTCTGTCGTGGGGATTTTTTTCCCCCAACTAGGCCCTCCACATCGAAAACCAGGGCAGCACTACCCTGATCTCCCCTTGAGTGGTTTCATATTTCAGAGCAAATGACTCCAACAGCATTAAAGGTAGCAGGTGAAAAATGTTGAGATTAAGTGAGTTGAGCCCTGCTTGGAATAAGCAATATTCCAAAACTGACTGCTTGGGTTTTTGATACAGCCAGTGGATAAAAAAGAATAGGAGTGCTACATGTATTCATTCCATGGCCCATTGCCATTTTAAGCACTTGTCAAAAATCTCCCGTGAAGCTTTCTCTGGTGTCCTGCTATTGTGATAAGGATTCCAATAAACACATTGGGTTTAGACAGATTTTTTAGAATTGATTCACCTCCCTCTCCCTCACCACACACACACACACACACACACACACACACACACACACACACACACGAGTACAGGGCTAGTTATGATATCTCCCTTTGGGCTCAAGCCATGGGATCACTTCCAACAATCAATCAACAAGTATTTATTAAGTACTTACCATGTACTAGGACTACTATATATCCAAGATGTACTTGCTTGGCACACAAGTACAATGAAGCCATCTTCCAATGGTACTTCTACTTGATACTTCATCCACTAAGTCTCCTTGGATAGAGTCCAGTGTGAACCTTCCTTCACTAAATGTTCATATAAAGAATATTATGGTCAGATTCCAATGTCTTTTTCATTTCTCCCTCTTTACCTAATGTACTTCTTGTTATAAGATTTAGGTATCCTAGAATGACAGGATTATATACTCTTTGTAATATAAACATGTACCTCGAGCAGAAAATTTCACCCATTTTTAATTGATTAAATTCTTCAAGCACATTTTCTTTCTTTCTTTTTTTTTTTTTATCCAGAAAATCTGGAAAGTAGTTTTGGCATATAGTTAACTAATTTGCAGAACAAATATCCAATTAGTAAATTTTGGCAGGTTTTCCTTTTTGGACACTTTGTAGATGAGTGGAATATTTTCATATCCTCCAACACTTCATTTCTGTAAGCATATCTACCCACATATCTCAAGTCTCCAATCCAAGCTAGAATCTGAGCAGGGAAGGAACTGTCATTAGACATCAGATGTGTAGATAAGATGAAAGGAAATTCTTTTCTCTCACACAATCTGTATCATATTTTAAAGAAAATTAGTCCCTTTGTCAATCATGATTTGAAAGATGTCATTCTACCTTTGAAACTTCTTTCTGTTCATTCTAAAAATAATCATGAATGGCATAAGTGATGTCACACAGCCTGAGTTAAAAGATCATGTCTAATAAAAGTGTCATTTGTCTCCTAAGTCAGGGTAGTCCACTTAAGGTCCAAGAAGTCAGATTTCAAATACATCTTCCTATTTTCACATTTTTCTTGGACCTGAAAGAGACAGATGGTATCATTATTGGATCCCATTCTTTGTGTCAGTATTTCCTCCATAAACTTTTTATGATGGATATAGTAATTTGCACATAAAAATTCATCACTGATTAAAAAGTTGATGACTAACATCTTTGACTAACATGATGTTATGCTTTCTCATATACTTTGTGTGCCTGTATGTGCGTGTGTGTGTGTGTGTGTGTGAGTGAGTGTGTGTACAGGTGTGTGTGTTTATATGTGTAAAAAAGCTTGGTGATGTGGATTGAGAGCTGTCTTTGAAACAAGACGATCTAGTGTCAAGTCTTACATCTGATGTATACTACCTGGTAACACTTGCGTGTCATTTTAGCCTAAGGTATAGCTACCTATATTGGCAGAAGGAGTTTCCTTATGTAGGAGTTCCCTGTGCCCATGAAATCTCTGATCAGTTCCTATCCAAAAGTTCTCATTTGTGAAGTTGTCAATGAGAGGATTTATACCTCAGAAATCAACAAAACCAGCAAATCAGGGACTAATTTATAATTTTGTTGGTTGTCTAAACTTAAGAAAGTTATGAAAAAATGTTAAGAATGCAGATCAAATTGAGAAATATGTTGTCTATATGGGTTTGACTTTGTTTGCCAGAGAGAGCCAGTTGTTAAGCTTTTCCAGTATATCTCTGGTTGCCACCATTCTACAGTGAGGAGAACTACATAAAGAAAGCCCCATTGCTCCACATGTCTGCCTACTGGTAACATGTGCTCTGTTCTGACTTTGCTCTCATTTCCTCCTGACACTGATGTGGCCCAGAGCTTTACTCCGTAGGCCAGGATCATCACAATGCTTTCAGATATTGCTGTTTCCTCATTTGATGAGTCATTTTTCTTAAGCGTTTCTGTCATTCTAGGAGAACAAACAAGCCCAGCAGAAGCTGGGGCAGTGCAGGAGTGATCCTAGGCAGGAACCTCCAGTGTTTATATCTTCAGCAGACCATCAAATGCAAGCAGGCTTCTGCTCAGAGGAACATGCCTCCAGGAGAACAGAAGCAGAGAAGCATGCCTTCCTCAGCAGAGAGATTGGCACTAGACTTTCAAATCACAATGATTGGGCCCTTGAGGGCCACAGCCCAGCACCCTCACAGCTATTAGGCATAGACTTTGTGGCAATCAAGGGCTCTGACCCTGGTCATGTTCTCTTTGTTTTTGTCACCACATCCACAGATTCACATGCTGATGGCAGGCTCTAGGATCACTTTATAAGTCTTTATATTTGGTTTGGTTCAGCAATGATTTCTGATTGAAAATACACACATATAACAGAATATAATATGGCATATTATATATTATACTATACTATGCTGTACTAGATGATATTATACAATACTACATTACATATTATGTTATAGATGTTATGGTTTAATTAATCAGTCATGTCTGATTCTTTGTGACCCTCTTTGGAGTTTTCTTGGCAAAGATTGCAAACTGATTTGCCATGTCCTTCTCTAACTCATTTTATAAAAGAAGAGAGTTAGGCAAATAAAGCTAAGTGACTTCCCCAGGATCGAACAGCTAGTAAGCACCAGAAGCTAGATTTGAACTCAGGTCCTTCTGAGTTTAGGGCCAGCACTCAATCCACTGCATCACCTAGCTACTCTTCATATTATATTTATTATATCATATCATATTGTATTGTATTGTATCGTATCATACTATATTGTATTATATTGTATGGTATGGTATAATATGATATGATATAATATGGTATGATATCATATCATATTATATCATGTTATATCATATCAAAGTATAGTATAGCATGGTATGGTATGGTATGGTATGGTATCTCATTATATCTTGTTATATTGTTACATTATGTTATGTCATGTCATATCATGTAATATTATATATATATATATATTTTATGCCTGTTTCTATATTTATAGATGCATATTTGTATCTAGACAATATAAATATGTATGCATTGTATTTATAAGCATATATGTACGCATAACATGAATGCTTATGTTTAGACACATGGCTGCATACATTGTGTGTAGATATGTGAAAACAGAGTATGATGGATATATTTCAGGGGTGTGTTGATAAATGCTTAACAACTAGCTGTCCAGAAGTTTTACACACACATACCAAACTTTTAAAGTTTAATCTGTGTTATTAACACGTTTCCTTTACTTTCTAAAGTCTACACAGTGGATGAAGACGTGATTTGCAGCAATTACTAATTTGCAAGGTTGTGGTTAGGTCGAGCAGTGTATAGAATACTAGGCTTGGAGTCAAGACCTGAGTTCAAAAGTGACCTTACTAGCTAGTGCTTACTGTGACCCTTGACAAGTCACCTAACCTTGTTTGCCTCAGTTTCGTCATCTGTAAAATGAACCAGAGAAGGAAATGACAAACCACTCCTATATGTTTGCCAAGAAAACCCCAAATGGGGTCATGAAGAGTCAGATATAACTGAAATGACTCATCAGCAACAATAATAACAAAAACACTGCAAATGCTCACTTTAAAAATTTAAACCACCAGGCTTTGCAAGCCAGTTCGAGCTGGGTCCAGTAGTATATGAGCAAATACATGTATTTACACACATACTGATATATATACACATACCTGTACATGTAATACATGATCTCTGTGTGTGTGCATGTGTGCGTGTGTGTGTGTGCGCGCACAGAGTGTCCCAAATATGTTAGTGCATTTTCATTTTTAGTAGGTGAAAAGTGCACTTAGATTCTGAGACATGTTATTTATTCTATATGTGAATTTCCTGTGATCCATACGACATTTCTTTATTTCCTGAGTCAAACTATAATGAATATTAATTGATATATTAATATGTAAATTGACTGTTAATTAATCAGTGTTCCATTTAGCGTCAAGAGAATGATGTTTCTACACCTTGCTGACCTCAAAAGAAAGGTTGTAAAATCACAGAAGGTCAGAAGGCTCCTCCTCGAAGGCAGTTAGGTGGGCCTATACTAAGCAAGAATCTTCTCTACAAAATCCCTCTAGAGTTATTTTCTTACCTCTGCTTGAATACCTCCAGTGATATGTGTCCTGGCATAACCTCCCGGGACCTAAATTTCCTCATATATAAAATGTGGGTAGATTATAAGAGGGGACCAATGGTCCCATATAGTAATAATATCTATTCCATATAATCTAGGCTATTTTTTTCCTAAAAAGGCAATGAAATCATCCTTAAGCCTTAATTAGTACTGGTAACTAATTCTCATTGTTGTAGCTAAACCCCAATATTCAATGCATTGAGCTCACGGCAAATTCAGAGGAGAGAGAAACTGCTCCCACATGAACCAATGTTGTATCCTGGTTGTATACTTCCTATGCTATTGCTGAGTATGTTCTTTTCATAAAATATTATGAAGAATATGACTGCCATATTTCATTCCAAAACGTAGCATAGACCAGCAGATGCTCCTGCATCAGGTTTTGCCAAGAACAGATTCTTGATGGATCTAGCTCTGTGTTCTCATAATCCTATGAACTAATTGCTAGGAAGTCTAGTCAACACTTTGACACTTATCACTGTTAACATTTTATTTTCCTCCCATCCAACTTAAAATCTGTCACTATAATTTTCAACTATTAGTCTCTGTAATGCCTTCAGGGTCCAACTAAAAAAACGTCCAGTCACTCTTCTTTATTTCAACTTTTAAAATGCTTGAAGATAGTTATCTTTCCTTGCTCCCTCAAATGCTAAACCTCCTCCTTTCCAATCTAAATATCCTCAATTCCTTTAGTTACTATTCCTATCAATTGAAATTGCCCAGGTTATATTGGTAATGAGCAGATCTTATCATATCACTCCCCTTTTCAATAACCTCCAATGGATGCCTATTACCTCTATGGTTTTAAATTAACAAATAAAACAAAACAAAAATTCTTCCTCTATTTGGGAACCCTTCACAAGTTGTCTTCAACCTACTTTTCCTTGCTTATTACATATTATTCTCCTTAACACACTTTATAACCCAGACAATATGATCTCATTGTTCCTCATATAGAGATTCCGTTCTCCTTCTCTATACTTCACACAAACTCTCTCTCATACTTGGAATGTATACCTCACCTCACTTTTATCTTAGAACTCCAAGTTTCCTTCACAGTTCAACTCAGATGCAACTTTCTCTGTGAGGCTTTGCCTTAGCTCCCTCCTTACTAGTAGCTTTTCCCTAAATTACTTTGTCTTTGTTTTATATTCATCACGTTTGTGCTGTTAGGCAGGGGTGTTATAGTGAATGTTTAACACCTGGCTGGGGGGAAGGGCCGGCAGTATTTAAGTTCACTTACTTAAGTATAAACCAAGCCCTGATTTGTAAACTTATACACTTGAGCATTTTAAAGTGCAAAATTAAGTGGTAGTTTTTATTATTAATGTCTCCTTCATGTAATGCACTGTCCAAAGTACTGTGAATCAAAAGACAAAACTGAAAGAGCCTTTGACCTCAAGTGTCTCTCATAGTAATGGGTGAGGAAGTGCATATGTATGGGTAGATACAATAGATACTTGAAGTACATACAAGGTAACCTTAGAGGAGAAAGTATTAAGCAGATACATATGTCAAGAAAATTGTTGTGTTTGTCCTTCATTCTCTTTTTTTTTTAATTTATTTTTTATTTACTCATTTACTTTTAATTTACAAGATTCAGTTCCACAATCTCTTGGGTTTCAGATTTTCTCCCCTCCCTTCCTCCCCCCCCCATGGTGGCATGCAATCATGTATAGGATCTGTAAATA
>CM053592.1:9498673-9516304 GCA_028646515.1 Pseudochirops corinnae
GAATCTAGAATCTAAAGTTCTATAATCAAATGTTAAAAATATATATGTATGTGTATATACAATTATTATTCTTATTATTATTAACTACATCCAATGGGAATTTGAGATACACAGGCACTGTGGTTGGGAGATCCATCCTGCCCTACCGAAAAGTCAGAGGGGTGATGGGGGAAGACATAGGAGAGAATAGATTGGGGGAGGGGGGGATACACTGGGATGGCTGTTTTGAGGCAGTGAGTAGAGAAAAGATGGGGAGAAAATATGTAACTCAAAATCTTGTGGAAATGAATAATGTAAACTAAAATAAAATTTAAAAAAATAATAAAAAAAATTAAAAAAACAAAGAAATACCAATATTTCTTCTGTTAGAAATGCTTTGGTGCAGATGGTGTCAAACACAAACATACATACTATAGTGCCAAGCAAAGGCAACTTCCAAGGTTCATATTACCAGCATAGTAAACCCCATTTATTCAGCAAACATTCACAGAACAGAAAAAGTCAAAATACAGTGTAACTTGTTCCTTTAGCAAGTTCTCAATTCAAACCAGGTACTACTCCACCCCTAGACAATACATTCATTTAGTCAGTCAAAAGTCTTCTCAAATGGAGATTAGTCTCCAATCATAAACAAAGTACATTCATTTGATCAATCACTCAAAGGCTTCCCACCCCTGAATCTCAAAGGAGCAGGAGAATGCGAAAGGCCATTCACCTTTAAGTTACAAGGTTAAGCTCAGCATTGAATGCCCAAGAAAGGGCCTTCTTACGTCTTCACTTCAGGCAAGCCCTCAGCAATCTCAGTTCCTGGGGATACAAAGCTCAAGGAAGCCATAGCCAGTGTCCTCATCAAGTCACCCTCTGCCTGTAGAACAGTTCCAGAACCCCTGAAAACATCAGCAAGCCCCTCTTCCAGGATTTTGTGTAGGTACCACAAGAGAATCCTCCTTCAGGGCTTCTGAACCAATAGCCAGGTTCCAGGACCTCTACAACAGCAGCACTGTCCTTCACCATCAGGTGAATCTGGCAAAACTACATCAAAACAGACAGACAAAATACCAGCATCACAGCCATGCCTCCTCAGTCCTTGGCAGTTCTGGGTGGCAGTTCCAGGTGGCAGTTCCAATGGGCTCTCAGCAGTCTTTCTCTCAGCAACTCAGGCTCCACAATACTGGATGCTGCTCTCCAAAAGTCCTTCTGGCCTTCTCTAGGCTTGGGCCTCTCTCTCAATTCATGGCTCCTCCCAGTCCAGCCCTCTCTCTTCACATCACAAGTCCATCCCACAAGTGGGATTCACAAGCTCTGGGTTTTAACACTCAACCCCAAAACCAAGCCAATACAGGGGCATCTCCAAATTCCATTACCAATATACATACATACATATATGTATATATAGATATATATTGTGTGTATATACATACACTTAGAATACTTAGACTCCAGAAAGTCTATCCAATAGTGAAAGAGTTGACAAACATAATGCCTATGGCCCAGTGATTTTGAAAAGGAGATGGGAACTCTCAGTATGGAATTCTGAAAAGTCATTTTTGAGTTTGGTGGCGTATAAGCCAACTAATAAATCAGTAAAACAGAAGCAAAATAAGGGGAAAAACTTTGATTTTGTTTTAACCATTCTGAATCAAATAACTCTTCAACAGTATCTAAAAGCATATAAAAACATTTTTTGGACCTGCAAAGCAGTATATGCTATGGCCATTGCCATACTGAGATGGCTGGGGGGAAAGGTGGAGCTATCTAGGAATACTCCTATTAACAGGCATCCAACACCACTATTGCAGAAGTAGCTTGAGAAAATTATTTAAAATCTGCAGAAGAATGTGGGAGTCATGTACAGTGAGAATTTGAAGAGGGTCTCATCCGACTAAAAGGTATATCTATCTCTCTGTCTATATCTATAGATGTTGATACATATAGATAAAGATAGATACATTTATATATCTATCTCTATCTATATATGGAGAGAGAGAGAGAGAGAGAGAGAGAGAGAGAGAGAGAACTAGGTGGTGCAGTAGATAGAGGGCTGGGCTTGGAGTCAGAAAGACTCAGCTTCATGACTTCAAATCTGATCTCAGATACTAGCCATAGCTCTGCTCAAGTCACTTAACCCTGTTTGCCTCAATTTCCTCATCTGTAAAATGAGATGGAGAAGGAAATGCCAACTACTCCCATATTTTTGCCAAAAAAAAAACCCAAATGGGGTCACAGAGTCAGACAGGACTGAAAAACAATTGAACTACAAGTTTATTACCAAAGGATAAGAATACTTGTGATCCTTTTATATACAGAGAAATTTTATGTTTTCTTTATATGAAGCACACATGGTCTTCATCCCTCCAAAAGCATCTACAAATAAATAAAAGGATAAACACAAACATATATTCCCATGTACATGTGTGTATATACACACATGCATGTGAACATATATTTATGCAATCGATACACATGTTATACATGTCTATACATATATGCACACAGATCACATGCATGTTCTCTGTGTGCATATGTAAATGTACATTTATGTCCATGTACATTTATGTGTATCTATAGGTATGTGTGTATATGTGTGTGTATGGATATATGTGTGTGTATATTTATATGTGCACACACATAGATGAATGGATGGAAGAACAAAGAAGGATGTGCCTAGACCTACCAAGTGTGCCAAAAGCAACTCATCATAAATTTGGTAATTAATCACACCAAGACAACTCAGAGCACCATAATATTTGTACCACTTTTAACAACTATCTCTAAGCCTAGGACTCAGTTCCACATGTGTTTTAGTCAAGTATTGAAGATAGATGAAGTAGCTCAAAGTACAGTGTAAAATGCTAGAGAATTTTGCATCTTCATGGAAAATCATTTTATTTAGATTGTTCACCAACACAATAATACTACAAAGAGCTGCTAGACTATGTGACAATTTCCAAGGAGACTTTCAAGTTAACTACTTCTCTACTCAACTTTAAAATCTCTTGTCATGACTTTGAATAGAACTGAATATGGTTTTCCACTCCAAGAGGGAATGGTACCCAAGTACCATATTAATTGAATGATGGGCATACATGGCATCAAGCTGTAAAACTCCACCAAAAATAATATTTAATATCTATTTCTTTTCATGGATTTATGCCCAATGATATAAATATGTTCATTTACATTTAATAAAAATTTTAATGTGTGCTAAAGAACAAAAGAAACTTGACTTTAAACTCTAACCCAGTGTACAAATTGAATCAATGTATAAAGGCAATACTTGCACAGATTTTGGTCTTCCAGGCAAGATATCAAGTATAAGGCTATAAAGGGAAAAGCTAAGGCTACACGTTATAAAAAGAAAACATGAGCCATTTTCACCTATTTAATACCAGTCTTATTCTATAATTTTGGCATTGTAAAATGGACAACAATGGACCTAGAATATGTCCCCCCCAAAATTACAGAGTGTTAATGACACCCAAGGCTCATCATCCCAAGGAAACTTTAGACAGAGTAAGCCTTCTTCATCCAAAAGGAACAAGAAGATTGATAGTTTTTTTTTATTCAGAGCATATGTTAAACAGGTTACAGAAATACTTTGGAAATAAAGCTAACTCAGTATACATCCGGTAAGTACTAGAGCAGTATTCAAATACAGGGGTCTCTCAACTCAGATTTCAGCAGTGTAGCCACTATTCCCAAGCTATGTCTCATACACTTACAGAATCACAGAGTTTGAAAGGTAGAAGGGATCTTAGCAACATCTAACCCACCCCATGTCTGGAATCCTTTCACAAAATGATTATTCATCACCTACCTGAAGATCTATAATGTGGAAATCTTGACACTGGATGTTGTTAATGTTTTTCTAATGCTGCTATCCATAAAACATTTTATACACACACACATACATACAAATGTGTATGTACGGGTATATATATCTATATCTATATATCACTTACATATAACTATATATAGCATATATCTATATATATAATATGTATGATACAATACCTATATATGAAATAGATATTTAGATTGGAGGGATGGATGGATGGATGGATGGATGGATGGATAGACAGAAAGACAGACAGACTGTGAGAGTAGATTTATCACTGATAGTTTTCCAGTTACAGTACAATTTATTTGTTGAATTCACAATGATATTTTTTGAGGATCATATTTGTAATAGAGAAGTTTGTTATCTGTCATTTTCTAAAAGATATTTACTATCTGATGCATAATTTTGGTCACCAAATCACGTTTATCTAGGCAGTCAGTAAGTGCCAAATTTTTACCACCAGCAACAATGAATTGCATAATTTTCATCATTCCTTTGAAAAAAAAAGCATTTATCTTCACAGTCTCCATGAGACTTCTTTAAGTTCTAATGAAGGAGCCTGATCATGGATTGCCACCACACACCATCCATCTGTATAAACAAATTTGCACAACTTAGCTATTTATTCAACAATTCTGCGTTGACACATTGTTACTTGAGTTCATCATAGAGATGTCACCCATGGAGGGCCTTTTTATTCTGTACTTTGATCTTTACTTTTTTACAAGCTTCACTTGGAGATAAATGACTACCAGTCACATTTTTAAAATAGTGGTGTATTTCTGTTGTTAGCAGTCATTGTTTTGTGAAGTGAAGTCTGTTCACTGCAAAGTTATTTATGCAACATTTTAAGTTATGCTCTGAAACATCTATCATTATTCTTCTTCCTTTCTGATACAGAAGTCTTCATCTTCCAAAAGCTTTCTTGGGATGATGAATGCTATGTTTAGACATTGTATGATTTGAGGAGTAGTAGATTGGATACCTTCTAGCTCCATTGTTGCTTATTTTACCATTTAAAAAGTACAGAGACAAATATTACATAGCTTATAACTGCACATGATGACCTGACTCCAGCCACCTTATTACAAATTATTGTTTCATGTAGTCTACACCCTAGTCAAACCATTTTTTATGATACTTCTTCATATATAATATGTCATTTCTTATTACCAGGGCTTTGCATCGATTATCTGTCCCTCATGCCTTAAATATATTTCTTCCTTTCTCTGAATCTTAGAATCTCTTTCTTCTGGCAAATTCAATTCAAGTGCTTCCTACTGCATAAATCCTTATATGAATAAAATAAAATATATTTTTTACATATTTGACACAAACTTATATGTGTATATGTTTTCTCTTGATTGAATATAAGCCTCTTCCCTGCCTTTCCTTGCCCTCCTGTTTTTTTTTTCTTTTTATATAATCAATATCCACGTAGTGGCACCAGAGGCAGCTGGAGTCACAGGGGATGGAGCACTGGACCTGGAATTGGGAAGTCCTGAATTCAAGTCCCTCCTCAAACACTTCCAAGCTGTAGCACTGGGCAAGCCACTTAATCTCTGTTTGCTTCCCTTTCTCAAACTATAAAATGCACCCATTTCCCATGATCACTGCAAGGATGAAATGAGATATATTTGCAAGGCAAGCATTTAACATAGTGCCTGACACATCATAAACTCTCTATCTCTTTCCATCATTTAAATATATATAATCAGCACTGAGTCTAGGGCCTGCTACATAATAGATCTCGTTGATCTCTCTGGGGTATACAACACATATACAGGTAAGGAAATGTGAGTAGTACATAATCATTTCCAAAGACAGCAAGTACTAACCCCTTGGTGGGTGAAGTACTAAACCTTTGCCTTGGGTAGCCAGTGGCATCAGAGCCGTGCTTTGAGGGAAACTGCAGATTGTGAGGCAAAGTGAGTAGCCCTTCCAATATTCACATCATAATCTACATATTCCTTTCTTTAATATTTGTCCATGTCCTTCCACAAATACTCCAGTGGACTAGGACCATCCATTATGATGGGAATCTCCTTCCAGTCAATGTTATGTGGATGCCAATAAAACCCACCCATCACTTGTGCTTCACTATTGTTACACTGAACAGCTAGGTAGTGCAGTGGATAGAGCCAGGCTTAAAGTAAGGAAGACAAGAGTTCAAATTCAGCCTCAGACACTTACTAGTTGCATGGCCCTGGGCAAATCACTCAACCTATTTTGCCTCAGTTCCCTCATTTGTAAAATGAGCTGGAGAAGAACTTAGCAAACCACTTCAATATCTTCAACAAGAAGACCCCCAAAGGAGTGATGAAGAGTTGAATATGACTGAACAACAATAGCAACAACATTGCTATATGGCAGACAATGGAAGTAGTATGGAAGAAAAGTAAGAGAAGTGGAATCCTCCAGAATGTAGGGAGGGCAGAAAATAGCAGGCCAAACCAAGCCAAGTCAACAAGCTATTTGTTAAGAACCTGCCACCTGCAAAACACTGTGCTAACCTCTTGGTATACAAAGAAAGTAAAAACAGAAACAAAAACAAACAAAGCCCAGAGAAGTCAGGTGGCAGAGTTCTAGACATGGGGAAATACCAGAGACAATGTCCAGAGTGAGGAGATTGGATATTGTATGTACAAGAAACAGCAACGAGGCCAGTGTCTTCAGATCATAGAGCCCTTGGAGGGGAGTCAGGCGTCTGGTGATTAGAAAGGTAGGAAGGGACTAGGTTATGAAGGGCTCTGAACGCCAAAAGTGGAATTTTCTCTTTGATTCTGGGAGTAATAGGAGCCCTGGAGTTTACTCAATATAAGCATAATAAGGTAAGATCTGCACTTCAGGCAGATCACTTTGGCAACTCAGAAGATGTGCTGGAATGGGGAGAGACTGGAGGGAGAGAATCCTACAAGCAGGAGATTGCAATAGTCCAGGTATGAGATGAGGAGGGCATGCATCAGGTTGGTGGCAGTGTCAGATGTTACAGTGGCAGTGAGAGATGTTACAAAGATAAAATCGACTGAATTTGGTTACAGATTGACCGGGGCAAGGGAGGGGGAGGAGCTAAAGATGACACCGAGGTTGACAGTGCCTGCTCTCATCTCTTACATCCTAATTACTATTGGTATAGATGTGTCTAACTCTTCATGGAGTTTTCTTGGCAAAGATACTGGAGTGCTTAACCAGTTCACTCTCCAACTCATCTATTATATGAGGAAACTAAGACAAACAGGGTTAAGTGACTTGCCCAGGGTCACAACCTAGTAAGTATCTGAGGCTGGATTTGAACTCACATCTTCCTAATTCCATGGCCAGCACTCTACCCACTGCTCCATTTAGCTGCCCCTACATTCCACTGAGGGAAAATCATCCATATACAGATGGAAGCATACTGTTTTTTACTTTCTCTTTTTATTTTTTAATTTTTTACTTTTTTCTTACACCAAATGACTGATGTGGAAATGTTTTACATGGTTGCATATATATAACCTTAATCAGATTGCTTACTCTCTTAGGCAGGGGGAGGGAGGGAAGAATAGAATTGGAACTCAAAACTTTTTAAGAAAAATGTTTAAAATTGTTTTAACATGTAATTGGAAAAAATATTATTTAAAACAAAGGAAACTAAAAAGTGGGGAGGGATGGAGGTAATTGAGAAAGTCAGGAGTATAGCCTGGAAAGGAATGAAACATTGATGACCTGGGTATTCTCTTTAAATGGACGGTCTTGGGGAGCCATCTCATCAGAGGAAAAGGCCATAGGGTCTGAGAGTATTTTCTATATGAGAATTCTTGGAGTGAGCAACCATGATGAAAAGGTTTCTGGGGCATGGCAACGAAAATCCAGAGAGTAGCCTGGAGATTATTGAGGCACATGCCACAGAATAGCATCTTCCGAAGTAAGCAGGGCATTATTTATTCTAAAACCTTTCTATTTGTTTTTCCTGTGTTATTTGAATTTATCCTTGTTCTCCATTCCCACCCCACCCCCACTCATCCTAACCTAGGTCTGTACAAAATGATGCTGAGAATAAGCAAAAAGCATTGATGTAAACCACCTACGGGTCAGAATTCCATTAATAATGGAGCCATTGTACTCTCCCTGTGTGGTCTGCCATCCTTAGGTATCGCAGCTGTGAAAACAGTCTACTTTCCCTGTGGTTAGATACCTATCTGGAAGCAAGGAATCATGGCAGAAGTGAGCTTCCTGGCATATAGGGAGACCAGAAAATGTACTGGGGTGTGCTGCTTCTTAATGCAACTAGGAACACCTCACCTTTCCAAATCCACCCTTTAACACACACCTGGAAGATTTGTTCTTTTATTTTCCTCAAAGACATTTTCTCTTTAAGCATTTTTCAAACCACATGCACACTGTCTTATGTTTTCTACTTTAAGTACATACTTTCTGGGTCTTAAGACTCCAGTGATACAATTTACAACATGGGAAAATGACAAGTAATAAGCATAATCCCCCCTCATATAAGAGCCCTCCATGAAGAGCTCTATTTCTAAGGCTCTGCTGTTAGAGGCATCATTACAGGGTAATCTGGCATTTTGTTTTAATCAAATATCCTTTCCATTTTTATACACCCAGGGTATGAGCTTGTGCTAGGATGGAAATATTAGAAAATCAAAACGTGCACATTGGCACTTTTTAAAGTAAGAAAAATCCAAAGTACTCTCCAAGAAAGTACAAAAAGATGACTTGAGCCAAGTCATTTAGAAGAAAAAATGACAATATCTAATGTTGCTGCCCCTGGGGTTTGGGATCATAGAATTTTTGATCATATAACCACAGATTTTGATTGTCCCTTTGAGCTCATATGTTCCAACTTCTCATTTTATAGATAATTATGTAATAATAATACAGCTAATTATATAAATATAGAGACCTAGAGAAATAAAGTGTCCCACCCAAGGACCTATAAGGATTTAGCAACAGTTCCAGGATTCAAATTCTCTTACTCTGACTCTAAATACACAATTCTTCATTCTAACACTTCTCAATCTTTGGAATTGTTCACTATGACTGAACATATTTCTTACACTAGAATTTCTCTCAATGCCAGTGCCTTCTCATCCTGGAACATCACTCTGCCATGCTGGTGTCTTTCTCTCATTAGTGAATCCCTTCTGGGTGGGCTTTATGTGGGACAAATTCAGGTCAACAATGCTTCATTCCTGTCCTCTGCTGTGGTTCTGATTCTTCAGAGTTTTCCTCCATCCTCCCAATGTGGGTAGCTTCTCTCACCATCCTCACTTTTATGTTACCTTTTGTGTGTTTTCTTCTCCCTTTAGAATGTAAGCTTCTTGAAGGCAGGAACTCTTTTTGATTATATTTGTAACCTCAGCATTTAACATAGTGCCTGGCACATAAAAAAGGCTTGATAAATGCTTACTGTCTTGCTTTCATGTAGACTTTTGGAGTAAGAAATAATTTAAAATAACAACAATAATAATAATCGACATTTGTGCATTGGATTACATTTATTTAAAAATAAATATTTTTTTGCTTCCTTTTGGATTTTAATCATAAGTTCCAGGTATTTTTCTCTACTCCCCCTCTGCTTAATTGTCATTTTCTTTGTTCCTCTCCAAGGACAAATTCGCAATGTAGCTTTGAGGGAGAGCTACTAGACACCCACATCTGAAGCCTTAAAAGGGAATATGAATTAGTCTCAAGCCCAGAAAACATTTTTGGAAGAGCTCAAGGATTTTAAAAGCAAAATTAAAGAGATAGAATAAAAAATGACCAATTATTTTAAAAATACAATTGGCAAGATGGGAAAAAAAAAATTCATTGAAGAGAATAACTCCTTAAAAAAATACAATTACCCAATTAGAGAAGGGAGCTCATAACTGGAGAAAGTAAATCCTTGAAAGTAAAATCTGACCAAATGGAAAAGGAGGTTCAAAAACTGATGAAAACTATTATTTAAAAAATAGAATAAGACAAGTTGAAGATAATGACTCTATGAGGCATCAAGAATCAGTCAAACAAAATCTTAAAAAATGAAAAAAAAATAGAAGAAAATGTAAAACATCCCACTGGCAAAACAACTGACCTGGAAGATAGATCCAAGAAAAAAGAATCTAAGAATCATTGGTCTAACAGCAAGCCATGATGAAAAAAGGAGCCTAGACAGCATCTTCTGAGAAATAATAATTAAATAAAATGCCCTGAGGTCCTAGAAACAGGGAGTAAAATAGTTATCAAAAGAATCCATTGATCGCCTCCTGAAAGAGATCTCAAATTGAAAACTCCAAGGAATATTGTAGCCAAATCCTAGAATTATCTGGTCAAGGAGAAAATATTGTAAGCAGCCAGAAAAGAACAATTCAAATATCATGGAACTACAGTCAGAATCACACAGGACTTTGCACCTTCTACACGAAAAGATCGGAGGGATTGGAATACGATATTTTGTAAGGCAAAGGATCAACTACCCAACTAAACTGAGCATAATCTTTTAGGAAAGAAGATGGTCATTCAATAAAATAAGGAACTTCCCAAACTTCCTGATGAAAAGGCAAGAATTTGATGGAAAATTTGATCTTTAAATATCTGACCCAAGAGAGATGTAAAAAATAAACAGGGAAAAAAATAAACACACATACAAAAAAACAAAACAAAAAAATCCTTGTTATTCAATAAGAGCAAACTGTCTACATCCCTATTTGGGAGGATGATACCTGTTAATCTTTAGAACTGTATAAGTATTACTTCACTTAAAAAGGATATACATAGATAGAAGGTATGGGTATAAATTAACTGATGTGATGATAAAAACCTAATTAAGGGGTACAAAAGGATTATAATGGAAGAAGAGGAAGGGAGGAGGCAGAAAAGGATAAATTTTGTCACAAGAAGAGGATCACATGTCTTATAGTACAAGGAAAGAAGGGAGGGAAATTAGCATTGTATGAACTTTACAGTCATTGGTTTCACTTCAAGGAGGGAATAATATACTCAGTTAAGTATAGGAATTTAACATGAAGAGACACGAGAACTTATAGTAGAGGGAAAGAGGGGAGGGAGGAGAGCATTGTTTGAGATTTACTCTTATCAGATTTGGTTCAAGGAGAGAACAGCATACTTTGTTAAGTGTAGAAATCTAATGTGCCCTAAAGATAGTATGAGGGAAAAGGGAAAAGAAAAGAGGGGGTGGTTAGAAGAAAGGGGAAAAGTAATAAGGGAAAAGGTAGGTAAAGGGAGGGGAACTGATAGGGAGGCAAAATTGAGGGAGACAGTGGTCAAAGGCAAAACCCTTTTGAGAAGAGGAAGGCAGAAGGGAGAAATAAAAGCATAAATGGGGGAGGGAATAGGATGGAGAGAAAGACGCAGATAGTAATCATAACTGTGAATGTGAATGGGATGAGCTCTTTCATAAAATGGAGACAGATAGCAGAATGGATTAAAAACCATAATCTTACAATATGCTGTTTACAAGAAACACTTCTGACAAAGGAGGATACATATAGAGAAAGACTGTAGTAGAATGTATTATGCTTAAGCTAAAGTAAAAACTCAGGGGTAGCAATCATAATCTCATACTAAGCAAAAGCAAAAATAGATCGAATTAAAAGAGATAAGGAAGGAAACTATATCTTGCTAAAAGGTACTACTGACAATGAAGTGATATCATTACTAAATATGTATACACCAAGTGGTATAGTAGCCAAATTCATAGACAAGTTAAGGGAGTTAGAGGAAGAAATAGCAAAACTATACTAGTGGGGGAACCTAACCCTCCCTCCCCCCCCGAACTTGATAAATTTAACCACAAAGTAAACAAGAAAGAAGTTAAGGAGGTGAATAGAACTTTAGAGAAGGTAGATATGACAGACCTCTGGAGAAAGCTTAATGAGGATAAAAAGGAATGTACATTCTTTTCAGTGGTACATGACACATACACAAAAATTGGCCATGTACTAGGGCATAAAAACTCCATAATTCAGTGCAGAAAAGCAGAAATATTAAATGCATCATTCTCAGATCATGATGCTATAAAAATCATCTGCAAAAAAGGGCCATGGAAAGATAGACTAAAAACTAATTGAAAACTAAATAATTTAAACCTAAAGAATGAGTGAAATCATAGAGACAATCAGTAACTTCATTCAAGAGAATGACAATAATGAGACAACATACCAAAATTTATGAGATGGAGGGAAAGCAGTTCTTAGGGGAAGTTTTATGTCTCTGAATGCTTACGTGAAAAAAAATAGAGAAAAAAAGAGATCAATGAATTGGACAAGCAGCTGAAAAAGCTAGAAAAAGGAAAAAAATGAAAATCCTCAATTAAACACTAAATTAGAAATACTAAAAACCAAAGGAGAGATTAATAAAATTAAAATTAAGAAAACTATTGAACTATTGAAAAAACTAAGAGCTGGTTTTATTTAAAAAACGAACAAACCCACCACACAATAAATTTGGTAAACCTTTAGTCAAATTGATTAAGAGAAAGAAGAAAATCAAATTACCAGTATCAAAAATAAAAAGGGGAAGAGAGCTACTGGACCAGTAAAACCTGCTACACTCAGCAGGATTGTACTCAAATATATACAGGGAGATATGCAGAGCTATAGACTCCAAATCATTGCAGATACAGATAGTCATCTGAGGAAGGAAGTAGTTTCAAGGAGAATAACCTAGCCTGCAGTAGAGAAGAAAATCAGACTACGAAAATAGGTATCACCAGGAAAAGCAGTTGAGCAAAAAAACAGGGATAATGTACCCAAGGGTAACTGAATAAGGACCCTACAAAAGGAGAAGGGACTTTCAGGACTTACAGATATTAGAAATTGTGGTTTTCCTTTGCCACTCATATATCTTACATGTGTGTCTTTTACTCTTAAATTGAAACCCTTTCTTCTCATGGGATCTATATATTGGTTGAAATGTATGCTCCATATTTATCAGTTCAAAGTTTTTTTTTTATTATTTTCTTAAACTATTGCTATTGTGAAAATATTTGAATGAATGCCTTTAATAAAAGCTAATTGAGGCTATTGGCTAATTGTTAATGGGAAGTATATCGATGGAGGATTCATGATCTAAAGTATTAGGATTGCAGATGCATAGGTTTACAACCAGACTCCAACATACAAAACACAAGTATAAGAATACATTGAGGTAGTAGCCCAGAGTAAGTGTCAAATTTGTAAAATAGCAAACTAGTTAAGCAAAAACAAATAATTTTATCTCATTAGAAATAATTATAATTGGCTGATCTTTGCGTGCCAAGGTGTTCCAGCACATTATTCTTTGTTTGCCTTACTTCTCTATTGATTTTTTTTAGAAATGGGAAAAAAAAAATTAGGAGTTGTTCATATGATCACCCCTGAACCTATGAATGAATGTGATGTCATTCCATTTTACATATTCAAAACCTGAGACTCACAGAGGTTGAATGGTCCATCTAAAGTCCCAAACATGGCAAATAATAAAACAGCACTTTATATAGTAGTAAAAAGTGAAAAAAATAGATGTCCATCAAGTGGGAAATAGATAAATCAGCTGCGGCATATGAATGAAAAGGCATATTATTGTTCTTTAAGAGGAAATACATATACTAAATATAGAGAAGTATGGGAAGATAGTTATGGACTGAGTTAAAGTGAAGCAAGCAGATTCAGGGAAAGAATACACATGATTATAGCAACATAAATGGGAAGAACAGTAGCAGTAAAACAATCAAAACACTGTAAAATTTGAAAGACCAAGAGAACATATGAGAAGGTAGATCCCTTCCTTTTTTGTAAAGGTCAGGGACTATATAGGTACAGAGCATGATGGGTATCAGACTTTCAGTACATCTACATTCAATACATTTTATTGAGAAAATGAGATTGATTTGGTCTGTGGTTTATTCCTACACATGCATAATGCAACAGTACTCTGGTGTGGTGCTACAGTGGGTCTCCTCAAGAAAGAGGGATATAAGTACCTTCTGTTCCTCTTTCGATTTTGACTTGCTTTTCCAACCTGCTCCCACAGTGGCAAGTATAAGTTCCCAGAGAGAGACCACCACCACACTCTCAGAGTCATAGCGGTAACCCTGTTGAGAGGAAATACATTTCCCTTATATATCCTCTAGTTCTTGAGACAGCATACAATATGTTTTCTCTCCATACTACCAGCCAGTCACAATAATGACACTTTGAACATAACCATCTACTTAATGATAAGGCAGAAAGAAAGAATAATATTATAGATACAAATATGTTCAATCAAATGTATAAGGAATAAAAATGTATCACCACACAAATAAAACCCAGATCACACTCTTCCACCAATGCTCTCAATAGATATAGTGAAGAAGGGATACATACTTTTAGGAACCTAGAAGCAGCTGACATGACACAGAAAAATTCATGAGTTCAAGATAATTCCTAAGTCTAGACTGCAGGCTTAAATGTCTATGAACAGCTGTGTCTTATGAAAATGTTTCTCTGCTCACTGCTTGTCTTTTGATTCTTCAGTTGAGGAAATTCTCTTTTCTATTTGAACATAACCTATTAAAGTTCTTTTCAAATAAATAATCACTTTTTATGAAAAACTTCACCTTTTTCCAAAGCTGGGTGGTGGTCAAGAATATTGGAACTCTTAGCTAATGAAATTAATTCGTGACAGTAGCCAATCAGGAATCATTCAATCGACACCTTCTTTCTTCTCAAAGCATCGTACTACCTCAGTTTCAACATGGGAACAAATTGTTAGACATCTTGTATCCTCCTCCTCTTTCTCCTGTTTCTTCTCTTTTTGTTCTTTGTCATAAAGGAAAACTGGGAGGAAGGTGGGAATTGGATCCATTGGGAAATAGAGGTGATATAAAAATTAAAGACACCATAAATTTTGTTTTAAAGATGAAAGTGATTATAGGATTTTATAAATAATGGACATTAACCACAGAAGCATAGGAACTCTGAGTTGGAAGCTATGTCAGAGACTGTTCTCCTCTATAAGATTCCCAAAAGAGCTCACCCAGGGATAGCTTCAAAACTTCAGGTAAAAGATTATCCACCACATCCTCAAAAACTCTTAGCTAAAAAACAAATTGTGCTTTTCCTTACAAGAAACCCACATTTGCCTGTTTCTAATTTCCATGCATTGCCCTTAGTTTTACTCTCTGTTGTTAAGCAGAGGAAATGTTAAACTATAGATATTAAATTGCTGATGTAGCAGAAAATCGTTTTCTTTGATTGTGAGTTTATGATAGCTTCATCTCTTCCTTGGCTGAGGAAAAAAAAAAAAAACTCACAGGATATTTAGCAACTCAGCTCCTCTTGCAAGGCAGCCAGCCCAGTCACAGACTTGTTATCTAAACAACTTACACTTAAAAATATAAACTTAACAAATGAAATGCAAAATACTTTTTTTGACATTAGGGCTCACATGGGCACATCTAGTACACCATGGATGTACACTCCATAAAACTAGACAGAGTCTTCTATTCTCTTGACTTTATCTTCCCTCATTTGAAAAATGAGAACAATAATACTTAAAACTATAGCTTGGGTTTTCTGAGATCCAGGAAGATTCATGAAGACCTCACATGATCTTAGAGACTTTGGAGAATCAAAAGTCCTCCAGAATTGTGGGGTGGGGGGAAGGATATAGCTAGGTCACATCCTTCTCCATAATCCCAAGTGTTCTATGTTCTTTTTCCTTAAAAGCCCTTCTCAGGCTTTTGAGTGTACACAAATGGACAGGAGAACAAAAATTGCAGTACTAAATCTCATACATGCTCATCCATTGGCCAAACCCCATACTTGCCCATCTCTTATTATGGTATTTCTCCCCAAGAAAACCTGAAGCTGAGCATTGGAATCCAGACCTCTTCAGTAAGTATGCCTATTAAAACCTCTAAACAATGATGGATCTTTCCTGTTTGCTTTTGAATTTTCAGTCGCTTAAGACAGACACTGTTCTCTATCCTCTTTGGACCTTGAATCACAAAAATATACATTTCCTCTGGAAAATATCTTTTTTTCCCCCCTGCACCCATAGTTTATTCATGCAGGGAAGGATTTATGTAGGTTTTAGTTATGTTAGGCTGTGTGTGTGTGTGTGTGTGTGTGTGTGTGTCTATCTGTGTCAATGAGCTTTTGTGAGCTTGTATATTTCTTTTGGATTAGTAGTATAAACAAGAGATCATGAAATGATTAAAAATATATAGTCCTCCCTGGATGTGATGATGATGTTAGGCTAACCATAAAGAAAAAAATCCAGATCCGTTTCAGAATAGAGACATGTTCTTCAGGGTTTTTACAAATATTTAAATTCTATAGCCTTTCTTTGGAATTAAAAAGGGGGTAGGGGTGGATTGAAAAGGATGTACATGGCAGAAAAATATCAATATCCTTTATTAAAAGATAAAAGTATAAATTTTATTCTAGAGTGACTGAATGGAATCCCCCTCCCTTCAGGGTTTACATGCTGACATTCAAATGGGTGCAGAAATGCTCCTTAATATAGGATAAAAACACCAGCTTAAATGTCACAACAACAATCTGAAACCTAAGCACGGAATTTCAGGCAGTTGGTTTAAGAGTCACATCCTTTTACTCTCCAAGATTTCACTTATATTTTCAAGATGTTATGACAATGATAAACTGTGAACACCTGGCAAGCCATCATTGTTGATGACAGATGGCTGCATAAATTTAAAATATATATCTTCTCAATAGGAAAGGCAATTAGACTTTAGGAGAGCTGTGGAAGGGTGTGTATTTTTGCCCTTTTTGGAGGGTTGAACTCATGGGACTGAACACAAACTTGACTCAGATTGGATTAATAAGATATCTTCTTCATTTCAGATTTTGAAGGCCCTTCAAAACATTTTTAGGTTTTTAATCATAGTTGCTGAAAAAATAGCCTAATGTAAAAATAACTCAAATCATTAGGATATATATATATATGTATATATATGCACACACACATATATGCTTACACATACACATACATACACATATACACAAACATAAATATATACACATACATACACATATGTACTTTATATATATGTACACACACACTCATAAAGACTTTTGGGCAAATTCTAAAACTGGAACATTTTTGGTATTCCATATCAATTAAGTGATGTCTGTATTAATGTTATAACCCAGGAAGAGCTTTCAACTATCCTCTTTCTGTTCTATTCAGAGTTTATTCAGACGTTCTAATATGAATTTCTGGCAAACCAAACAGGCAACATAAAAGTAATTGGCATTTTCTGGTTTGAATTGTCCTTGGATCGTAGGATTTTGGAGTGAAAGGGACTGGCCCCAAGAATCACATAATCCAACTGTGTAATTTTACAGATGAAATTATTGAAGTTCAAAGAGCTTGACTAATGTAAAGGAATGACATTAGCAGATACACTTATAACATTTAAATGTTGTTAAAGGGACAGCATATTAAAGATCATGTACACTTTTATTTCATAGCATTTTACTTAATAGTAGATTTAAGAGGTGATAATGAATACTGTAAGAAGTTTCTTAAAATCATAGTATCGTAGGACTTAGAAGGAAAAGGGACTTTGGACATAGCAAATTTTGCTTTTGTTTTTTCTTTTTTTTTTTAAATTTTATTATAGTTTGCATCATTCATTTCCACAAGATTTTGAGTTACATATTTTCTCCCCTTCTTTCCCCTACCCACCACCCCAAAACAGCCATCCCAGTGTGTCCCCCCTCCCCCAGTCTATTCTCTCCTATGTCACTTTTCGGTAGGGCAGGATGGATCTCCCAACCACAGTGCCTGTGTATCTC
>CM053592.1:9516804-9551927 GCA_028646515.1 Pseudochirops corinnae
ATTCTTCTCCTCATTGGCTTTTTGGGCCTCTTTTGTCATTTGAGTTAATCTATTTTTTAGGGTGTTGATTTCTTCAGTCAGATTGCTGACTCTCTTTTCATGATTTTCTTTCAACATTCTTATTTCTCTTCCCAATTTTTCTTCCACTTCTCTGATTTGGTTTTCAAAATCCTTTTTCAGCTCATCTCTAGCTTTAAGGCAATCTTCATGTTTATTTGAAGCCCCTGGTGGGGGAGCTCTGGCTGCACTGTCCTCCCTTTCTCTGCCTTGGTATTTCTTTTCCCCAAGGAAGGAATCTAGGGTTTGGTTGCTGTTCTTACTTTGCTTCTTATGCTTATTCTTATTTATGGTTGGTCAGTCCATGGTTTTTTTGTTTGTTTGTTTTTTTGTTTTTTAATCTCTGTGGAACTCTGCTTCCAGAGGGGAAAGCTCTGTCCCAAATTGCTGGGGTCCTCCCAGTTGCCGTAGCTCTCAGGGAGGTGCTGGGTCCCTCTCCCACTTCTGGCTTACTGAATCAAAAAGGACCACAGGACCAAAGCCCAAGACTGTGATCCGGATCCAGGCCGTTCAACGCGAGTGCACTTGGTCTCTGAATGATTGCTTGGTCCCCCTGCAGTCTGCAGGCCAAAGACATGGAAGCTGCAATGCGGAGGCAGGTGCAGAACCTCTGCCTTTTTGCTTCTCAGCCCTGGAGGCATTTCAGCCAGACTACTTTTCTCCCACGACCTCGCAATCCCTGCTGACCTAGTTCCAAACACTGCTGCAGCTGCCACCAATCTGCTCACCCGAAGCTCCTCTTGTCCTGCCACCCCCAGGGCTTAGCCAGGGCTTCAGGCCAGGCTGGTTTCAGTTCACAGTGCTCATATGGTTCCTCATAGCTGAGCTGACTTTAGTGGAAAGTATATTTGTGTGCATTTTGGAGTTCTAGGATTAGTTTAGAGTCATATTTTATGGGTATTTGGGGGTGGCTATGTGAGAACTGCGATATGTTGCTGCTCCTATGCCACCATCTTGGCTCCACCCCCCAATATTGGTATTTCTGATTTATTCTGGTATGTGTTGATTTTTGTGGTACCAGAACGTGAAGGAATTCCAATAATCTCATTGTCCTTGGGGTCATGCTACAGCCCTATGCTGCTCATTTCTATTCTACTATACAGTCATAGTTACATCACACTGATCAAGTAGCTAACCTAATCAGTGGTTTTCCAAAGCTCCATTGGGACCAGTACTGTATCGGAACCAAACTAAGCTCTGAACATACTCCCCCAGAGACCAGGGTAGTATACAGGAGGGCATATGTATATCCCTAATTAATTGGGGGGTGGGTGGGGGGGATAAATATGTATTCTTGTTTTTGCTATAATTTTGAAATCAATATCTCTGGAATTGTTGTCCTAGTAACTGATCTCTAATGATGGGGGAAGCACAATCATAGGGCTTCAGTAGGTACTATCAGAAAAGAGAAATACTCCAACCCTATCAAATTCCTCTCTGGAATCCTAAGGGGTAATATAGCCTACATGACTCTGGGAAAGTGGGCCAGGATACAAAATATATACCATAGGATATTCAAATATTAGATGATATTTTGGTGGGAGAAATACTAGCACCTAAGAAAACACTCTAAGTGGCAGTGCTTCCCTCCAAAGCCCTCTCCACCCCATTATACTTGAGTTATGTGCTGAAGGAAATTAGGAAGTTCAAGAGATACAAGTTGAGAATGAGGTGCATTCTAGGCATGCCAGATGAACTGTATGGCACCATGGAGCTGAGAAATGGAGAAAAAGAAGGATGGCCAGTTTGATGAGATTATACAAGTCAAAAAGTGGAATAATGCATATTCATTTTTGAAATGAAGGTTGGAGTCAGGTTGTATAAAGCTAGAAATATCAGGGAAGTTTGTATTTGATGTTAGAGGTAATAGAGACACAGTGGAATTTTTGAACATATTGGAATGTCACAATCAGATTGATGCTTCAAGAAAATCACTTTGACAACTCTAAGGACAGGGGATTGAAGAGAGGAGGCTGAGTCCATGAGATAAAGTAAGAGATTGTTGTAATAAACTAAGCAAGAAGTGATGAAATACTCGATTATAGTGGTGGTTGTGTGAGGACAGTGAAGGGGGAAGATCTGAGAGATTTTGTCAAGAAGGAACCAGTAAACCTTGGCGACTAATTGGATGCATATGGTGAGGGAGACTGAGGAATTGTGAGTAACTATAAGGTTTCCAACCCAGTGACAAGAAGGATGATGATGTCTGTAACAGGAATAATGAAATTTAGAAGAGGGGAAAAAGTTTGAGTGGAAAATGAGAAAAAAATATATATACACATGTATATATTTATGTATATGTATGTATGTATATTGTGTGTATAGAAAATACACACATACACATGTTTCAATGTCTATTATATATTCAAGCCACCTACAATTTAGCAGATCTTTGAAAGTTACTTTAAGCAGAAAATAAATATTCTCTCTAAGGCTAACTTGATTATGGTGATGAGTCTCTATAAACTATTGAATACATTTTAGCTTGGTAGGACCTACTAGAACTTATTTCAATGGCACAGACATCCAGAACCTGAAGTCACCTTCTCTTTTTGAGGAACAGAACTTTGGTGGAGATTGTAAGAAATATTAAGGGGGGGGGAGTTTCATATTTCTTAATCCCCTAGACTTCAGAACATCTTCAGTAATCTCCCAGATTTTTGCAGTTTACCAACCATGCAGGAAACATAAGCAGCATTAAAAGCCAGACATTCTGCATATTTCAGGCAGGTAGGAGGTGTAGGGCCTTAACTATTAGTAGACTCCGTTTCAATGTGGAGTAGTAGGCACAAAGTCTGGTATCCTCTCCTCGTCTTACTCTCCCAAGACCTTGTTATGTTCTCAGAAGGAAACCAAAACAAGACCTATCCGTTTACAATTGAGGAAACTGAGGCAAGCAGAGGTTAAATGACTTCTTAGGATCACATGGTTAGTAAATGTTTGAGCCTGGGCTTGAACTCAAGCCTTCCTGACTCCAAGTCCAGGACTCTATCCATTGTGCCACTCTGTTGCCTGGTCCCAGCTATCTGCCTATTTAGAACTTAATGAGGATGAGTTTTTAAGTCCCCCACCAAAACTGATTCTTGGTTTGTTTGTTTGGAGGGGGCGGGATTTGGAGACAGAGACAGACTACTTTAGGTTGAAACCATTCCTTTCTTTTGAGTCTCTACACAGAGGGAATAGCCATTGAGGAATTATATGGTTAATTAACAGAGAGAAAAGTGGAGCTGATTTATACTCAGTGGAAGCTGTGTGCGTACGCTTTCTGGCATTTACCAGTGTCAGTCTTAGAGACATAATCAATCCATCAGTCACCAAGCATTTGCTAAGCCTCTAAGTGGCAGATACACATGCTTTCACCCATGAAGAAGCCCTATGAGAGAATGGGGCCACGTGGCTCCTATATAGAGCGTGAAGGCATTTGTTGGACAATTCTGATTTTCTGGAGATGTCTTGAAACAATCTTCTGGAGAAAGGAGAGGGAGAGAACCTTGACAGTGCCAGGGTCTTGGTAAAAAAAAAGACTGTAGACTTTGGATCAGGAGTTGCTGCAAGGTACTAAGTATGGTGGAGCTAAAACCTGGCCTTGGCCATCCATTCTTATTATGAGTTATTCAGATGGTGAGAAAGCTTTCCTTTCTAGCCACTCCAAGTTGATTTGCCTTCTGGTGAAATCCACGTCCTTGAGGCAGAAGTGACAGTAGCAAAATAGGCAACCAGAACTTAGCATTCACCAGGCCCTCTCTACTTTCCTACCATTCTGCTCCAAGAAGGCTGCCTTTAGCATTCCCTTCTGGAAACACCAAACTGAAAGAAACAATTCTTTAGACTTGAGTTCTGTATAGGGGCCTGAGACAAAGGTGGGACTCATTGGAAAAAGGAAAAAAATCATACTCATTGTTTATGATTTATTGTGACTGTTTCAAGTTGTTTTTTCTTTCTGCGTAGGATGAAATGAAGACTGTTGAATAGCTGATAACTATTTTTACCCTGAATATTTAGATGGAAACTGAGTATATTTCATCTGCATCTATAGAGACCAATACATAAGTAAAATTCTAACTTATTGTAGGTGAAGGAAGTAGTGCCATAAAATGAGCCAAAGAGATGTAATTTTTGGAGAAATTCCCAAGGTTAGATTCAATTTAAGACAATACTGGTGATTCAGGTTCTGGGCTACTAGATGTATAGCCTTGGAGGATAGAGCTCAGAGGAGGGAAGGATTCCCTTGCCTTCCTTCAAGTGGCAGCTACATATCTGCCTTCTACAGGAAACTTTCCCAATCCTTCTTAATTATAGCGTTTCCTCTCTGTTAACCATTTCCTATTTATCCTGTATGGGGTGTGTGGGGTGATGAGAAAACTATCACTTCTGGTATGAAGGCTTACTAAACCCTTTTCAGGGCTGCTCATTCACCTTTGGTGTCCATCCAATTCACCCAATTCTCACCTGTGGCTCCAGGATGCTGTAGCATGCACAGGAGTCATAGACTGGTAAAAACCCTCTTGGCAGACAGGCTAAACCAGGTCAAGGGTGATCAACAGGCCTTGAACCCATAGATGAGTTAGGGGGAAGTCTACCCCAAGCATGTGAAGACTTTCCCCAGCAGAATGGGTGGATGAGAAGAATTTGTTTCAACAGCCAAGAAGGCGGCTAAAGCCGGTACTGTGGAGTGCTTAGATCCTGGGCAGACATCAAAGATGCCAAGGTCACCTGCTGTACCCTGGGCCATCATCAGTCATCCTATCTTTTGACTTGCCACTGGATTTCAATGACTCTAAGAAGCAGTAAGGCTGATGAGGAAACTCTGCCTTGCTTAAATTTAATTCACACACAAGTAAAGACATCACTCTATGATGTCATTGGTCCTCTTAAAAACAAAGGACACGACACCAGATACTTGTTTGCTTGTTGCCTCCCCCATCAGACTGTGAGCTTCTTAAGGGCACAGATAAGCCTTTGCCTTGCCTTCTATCCCCAGGACGTAGCACAGTACCTCACACATAGTAGGTATTTAATAAATGCTCCTTGACTGACAGATGGAGACACTATTTAGTTTTCTGCAGTAGCACAAGAATGAAATATTAAAGACTTCTTCTAGAGCTGGAGCAGTAGGAATGTGTAAGAAGGAAAGGATCTAAATACTTAATGTGAAATGTAATTTTCATGCAATTATATGGTTAAAATCCCCTTCTAGATATTATCTACCCCACCCCCCATGTGTAATCCTGTTCTGCACCTGCATCTAATATAGTCTTAGAGGTCTCCTGAGAGAATAATTCCTCATCTCTCCTCAGCATCAAGTTAATAAGCTTTTCCTTCCTTCTAATGAGTATTTCTACTGCTAAGACCATGTTTAGCCCCTCCTGTCTTTTGTAATGGGACATAATAGCCAGTTGTTCTAATAACATTCACAATCATATGTATAAAATAAGTATAACATTTCTTCCCTGCCTGAAGACAAGGAAAAACATGGTGATCCCTTTAGGCCTCTTTCAGCTCCATTCCTTGATGATGTAAGAATTGTTCAGTGCTTTTTAATGGTGTTAGTAAACCTTGCCCAGGAGTAATATATTCCTATAAAAATGTACATTTATTTCACATCCTCTCTATATTGTAGATACAATTAGAGATGAAGACAGGTTTATAGGACTTCATTGTCTACTAAGCCAGTTCATGATGTTATAGCCTAGCATTTATTAAGCTAAATTACGTAAAACGGCCATTTCTAGAAGTCACATTTCATATATAGTACGTATAATATATTTACATTCCCCTTCCTGCAGGGAAGTTGTCATGGAGACTTGGTAGAATGGGTGTACTTGCTGGAATTCACAAAGCCACTTACCCCGAGTTTCCCAAATTTCTGGGGGCTTTTGACCTTTAAAAGGACTTGCTCCTGCCAAGAGGCTATGAGGGCCATCAGCAGACAGAGAAGGTGGAGACACTCTTTCCTCACTGATTTCCAACTGTGCTCTTTCTTTGTTTCTCCTGCCAAAGTAGAGGAAATCAGGGCACTGATCCCTGCCTCTGACAAAAAGTGGGGAACACATACACAGCCAAGTCTTCAGGGTGTGGTGGAGGATGCTTTGAGGTAGGGAAAGAGAAGCAGGCAAGGAGAAGCACTCAGAGGAACTACCGGCTCTCTTTGTTAAGCTATGAGTCAGTCAGTCAGAAAGCATTTCTAATGTGTGGACTTTCTACCAGACACTGTGCTAAGCTCTAGGGATGTGGAAAAAAAAAAAAGGCAAAAGATAGTCCTTGTCTTCGTGGAGCTCATCATCTAATGAGGGAGACAATATGTAAACAATTGTGTACAACCAAGTCATATATATGATAAATCAGAAATAGTCTACAGAGGATCAGGACTAGAAATGTGAGGGATTAGGAAAGGGACCTTGTAGAGGTGAGCCCATAGCTGGGATATGAAAGAAGTCAGAGAATCCAGGAAGGAGAGATGAGGAGGGAGAACATTCCAAGTATGGGGTGTGTGTGCATGTATGTGTGTGCATGTGTGTGTGTGTGTGTGTGTGTGTGTGTGTGTGAAGGGGTGATTAGAAGACTTTTTGCAATGTTAACTATGAGAGTCATAACTCAGACTATTTGTGAACCCAATAAAAACTCAGTAAATTCAAAAGCAATGCTGGTGAAAGATGGAGGTTGGTATGTTTGTTAAGGTAATCACACTTCACAACTTGGGAACAACAGCATAAATGGAATGCTGCTTATTTTATTATCATAGAATCATAGAATTATTATTCCCACCAGAATAGAAGGATATAAACTGCTTTGATGAAAAGACTAAGGTGATCCTTCATAGTATGTGGCTTTCAAAACTATCCTTGTCAATGTTTCCATCTGAATTGCCTTCTCTTCTGTATATTAAGGAAGAAGAAAACAGCATGGTTTCAAAGGCACTCTTCCTCTCCCTTCACTTTCTCCTCATCTTCTTCCACCTTATCCCCTTCTTTCTCCTCCACCTCCCTATGACTGGAATTTCAGGATCTATCACAGGTTTAATTCTGTCATTGGTCGTCATGGAAGCTTTTGACTAGTTCTCCTGTCCATTATGACCATCATCCCACTCTGCCTATGGCTCAACATAACTATGCTGAATTAAGTGTGATCAGCACACACACACACACACACACACACACACACACACACACACACTTCTATCTATCTATCTGTCTATCTATCTATCTGTATGTATGTATCTCCCACTGTAGTTCATAACTCAGCAGACTCAATAGGTTAACTTCATGATGGCTGATATTAGAAACGGCATGTACCGCCATACCTGACTCTTTTTTTTTTTTTCCATAGATATTGCTTGCATCACTCTCCCTTTCTACACCTTTGGGGGAAGAAATACTGTTATTAATAAACCTAGTGAAGCAAAGCAAACTCACCCATTGACTATGTCCAGAAATGTCTAAACACTTTTCTGTCAGGAGCGTGGTAATATGCATTATCATCAGTCCTCTGGGGTTGTATCTGGTTGTTGCTTTGATTAGAGTTCTTGTCTTTCAAAGTTGTTTTTCTTTACCACATTAGTGGTTTTGTATAAATTGTTCTCTTCGTTGTGCTCATTTTACTCTGTATCAGTTCATGCAATTCTTCCCTGGATTCTCTGAAATTGTATCTTTCATTACTTTGCATAGCACAATAACATTTCATTGCATTCATATATTTCATGTAGGTATGAAATGTGTATACAATGTAACATATACACCATAATTTATCAAGATTTTTCTTAATTAATGGGTACACCCTTTAGTTTTCGGTGTTTTTTATATATTAGAAAAATGTGATGTCATAAATGGGTTTTGTCATGTGTGTTCTTTTTTCTCTTCTGTTGATTTTTTTGGTGGTGGGTATCAGCGAATAATGGTATCACTGGACCAAATGTTTTGCACATTTTAATGATTTATTTCAAATCAGGAATGATTGAAAATCTTTTCTTCCATATTTTTTTTTCATTGTAGTAGTATACTTAGTTTTTCAGAGCAAGCTTTTCTTTGTGGTAATCCTATATTCTTTGGCTTTTGGAATATGTTCCAAAATTTTTTTTTAATAGAAGAAGCTGCCAGGTTTTGTGTGATGATGACTTATTCCTTGGTAGTTGAACTGCTTTCTGCCTGCTTCGTCTTGGGAACTCTGAATTTCAACTACAACAATCTTGTGACTTTTCCTTTAGCTCTGTCTCTCAGGAAATGAGCAGTATACTCAGTCTATTCTCCCTTTCATTATTTTCTTCCTCTCATAGATCTAAGCAGTTTTCACTAATAATTTCTGGAAAAATAGCATCCAGGCTTTTTTCTCACATATTTTTCAGGGGTTCTCAGAAGATTATTGTTGCATCATCTCTCCAAGTTTTCTAGACAAATCATTTCACATAAAGGCTCCTGGCATTCTACAGACCATGCAGTCACAAAGACTCAGACACAGGCAAACAACTGAATAACAACAAGATATCTTACATATTATCCTATTTCTTATTCTTAATTTAATCTTCTTGTTTTTCATAGAATCATTGATTTCTGATTGACCTCGTCTAATTTTCAGGGAGTCCATTTGTTGGGTAAGGTTTTTTCCTCCATAATCTGATCTAAGTTATGTATTTTCTGTCCAGTTTTTTCCCCCGCAATGGCTTCACTTTGTTACTTCAGGGAGTGAGGGTTAGTCCTTTGCTTCACTTCTTCCAGATAATAATGTAGCCCTTATAGAAAATCCATTTTCTACCTTTCTATCTCTGCTTGCAGTTGTTTTAAAGTTACTCTTTCCTTGTAGATTGGATTTTACAGTGTTTCTAGGTGTATAATACTTCCTTAGAGGTCAATATCTTCTGTTTACTTATGTTTTCCCTTTTTTTTTGGAGGGGAAAGGCAGGGCAATTGGGGTTAAGTGACTTGCCCAAGGTCACATGGCTAGTAAGTATTAAGTGTCTGAGATTAGATTTGAACCCAGGTCCTCCTGACTCCAGGGCTGGTGCTCTATTCACTACACCAACTAGTTGCCCCATGTTTACTTATATTTTCAACCTTAGTTTCTGAACTGAGGACTTGTGGCAAGTTCAGATTCTGCCTTCAGTATGCTTTAGGGTGGGGTTTTCAGCCATGAATGATCTCAATGTTGGTCACTGATTCTAAGCTGACCTCCCTCACCTGGGATATGTCTACCATAAGGGCTGGTAGGCTTTAGTCATCCCCCTATTCCCCAACCCTTCTTCTTCTAAATCTTTGAGTTTCAGACTACTTACCTTCTAGATAGTCCTGAGACTTAAGACCCTCAAGACATAGTATTATGCACCTCAGAACCCTTGAGCCTTGGGTGCCCCATTCTAATATCCTCATTGGTTGTTTTTGCTCAGTCTCAGTTTTAAGACCTGTTTTGTGGGTTTCTGATCATCTTGAGTATTGCTCCAAGGAGGCCCCAAATCCTTGTCCCTTTGAATACAAAGTTTTGCATGCTGAATGTGTTTCTTGGCTTTCTCTGGTCACTTTAAGAGGCAACACCTTATATGCCTGCGTTGGCCACATTTTTATTCCAGGCTCATTTGCCATTGCAGTGGGCTTCTGGCTGAATTTTTGTGCTGTGTTAGGGTGGATAAGATCATTTAATTGAGATTTTCATTGGCTTTCTTGATTATTATTTGGTCTGGTACCATTTTTAGCTTTGAATAGAACAGATATGTGGCAGCCAGGGATCTTTGCTCTGTCCTTCACCATTTTCACTGAGAGTACCTAGACATCTTCCATGCCACAACCCTGGGTAAGGCATATATCACTCTGGAATGATACTTATGATTAAGTTTCTGTAGGTAACTTTTAAAGTTCCATCTTAGAGGGAAGTTTTCCAAAGCTTCTCTCTGAAAATCTAAAGGAGTTGAAGCAGAATGTGCGTGGTACTCAACACCACATCCCACTCATTTAGCAAAAATACTCTAATTCTTAAACTGAACACCTTCTTCAGATGACCCTTCATTTCTCAGGAATAGGAGTATCACCATAATTGAAAAATCCTAGATGTTCAAGCTACCTTGCAGTTGGAGGACTGAGTGTTTATTGCATCCACTCTGTCACTCTTGATCTCTACCATTTTTTATGAGTCTCTGCAATAGTTTGAAAAAAAGATTGTCAGTGTCCAGCTGACAAATCCCAACTCACCACACAAAATACTTTGAAAGGACTAGTCAATCAATACTGACCCTCCAGAGAAATCCGCCAGGTCAAGACATGCCAAAGTTAAATTGATCATTTTACCTGGTGATTCCCTCATTTCCCCAGAGACCTTCAAAGTGCCATTAATGAAACCCAAATATGGAAAGGCTTTTCTTCTTTGTTGACACAAGTCCAGCCCTTGATGAAGTTGTAGAAATATGACTGAAAGTGCTCTTCTTAAAAAAAAACAAACTGAAACACAAAGTCTCCACAGGAATCTTAGTGCTTGCAAGTTCAGATTCTCATGATACTTTCAAAAGGAACTTTTCCAGTTGAAAAGTCCCAAATGTTCATGAATTTTTATCGCAGAATCACAGAATTTCATATGCTATCCTACTGTTCACAAGGGATCCATTGGGTAGGTTTTAAATGACTTCAACCATATTTACCAGCATATGCAGTTTCTCAAAATAAGAAATCAAATACGCTTCATTTAAAAAATGGATCATAGAAACAGACTATAATATTCTTAATGAAAAATAAATAAGCATGTTTAATTAACAGCATTAACCCTGAGTCTACATGACATCAAACATGAATGAAAATAGGCCATTTTTAATATTTTGAATATCACCAGTTAATCTTTATGTTTAATCCAATCGTTTTATCACATGCATTTTAGGTCATACATTAGTTAAGTGTGAAATGTAGTAAAGTGGAAATAGTGCTGCTTTAGGAGGCAGAGGAGGAGGATTTCAATTCTTGTTCTGCTGCTTACTACTTGTGTAGTAAGTCAGTTCACTTTTCTAGACCTTGGTTTCCTCATTTATTAAATTTAAGGATCATGCTAGAGACAGCCAAAGTTCCTTCCAGCTCTAAATCACATCCCTCATTTGCATGGTGATAGATGGCAACTCCTTCTCTCTCTTTATGACATGAAAAGCCTTAAAAATAAGTGTTAATCTGATATCATGACCAGGCTTAGGATCTAAAGCACTATAGGTATAACAAGTGCCTCAATGGCTTCAGAGTTCAAGTCTATAAATACATACAAAATCTATACATCATAACCTTATAGAGCTGCCTGAGGCTTGGAAGAGCTACATGATTAGGAAGGCAATGAATCTATGCCAAGGCCTTCCTGATTTCAAAGATCGGCTCTTTAAACTCTGACATTCTAATTTCCTACCAGGTGCATAAGTGGGTTTTGTTCATTCATTCAATTACTGCTCTGCACTTTTTTTATGCACTTAGCATTAGACCAGGCATTGTGGAAGACACAGAAGAAATACAGAACCATGTCTTTGCCCCCAAGAGCTTACAAATTCTTTGGAATAGGACACACATTCTTATCCCCAAAGTCTTTTTTTCTCTCATACAGCTATATCAGCCTTAGAATGGTTCCAAAAGCTGTATGAAAGTGTTTGGTGAAAGGCCAAGTCAACATCTTCTCATTTAAATGATAGTACAATACTATAGGAAGGGCACTAGCTCTGGAGTCCAGGTTCTGGGTTCAAATGCTGTCTCTGACATCATCTATGTGGTTTGGGGTAAGGCATTTAACTCTCAGATCTCATTTTCCCCATCTCTACAATGAAGAGTGAGAAGGATGAACTATGAGGTCTCTTAACTCTAGATCTATGAAATTGTTCAAAGACACTTTTCAGGGGTACCTCTGTATTCAACTAGTTCTATATTGAAGGTTAAAAAATTAGGGTGGGTTAGAAAGAATGAAGGAAAGGAGCCAAGACAATTATTGTAGTATGTGGCAAACCTTGATTTATGTATGTATGTATGTATGTATAATAA
This sequence comes from Pseudochirops corinnae, assembly GCA_028646515.1. NCBI lineage: Eukaryota > Metazoa > Chordata > Mammalia > Diprotodontia > Pseudocheiridae > Pseudochirops > Pseudochirops corinnae. The sequence continues at coordinate 9,528,834 of CM053592.1, forward strand.
TATGTATGTATGTATAATATGTATGTATAAAATAATATGTATAATATGTATAATAATATTATATTATGTATCTTATGTATGTATGTGTGTATGCTAGTATTTATGTAGCATTTATGAGCCAGTTATTGTGCTAAGCACCTTAAAATATTATCTCACTTTTAACATCACAACAACCTCATGAGGTAGGGATGATCATTTTCCCGTTTAGCAGTTGAGGAAATGAAGCAGACAGAGCTTAAGTGACTTGCCCAAGGTCACACAACTCATGAATGACTGAGAGAGAATTGGAATTTAGCTCTTCCTGACTCTAGGCCCAGTGCTCTATCTACTGAGCAATCTAGCTGGCTAACACCAAAGTGACTTGGAAATGAACTGTGTGCCTGTTTCTGAGGAAGTTTCCTTAATTGGAAATTTTATCACCAGCTTTTATGTAGGTTGATTAAATTTCCAGTCAAGAAAATTCTCAGATAGGGATGAAATCTATCTTAGTGGAAGAAGAGCCCCCTTCAGGGATTTTCTTACGTAGATCCTCAAAGCATTGAGGTACAGTTAAAACTTCCCAGTCATTTTACTTTGGCAGCGAGAAATGTTTTTTTTTTTCTTTTTCTGTTTAATTTTAATTTACCTTCCCCTAAATAAAATGCAAAATAACCAAAAGTATCAAAGAGAGGAATTGCCTCTGTTATAAATATAAGCCCTTTGTATAGATATCTGTGACCACAATTAAATTAGGTGACACTGAAACATCTGATCGAGTTGCGTTGGCTTAGGTAATCCATTAAGGATGCTGAGAAGTACCAGGTCCTTATAAATCATTCACAGTCCTTCACGGGAAACTGACCTCACCAGACCTTCAGGTTCCATCTTAAATAGCCAAACTTAAATGCATAAGGCTGCATATAAGAGAAGTAGTAATTGTTTCACCCCTAGACTTGACCTCAGGAAAATCTGGGTTCGAGTCCTGCCTCAAATATGTATTAATCCTGAACAAGGGACTTAAGTTCTCATTGGCCTAGCCTTCTCATCTGTAAAATGAGAGGTTTGTACTTGGTAACCACTAATGTCACTTTTAAATCTATGATCCTGTGATCCTTTCAACATGACCATCAACAGTCTTCCCCTTTCATCCTACACAAACCCTACAATTTTAGGCACTTATATTAAACAATCCAGAGGAATCCTAGAGTATTTCAAGCACAATTTAGAAGCTTCAGAATAAGGGTAGAGACTAGTTGAATGGAGGTAGTGAGCAGATTTTGATTATGTGAGTGAGCCTAAAGGCAGGAGGTCACTTAGTGGTCTGGGGCCTGTATTTTAAGTACTAAGCACCCTTTCCACAAAACCCAGGGAGTCATTTTTTATGGTTGTTCTATAAAAAGCAAAGGAAAGAAAGAAACTACCCCATAGCTGCTTATTTCTTTACTTTTTTAATAACTTCCTCATCCTAGCCCTCCCAGAATTTCAAATTCAACACGGAGGTCATACAATGGCCAGCAATAGAAACCAGGGTGGCCCATTTCCTTCCACAGGCCCCCTTCACCCTCTGATATGGATTACATGGATGTTCCCAATATACCAATGAGAAACACAATTTAAGGGAAGTGGAGTTGCAAGAAGCTAATTTAGGTAATGAGGAGAGTGTTGAGGATGGTGGGGAATTTAGGATCAAAGATTCATACCTGGAAGGTCATGGATCCCAGTCTCTTAATGTGAAAATAAGGTCATGAGTTGTTGAGTGCCAAAGTCCATGCAGATGACTATGATGACAGTGAGTGGACAAAGTCGTGCCTTTGGAATCAGAGATCTTGGGGTCAGATCCCCCCTCACTCATCTTAAGCAAATCTTTTAATTTCCCTAGGCCTCAGTTTCCTCCTCTGTAAAATTAAAGAGTTGGATGGATTACATGCTTTTTGAGGTGACTTCCAACTAGAACTACGAATATGTTGATGGTAATTAGAATTTATATAATTCTTTAAGGCTTGAAAAGCGTTTTGCAAATATTATCTCACTTGAATCTCACAATTCTGGAAGGAAAGTGCTATGATTCCTCATTTTACAGATGAGGAAAGTCAGGCAGACAGAAGCTAAGTTGCCTTGGGTCGTATAGGTAGTAAGTGTTGGAGGCAGGATTTGAACACTGATCTTCCTAATTTCAGCTCCAGCTCTAGCCAAGTACCACCACCTATCTAATGATAAAGATAATTTTGATCATAGATTCTAGCTATGTATAATTTTAAGGTTCTTGAAAGACTTTTTAAAAGTTAACGTATGAAGTCAATACAAAGGCAGTACATTCAGCAGCACTCTCATACCAGATGCCTTTTTTTCCGTGTGCTAAGTTTTAATAAGATGTATTTAATTTTATGGATATAAATGAACTTCTCTGATAACAGTGTCTTCTATGAGGCAGATCTACCTGGAGCTCTATCCAGAGGTTTTGCTTACTAGAAATATGAAGATCCTTTACAATCTAGCTCACTACTAATGGTGGCATCATCATCATCGGTGTTGTTACAGCTGATTTGTTTCAATCATGTTGGATTCTCCATGATCCCATTTGGGGTTTTCTTGGCAAAGACACCAGAGTGGTTTGACATTTCTTTTTCTAATTCATTTTGCAGATGAGGAGACTAAAGCAAACAGGTTTAAGTGGCTTGCCCAGTGTCACTCAGCTATAAGTGTCTAAGGCTAGGTTTGAACTCAGGTCTTCCTGACTTTAGACCCAACATTCTATCCACTGCACTATCTAGCTGGCATTGTAAGTAACTTATAAACGGTGCACTAATTGGTACAATCTATTGGATTCTGTAGAATTCCTGGACTGGACAGAAGAAGAAACATGGTGATAAGGGCTCTCAGTTGGCCAAATTCACTTTTCCTTCCAGATTAACAAACTCAAGAAGTTTGTTCTTAGTCCTATCACTACACTAAGAATAATTGAGGGAAAATGTAATATGATTTAATCTTTCCCTAATCCAAATTCAATTCAATGTTTGATTATTTCTAGTTTTCTTTTGTTTTAAAGAATTTGCCTTCCCCACTTAATGAAGAAGGGTTTTTAATTTTCATTTGTGTGGGTTGAAAGTTCACTGAACAATAATGGTGGTGGTGGTGGTGGTGATGATAATGATGATGATGGTAGTGGTGATGATGATGGTGGTGATGATGATGATGATGGTGATGATGATGATGGTGATGATGATGATGGTGATGATGATGATGGTGATGATGATAGCCCATGATACCTATTTAGCGTTTTAGAGATTGAACAGCACTTTTCACTCATTGTCCCATTTCAGCCTTGCAAAAGCCTAGAAAGTAGGTATTATTGTCTACATTTTACAGTTGAGGGAAATGGTTATGTCTCAGAGAGACAAAGTGACTCGTACAGTCAGAAGAGTAGCAGGAGTGGCAGGTGTGGAGTTGAATGTAGGCTTCCCTGACTTTAGTTCCAACATTTTATCCATTAAACTTCTATAGGATTTTTGTCCACTCAATTGTTCTGTAAAAAGCAACTTTCTGATGGTTTAACAGCAAATGAATCATAAACATCTGTATTAAATTTCTCTTAAATTATTTTAAGAGGTGTTAAAAATCAAAGAGGGAGGGAGATGGAAAAGGCATTTGCAGCTGTATGGATGTGGCCTCAGGCCCTCTCCACCACCAGCTTTGGGATTGACTGAACTCTTGATAAGTCACTGAAGATGGGCAAAAAATCTTGAAATATAGCAAAGCACTCTATGCCTTTTATGGACATTTATTTGAAGTAATGTTTAAGCATGTTTCTTGTTAAGTCTGATCTGGTGAGAGTATTGTAGGATTTTATAATCTATCTCTGAAATTCCCTATGATCCCGAATCACTTTAATAGTACATTTGTAATGTGGTAGACTGGAGGGTGAGGCGACGATTGTGTAATGCCTTTCTGGACTAGCTCCACTCTTATTCTGTTTTCTGAAAAGGGATTCACAGACTGTATAAATCACATGAATGACTGAAGAATATGGGGCAGAACAGATGTAGGTGAAATGAGTTTTAGATTGGAGGAACATGGTAATTAAACATATTGTCCCTAGAGATTCATTCTTGGAACCTCCGTGTGAGTAAGACACCTGCCAGCCATGCTCCCTCTAAACCCTGCTCAGCCCATGACTTATGATTACTTTATGACCTCAGCCCCAGCACCTTCTCACTGTGGAGGCCATACCTCCACCCTGATAGTTTCTCCCCATCATTGGTGAGCTTGTATTCTAAATCTACATTTGAGAAGTACCTATGCCAGTCACGTTGACTACAAATATTGTTCAGGACCGCTTCTCAGATTTGCCCCCTAGAAGTACCTCCCACTTTCAACTCCCTTTTACATGATTCTTTCTCCAATTAAAGTGTAAGTTCAGTGAGGTCAGGGATTGTCTTTCATTTGCTTGCATTTTATATTTTGTTGTAATTATATGTACATCTATATTTATCCATATATATTTGTATTTGTGTGTATTATACACGTACATAATATGTTTATATATTATATGCCCACTGCTTGGCCAAGTTTCTGGAACATACCAAGTGTCTAATAAATGCTATCTGTCTACCTACCTATCTATCTACCCATCTATCATCTATTCATCTATACAAATCCCTCATATTGTATTTTAAAACTCTCTTGTACTAGACTGTAATTTCTAGGGTTATTGAATTCATTGTATCCATCCTAAAACCTAGCACCAAGCTTTGAATACAGCACATCAGTACTTCAAAAACAACACAAACTCAATATATTTATGGTCTCATCAAGGTTGGAGTTACTTCCTTCAGTGCTGATCAAATTTATACCAAGTCTTGTTATACAATTTGACTTTCGTCTCTTTTCTTCTACAAAGCCACAGTAGAGGACCAACCCAATGCATTGGAGATATTAGATGCTTATATGTCCAATGCTACCTTGATTTCACCACTGGTACTTCCATGTATCTATAATATCATTGATCGACAATGATATTCACAACACTGGTGGAAATCTCATTTTATCCATCATTCATTCTCTTTTGTAATTCTTGTACATGTTCTCCCATGCATCCTATTCTACATAGGATCTATCCAACATGGTAGAAGCCTTCATCTAGGTCTTATTTCACTTCATGGATACCAAGTCAAGTCAATGATCATTTATTAATCATGTCCTATATAAAAAGCACTGGGAAATATTCTGAGGATCCAAAGAAATCTGAAGAATTCACAGTCTAATGTGGGAGACAATATTCAAATGACTGTGGACAAACAAGATACAAAAGGGATAAAGTTGGAGACAATCTTAGAGGGATGATACTGCTATTAAAGGGAATCAGGAAAGGTTCTTGCAAAAGGTAGAATTTTACCAAAGCAACACTTGGACTTTCCATAAGTTTTCTCTCCCTTGTATCATGTTCATTCCACCTGGCTTTCTTAGTCTCTGTTGTTCAGTTGTTTCAGGTATATCTGACTTTCCTTTGGTGGTTTTCTTGACAAAGGTGCTGGAGTAGTTCACCTTTTCCTTCTCCAACTCATTTTCCTAGGATACATTTCCTCAGTGATATTCCTTTGTTATTGAGTTATCCTTGACAGTTACTAGAAAATAAATCTCTTCAGCACTTTTTAGGTCTCCTACATCAGTGATTTTCATAGATGATTATATTACAATATTCACAATAAATTGGGAGGGCATTTGCATTAAAATGAAATCTTTGCCCAGGGGAGCAACTTGGGCTCATTGAAACACTGAACAACTCTCCAAACAGAATCCCATCTACTTTCTTCCTCCTATTGGTTCTGGGCCTTGCTCATTGTCTCTCTGTTCTGCCTGTCCCAGATGTACATATGAGCTAACATGATGGAACAATCCTTGCCATGATCTGAATGAGGGTCTTTTTGGTCAAAAATAATTATAATAGCCCATATTTACATAGTGTACTAAAGTTACCAAAGGCCTTTCTTCATAATTCAAATGACTGTGGACAAACAAGATACATAAGGGATAAAGTTCATAATCCCATAAGGTATTTAAGGAAAGAATTATTATTATGATTTTGCAAATAGAAAAAGTATCAGACAGATGCTTAGATTTGCTCAGAATCCCAAAGCTTGTGCCAAAGCTAAGATTCAAACCCAGAATTTAACCTAAGAAAGCAGAATGAAAATCTATGTCAGCTTTCTAAGGTGTTATGTCATACAATTGAAATGTTATAGCCTTACAATCTGAGAAAATCCTTCACTCCCAAAACCATTTTCGTGAGTCTTTCCCCATGTATTGGAATTACAAAATTAATCTTTTTAACCTCGTTGTAAGGCTCTTGATAACTAGCAGATATCCAGTTTTGGATCACTCAAGTCAATCAACAAGTATTTATTAAATACCCATCACATGACAGGCACTGTGGTCTCGAAGACATTCTTGGGGCACTAGAGGGGGCTAGAGGGGGCCATCCCACCAAAGAATTCACAAGGGAGAAAAAGCGGTGATCTACATTGGAAGATGGAAAACTGCCTGGCCGGCCCATATAGGTGCTAAAATAAGTACTTGTTGAATTGACTCCAACTGAAGGTGAGTTCAAGTTTGGTGTAATTCACATACTGGGAAGCCATTTTCTCTGAAATAGTGTTATGTTTCCATGAACAAGATCTTCCTCTGGGAGAAGAGTTGTGTGGTTTTTAAAAACATAGCCAGGTGGGGTGGCTAGGTGGCATAGTGAATATAGCGCTGGCCCTGGAGTCAGGAGGACCTGAGTTCAAATGTGACCTCAGACACTTAATACTTACTAGCCATGTGACCTTAGGCAAGTCACAACCCCAATTGCCCTCCAAAAAGCAAAAAATTAAAAAAAAAATGTAGCCAGGACCCAAAGTGGCATGATGGGACAGAGCAAAAGATGATGAGAGACAGTGCATTATAATTGAATAGGGACAGAATAGACAATGTGAAATACAGGGTAAATTCTATGGTGTAAGAAAAGAAAGGAAAGACAACAAGGATTTATTATGCGCCTACTATCTGTAAGGTATGTACTGAGTGATAGGAATATAAATACAAGCAAAATAAAGAAAAAAGACAGTGCATAGACTCAGAGAGCTTACAGTCTAACGAGAAAAGGTACAGAAGGGAACTGGTACAGAACAAGGTACAGAAGGGAACTGGTAAGAAGACTGGTCGAGGTTAGGAACTAACATTGATTTCATTAGTTTAAGAAACTTCCAGGTGAGATCACTGCCTCTAGCAATGGCCATCAGTATCTTGTAGTCTTGGAGATTTGCCCAGAGCACACAAATTCAGGGTAACTTATCAAGGTCATGTAACCAGTATGTGTCTGAGAAAGAACCGGAACCTAAGGCTTCCTGCCTTCAAGGTTGATTCTTTAGCCAGTTTGCTAAGTTACCTTTGAGGTGGACAGAAACCCATTGAGGCTGGTAGAAAGAAGATTGGTACCCCCTTAAAAATTAATGGAAAAAGAATAAACCATACAGTAGCAAAAAGTTGGCTTTCAGTGAGGGAATTACTTCTATAACCAGGAAACAAATACAGAATCATGAGGAAGTCGTGAGACCCAAGTCAACCACCTAGTTGAATTCTGTTAATGTTGTTAACTACTTTCACAATTTTTATTTCTTTTTGAAAACATCATTCAGGAACATACTAGTGTGGTTGCATACTCTCTCTCTCCAAAATTAGTTTTTAATTATTTCACTTTTAATTAAAGGAATAAAACAAGCATGTCCATAACATAATACAAAAAAAACTTTTGCAAAATAAATAGCTAAGCAAAATCAATTTATATGTATATATGTGTGTGTGTGTGTGTGTGTGTGTGTGTGTGTGTAGTATGTTTGTATTTATATATAAACATCAAGACATCAAAAATTTTATTAGGCAGACATACAAATATCAGGGATGGGAGTTGGGCAGTATATGTACTCTGAGTCCATCAACTTCATCTGGAGTTGGGTAGCCTATTTCATCATGACTTCCCTGAGATTACCATTGCATTGTGTTAATCAGAGGTCCTAAGTTTTTCAAAGATGATTAGCTTTACAAAGTTCTTGTTATTATATAAGTTATTCTCCTGGTATGACTCACTTCATTCTGTCAGGTGATACGAATTTTCAAAAGTTTTTTCTGGATACACATCCTTTATTATTTCTTATAGAAAAATAGTATTTATCACATTTATAAATCACAATTTGTTCAGCCATTCTACAAATTGATGGGAAATCAGTTTTCAATATTTCTTCATCATATGTGTGTATGTGTGTATATGTGTGTGTATTTATGTATGTATGTGCATATGTATGTGTGTGTATTTTTATGGTTTTTATAGTCTATAGAAACAATTTTTCTTCTTTTAATAGTAATGTTAAGTCAAAGTTTCTACTCAGTTTAATAGCTTTTGGGGCATAGTATTTTCTGTTTGACCTGGGAGTTCTGGAATTTTGGGATCTTTTTCAGGAGGTGATCAGTAGATTCTTTCCATTTCTATTTTACCCTCTAGATCTGAGATAGTGAGGGAATTTTCCCTGATAATTTATTGAAACATGATATCTGGGCTATTTCTTTGATCATTGTTTTCAGGTAGTCCAATAATTCTTAAATTATCTCTTAATCAATTTTTCAGGTCAGTTGTTTTTCCTATGAGATATTTCACATTTTCTTCCATTTTTAAAAAGTCTATTGAATTTTGTTTTATTGTTTCTTGATATATTATAGAGTTGTTAACTTTCTTTGCCCAAATTTATTTTTTAAGGAATTAATTTCTTCAGTGGGCTTTTGTACCTCTTTCTAATTGACCAATTCTGTTATTTTAAGGAGTTCTCTTCAATGAATTTTTATACTTCTTTTACCAAGTTGTTAATATTCTTTTCATAGTTTTCTTGCATCACTCTCATTTGTTTTCCCAGTTTCTCCTCTTCCATTCATTTCTTTCTTAAACTCTTTTAGAAATTCTTGTTGGGCTTGGATCCAGTTTCATATTATCTTATTCTGAGTTTATCTCTTGGTCTTCCTTGCCACTGTAGTAGTTTTTATGGTCAAATTCTTTGTTGTTTGCTCATTTTTTCCCCAGGCTATTTCTTATCTTTGATCTTTATATTAAAGTTAGGCCATAATTACCTGGAAGTGAGAAGACACTTGTTCCCAGCTTCAGGATGGTGTTTGTTTGTGTGCTGCTGTTTTCAGTCAGTTGTTGTTGGGTTTTGGTTTTTTTTTGGTGGGGGCGAGTCTATAAATTTTTGGTATTTCCAAGGTGATGTGATCTTGGGAAAGGAATGATCATTGCCCTCCTGGTCTGCACTCATTACTCAGGAAGACTCCCTAGTCCCCAGAAACCACAAGTGCTAGCCCTCTTTTTGCCTTGGAAATGAGACCGGGGCCTTTCTCCCCTGTGACCAACTCCTAGCATTCCTCTCAGCCCTGAAAGTGAAACCCAGAACCCCATATGGTCCATAGAATTGCCAACCCAATTCCAACACTACCCAGTGCCAGTAATGGGTTCCCTATAATCTCTTTCTTATCAGTTATCAGATCTCTTCCCCCCCCATACAATCTTTGAACTGAGAGCTCTGAAAGCAGCATCAGCAGTAGCTGCTGCTGCCGCTGCTATGACCATGGCCCCTCTTACTGTCACCACCATATGTGTGGGCACTGAATAGGTTTTCATACTAGCATAAAAAGTTTCTCCTGCAGATCTCACAAGTTTTCTTAGATCAAAAAAAATTTCTACCTGACCTTTGTTGATTCTGATCCTCCAAAATTTGATTTGAGGCATTATTCTAAAGTTGCTTGAAAGATAATGTTGAGAGAGTTCAACTATTTTGACTCTAATCTACCTTTTATTATCTCTTGAAATATACAGTCTAGTATTTTTCTCTTGGTTATAGATTTCAGTTATTTCAATGATTCTTAAATTATCTGTCTTTGATTTGTTTTCTAGGTCAAGTGATTATTCTATGAGATGTTTTAAATTGTGTTCTATTTAATCAGCGTTTTTGACTTTATGTTAATATCCCTTTTGCCCAATGGAGTCATCAGCTTGAATATCATCAAATATAAATTTCAGACTGATCATCTCCCTCTTGGGTAGGTTCCAAACTATTCTCTTTCCAAATATTTCTTCCATTGCTGTTGTTCAGTCATTTCAGTCATGTCTGACTCTTAGTGACCACATTTGGGGCTTTTTTGACAAAAATACTAGAATGGTTTGCCATTTCCTAGTCCAGCTCATTTTATAGAGGAGGAAACTGAAGTAAATAGGGTCAAGTGACTTGTCCAAGGTCACATGGTCAATAAGTGTCTGAGCCCAAATTTGAATTCAGGGACATGAGTCTTCTTGACTCCAAGCCCAGTGCTATATCCACTATACCACCTTATTTTCTCGTTTAACTCTCATTCTTTTTTGTTTTAAATCTTTATATACCTCTTAATTAAAAAAAAAAACTCTCTCCACTTAAATCCACCTTAGACATGGGGAATGATCAACACATCTTAAACAAAGACAGGGTACTCTCCAATTGGTTCTGGGACCTCTTCTTGTCCTGGTTCATAGTTTCAATTCACTTCAGTTTCTGCACTCTGGAATACTACTAATGGCATGCCCCTGGCCAGAACTTGCCACAGCATCAGAAGAGATCTGTATCTTTTCCCCTGTGCTGACTTTGGCTAGTAACATGGTTAACTGTCATTTTTCTTCCCTTGAGTTTTCAACTCAAGACTCAGTCTTGTGTTTTCTATATATTTGTGAAGGGGTTGTTGTGAGGAACTCAGATGTATTTCTTCCTACTCCTACCTATGCCATTTGGGCTCTTTCTACAGTGTCATGCTGTCTTGGGAATCCACAGAGACTTCTGCCTCATCAGATGCTGATTCATTTTCCTTTGTCTTATAATATTGATCCAGAAATATCTCATTGATTAGCTGATCTGAGGGCCATACTTCCTTTTTATTTCCTTCTCATATTTATTTTTGCCTATTAGAATATCTATGTGTGCTCTGGTTCTTTAATTGAACTTTCTTCCTCCAAAGATCTTAGGTAATTTCAGTCTCTTTTTCCCCTTTATGTTCCCCTATTTCTCACTTTCTGGTTTCTTTGGACCTTAGAAATCTAAAGACTCTGCTAGGATTTGGTGGTTTTGGTCAGAAAAGTATTTACAAAAACCTTTGCTGCTTTTGATGAACCACTAAATGACTTCATTTTCATATATACAGTTGAAGAGATGCCAAACCTTGGGGTCAAGAAATGCAAAGTTGTCCTAAAGCCTACAGTGTTCTTTTGAGACTGATCCTTATGTGAATAAACTTTCAAAGACTTATTTAACTGCTTCACATTTACTAGTGTTATTGTATGGAGATCCAAGCAAGTTTTATGCCAACTTGGAAGACTGGAAAATAGTCCTATACCAAGAGAGTAACAGTCACCAGAAACCAGTGGCATTTGACAACAGAGCCTAGAAAACAACAGATTCATTATTTGATAGACAAGCTGGAGCTTTGGCTTTGAAGTGGGGTGTCCCTGAGATATTTAAGAACTATATGTATAAAGCAAAATTTTAAGTGTAGATTAAGAACAAACCACTGACATATTCTGACGAAGGCCAAATTAGATACTGTTTCCTTCAGAGGGTAGGAAACACCAGCCAAATACTAATTAGAATTCACTAAAGTCCATGAAAGATTAATTTGGATGCATGTGCCCTTTGTCAAAGCCTATATGACACCCAAAGATGGGTCGTTCCCTAAAGGAGTGAAAACTCCACGTGATATCCATGAAGCTGGATCACAAGCAAATAGCAGAATAGCTGAAAGTTTAGGACTCCCGCCAGACAGCATGACAGCAATGTACATGAACCTTGTTTCATCAAGCCAACCTTTGTAGCTACAGTGTTCGATGGAGATGATTGTGATGAGTGCAGATGGTCGCTGAAGTACTTTAAGAAGTGATACAAGCCAAGAAGTGGGATGATGATGCCAAAGGAACCTTTGAAGGCACTTTATTATTAATATAATGGCAGAAATTAGAATTGGAAAGCATAGTCCTACATATAGTACTATATTGATCTGTCAGTGATCTTACACTTAGTTGTAAGAAACATTTGGTGCTACTTAGCCTAAGTCATTCTATGGCCACAAAAGCTTTATATTGTGTCTTTGGAAATGAACCAGGGTTGGGGTGGGGGAGGGAAGAAGAGGATTTGGAACTCAAAATTTTAAAAATGAATGCTAAAAATTGTTTTTATATATAATCAGGGAAAAATAAAATACTAAGAATTTTTTTTCAAAAGGATATGAGTCAAGAAAGGACCTAAGAGCTAGCATTAAACAGATTTTATTGGCCTAAGATTGCTTCAAATGTCAACAAGAAGTGAGACTTGTCATCATTGTGCAAATCTGGAAAATACAAGCACTAACATTGGATTGACTTCTTATCACTGGAAAGAGATGGTCAAAACCTAATCCATATATTAGCATATGTGTTCATTTCACAATGTATACACAAGCATACCTGCCCAGGATCCAGAAAGCTTCCAGGGTTGTTAAAGTGTGGAGGGAGAAGTATTTCTTACTTTGTTGACATGCTGCCAGAATCCATTCAGACAGAGGCAGAGATTTTGAAAGCATGCTGCTCAAGGAAATGTTATCATTGGCCAGCATCCAGAAGTCTAGAACTACACCTTACCACCCTCAAGGGTTCCTCCAGTCTGATTATTCCAATCGTACATTGTTGAACATATTGGAGACACTGAGACCAGAAGAAAATTCTCTATGGAGTCAACATGTGGTTTTCCTGGTATATATGTATATACATGCATCCTCTAGGAATGATGCCACATTCTTTACACACTAACTTTGGATGTTTGGGGGTTATTTGTGCTTCAGAGTTTCTGAGAATAAAGGGGCCGCAGACACTTAGAATCATTACAACTCTAGATGGACAGAGACTGAAAAGGCTTACCTTGTAGCTATAACTTCAGATCTGAAGAATTTTTAATGAATCAAATGATAGCAGGGTGTCCAAGTTCATTGCCAACACTCTCGACAAAGAGATAAAACTTGGCTGTGGAACATTGGTACTCATGAGGCATACAGGTCAACAGATGAAGGGAAAGCAGCTCCATACCTCATTGTTGAGAGACTTAGCAATTTCCAAACCAGCCCCAGAGACTGCCAGGAATCCTGTCAAAACAATTTACCACTTTGACTATATATGTCTATAGGTGAGTTGTTTGCATTCTCTGATGAAAAGAGATTGACAACTCAGCAGACACTTGCCAAAAAGACACAAACATAGCAAGAAGACTGTCTAAACCAGAAATGACTCTGAATCAAACGTTTCTAGGGAAGTAGACTCTGTGTATTCTAATTCAATGACAAGTTGAAGAAAAAGGAGAAGCCTGAACCCCAAGGCAATATCTCATCTGTCTATTACTTCAGCCACAGTAACTTCTAGGACTGAGAAATACCTCTCCCCCAATGGGATAGCACTCTTTACAAGCTAGCCCAGGCTCTTGATGAGGAAGGCAGAACTAGAGTTTCAATGAAGACCATGATAAACTATCTTGACTCTGAGGATAAACAGGCCAGAAGGTCAAAAGAAAACTCAACCTATTCAACCAGGAACAAGAATAATTATGATGCTATAGGAGAAACTGGAGAAATGGTTATCCAAGTAGCCAGACAACAATACTGAGGTTTACCAATGTTATGTATGCCTTCTATGTATTTACTTATGTTACTTCATTCATATGTTAATTACTGCATATTTAAATATGCTTGTTCTAGTTTATGTATGTGTTTATTTTGTGGTAGCCTCCTGTATGCATTGCATATATATTTGTTTTTTTGATAGTCATTGTTCTGTTGCTTACTTATGCAGACATACATTGCTCTTTCCTTACATTTTGTTATTTTGACAACCTGCTATTATTATTTCTTTGCTTTTGCTTTTCTAAGCTCATTTGCTTATGTTTATAAACGTATATATGATTATCCTTGTTCTGATAAATGCTGATGTAATTTTGATGTTGTTATATGTAGCTGCAAATATTAAGTATATCATGACTCATTTTTTCCCCAAGGGATTGTTCCATGTCTAACTCTGGGAAGGAATGTATGTCTACCCCCTTTTATTCCCTCTGATTTCTTTCATTTGATTGTGAGCTCCTCAAGGGGAGGGATTGTATTTGCCTGTCTTTGTTTCCTCAGCACTTCACAGTGGTTAGCAAATAGTTTAAATGCTTGCTGACTTGATTGACCTCTGCCAATGTAAGCTAAGTACGTAATTTGTCAAAGTCATGACTTTATTTTGATCCACTGACTAAATGACTTTACAAATATCCTTCATTCCTACCCTGGTTCTCTCTGCTGCTGAATCTCCAGCTTTGCCACCGTGCTTTTACATGGATACCTCCTTCTCCTCTTTTCCAGCTCCCCTTTATATATTGTTTTGTCCCATTTGAAAGTAAGCTCCTTGAGGGCAGGGACTGTCTTCCTTTTTTCGCTTGCATTTTGTATCTTAGCACACTTAGACACTTAACACAGTGTCTGGAACAATATTAAATATTTAATAAAGCCTTGGCTGTTCCTTGAAGAAACAGATTTGCCTTCCTTTGTCCTGCAAGAGAAATTTTGTGAGTGATATGACATTCTTTGGGATGTTTGGATTTGAGAGAGATGAAGTCTAGGGAGAGAGAATGCAGTGGCTCTGGAGTTGGTGGTGATGGGGAGTTGATACTTGAACAGCCATTAGAATAATCCCACCACTCTGTCTGCCCTCCACAGTCAGGGGACCACCTTGAGTCCAAGAAGAGAGGCTTGTCTTGGTGGACTAGATCAATTGTTGCTGAACTGTCCATTCAGGAGAAATGATGACAGTCTTTTCTCCAGTCTGAGACAGCTAGGTGACACAGTGAATAGAGTGCTGGGCATGGAGTCAGGAAGCCCTGAGTTCAAATCTGCCCTCAAATGCTTCCTAGCTGTGTGACGCTGGGCAAGTTACTGAACTCATTTGCCTCAGTTTCCTCATTTGTAAAATGAGCTGGAGAAAGAAATGGTAAACCACTTCAGAATCTTTGCCAAGAAAATTCCAAATAGAGAAACAAAGAATTAGACATGACTGAAATGATTGAATAACAGCTTTTCCCTAGTCAGGAGAGTATATCTTAAATAGAAACATTACCTAATCTTTAAATTATGGTTACATTTCTGTTTAGTTATTCTTTAGATAGTAAGTTCCTTATAGACTAGAATTATCTTTTGATTTTTTCTTGTATCATCAGTACTTAGCACAGTGCCTAACACAGAATAGGTTAATTCAACACAAAACAAATGTTTATTGATTCATGGACTAAGTATTACCAAATCTCAGCATCAAATATAAGTGGGATTGATCCTAGAAATTTATTTGTGTGCATTTCATTATTTGAAATATGTGGGAGATAGAGGAGAAGATATTGAGTGTTACACAGAGAATGAGACAGAGAAAACAGTCTCTCAGCTGGAAATTGTCATAATCTGTCTAGGGGGCTCTGGAACTATACAAAAGTTAATCTTCTTGATGTATTTTTTCATTAATCTCCAAAGCAAAGTAGAACCATGAATCTCCCTCTCTCACCTTCATAGGGACCTGCTTATAAGTACTGGTATATCCCTCATGAGGAGAAGAACCAGCCATGTGTACAAAGCACCATCTCCCTCCTCCTCTCACCATAACATTTCATAGGTCCGTGGGATAGCCAGATGCTATATCACCCATTCCAAGCCTCCCACCATTCTTAAAACAAAGAAAGCTTTGTGCTCCATCATAAGAGATACTAGTGCAGAACCTACTTCTCAGCAGTATTCCTTAGCTCCCATGTGGCTTAAAATGTCATCTGTATCACAGTCTAAGGCAACTGCTCTTTGAAATTCTATCTATGACACAAGACCTCCTTCCTCCCTTGTAACATGAATGGTGGGAGAGAGGTGAGTTGATTAAATCTATCACTTTTACCCCCCCACTTAAAGTAACTAACAAAAATGCTCTAGCCCTGATACCTCTGTCAAGTGAGGAAATCTCTATTGAATGAGCAGATTAAAGACATTAAGCTGATGTGTACCCTGCCACACTTTCTGTGTCTTCCACAAAGCTGTCAATTTTTATTTCTTTTATTTTATTTTATTTTACTATAGGCCCCTAGCAACAGCAAAACTCAGGTGTGACCCAAAACAGAATAAAATGTGAGAGGGAAATGGCTAGCAAAATAAAAATAAAATACAACATATATAATGCTAATTTATGGTCTCCTATTTCAATTTGACATCACTGTTCTACAACATAGCAGACCAGTTGGGAATCCAGCATTCAAATGCCTAGCAGCTTAGAAGACAGATTCCTTCCAGACAATTTCTTGAAAGGGAATTTTTTGTAGACAAAAGAAGAGTGATTTCATCTTCTTCCTTAATAATATTACCTTCCTTCTTTCCTTCTTTCCTTCTCTCCTTCCTTCCTCCTACCCTTCCTCTCCTTCCTTCATTCCTCCCTCCTCTTTCTTTCTTCCCTCACTTCCTTTCTCCCTCTCTCCCTCTGTTCCTCCCTCCCTTCCTCCCCTTCTTCCTTCCTTCTTGCTTTTTCTTCCTCACCCTCTCTCTTCCTCCATCCTTCCTTCCCTCCCTCCCTTCCTTCCTTCACCAGAAGTTGAGCTTCAGATTCATAAAGGATTTGGATTTCTTATCTGTACCCTAGCAACTTCTCAAGAGAGCAGTTATTGGTGGCACTGTCTACATTGGAAACGAAGAAAAACTAGAAACACCAAGGAAAGGGAGCAACAGACCCCTACAAGGAATTCAGAAAACAACACTCCCACCTAATGGGCACATTCACAGACTCCAACAGAAAGCCTTCCTGGAGCTGTGAGTTACTCCTTATACCGCATGTGCTCTAAGTTTGAGGGCACTTTTCTTTAGACTTTGTATACAATTGGGAGAGTGTTTCAGAGACCCTGGGGGAGGAAATGTTAACTCTTAATGTTAACTCTTAATGTATAGCCTTTTGTAAAAATGGATTAAATCTACCTGATTCTATCTGATTAGATGATATCAACTGATAATCGAAAGGAGGATGTACAAAGAGGAGGGATCGTTAGCCACAATACTGAAGGACCTCTCCACCTAATTCCTCTGAGTTTACCTCCCAGTGAGTTTTGGGGGAGTTGTGGTTTGAATAATCAGTGGGGCAAGGAATAGAGCTTTGTGCCAGGAGTTAGGTTACTTTAGAGCTATGTGACCTTGGGCAAGTCACTTAACCTCTTTCTCTCTGTTTCCTCATCTGTAAAAATGAAGATAATAATATTACCTACCTTCTAGGGTTGTTGTGAGGATCAAATGAGATAATATTCATTTAAAAACAGTGTCTGGCACAAGTAAGCCTTCCATAATTGCTGTTCTGGTAGCACTTCACACAGCCTAACAAATTGATTTTCTGGGTGATGGAGGGTATAGGATATATTAGAAATTGAGGATGATTTTAAAAGGAAAGCTAAAGAAAGGAAAGAAGAAAGGAAGGAAGGGAAGGAAGGAAGGAGGCTAGAAAAAAAGGAGGAAGGAAGAAAAAAGAATGTATTGTCATATATATCAATATATTATATATTTGTCATATAAAATCACATTATGTTATATTGCTATGTGACAAATTTATAGCACTATATTGAGTTACATCATATTACATTCATTATATTATATTGTATAATATTTTGGTATATTATCTTACATCATATGCCGGGAGTCACTTAATGTCCGGCATTAAGCATGATCAGGGATGTGATAGAGAATGAAGCAGGCCATGTGGGTAGTTCAAGACAGAACTCCATCTATTGATTCTTTGGACAAGGTTTTTATAGAGCAATGAGACAAAAGAAAATCTAACTCTGGTTTTCAACTTCCAAACTACTGAAATGACATATCCATCAGAGTATTTGAGATATTAATATGTTTCATTACAGCTTCTGCAAAATAAACATACCCATGAGGAAAACAAAATATATTTGGGGGAGGAAGTATGAGAAGAGATATAATGGGGCGAGAGATTGGCAGAATCATAAACTGAAACATTGGAAAAAATAAAAAAATATATTTTATCAACCAAAATCATTTGCCAACTGCTACCTGAACAAACAAAAGGCTCTGAAAATTTTACCCCACACAAACTTATCTATGTTAAGATTTTTTCCTCATCAAAATGTTGTGGTTATTTCCTGGAAAATGCTTAACAGAGTTGTCGAGTATAAAGATAATATGCATTTTCCTTTTATGTGAACATGATTGTCCCCAAATTTGCTGATCTTTTCTGTGATAGCAAGCATCTGTCAATAATAAATACATACCATTTTTAAAATAAACACTTTATCTGTGACTTCAGGGTAACTGTGGCACTGAAAAAATGTTTGAATCTTTTTTTTTTGGCAACACTTTTGTTCCTTAATGTCTCTTCTCCTTTACCACCAGAGAACCATCTGACTTTTTCTGATCACATCACTCAACTAAAACTGTTCTCTCCAAAATTACCAATGATCTCTTCATTGCTTAAGGTGATGTCATCCTTTTCGCCTGAGTCTTCATCCTTTTTGACCTCTCTGCTGAACTTGACACTATTGACCACTCTCTCTTCCTGGATGTTCTTTCTCTTCTCTGAATTTTTGTGACAAGTCTTTTTTTCAGTTCACTTTTTCTCTGTCTAACCACTTCTCAGTTGTCTTTACTGAATTATCACCTAAATCATATCCCTAAACTGTGAGTGTACTCCAAGGTGAAATCCCTCTCTTCTTCCCACACACTCTCTTGATTACATCATCATTTCTGTTCTGTGCAATCATTATCTCTATGCACATGACTCACTAATCTATATGTCAAAGTCTAGCATCTCCTAACAATAATAATAGACATTGCAAATTAGATATTCCAAAGACATCAAAACAACAACCACAATTGACCATAGTCAGGTAGCATACTAGAATGAATAAGGCACTGGATTTGGAGTCAAAAAGACCTCAAATCCTGCCTCACCCATGTACTGGATACTTGAATGTGGGCAATTCACTTGTGCACTCTGATGGCCTCAGGTTCTCAGAAGAAAGAGATTGGCTTTGATGACCTCTAATATGTCTTCCATCTCTAAATCTTTAATTCTATGATAATTGTATTTGATCCTAAACATATCCTTCATTTCAATATTTCTATTTCTGTTGAAAGTAAAACCATTCTTCTAGTATCCCAAGTTCATGTTAGGAAACTAAACTTTGATAGTTTCCTTTCAGTAATCAATCAGCTTAAGTAATCAATCATCAATCAAAGCTTAGATATAACTATTAAGTGCTTTTAGCCAGAACCTTAAGAGCTCACCAAAAACTTCAGTGTACTGTTGTGTCACTGCTAGGATATAGGAGTATTCCACACACTCAGAGATTCAAGCACACTGAGTTCATTTGAGAGCAGTACTACTTTGCAGAGACTTATCAGAATGTCACCTTGGTGCGAGACATGCAGCCTCTGACTGGGCAGAAAGACAACCTTGTCATGAGGACTAGTAGAAGTATGCTTACCATGACCTTTAGGAATTAGGATGTTATTCATTCCTAAATAGGTTAATTTCTATATTATTGAATAGATCATTCAAGTCAATCAATCAATTGATAGACATTTATTAATGTGCTTACTATGTGCTTGACACTGTGATAAGACTGGGGATACCAAAAAAGAGGTAAAAGATAGTCCCTCCCCTCAAGGTACTTATAATCTAATGGGGGACAACGTGCAATCAAATATGTGCAAAGAAAGCTATCTATGGGAAAAAAATATGAAATAATAGAAGAAACTAGAATTAAGATGGCTTAGAGAGGGCTTCCTAATTGCATGCTCCAGAATCATAGATTTCCAAAGGGGGTAATAGCATCCCTTGGTGGGTGCTAGAACAATTTGGTGGGGGAGGGTGGAGCAGTAGCAGCCTTTGGTGCAATTGGAGGGCATTGAATAAAAATAAAGGGATGGTAGAAGCATAAGGAAAGAAGACACAAAAATTTTGAAAAACCATTCATACATGTTTCATCTACTGTGTAATAGAGTTAAAGTCATAGTGATTACATTATTTTCCAAATAAACACAATATGCAAGTTATAATCTATCAGTGGTCAAGTCCACCTACAGGTCTTAACAAGCAAGTGTTGGTAGGTAAGCATGTTACATATTGTTGGGAAGTCCAGCATGCATCAACAGGAATGTGTGCATTTAATGACTTGTTTAAAATATGATATTGTACAGTTATATAGCATAATATTGTGTCACCAAAATTTCAATGCAGGGGAAAAACACAAATTTACAATAAATTATTAAACTGAATATGTGTCATTTAAATACATACACACATATACATATACATATGTATATATATATATATATATATATATATATAATATTTTTTGAAATGACTCAAAATTTTTAAAAATACAGTTAAGGAGGTAAAGAAAGTATTTTTTCCAGTGGGGAACTGAGTATTTTTTGGAAGGGTCAGTAGGTCAAATAGGTTTGTGAACCTCTTCTCTAGACAAATAAAATTTTATTCATGAATTGATGAGTATCTTATTAATGTACCATCAGTACCAACAAAATGAAATAATAAATCAGTTTGATGCAGGCACTATGTATAAACATATATCTATCTATCATACATATATATGTATATCGATAAATGTATACAAATATAATTCATGAAGAAAGATAATATATAGGATGTACTTGATTAAAAATGTTTTCACTATCAAAACATGTTTAAATACTATTACATTAGGTAATACATTTGGAATCTATTGTCTACAGCATCACCACCCCAGACTCTACATCTTTGTCCATTGTTGCTGAAAGAAATGCTATTGATAAGGAAATGCTGCATCTTTATGATGCCCAAGCATCTCCTGTTTACAAACAATATTGCAGGAGATCAAATTATTATAGAATCATCAAAATATTAAGAAATATTGTTTCTCTAATCAAAACATAGGTTTCAGTCTTCATATTTGAAGATGAGATAAATTGAGAACAAAAAGATTAGGAAAATAAATTAAGAATGGTAGTCAACTTTTTAACCTAGATTAAATAGTCTTGTTTAGATCACTGCTTTCAATACCCACTTGAAATTTTTAGGCTATTAACTTATCTAAGTGCAATCTCCTCTTCATTCTGAGAAATTATTAGCTCAGCACTCGTGCAAAGGAAGCTGCCTCTAAGGGAAGTACTTCTATTCTATTATTCAAAAAAGATTTGCATCCTCTATTCAGAAGAAATTCTTGATACTTCTCTGAGAAGAGTCCTATTGATTCCTTTGAAGGGCATAATCCAAGAAGGAATATAATGGAGACTTTGTTACTCTCTATTTTAGAATGCTAATCTGTGTGTATGCATACATGTGTGTATGTATGTATGTATATACACATGCATGTACATGTGTATATACATGTATACACATACATATATACATGGGTGGATATATATGTATATGTGTGTATATACATGCATACAGTACATATACACAAACATATTTGTATATTGTGATTTTTCTTCTTCAAGATTCCTATAAATTAATACTGCCTTGAGGTTAGAGATACGTCAAAGGACATGGGAGGAATGATGCAGTTTTGGACATCTCTCTCTCTAAGTTTTATTAGATTGATTTAAATTATATATATATGCATATGTGTGTGTATTTTCTGGTAGATATGCCTAAAACATGAAGTACACTATTAATATGCTTTTCTTTGACACTCCCTACCTATGTGTTTCACTGTCAAATCATATTCATATTTATTGTAGCATTATCAGTTACTATAGAAAGATGTGCAACAGTATTCCATAGCTATGGAGACCTTTGCTCATTTTCTGGTTAAAAGATAATGACATTCAAGGTAACATGCAAATCTTGTAAATTTCATTCCTTCTCAAACTCTAAAGCAGAATGTTTTCACATGATGAGAGTACTGAAAACTATTGTTCTTAGCATACAGTTGGCAAGACTAAATATTTATGATAGGAAATTATCCCCTGCCTATAGTACAACCACTCAGCTTCCCCTCCCAAGTCTTCTCCAGTGTGGACCTTTCCTTTGATAATGGTACACCAAGCTAATGAGGGAATGTTTGGTGCTTCTTGCCCCAGAGCAAAGATTTCTAACTATGGCTTTGCTTCTTCATATTTCCATCCTGTGGAGCTTGCTCTTCAGTTAGTCTTCTGAGGGCTCCCAGCATGGGACTGTTTTCTCCTGCTGTGGGGTTGGAGACATCTTCTATGATAACCAACCTTTCATTTTCCCAAGCCGCTATCCATATTTTGTGGGGTCTAGGAAGACATATGCTCCCTAATCAACATGACACTCTTCCTCGTGAATGTTTCCTTTGTGGTCCTAACACTAACCATGTGTGTCAACATGTGGCCATGCAATGGCCTGATGTATTTGCATTCATCTAAAGGCAATGGCCAAACAGTACTGAACCCATCTGTGGGAAATGTTTCTGCAGTGGTCCAGTCTTACAGCTCAACAAAATTTAAGACAAGAGATCTGGAATAAGTGGCATGGTTTACTTAAGATATCAGTTTTCAAATAGTCAAATGCCTTGGTGCAGTGATCATTTGAGGTCAGTGTGGAGGCAATGTGCAAACTAGAAAAATTTCTGTTGAGGGTGTGGAAGTGTTTGGAGAAGTCACACTGACAGACTGTAATTAAGAGAAGCTGTCAAGATGATGTTAAAAGATGTGACTCATCTTACCTCAGCAGGGGGTGAAAAGAATCTTTGGTGATGAACTGGTAGGAAAGTGATCAGAGCTCAAAGTCATGTGTCTGGTGCAATGCCCTGACACAAATATCACAGATTTAAATGCTGTACAGCACATTGCTGTTTCAAAAAGTAAGTTGATTTTTTAAAGAATGTATTTCATTTTATTTTTAAATGTTCACCTAAAGCCAGAAAAGCTGTATTGCCATCAAAAAAGTCTTGAGAACGGAGCACACAGGAGTGGCACCAGCGTGAACCTGACAGCAGAGTGCAGCAGACTGGGAAGCCCCACCCA
>CM053592.1:9552427-9569869 GCA_028646515.1 Pseudochirops corinnae
TATATATAGTCTAATGGTAGCTATCTCTAGGGCACTGGGGGAAGGAAAAAACATAACTTTTTATGATAATTTTGTTGTTTATTTGAAAGGAATAACAAGTTGTACATGGTAGATTTGCAGTTTCAGATGCAACCATCTTTTTATTGTACCATGTTATAGAAATGCTTGCTGTATTTCATAAATTAAAAACAAAATTTAAAAAAACTTAAAAAGTCACTTTCAAATAGTTTCCTCTATAGATTCATTGCTCATTAGGCAGACCATCATGTGTTTGATTCATTCAGTATGAGGAAACCTATAGTACACTGGATGGAAATCTGGATTTGGAGTGAGGAAGTCCTAGTATCAAATTTTGTCTGTGGCAGTAACTGACTGACCACAGGCAAACCAGTCAGTTAGTCAGTAAGCATTTATTCAATACCTGCCGTGTGGCAGGCATCATGCTAAGTGCTGAGGATACAAAGACAGGCAAAAAATAATCCCTGGCCTCGAAAAGATTTTAGTCTAATGGAGGAGACAATATGAAAACAACTGTATGTATTAAGTTAAATAAAAGATAAATAGGAAATAACAGAAGGAAGGCACTGGAATTAAGAGGTTTCTTGTAGAAGGTGAGATTATAGTTGGGACTTGAATCCATGGGGAGAAGATGAATGCATCAAGTAGAATAGCATTGAGGAAGAAG
Source organism: Pseudochirops corinnae (assembly GCA_028646515.1). NCBI lineage: Eukaryota > Metazoa > Chordata > Mammalia > Diprotodontia > Pseudocheiridae > Pseudochirops > Pseudochirops corinnae. The sequence goes on from CM053592.1 coordinate 9,553,113, forward strand.
AGAGGAAGGCCCAGCAGAGAGCCCTGGGAGACCCTGGGGATAGCAAGTGTGAACTGGGGAAGGTCCAGCAAAAGATATCGAGAAGTGAGCAGAGAGGTACGTGGAGAATTGGAAGAGAAGAGTGTCCTGAAAACCTAGAAGAGGGAGTGATTGATGGTGTCAAAGACTGAAAAAAGATCAAGGAGGAAGAAGATTGAAAAAACGGCCACTGAATTTGAAGACATTGTTGACAACTTTGGAGAGAAAAGTTTTGGTTGAACGATGAGGTCAGATGCCCAAGGTACAAAGCTGTGGAGGATCTCACAGTTTAATGGGGATGATAATATGTATATATAAGACATATGCAAGCTACAGTGGAAATCATCAAAGAGAAGGTACTAGTATTAAAGAGAATAGAGAAAAACTTCTGGCAGAAGATAGGATTTTAGCTGAGACTTGATGGCAGTCAGCGAAATTAGGAGGCAGAGTTGAGGAAAGAGAGAATTCCAGGCACAGGGGACAAGCAGTGAAAATTCTTGGAGTCTTGAGATGGAGTGTCTAGTGCAAGATGGAATGTTTAGCACAAGGAACAGCACTGGGGAGGGAGTAAGGAAGAAGACTGGGAATATGCAAATCATAGAATGTACTCTCCTCTTTATAAGGGCAGCTGTATGAGATTAGGCTAGAATGGTAGACTGAAGCCATATTGCATGGTGGCTTGAATGGCATAATAAAGAATGTATACTTCATTTGGTGAGCATTGAGGAGTCACTAAAGGTTTATGAAGAGAAGAATGATTTAGTCCAAGTCATTGAATGGGAATCCACTTGTGGGTAGCTAGTCTCATGGACAATGAACAGAACCCTGAGAAAGTTCTTCACTTTGTAAAATCAGAGGGACTCGGAAGGGGATTGAATTGGGCAGGAAAGGGGTGAGGCAAGGGAGAGAAGTCAAGTTTTGACTGAAAATTCTAGTTTAAGTCACTACTGTTGTTAGATCTTGGATTCCATCTTGTGAGAGAAAAAATCCCATGTCTGGGTCACTCTCTCTATGGAGATCTTTGTCTTTTTTATTTAACCAGCATCTAATCAGTTTCTGGCTTTCCGCTTATGATGCTGGTGAGTCCATATGTTCTCCTTATGAAATAAATCCTCTTTATTTAGTAAGAAGATTATTTAGAATCAGGCAAATCCTTTATGAATTACAAGTACTTGCTTTAGCTGTTTTCAAGCCTTTCCTTCCTCCCCACCTCCAATTCCTCTCTGATATACACCCACTTTAAGATCCATTGCACAGGCACAGTCATGAGGCTATGACCATAATACAAAAATAAATCATAGAAACACCATAACTGTAGAGCTAGAAGGTATCTGAGGTGGTATTTAGTCCAGTTTCCTCATTTTAGAGAGGAGGAAACTAAGGCTTATAAGAGTTATAACAGTTACATGAATTTTTGCCCAAGATCACACAAAACAACCTTGTAAGCTAAATGACATTATTAACCCCTATTGATGAGGAATCTGAGACTGAAAGAGTGACTTCCCCAGGTCCAAAGAGCACAGAAATATTTGAGGCTGCTTTAAAGTTCACATTTTCCTGACTAAAAGTCCCAGCCATTACTGTCTCTGTTTTATTGTTTGTTCCAAAACGGCTATGTTGTAAGTCTGAAACTGCAATGAACTGAGTGTCATTGAAGGGGTATGCACAATAATAACTGGCAAATAGTTTATTATCTACATAACATTCCCAGGAGACAGGAAAGGCAGTGATGCCTGACTTAATGTGTGGTTAGTGCTTTTCCATTAGTATTTGTTTTCCTAATGTAGCTCATTACACTATTGAGGTTTAATCATATTCAAGCAGAAGTGATTAGCATATTTAATTTGTAGTAGATGAGGATATAGGAAAGTCAATGAAAACAGTATGAAATCGATTAGTGTAATAATTACATCCTTTGCTGGCTCCTCATCTATATCATGCCCACTAAGCATGGGTGTCCCCTAAGGCTCTATTCTGGCTCTCTTTTCTTCTCTCAATTTACTCTCACAGGGTGACCTCATCAGTATCTACAGGCTCAATTGTCACCCTTAAGAAGAGGACTTGCCATTCTATGTATTCAACCCCACAGTCTTACTGGAGTTTTAGTACCACACCACTTACTGTCAGTGGGGCATCTCCAGTCATCCTGATCTGTATCTTGCCATTGAAGCCAGGTAGCTGTGGAGAAAAAAGTGAGGCTGCTGACTTTGCACAGCCCTCCCTCACTTAAATCCAATTCACTTGCACATCATGGCATCGCCTCCCTTATATCATGATCCTCTTTAAGAATGAAGGAGTAATGACAGGAAAAAACAACTGTTTACTGTATTTGACAGAAAGGATGTCTAAAAGAGAACTGTCTGTTTCTCCCCAAACTCACTGCTCTACTGAATTTCCCCATGTCTCCTGGAAATGTTATTTAGGCTATAAACTATTTGACAGTTACTGTATCAAAAGCTCCATGATCCTTCCAGTCACCCAGGTTTGCAATCCCAGTTTTATCCTAGATACTGGAACACATATTCATAACACAGATACAATGAGTCACTGTATCTTGTTATTTCTACCTCCACAGCATATGCTTTATTTGACCCCTACCCCCTACTCACTAGGCTAACCTTAGTTCAGGCCCTCATGATTTCTTGCCTTCATGATTGCAAACTTTTCAAAAATGACCTCCTTGCCCCAAGTCTCTCCCTACTCCAGTCCATCCTACACACCACCACCAAAGTAATTTTTCTTAAGTGTAGATTTGACCATGTAACTCCTATAGCCAACCAACTCCAGTGGTTTCCTATTGCTGTTGGGACCAAACAAAAACTCCTCTGTTTAGTTTCTAAGCCTCTATACATCCTGGACCCTGATATTTGTCCAACCTCATTGGGCATTACTGCCCTTGCTATACTCTGCAATGCAGTCATATTTGACTTCTCTCTGTTCCTCACACATACACTTTGGAATAGCCTTCCAACATGTATAGAATGCAGTCCTTCCTCACATCCATGTCATTAAATCCTCCTTTCAGCTGGAGAGCTTCAATCTTAGCTCAAGCATCATCTACTACATGAAAATTTTCTTGATCCCTTCCTCCATAACAGTCAGCCCTCTCCCTCCCAAACTGCCTTGTTTTTAATTATTTTACATTTGTGTGTATCTATTGTCATTATGTTTGTATATCCCTTTCCTGTTAGAGTGTAAGCTTCTTGAGTATAAAACCTGTTTCTGTCATGGCATTTGTATCTCAAACACACAGCAGAGGGCCAAGATTGTATTAGATCCTTAGTCAAAGTTTGGTTGTTGGTTGATTGACTGTTGAAAGCAAATCATAATAACTTTCTCAATAAAGTAGGAGGAGATTGTATTGATTGTCCTAGGGGTTGGTTCAATAGGAGTTTCAATGGAGAATGTCACACCAAGCAGGAAAAACCAAGTTAGCAGAGAGTAAAGGTACATTAGAAAAAACTCAGGAAGGTAGAAATATATGTGGTCCCCTGTGCCCAACCCAGTACCACTGGATGATCATAACAGTAAGGCTTAAGCAAGACATGAAATGGGATGGGCATGCTACAGCTGAATTCAGATGCCAGGCTTTATGGGTTTCAAGTCTTATTTTGTAATTTACCAATTTCCAAGGTTTAAAGTGCTTACTCAACATTTAGCAATCATCTCTGAGAGTTTCCAAAAATCGATCAATAAGTATTTGTTAAGAACCTACTATGTGCCAGGCACTGTGCTAAGTACTAAGGATACAAAAAGAGGCAAAAGAATCACCCCTGTAGGTTATAGAAGAAAAATGCCATGGACCTCTAAACCATCACTACTCAGGCTTAAACTCTAAATGTGGCAAACCATTTTGTTTATTGATGAAGCACTTTAAAATTCAGAAGGCACTTTACAGATATTATCTCATTTGATATTCACAATATCCTTAGGAAGCAGTTGATATTATCACCATTTTACAGATGAGGAGATGAGACTGAGAGGTTAAACAATTTGCCTACAGTCCCATATCTGAGTGTTTTAGGTAGGACTTGAGCTCAGATCTATATGACTACAGCTGCGACATTCTAAACCCTAAACCATGGCCAGCTGCCTTACTTGGAGTCCTTTTGTGTTGTTGTTCCACTTCCTATCACTGGCGAATGTTCTGTATTTGGAGACTTATTCCTTGTTTGGTACAATGGAAGAAGCAGCCCTTAAGGAAACTTTTTATGGCATCTTTCTAAAATCTTCTGCTCCTTTCTTGAAATTTGAATTTTTTTCCCATTATTCCTATTACTACTATTGACAAAATCACATCTTGGGTCACGTTTTCCTTCTTCCTTTATGTGCTATTTATTCTCTCTTCATTTTTTTCCTCAAGAGCTCTAATTCCATCTTTTAAAAATCATTTTGTTTCATTTTCTCATGTTGTAGGAATCTTTGGGGCCAATCTATTCTTTTTTTTTTCTTTTCATCTATTTACAATTAATTGCAAATTTACTCTCTTCTTTCTAGATGTGTACTGCAAGTTTCCTTCTGCCTATAGATTTCTTCTTCATATTTGGCTTTTTCTTCTTTTAATCCCATTTCCAGATTCAGTTTCCCAGCCCTGCCCAATCATGGACTCAGTTTGGGTGGTCAGGCCTTGCATGACGCTGTCCCTTCTGAAATGCTAATTCTGCCTTTTCTGTCTTGCTGCATTTCTGGGTGAACTTGCTGGAACCAGGTTCCATCCTCTCCTACAGTCCCTGGTCTCTGCTTTCATCTGCTGGTAGGGTTGACCATTATCTGTGCCTGTTAAGACTTGAAAAACTTTTCCCCACATGTTTAGTCTCCACATCTCTCTGAGTTAGATGTCATTACTATCCCCATTTGAAAGATGCCAGAGCTGAAGTTTAGTGCATTTCCCTGGTAGATGGTTAGGCAATGTTTGAGTGGGATTCATGGCTTCTTAATTATAGGTCCAGCAAAGTACTCATTGTTCCAGACTGGCTCTGAAGGAAAGGACTCTGTTCACTGCTGTTAGCGAAGCTGGGGTTTGACCTTTCCAAAGCAGCAGAGAAAACTAAAGTCTAAGAGCAGGAATTAGTTGAAAGGGTACTGAGAATGGTCTCAAGTACCTTGGGAGGGTTCCCTGGTCACTGTTTTCTTGGCTTCCTTTCTCCTAAGACTTTTAGCCACACCTGTCCAGTCTTCATGATCTAAACAGGAAGAAGGCAGAATTGTCCTCCCCTATAATGCTTCTTTGTAGAGAAGGAATATATATTCTTCTTTTCCACCTTCAGGTAATGACAATGGGTCCAAATTCATCAGGCTAACTCAGTTGTTGCTGTTAAGTTGTTTTCAGTTGTGTAAGACTCTTCATGACACCTTCGGGATTTTCTCAGTGAAGACATTGGAGTAATCTGCCATTTTCTTCACTGGGTTTTCCATTTCCTTCTCTAGACTTATTCTATTGCCAACTTAAAGCGGGCTTACACTTGAAACATCCCAAGAAGGTGATCATCCTTCACTCATCACCCTTCCTCACCAAGTCGTTCTTTATTCATTCATTATTCAACAAGCATTTGTTAAGTGCCTACAATATTGCAGATAATGTATTAGGCCCCAAGCATATGAAAAAGTTTCTAACATAGAGTTGCTTAAATTCTACTAAAGGCAAATAACATGGACACCCCCCCCCCCACACACACACACGCTATTACCTAATATCAACAAAATAAGTATGTGTACTTTTCCAGGGCCAGAATTTGTGACTAGTAACTAGGGGAATCAGGCTAGAACTCAAGTATGAAGTAGCACCTACTGATAATATTAACCATCTACTGTATGCACTGAGGTACATGCCATCTTGGACTCCACAGTTCAGTTGTTTAAGTATCCTTATGAAAGTATCTTACAAGAAATCTCAATGAAAATTATAGCTTTTTCAATGAAGGATATTACAATTGAACACACCATTGATCATTGCTCAGTTTTAATCTTTGATGTAATGAATCATGACCTTTCTTTTCATCCTGTCACTTTGTCATGATATGCACAATAATTCCTAAAACTTATTCATTCTACATACCTAGGAAAAAGAAAGACTATGATTATCTATAAAGAGAAATTACTCAGCGTTGCATTAAAATTAAATCACTATATTTGGGAACAGTTTTAACAATAAAAACACCATCCTCCTAAAAGATTTTGTGCCATATGGAAAGATATCAATCTTAAATTTTTCATTTAATAGATACTGTACATGTCATCGGAGGCTGACTAGAATGTGAAAGTATACAACAGAATCATGTTTGGCAATCCAGCATCTTTTTTCTTTAATATAATACAGCAATAAGTTTACAATAATAGTTTTAATTTTGTAGAAGTAAAATCAATGTTAGCTTTTAGATAACTTTAAGTATTTGCATATTTAATGAAGAGCATTTTGATTCCTTTCCCTTTTGTCTCCTGAAAATTATTTCATAATCTTCCCCACCCTTTCTCCTCCTCATCTCCCACATTTTTCCCCTGAACATTTGATGGATAATTCTCTCTTGGGGGGCTTAGATCCCAGAAGCAATTAATCTAACCTCAAAACTTTCAGGTTTCTAACCACCACCTTTTGGAGTTTCTTTGTAGACATTTTCATCTTATTTCATCAATATGGAAACAATCACCAAATGTTTTGTTTCATCTTAAAGAACATCTGGAATAGTTGCAAATATACCAGATTCTTTATAAGGATTTTCTTGATTCGGTCTCCAATGTCATTTTTCTTAGGTTTTTTTTTTAAAATAAACTCTGCCTTGCTACTTATGTGGATCATCATGGAGATTTTTCAAATGCACCCTTGGCCTTCCATCAAGGCCAGTTCTCCAGATTTCCATCTCAGAGGCTCCTGTAATAAACATGAAGGCCTTACAACTCTCTCATCAACTTAAGAGTATTTGTCTAATGCCATTATTCTGAAATAGAAGGGGCTATTGCCTCAAATCCACATACACACATGCAAAGAATCCAGTGTACCCATGATTTCAGTAGCCTCTGAGCCAAAACAAAGAAACTCTAAGGAACATGCCATCAAAAGTATTTATGAGGTACCCGGCATTATGTTAAGTGATGGGGATAAAGGGAAAGTGAAAGATGTCTTTGTCTTCAAAAAACTCACATCAAATGGGGGAGGAAATGTGAGTAATTAGGATATTTAAGATGCATACAGAGCAGAGGAAAGATAATCTGAAAGGGGGATAGCAGACATTATCTGCTCAGCATCTTGAAGATAAGAGGGTTCTGCTTTTAGATAAGAGGGTTCTGGCTAGTGGTTTCTTCTTGACCTAATTTTTGAAAAAAGAGATAAATTTTCTCTCATTTGTGTCTCTATCTCTGATTTTATTATCATAAGAAAATCCTTGTATAGACTGTCTTGAACCAATGCTCATCAGCAAATGGCCTATAATTTAGAAGATTAAGTAATTCTCTGAAGGCACTGAAAGATTGAATAATTTGTCCAACAGTCTCTATCAGGCTAGGATTTGAGTTCAGGTTTTCCCTGCACCACTATTTCTCTTCTTTTCTCATCAATAGAAGTCAGTCCACTTTCTATTGATATTGTGCCTTCTTGGAAGACACTTTGCACAAAATCCAAATGGAAGATTAAAGCCCTGTAGAGTAAAATGAAGCTCAAAGTGCAACCTACTAAATCTATAGGTGAATAAAGCACCAGGGACGGAGACCTTAGTTCAAATCCTGCTTCTGACACTAACTACTTGTGCGATCTTGGAAAAGTCATTTAACCTGGACCACAGCTTCCTCATTTGTAAACTGATGAAATTGCAATAAATAGCTTCAAGTAACTCTTTTTTGTTACCAAATTTTCCCACTTTTTCTCATTTGTAATTAGGTTCATATTAAGAGGATTTGTTATTTTGGCCTGATATTTGGGCATTAGAAAATCTTTTCTCAAACTTCTCAGACTTCAGAGTAATTCTGTGACATTTGAATTTGTGTTCCGTTGTATATGAAGCTCTTCTTTTTGATTTCTTATAAAATGTGTTTTTTAATTATTAAAATTGCTAAATAGGCATTCCTTTCCTTGAAGTTTGATTTGTGAGCTTATTTTATTTTCTTGTTTATGATAGTAATATGTAAATTTAATCAATAAGTGATTTGCTGTCTTTATTCAAAACCTCAGTGGCAGTTTTCTTATGTTATTTTCTGAAGGGTAATATTCAGAGATTTTTTTCTCCCCATGCTATTTTGGAAGACCTATAATTATGAAATTCTTTGTGTGTCAAAAGTATTTGTTTGTGTAAAATTTTATTTTAATAATTGTCTTTTGCTATTTTAAAATAAATTTGCTTATATCTCTCTATTTTTGTGTTCCAAAATTTTGTTTTACTCTTTTAGAGTCTTTGTTTCTTTGAAAAAAAAATTCCTGTTGTGTTTTCTAAATCCTATATGATTTTGTTTTTTCTGTGGTTGTTTTAATCCACATTAAATGCTACAATGCCTAATCAAATTTCATTTACGTTATCTTCTTCTGGCAGTTTTATTTCTCTTTTGAAGTATTCTGAAGGTTTTTGTTATTGTTTTTTGAGAAGTGGGTGCTCCACCAGGTTGCTCTTTCTATTGTAGAGCTGACATTCATTTTCTTTTGCAGTATGATAGATGGTGATTTTGTTCTTTCTTCTTTTTGATTTTTCATTAATTTTCTTTCTGTATTTGTGAATTAATTCTTCCATTGATTTGTTGACTAATGTTCTTCCTTTTGACATTGGTTCTAAGCTTTCTTTTCTATTCCCACTTGCTTGTTTCTGATTTCACTCCCCACTCTTTAAATGATTCTCCTTCTACAATAGGTTAAAAAAAGTGAAACTCAGTACCCTCTGTCTCCTTGAATTGTTTACTCTGGGCTTTGCCCCCATTCTCACCAATTCAAGAATGGAGGCAAAGCCCAGAGTAAACTATGGTGGGGACAGACCTATATACATTTGGGTTTTCAGACCCTTTCCACTAGAGCAGGAAAACTTTTCTTCTAGGCTTTGCTGAATCATAATGTTGCTCACCTTGTCCTTCCCTGAGCCTGCCTTCCTTCCTTCCTTCCTTCCTTCCTTCCTTCCTTCCTTCCTTCCTTCCTTCCTTCCTTTCTCCCTCCCTCCCTCCCTCTCTCTCTCTCCTTCCAAATTTTATAAACTTATAATCTGACAACTGAGACCCCAGAGACAATTGCCCTATGGGCCATATTAGCAAAGGGAATATCTGAACCTGGATTTACAGCCTCCAACTCCCATGCTTTACGGTTCTCCTACACAGAGTAGAAATCTTTTTTAGAAGTCTCTAAAATAAAATCGATTCTTTCATCTGGCATAGCTTAATAATGTTTACTCCAAAGGCAAGGAAATGGAATAGGTGACTACCCGAGGCCCTGCCCATCCTTTTGATTTTAATGTTTAAAGAGGAGGGAAGAAAATAATAGAGTATCCGGTACAATTCTAGAGAAGATGTAATTCAAGTACGAGATTTTCTCCCCAGTTGATTTGGGATGATACTGTTGCATTTCAATGGTTGCCAGAATTAATAGTAGGAGAATAGAGTTGATTTTTGCCAGCTTAAAATATTTTGCCAACTGTGTAAACATCATGGAGTCTAAATTTAGAAAAGAACTTGAAACTTTTGAACTTAAAATTGTGTTTAACTCTGGCAGAGTATATGCATTGAACTGCTCATTTTTAACAGAGTATTTCTCTGGTAACCTTAGTTAAGGGACAAGACTTCCAAATAAATGAAATGTGTATTCTTTCATAGTTCTCAATCTCCAAATTAGGTCAAAGAAATTTTTTTTTAATTTTACAAATGGTGATCGTATTTTACTTTTTCCCCAATTACATTTAAAAACAAATATCAACATTGACTTTTTTTTCTAAGATTTTGAGTTTCAAATTTTTCTCCCTCTCCCTCTCCTTCATCTCCCCTACCCCAGGATGGCAAGTAATCTGATATAGATTATGTGTATGTGTAATCATATCAAACATATTTCCGCATTAGTCATGTTGTGAAAGAAGAAACAGAGTAAAAGGAAAAAAAAAACCTACAAAAAATAAAGAAAGTGAAAATAGGTTTAAATCTGCATTCAGAATCCACAGTTCTTTCTCTGGATGTGGATAGCATTTTCTATCATCAGTCTTTAGGAATTGTCTTGGATCATTGCATTGCTGAGAAGAGTGAAGTCGACCATAGCTGATCAATGCATAACGTTGCTTTTACTGTGTGCAATGCTCTCCTGGTTCTGCTTGCTTCACTCCACATCAGTTCATACAAGTCTTAGAAGAAACATTTTAAGATAATTTATGACATAGGCATTAACTGGGATTATCCTCTCCTGGTTTTTTAAGCCTTTGATGTAATTTAATACATAAACTTTGAGTTTCTAGGTCTTTACCAGTCCTGAGCCTTGCTTCTTAAAATTATATTTTTTATGAAATAGCAGAAACTTGCTTAATAGTTTGGAAAAGTATCAATGATTTTGTATTATAAGTTTCCTTTTTGTGTACTGATACTAATATTTTCAAAGCTCTCAGAGCCAGAAGGGTCTTCAAAAGAGTATCTGAAACAAAACATACATTCCACAACAACTCCTGCTGCTGCTGCTGCTGCTACTATTACTAGTGCTGCTGCTGTTGCTCCTCCTGCTGCTGCTGCTGCTCTTGTTGCTTCAGATACTATTGTTGCTGCTGCTGCTGCTTTTATGGGTGAAGGGAGATGAAAACCTTACATTAGATGAGGCATGGAAGATTTGGTGCTTGTGTTGGGGTGGAATTGGAAACCCTAGGGGTAACTGGCACCTGGAGGAGTGGAAGAGCATGGGCACAGAGAGATTTCCAAGCAAATGTAGAAAAAAAAATCAATAAGAGAGGTCAGTAAGCTCCGTGGTGGGTGTCAAAATCATGGTGGGAGAGGGGCTTTACCAGGTGTGAAAGGGTCTCTCTGACACCAGAAATAGGCATTGTTCCAGAAATGGGCACAATTGGAAAGAAGAGTCCCCAGGACAACCTCGACAAAAAAGTGACAGAAAGCACCTAGAAGGGGAGAGCTTAGAACCTTGGAAGCTTTGATTACTTGAACAATACAGAGAAAAGAGAAACCAGTCATAGGCATCATGAATCAGGGAATGAGAACCCAGAGTAAACAGAAAGTGAAACTGGATAATGAAGAGAGTGAAAGAAATACTTTTTGGAAAGGAGTGCAAAACAAAGGAGAAAATTAAAAACTAAGGAAAAGGACAAGCTGAAGGAGAGGTCAGGAATGGGTAATTTACCTGAGAGGGAAAAAAAAGAAGAAATATAGAAGCAGATAAAAGCAAGAGGAAAAAAAAAGGAAACAATAAATAAAACCTTTAAGGGAAAGCAGTATCAAACAAGAGGAGAACATTGGGGTTGAGAAGAAGAGAGTCATTTGGAGCAGGAGTACTTTAAAAAAAGATGAAAGTGAAAAAACGAGTACATTTTCTAGATCATGGTGGAGAAGAATTAGTGGGGAACTATATTGCACTGCTTCCTCTCATACAACTATCTTGACCCCCTCCCCCACCACTTGGAGATTACTTTTGTAAAGGACTTTGTAGACATTGAAGAGATATACAAATGTAAGCTATTTTTATTCATCTGTAAGCCACATTTCTTGTTGTGAAAAGATGAATATGCTCAAATCAGGGACCAATTGTGGAAACTAATTAAAGAAGTTTAAATATGAGCTGATTTCATCAAAACCTATGGTGGCAGTGAAAATGGGGAGGAATGGATACATTCAGTACATATTAATAGGAAGAATCAATAAAATTTGATGTCATATTGAACATAGGAAATGCAGGAGAAGGAATTATCTAAGATAGTTTCAAGATTTAAAGCTTGTGTGTTGGGAATATTGTGCTCCATGGGCAGAAGTAGAAAACTCAGAAAGAACTAATTGGATTGAATGGTGAATTTGGCTTTAGATATGTTGCCTTGCCTGTAATGGTGAAAAATGCAAATGGACTTGTTCTGAACCCTTTGGGAAATATGAAACCAAAAGGCAGGGCTAGGGATGGAGATTTCAGAGTCATCAGGATAGAGGTGCAGCACACATATTCATCAATGTAGAGAAATATACAGAGATACACACACACAGTTGTTCACAACATTGTTACTGTTTTTGTTAGATTGTTTCAGTCTTGTTCAATTCTCTGTCACGGCACTTGTTTTCTTGGCAAAATTACTAGAGTAATCTGCCATTTCCTTCTCTATCTCATTTTACAGATGAGGAAACTGAGGCAAACAGGATTAAGTCATTTGCCCAAGGCCACACAGCTAGTTACATAGAGTCTGAGGCCAGATTTGAATACACGGAGATGAGACTTCCTGATTCCAAACCCCGTGCTCTGTCCATTGTACCACCTAGCTGCCCTCACAACAATCAATGAGTACGTGTGGAACAGACTAAGGTTGGACTAAGCCTGAAAATATGCTAGATATTTATCAATGTATACTTTTTGCTCATATCATTCTCCTAGTTACTCCATGTGTAAAACCTGGAATGATGAAAAAAATACTAAACAAAGAATCTGCTTAACAAGCAGCTTGCTTTCACAGACATTTGCAGTCTTTTTTATCCCTTTGTAGTTCTACTTCATAGGCAAAGATCATCAGCACCATAATCACCATTGGGAGCTCCATTTTGAAATTAGTTTATTGAGTGGTTGTTTATCATCCTCATCTGGTCAACTGGGAAGGCCCCTGGTGTGCTCTGCAAATTTCAGACACTTTACTGGCTAATTTTAAAAGCTTTCTTATTTTTTAATAGATACTAGATGTGCAGAATTATATAGCATATACCTCCCTGAAGCATTTTCTTTCTCATACCATCTGTTAATAAGAATATCATTTACACCACATAAAACCATGACATGCGGAAAGGAATAAAGCCATTTTGATAAAAATCACTTAATAACCAGGACTCACCAGGTTTCTATTTTAGGTTTGGGGAAATATTTAACACCAATAAGAGATTAGAAAGAGGCAATGTTAAATAAAAAATGGCTCAAGTCACATATGCAAAAATAAAGTAGTCATTCTGTGTTTCCACCATGACCTCTTTTCACAAAATAAAAGGGAAAGTGTGTGTGTGTTTGTGAGAGAGAGACAGACAGAGATGGAGAGATAGAGAGACAGAGACAGACAGAGACAAAGGTAAAGACAGAGAGACACAGAGAGACACAGAGAGTCAGTGACAGAAAGATAGAAAAAAAGAGTCAGAGAAAGAAAGAAAAGGAGAGAACAATGAATGAACTTCAAATCAGTAAACAGAGGGGGAAGGTAAGGGAGATGAGCTTTCATCAACTCCCTACAGCTTAGAATTGCAGCTGTGAAATGTTGGCAAACTTGTTTGTTTAGAGACTTCTGGGCCGCATAGATTTTTTTCTTCTTTAATGTGTAGATACATGGCTGTTTCAAAGCAAGCAAACCAACATTTCAGTTTGCTGTTGCAGGGGGAAAAAAAACACAAGAAAACTTTGAATCCAGTCAGGAGTCCTGAGTTCTAGTTCTGGCTCTGTCATTAATGAGCTGTGTGACCTTATCCAAGCCATGCCCCCTTCCCCCCTGCCCTGCCTCTGAGCTTCCTCACATGTAAAAGAAAAGCCTTGAACTAGATGGTCTCCTAGGTCCACTTGACTCAAAGACTGCATTTTCCAGGCTATAAACTGCAGAGTTGTGGGTGGTAGAGTCTTAAATCGAGAACCGTTTTCAACAGGGCTTAGGGGACGAAGATGAAGAGAAATAGAAGAGAGTTAGGGATAAGCAGGTGCAAACTTCTAGATAATTACTCTCCCTCCTGCTCCATCCCCAGCACTTAAACACATGTGAGCACACACACATACACAAACTCCTCCAGTGTTTCCACAAGCTCAGTGAGGGGAAGGAAAGGGGATGGAGGTTAATACACTTTAAAAAACCTCAAGTTCTGTGATCCACCATTTTTATACACACAAATTATATGATTTTTTGTGTATACATACATCATGTATTAAAAGTCAGTGTAGTTTTAAAGATTAAAGCTGCACTGAGACTTTTGGGATGCTCTGTCTCTCCCCCCATATATGTGTGTGCATGTACATGTATGTATATTCATATACACTATCCCATCATTTTCTCCTCTCTGTCTTATAGATCTATGCAATGTGTGTATGCACACATGCATACATACATGCATCTATACATACATACGTACATACATACATTAATTAGCAACCTGATATTGTATTAGCATTTTGGGTTGCTGTATCAGTCTTCTGACATATTAAGCTTAGAATCCACTAAAAAGTCCAGACCTTTTTCTTCCATCATGTCTGTGAAGTTGATTTGTTGAACTCAGTGTAAGATTATATATCTAGTCAGACAGTATTTCGTCTTATTATATCCAGTCCCATGCTTGAGCATGTTAAGGTGTTTTGGGATTATGTTTCTATCATTTGATGAGATAGCTACCCCTCCCAGTTTTGTGTGAGACAGATGGGTGGTGTAGTGGATAGAGAGCTGGGACAGGAAGACCTGAGTTCAAATCTGATCTTTGACATTTCCTAGCTGTACAGCCCCAGGCAAGCCACTTAACCTCTGTTTGCTTCAATGTCCTCATCTGTAAAACGGGATGAAAAAGCACCTACCTCCTAGGACTTTTGTGAGGATCAAAGAACATAATAATTGTAAAGTACTTAGCACAATACCTGGCACAAGGGTAAGAGCTGTAAAAATGTTAGTTATTATTATTATTATCATTATTATTTCATCTGTAATTCAATGAACATTCTTCTAGGCCTTTATCCTTGTCATTGATAAACATGTCAAACAGCATGGGAGTCAGAACACATTCCTGGGCATCCCATTCCCCTTTTTCTTCTGCTGCTTAATAAGGTCTGAATCCATATAATGACATTAGATGGCCCTAAAGTAGCTAATGGTCCAGTGGACATAGAGAGTATTGTACTGGGGGTTGGGGACACTGTGGAGGAACCCTCAGTCCAGACACTCTCTTACTTAGGGAGGTATGTATGTGCCTTTCTTTGTCTTTCCAACACCTCCAGTGGGAGAGTCAGTTAAAGAAGCATGTGTGACTGCGGCTGCAGATTTATTTTCTATCTTCTGCCTAAGTCTTTCCCCAGAGGCCAGGATAGCTCCCGCAAATACTACAGTGCTCAGGGGTACCCACATATGCAGCCTCATTTTCATTAGAATATTAATCCAGACCACCCACCCCTCCTGACCTCATATTTTGCCTCTAGGTCTTCTATGTGGCTGTACTTTGTTGATGGGAACTACTCTGGGATGGATTCACAGATCTCATGTTCCTGTTCAGTTGGAAATCCCACTAGTGCCTGGTTGCTGGTGATTACCATGCAATGTCTTAGTTCAGTGCTCACTACTTTTCAATGCTATTTTAGAGGCTGGCAAGACGTCTTAGGCTCTTCATTAGCATTCTGGGTGTGACTTTCCAACTATCGACTATCTTGTGTTTCCAATGATGCCAAGATTTGAAAGGAAGATATTTTGGGAAATCACGTAACCTAAGATGACCAATTTCATAATGTGTCACACAACATTTGTTTTTATTGCTTAGATTTCTAGCTGCTGGATAATATTGATCCCTCTGGTCAGGCATTGAGAGTGATTAAAAATGAACAGAATTCTCAGCCCATGGGTTTGCAACAAAACTTAACTCCAGCCCCTTTTTTCTCTTTCCAATGACTGAAAGATCTGGGATCCAGGCTATAGAAGTTTGCTAGAGCCTTGGGGACAGCATTTGGTGCTACAAAATATCTATTCAAGAGAGGAAAGGAACACAGGGAAAGGGGCAGGATGTGTGTCTGGCTTTGGGGAAAAAACAAATCTCAACCCTATACTTAAACCTCTCCCTTCTCCTTTGGCTCAGAACTTCAACCTCATCTACCATTCATGACCAAAGAAATGAGAGACAGAGAATGGGAGGAATGGGACAGGACACTCTGTGTGTGTGTGTGTGTGTGTGTGTGTGTGTATGGTGGGATTGTACAGGGCTGTGTGACCTTCTATAAGCTGAAGGAAAAGAGGCCAGCATTCATCTGAGACTAGCTCTATCCCATCAAAACCACTTGGGACTGAGCCCTGGGCTGTTGAACCATGAACTGCCCAGTGTAGGAGACTGAGATGATCTGACATCCAATCTCTACAGAAACCCCCATCAGAGGGCAGGGGATCAAGTCAATATTTTTAGGATGTGTTATTAGTATGAAGTTAGAGGAAAGGTTAAAGTTGGATAAAATTTAAAATTCATTAGTGTATAGATAGACATTTTTAGGATTGGGAATTTGAAGGGCCTCAGCTCCACCATTTTCATTTTACATAAAAGTAAACTGAGGCCTACATATTGAAATGACTTGACTATAGTCATATGGAGGGTGTAGGGGAAAGGAAGGGGGAAGGGATTAATTAAGCACCTACTGTGTGTCAAGCCCTGTGCTGTGCACTTTACAAATATCCTTTTGTTTGATACAGGGAAAGAATCGCAAACCTAGTCTGTGAATCCAAGCCCATTTCCTCTTTATCCAGCTTTCTTTTCACAGAAACACCACATGTTCCATGTGTATGTCTGCATGTATATGCATATATATGTGTTTGCATATGTATGTCTATATTGACATGTGTATATTATGTATATAGATATACATGCATTATATAGTTATATAGAAGTTATTTTTATTTCTATATAAT
>CM053592.1:9570369-9665793 GCA_028646515.1 Pseudochirops corinnae
ATAAACTACTAGATAGATGGAAAGGTAGACATATATGATCTCCTTTTTCAATGAGTAGCTAAGTGGTACAGTGGATAGAGTGCAGAGCTTGGAGTCAGGAAGACTGAGTTCAAATCCAGCTTCAGACACTAACTAGTGTGATTGGGCAAGTCATTTAAGCCTATTTGCCTCAGTTTCCTTGTATGTAAAATGAGCAGAGAAGGAAATGGCAAACCACTCCAGTATCTTTGCCAAGAAAATCTCAAATGGGATGATGAAGAGTCAGACAGGACTGAACAAGAAGACTGCTTTTTCAGTATTAATAAGGTCCAATATTTTTTCCCATGTCTTTAGTAATTTCTCCTTCTTCAGACATTTTGTGAATCAGTTCCTCAAATACCTCACATTTGAATGACCTCTATTATGGATCTTCTTTATGTATACTTGATCTAAATGTGATGGCTTGTCCTGCCCTATTATCTTTGGTGACATTTCCACATCCTCTCCATACATATCTAGTACTGTGGTATTAGAATCTAGCATGGATCTGCTGTCCTTGATGGCCTAAACAGATTGTTATAAATAGAGTTGTAGGTCTTTTCCATTTTTCTTCTCATTCTTGGCCTCCTTCCAATTTCATCTTATATGCCATCAGGATGAATTTGCTTACTATACTCTTGCCAAATTTTCTTTAAACTGCTTTCAGCCTCCATTGATTTTCTCTATTTTATGAGGCAGTACTGTTCATAATACTCAATCATCCTTCATAGTAAGATTTTATAAATGAGTTTAGATTCAAAACTGGTGTTGCCTTTGGCCAGCAACTCTTTTTACTTGGCAAGTAAGTAAACTGTTTTCTGACTAAGGTGCTTTGGGGGCTTGTGGGGTTTCTTAGTTATGGTAATTTATTTACAGCTATTAAACTTCTGTATAAGATTATTGTAGTTCATGTTTATGTCACATCTACTGTCCATTACTCATATTTTGTTATTATCAACTTGCTTTTAATGGGCCAAGATTTAGTTGTCACAATTGTATGCCATATTTTTTATCATTTTTCTTTGTTTTACCTTTATGTTAAAACTGATCTAACAAGTTGAAGATGATTCAGTGATAACTCCCATGTTAATAAGTCTTTATTTGTTAAAATGCAATCAAGTTTTCTCCTCTCCCTCGCTCCCTGCTCTTTCTCTGTGTGTGTGTGTGTGTGTGTGTGTGTGTGTGTGTGTGTGGCATAGACATTTTCCTAATTGTAGTTTTTCTGACTGTCAAACTCAAAAAAAAGTTCTCTTTATAAAGCACTTCTATGATTATATACTTTAATTTCTGAACTCCTTCCTGAAACCATGATTTTAACCTCTAAATATTCAATGGAGAAAATACAGTCCTACCCAAAAAATATCCTTCCAAACATCTTCTGAGTTATTATGGGAAACTGTCATCTGAAAACATCATTTTTAAAATTGTGGAATACATTATGACAGTAGCCTTTAAATATATACCCCAAAGCTTCAGGTCCTGTCTCAATAGTATATTTTATCATTTAGATGACAGGTTTGCTGTAGTGTACCATAGAGCACTCTGTGCCGGAGGATGAAATATGCTAGTGTGTGCATATACATCTATGTGTATGTGCATTATTTATGTGTCACACAGATATATGTATGTATACATACACATACACTGTGGGTGTGGTGTGTATAAATAATGTCTGTTTATTGTTCAATACTTTTCGTAATGTCTGACTCTCTGTGACTCCATTTAGGGCTTTCTTGGCAAAGATATTGGAGTGATTTGCCATTTCCTTCTCCAGCTCATTTTACATATGAGGAAACTAAGATAACCAGTGTTAAGTGACTTATCCAGGGTCACACAACTGCTAAGTGTCTGAGGCTGAATTTGAAGTCAGAAAGAGGAGTTTTCCTGCTCTAGGCCTGGCACTCTATCCACTGAGCCATCTAGCTGCCCTGCACAAATACAAATGCACAAAAACATGTGAAACATAGACTCTGGGTTTGTTCAATATTAGTATTACAAATATGACTCCCTATGAGTCACCGCTAGAATGGTGAAAGTGAAAAAGGGAGGGAGAAGAAGAAGGGCCCAAGACAAAGTTCTGTGAGTCACCTATGGTTGGAGGGTGTGATCTGCTTGAAGATCTAGTAAAGTAGACTGAGAAGGAATGGTCAGATAGAAGGAGAGTCAGGAATGTGTAATGTCCTAAAAACCCAGAGAGAAGAGAGTACAAAGAAGAGGGTGAATGACTGTGTCATTGGCTTCAGGGAAGTCAAGAATGATGGGGAATTTGAGGAAAAGCCATTAGATTTGGCAATTAGATCATTGGTAACTTCAGAAAGAGCAGTTGCAGTTGAATGATAAGATCAGAAGTAGGATTGGAGAGAATTAAAATGAGAGTGAAAAGAGAGTTTCCTCTCTTTTGGAATTGATGGTATTCTCAAAGAATTTAGCTACAAAGGGGAGAAAAGATATGTGATGTTAGCCAGGATCGATGGATCAAGTGAAAGTGTTTTGAGGGTGATGGAGACATATAAATGTTTGTAGGCCCTACAGAAGTGGTCTTCCCAAAATGTATGAAGTGTTTTGAATTTAGTTAACAATTATGCTTGGTAGAGAAACTTCTTCCCAAAGTCAGCTGTGTACATGGTGACCTCTTCCTTCCCTCATTATAATGTAAACTTTGTGTTTTCAGTCTAGATCAGGGCTTTGCTCATTTTGACACTTAATAAATATTTTGGTACTTTTTTTATTGTTGCCATTGAGTAGGAGAATACAAATACCTTCCTGCAAGCATACAATTAAACAGATTGCCAGGAAAATCAAGCAAGGAGGGAAAGAAAGAAAGAACTTTGCAAAATGTTAACAGTATTTTCTTTTATCCTCTAAATGATTTTCTTCTCAGAATGGTACAAAAAACTGGACCCCAAATCAGGAGAACTGGATGTTAAATTTAGCTCCACTTTTCACTAATTGTAGAATTCTGTGGCTCTGAATTTCATCCTCTAGAAAAAGGAAGAAGTTGGGTTGTTATTGGTGGTGGTAGCGGTGGCGGATTTTGTTGTTCATTTTTGTTGTTGTTGTCTGGCTTTTGTTCTCAAAGAGGACCATGATATCCGGGAGGTGAAGCCATGATATGCAAGTGCATTGGATTTAATTAAGGCAGGGTCCTGCAAGGTCACCAGTCTCACTTTCACCTCAGAGCCATTAGGTGACCTCCAAATTCCTTAAAGATCCCTCTTGTGTTCTTTCCTTTTCTTCCTTGATTATGTAAACCAGTGCTTCCTTTCATGAGTAAATGAGCTCATGTCATAGTTAGTTTGAGTTGGATGTAGTTACATTAGGTACATTCATCCCCAATGGAAGTCTTAACAAGATAAAGTCCCTATAATGTTAAAAGTCTCCTGGCTCTAAGAAGAAAAGCCAAATAGAAGCAAGAGATAACAACAAATTCATCAATTGAATGCTACTGGTGCCTCTCAATAAGGAGAATCAACCTGAAATAAGCAGAAATCCTCTGATGGGCTTCTCACTTGGTTACAATTTTAAGAGATGGCTTTGTTGTTGCTGTTTGTCATCTAAGGAGGGTTGAAAATGGGTTTGGGATGCTGCTACTGTGTGGGAGACAGCTAGTGATTTTATCCATATGTGTGGGTGCATGTGTATGTATATATACATGTGCATATATATGTACACACAAATATACATATATGTGTGTATAAACAAACATTTATAGACATTCATAAATATATATACATATGTGTGTATGTATATATATATATATTCATATTCATGAGATGCACAAATTTAGAGACATCTCCATTCTAAATGCTCATATGGACTATTTGTGCCCAACCTGTGGTAGAGCCTTTCAATCTCATATTGGCCAGATCAGGCACAGACACACTGTACCTTCACCCTGATGCAGTGATGTCAAATTGGTCCCCTTTAGAAATGAAGGACAACAACCAACCTATGTATGTATGTATGTATGCTTGCATGTATGTATGTGTACATGCCTGTGTGTTTGTGTATATATACATATATGATTTATTTTTATATACTGTAGATGTATGTGAATGCATATCTATCAAAACTAGAATCTTATTCACATACAAGACTAGAGTCCAGGTCAGTTGATGACTCATCTAGGATTCTGAATAGGATGCAGGAAGGAAATGAAGAGGGAGAGGTACCAGAAAGTGGCTGCAATGCAGCAAAATTATGTCAGTTATCCTTATATGCTATGTTATGTTATGTTATTCTATGTAATGTAATGTTATGTTATGTCATGTCATGCCATGTTATATTATGTTGTTATGTTATGTCCTTATATCAATAGTCCCATTTGAGGCCCACAATAGTATTCTGAGAAAAATAGGGCAGTCATTACTTCTACTGTACAGGTATATGGAAATAGAAAAATATTCATGACTTCAAACTTCAGAGCTGGTGTTTTCTTTATTTGTTTGTTTTAATTTATTTTTTTTATCATGGACTTAACAAACCTCAAGAAACATGATAATTTCAGCATACAACAAAGAACGAAAAGTGAATATTGCATATTAAATTAAACTTCTGTGAAGGAAGTTTGTCTTTTTTTTTTAAGTATCTTAAATTTATCTGGCAGTAACAATCATGCTCTCCTTCTCTGTATTCCCCTCCCATTCCCCTCCTTCTTTCTTCTTTGTATTTTGCAAACATTTAATTAAAGCTCTGTTATTTCTTCTTTTTTCAGTCTTTATCACTACTTACCAAATCTCTTTTTAAATCTTTTATTTATTTAATTATTTTTAGTTTTCAACATTCATTTCCACAAGATTTTGAGTTACAAATTTTCTCCCTATCTTTCCCTTACCTCCACCCCAAGATAGCAAGCCTATTGAATACCATTTCCTCCATTCTGCTCACTCTCATATCATTCCCCATCCCCTTCCCAACTTTCTAATAGGGCAAGATGGATTTCTATACTCCAGTGCCTGTATAACTTTTTTCCCACTTGTATGTGGAAAAACTTTTTTTTTTTAACATTTGTTTTGAAAACTTTGATTTCCAGATTCTTTCCCTTCTTCCCTGCTTATCCACCCCCACTGGGAACACAAGCAATTCAATATAGGTTGCACATGTGTAGTTACACAAAATGTTTCCATAGTAGTTATATTATGAAAGAATAACTATATTTACCTCCATCCTATCCCACCCCCAACTTATTCTATTTTCTCCTTTGACACTGTCACTTTTCAAAAGTGTTTGCTTCTAACTACCCTCTCCCCCAATCTGCTCTCCCTTCTATCATCTCCCCTCTTATCCTCACCCCCCACTTTCCTGTAGGGTAAGATACCCAATTAAGTGTGTATATTATTCCCTCCTTAAGACAAATTCAATGAGAGTAAGGTTGACCCATTCCCTTTGACCTTCCTGCCCTTCCCCTCCATTGTAACAGTTTTCTCATGTCTCTTTTATATGAGATAATTTACCCTATTCTATCTCTCTCTTTCTCCTTTTCTCATTATATTCCTTTCTCACTCTTAATTTTATTTTTAGATATCATCTCTTCAAATTCAACTTAGCCTCTACCCTCTGTCTGTGTATACATGTACACACATATACACACATATATATTTATACACATATACACCCTCCTATATATGCATATATATGTACGTATACAAATATATGCATATATATTCCCTTCAACTATCTTCATACTAAGAAAAGTCTCATGAGTTACAATTATCGTTTTTCCATTTAGGAATATAAATAGTTCAACTTTAATAAATTCCTTATGATTTATTTTTCCTGTTTATCTTCTCATGCTTCTCTTGCTTCTTGTATTTGAAAGTCAAATTTTCTGTTCAGCTCTGGTTTTTTCATCAAGAATATTGAAAGTCTTCTCTTTCATTGAATGACCATATTTTTCCCTGAAGTATTATACTCATTTTTTCTAGATAGGTAATTCCTGGTTTTAATCCTATCTCCTTTGTCCTCCTGCACATCATATGCCAAGCCCTTCAATCCCTTGATGTAGAAGCTGCTAAGTCTTGTGTTATCCTGATTGTGTTTCCATAATACTCAAATTGTTACTTCCTGGCTGCTTGTAATATTTTCTCCTTGGCCTGGGAACTCTGGAATTTGTCTATAATATTCCTAGGAGTTTTCTTTTTGGGACCTTTTTCAAGTGACAATGGGTGAATTCTTTCAATTTCTATTTTGTCCTCTGGTTCTAGAATATCAGGACAATGTTCCTTGAGAATTTCTTGAAGTATGATTTCCAGGCTCTTTTTTTGATCATGCTTTCAGGTAGTTCAATAATTTTAAAATTATCTCTCCTGGATCTATCTTCCAGGTCAGTGATTTTTCCAATCAGATATTTCACATTGCCTTCTATTTTTTTCATTTGTTTGGATCTGTTTAATAGTATCTTGATTTTTCATAAAGTCATTAGCTTCCATTTGCTCCAATCTAATTTTGAAGGATTTATTCTCTTCAGTGAGTTTTTGAAATTCCTTTTCCATCTGGCAAATTCGAGTTTTAAGGCATTCTTCTCCTCATTGGCTTTTTGGGCCTCTTTTGCCATTTAAGTTAGTCTATTTTTTAAGCTGTTATTTTCTTCAGTCAGGCTATTGACTCACTTTTCATGATTTTCTTGCATCATTCTCATTTTTCTTCCCAATTTTCCCTCCACTTTTTTTTACTTGATTTTCAAAATCCTTCTTGAGCTCCTCCATGGCCTGTAACCAATTCATTTTTTTTTTCTTGGAAGCTTTTGATGCAGGAGTTCTGACTTTGTTGTCTTCTTCTGGTTCCATGTTTTGATCCTTTTTGTCCCCCCCAAAAGATTCTGTGGTCTGATTTCACTTCTTCTGGAACTCTGGAATTTGTCGATAATATTCCTAGGAGTTTTCTTTTTGGGATCTTTTTCAAGTGACAATGGGTGAATTCTTTCAATTTCTATTTTTGCTCATCTTTTCAGCCAATTATTTGACTTTCAAGCTCTTTGCCATGGTAGAACTCTGCTTCCAGAGTGGAGAGGGCTGTGTCCCAAATTGCTGGGGTTTTTGCAAATGTTGTCAAAGCTGTTGTCAGAGCTATGAGGAGGGCACCCTTTCGACAACCAACACAAGCTCTGGGACACTGGTGTTCCTTACCCCAGAACTACCACCATGACTGCAACCCAGAACCAAGCAGGTCAAAGCAAGAGTGATTACCTTCTGAATGTTTGCTTGGTCCCTCTATGATCTGCAGGCTGGTTGCTCTGGAGGCAGCCACCCAGCAAGAGCTGCAGCTGCTGCCCCTCTGCTGCCTCTAATCCTGGGGGGCAGGGGCCAGACTTTGTTCTTCTGTCACCCAGTTCCAAAAAAGTTCCCTACTGACCTTTTACTTTCTCTTTGGCATTTATGGGTTGAGAAGTGTGGAAACTGCCACAACTGCTGGTGATTTACTCTCCTGAAGTCTGCTCTGATGGGCCTGGGAGGCAGGTCTAGGTCCACACAGCTCATGCAGGACTGTGCTCCTAGCCCAGTGTGCTAGATGCTTCCTGTTGGCCTGCCAGGCTATATTCAGGGGAAACTTTGTTTCTCTCTGCCACTTTGTGGGGTCTGTAGCCTCTAAAATTTGTTTAGATTCTTTTTTTTTTTACAGGTATTGGAGGTGGTTAGTGCAGGACCTTTAGAAGGTCCCTGCATTTACTCCACCATCTTAGCTCCAAAATCTCTTTTGTGACTAATATAGTAAAGCAAAGTCAGTCAACTCATACCTGAAAATGTATGTCTCCTTCTACACCTCTAACCTATTTTGCCAAGAGTGGGTTTTTCAATAGTTTTATGACAACATTATTGGTTATTGAATTGATAAAAGTTTTTTTTTTAATTTTTTTTCATTACGGTGGGAATTTAGTGAATTGTCTCCTGGAACTACCCACCTTCCTTAGCATCATGTCATTCCAGGGTCAGTGTTCTATCCCATCATTAGAAACTATCATATACAAACATGGAAAGGGGAGGGGAAGGGAATAGGCACTAATTAAATGCCTACCATATACAAGGCACTGTGATAATATGTGCTTTACAAATAGTAACTCATCTGATCCTCACAATAGCCCTGGGAGGAAGGTGTTATTATTATTCCCATTTAATAGATGTGGAAACTTAGACAAGCAGAAGTTAAGTGATTTGCCCAGGATCACACAACTAGTCTAAAAGGCCAGAATAAAACTCATATTGTTCCTGACTCCAGGCTCAGTGCTCCCTAGCTGCCATAGAGAAGAGGAAAATGATATTGGAACCTTGGACCAGGAACACCTAAGGTTATGTCATGTGCTACCATCATTTTATAATGTCAGCTATTTGATAGCACAGAGTGGCTTGCTTTTAACTTATCATCCCAGGAAGCATCCCTATGCACATCTGGGGAATGATACCCCCATGGCTCCTACAGATCCTTAGTAGCCACAGCTACTGAAGACAGAGAAAAGAAAGTCTTCTGCATAGTGCTTGGTACTGCCAAATGGTTCAACATTACAAATGAATATGGTTTGATCAGTGAAAATAGCATTAAAGAAGTGGTGTCACTGGACTGTGGGACCTTTCTAACTGCCTGCAACTGAAACCACCTCTATCTGTTTTTTCCCCCATGTAGTATGTGATCTCCTTGTTAGCCATAACTATTTTTTTTCCTCTCTGTATCCTCACTACTTAGCACAATACTGTGTACTTAGTAGTACTAAAAAAAAAAAAGTTTTCTGATTCATTTGTCCATTTCTTCCTTTCAACCCAGCCATTCACTGAAACTCCTCTCTCTCAGGTCAACAAACATCTCGTTGTTGATTCTAAGGAGTTTTGTTTGTTTGATTGCTTTCTAAATCTCATCCTTCTTGACTTTCTTGTAGTTCTTAATACTGTTGTCCATCCCCACCTCCTTCTTATCTTCCCCTTTCAGGGTTGACACAACTTTGCTTTCTCCTAGTTTCATCCAATCTGGGTCTGACTTTTTAGGCTTCTATGCTGGTTCGTTATCCATACCCCTATGTGTTGGTACTATGCACCAATGCTTGCTACATGACCCTCCTTCTTTTCTTTTCTCTCTACACTCTTTTCTTGGTGATCTCAGGAGCTCTTAATGAGTTCAATTATCATTTCTATGCAGATTATTATCAGATCTACATATCCAGCTCTAATCTTTTTTCCTGAACTCCATACCCATAGTACTAACTGCCTGCTGAACATCTCCATCTGTACATCCCAAAGACATGCCTAACCTAACACACCAAAACCAAAACTTAATATCTTTGCCTCTAAACCCAGCCCTTAACTTTCCTTTTCCTGCTGGAAGGCATTGCTGTCCTTCCAGTCACTCAGGTTCATAACCTCAGAGATGTTGTTAGCTCTTCACACACACACACACACACACACACACACACACACACACACACACACACGCGTGCGCACACACACACACAGTTGTTGTCTTCATTATTCTACTATATTTTCTCGTCAGCTCATGTCTCCTCTCCCACAGCCACCACCTCAGTTCAAATCCTTGTAATATACAGGGTGTGATTTATAGCTACATCATCTCCATACATCCAAATTACATCAGTTAAAAGGATCATTTTCCCAGCTGGAAAGGAAAGGTTGTAAAAACCACCAAGTACCTTTTCTTTGTAGAAAAGTCTATTTCCCCCTTGCCAGAAATCTGTATCCTAAGAGGTTACAAGTAAGGGGAGATCTAAACACACTGGGATTTCTGTTAACAAATGAAATAAAAGATAGACAGAGGGTTTCTACATAGCTAATTAATACACGATGTCATTGGCCCATTTAACAATTCATTGACCTGAAATGAAGACCTACCTGAAATTGTTTTCCTTGATGAGGCATGTGCTACCTTGGTAATAGCTACATTATCTCATTATAGTAAGCCTCTTTGGCTACTCTAAGCCACCTCTTGGCTAGGAGGGTACTATCTATACATGCTCTTAACTTCTCAATGATGATAAGTGACAATAAGGATAGTTGGTCACCATTCTTTCTGCTTTGTCAATGATGTGGACTTTGTTAAGTCCATGATGTTTAGGGAGGCACACATTCACATTCTTCAACTAAAGGTATGGGGGCTATGTTTGTGATATTGTGGCATTTCAAGATACTTCTTCCTGGAGAAGGGAGGAAGGGAGAAAGGAAGGAAAGAAGGAAGGAAGGAAGGAAGGAAGGAAGGAAGGAAGGAAGGAAGGAAGGAAGGAAGGAAGGAAATTTAAACACAATGAGGCTTGGACAATTTCCTTTGCAATGCAAATTCTAAAGCTCTAATTTTATTTAACTTTTTAGTCCAAATATGGGACATCATCTTTGTGGGAAACTTCTGGTATGGAAGCTCACTCCACCAATGCAGATAAGAACTTCTCTAATGTGTAGCAACAAAAAGTTACCTGAGCTGCTAAGATATAAGTGACTTGCACACTGTTCCATAATTAACACATCAGATGCAGTATTTAAACTCAGATCTTCCCAACTCCAAGTCTGACCTTCTAAGAAATACTATTTTCAATAATGTGGTTCCATGGAAAGAATGTGATATCTGGAGTTAGAAGACCTAAGTTTAATCCCATTTCTTCTACTTAATGTCTATTTAATATTTGATAGGTTGTTTTTTTATTTTGTTTTTTTTTTAGGGCAATTGGGGTTAAGTGACTTGCCCAAGGTCACACAGCTAGTTTTTGTGTTAAGTGCCTGAGTTCAAATTTGAACTCAGGTCCTCCTGAATCTAGGGCTGGTACTCTATACACTGCACCACCTAGCTGCCCAACAGCTTTTTTTTAAAGCTTCTTTGAGCCTCAGCTTCCTCATTTATAAAATGAGAGTTTTGGACCAGATCAAAACTAAGGTTTCTGTCATGTCTTAATATGACCCTTTAACTTTTTAAAATTACAACAATAATAATATAAATGAATAATAGCTGTCCCTTATTCAGTGATGAAGATTTACATATATTATCTCATTACTTACACTATAATTTCCCTTGCAAATCCCAAAACTTTTTCTAAGGACAAAAGTTGCACAGTGTGCCCTCCAGTATGGTGGCTGACAAATCTGCAATGTGTGTGTCAGGGCTTGTTTCATTCTGTGAGCAATTGGTCCTGAGCAAGAGAAAGCCAAGAAATACAAGCATAGACTGAAAACCAGAAGGGACTTAGAAAGCATCCAATCTAATCCCCTCATTTTGGAGATGAAGAAACAAAGGATAGGGATGTTACATGACTTGCCCAAGGTAGCACAGCTAGCAAGTGCCTCAGGGGGGTTTGAACTCTCAGCTTCTTGACTCTAGGAGCAGATGGTGAGGTTTTTGAGAGACACTGATTATCCAATCAATTAATTTTCTCCTTATCTCATTCTGAGTGACTTGTGACATTTCATTTGTTGGCACAATAATGCTCAGTTATTCCCAGTGACACATAGCTAATACCTTTGAAAAGAAGCTTAAGGAATATGACTCTTTCCCTTAAGACAGGTAGAAATTAGCTGGGAGATTGTCAAGGAAGAAAGGGGAGAGGGAAGAAAAAAAGGGGGAAAAAGACATTTTCATGTAACTTTATTATACATTTAAAAGGAATAGCAAGTTGCACAGAGTAGATTTGCAGTTTCATGTACAGTCATCTTTTTTATTATACTATGTTATGGAAATGCTTGTTTTAGCGTGTGTGTGTGTGTGTGTGTGTGTGTGTGTGTAGAAAGGGGTAAAAATTGCACTGGAGAAGTCTCTGCAGGGGTGACCTAACTCCAATCACAAGGAAGGAAAATGTTGCTCTTTGCATAAAGTGCAGAATTATGGGTGGGGGGAGGGGAGAAGCATCTGTCCAAAGAGAACTTCCCTTTTATTTCCCTCCAGTCCCTCTTTGTGCACTTAATGCACTGACTATTCTGCCATCATCATAACTCACCAGTTCCTTAGGAGCCATTGTGATGAGGGCTCCCTTAGACCTCACAGATATAACATAAAAGCTGGCTGGCCTGGAGAGTGGAAAGCCGTCCTGCAGCCCACCAAGATGTCCCCAGACTTCCTGCCAAGTCTCAGAATCCCAAGCAGACCTGAGAGACCACTAGGACTCTCAAGTTAAACGCCTCCAGACGTCAGCACTTTCCTTTACAATTCTGCTTGCTTTCCTGCAGATGGATTGCATTTGGCTTATTAGAGGGGTGGGGGGAGTGTTTTTTCTAAAGAGATGACCCTTCCCCTGTGCCCAGTGCCTTCTCCTTCATCTGTCCCTAGTGATCCCCTGCTCTTGTGTCCCTGCCATGATTGCAAGGTGACCTTTGGAAGCTACAAGTTCTTAGCATAGCCTCTGGCACATAAGTACTTAAGTGCTTAATAATTGTTCTCTCTCTGTCTCTGTCTCTATCACTCTCTCTGTCTCTCTCCTCTCTCTGTCTCTTTCTCTTTTTGTCTCTGTCTCTCTGTCTGTCTCTGTCTCTGTGTGCCTCTGTTTCTCTGTCTGTCTTTGTCTCTCTGTCTATCTATTGATCACTCTCTCTGTCTCTCTTTCTCCCTCTCTTCTATATTCCACCACCACCACCCACTTTCTGGATACACTACACCACGTGCTTTGAGGATTACTTATTCCCTGGGAATCTGTTCTTTCTACATTCAACATTAATAAGGTTAAATAAATATTAGTGAAAGTAATAATCCAGCTCACCTGCTTCCTTCTTTAGGTTTCTCTTTGTGCAAAATCAGAAAAGATCAATATTTCACCTTCTCTGGAAGACATATGTATGTACGTGTATGTATGTATGACAATATATGTGTGTACATATGTGTATGTATATATACATAAACAGTGTGAATATGCATATGTATGTTAAAGTATGCATATAGCATTGTGTATATAAAATATTCTCTATATATAATATATACATATATATGTTTGTGCATATATGCATGCATATATAGTAGGTTTATAGGCATGATACTTTCTGGAGTAAGTGAATAGTGTATTTTATGGCACCTTTGAAAATCTGCTGAGCAGAATATAATGCAGGCAAGGATAGTTCTTCCTCTCTTTGGAAATGCATCACTTAGTAGAACATCTCACAAATACCTCTTTGCTAAATGCATGTTGGATTGGATCCAGCTGGATTGACTCCGATGAGAGGTGCTGATAGGTCTGAAGTGCTCAGGTACAGAGCACTTGGGAAGACTCTGGCAGATTCAGAAGGAGATGTGCTCCCGGGGAAAGACCCACACTGTGAAGTGGCAAGGGGAGGGGCAGTTCTTTAAGGGAGTGGGAGGAGGGAACAATATCATCCTCAAAAATATTTGCCACCAGATTTTACTTGGTCTTATCTCAGATTCCTTTGTCAGAGAATGAAGCCTGATAATTGTCAAATAACCTCATGAAGGAGAAGCTAAGTGTTACAGAAAGGGGGCAGGGGCTGTTATTAGAAATTTAAAAAGAACCTTTCTTTTAAAAAGAACAAATGTGTTTTTATAACAGTATTTTCAGGTGACAGTTCTCTAAAGACAATTTAGGCCTGGTCTGGCAAGTCCATTAATAGCACTCCATTTTTTTTTTTTTTTTGGTCTTTATATTCCCAGTACTTAGGAAATTCTGGCATATAGAAGGGGCTTAATGAATGAGGGGCAAGTGGTCAAAGGGAAGCTACATGGCACAGTGGAGAAAGCATCAGGCTACAGTCAGGAAGACCTGAGTTCAAATCCAGCCTCAGATACTAGCTATGTGAGCCTGGGCAAGTCAATTAACCCTGTCTGCCTCAGTTTCCTTATCTGTAAAATGAGAAGGAAATGTCACCTTCTCTAGTGTATTTGAGAAGAAAACTCCCAATGGGGACAGGAAGTGTTTGATATGACAGCAATGACTAAATAACAACAACGGAACAAAGGCCAGTGGACATAGGAAGATATTGTTCAATTGTGAGGTCACAGAATTTGAGAACTGAAGGGTAGCAGCTTTCATTCATACAGCATACACTTGGTATGTACAGTTTGCATGGTTTCCTTCCTATTGGAATGTGAACAACTTAAGAATTGGCAATTTCTGCTTTTGTTTCCCTCCAGCATGTAGCACAGTGCATGGTGGCCCATGGCGCGCTCACCGACGGCTGGCTGCCTTTGAGAGCTAGCCCTGCCACCTCAATCTAAGATGTGGGGATTGTTGCAAAGTTGAAACTTCATTTGGATTCTTTGATTCTAAAGTCGATGTACCTTCCATTGAACCACAGGGAAGGAATACTGATAAGTAGCAGCAGCAGCAGCAGCTTGTATTAAAGCACTCTACCAATTTTTGCCTTTTTATCCTTACAACTATCTTGAGAGGTAGATGGTATCCTTATCCCCATTTTACAGATAGACATTAAGTTGCCCAGAGTCACACAACTACAAAGTAGAGAGGCTAGATTTAAACTCAGGTCTTCCTGAGTTGAAGCCCAGCACACAGAGATAAAATAAAGAGGTGGAACAGAATCTTAAAAAAAAAAGAAAAAAGGCAAGGGTAGCAATCAGGATTTCAGACAAAGCAAAAGCAGAAATTTTCCTAATTAAAAGAGATAGTCAAGGAAACTACAGTTTCCTAAAGTTAACATACACAAGGATATAATATCAAAAAATGTATGAAACATTTCCCTGATAAAAGCCTCATTTCTCAAATACATAATCAAGTAAATTTATATATATATATATATATATATATATATACATATATATGTATACACACACACATAGACAGACATATACACAATCACACAGACACACAGATCATACATATGTATATATATATACATACATACATATATATATGTATGTATGTACATATAATAAGAAACATTCCCCAATTGATAAATGGCCAAAGGATATGAGAAGGCAGTTTTCAGAAGATTAGAAATCAAAGTTATCTACAGTTATATGAAAAAAGTGCTCTAAATCACTATTGGTTAGAAAAACACAAATTAAAACAACTCTGAAGTGCTAATTCACACTTATCAGAAATGACAAGTGCTGGAGAAAATGAGGGAAAATAGGTACATTAATGAACTGTTGGAGGAATAATGAACTGGTCCAACCTTTCTGGAGAACAGTCTGGAACTATGCTGCAAAATGCATACCCTTCCATTCAATAATGCCACTACTAAATCTGTGCCTTAAAGAAATCAAAGAAAAAGGTGAAGAACCTGTATGTACAAAAATATTTATAGCAGCTCATTTTGTGATGGTAAATAACTGGAAATTGAGGGGATGTCCATCAATTGGGAAATGGCTGAAGAAGTTGTGACATATTGTTATGGAGTATTATTGTGATATAAGAAATGACAGGAGGGATGGGTTCAGAAAAACACAGCAAGATCTATATGAACTGTTGCACTGAAGTAAGAAAAAACTGGGAGATCATTGTGCACAGTAATAGCAATGTTGTAGTAATGAGCAACTGTGAAAGATTTGGCTACTCTGATCAATTCAATGATCCAAGACAATTCCAAAGAACTCATGATGAAATAATGCTATCCACCTCCCAAAGAGAGAACTAGTGAACTCTGAGTGCATGTTGAAATATAATTTTCTCTCTTTCTTTTCTATTGTGATATGGCTAATATGGAAATATGTTTTATATGATTTCACACGTATAATTGATATATTGTTTCCCTTCTCAGTGTGTAGGGGAGTGATAGGAATGAGGGATAGAATCTTAAATTCAACATTTAAACAGAAAAGAATGTTAAAAATAAATAATTTTTTAAGTAAAAGAAAAAGGAAAATTTGTTGTCTCTAAAAAATGAATTATTTGTTTTATATGAGATGGCTCTTTGAAAGACATCAAGAAGAATTATATACAGAGAAATTCAGGAAATGTAGAAAGAAAAGATGTCAAAACCTAGTATTGGGATGAAAAAAATTTTTACCACATATTTCCAATAGTTATCATATCAGTTCTTATTTTTGACACTTCTAGTTGATATCAACAAAGCCACAACATCTCTCTCATCTCTTCCCTTCCTTTCATTCACATTTAGTAGTACCCTCTTACCAAGTCCATCTGCCCTTGTCCCATCTCACTTGTACTATTATAATAGCCACCTAATTGGTCTTCCTGCTCCTTCTCTTACCCTACCCCAATATATCTGGCACATAACTATTTAGAAGATATTCCTAAATGTATGACTGTTTCACCCTAGGACACAACATGTGTGTATACACACACACACACACATACACATATGTACTCACTCACTCAGAAATCTTCAATGGCTCACTATTTCCTCTATGATAACACACTGCCTTTCCTGTCTTATTTCATGTTACTTCCCATTACACCCTTTTCATTCCAGTCAGGCTGGGCTGTTGGCTCTTCTCTATACAGATATTTTGTCTTGATGTTTTTCTTCAAGTGTCTGGCCTTACCCCTACCCACATCACCCCTGACTAGACTGTCCCCTTGTAGAATATTGAGTTTCCTGGATGCACAATTGTAAAGCCACACACAAGTAGCTTTCCAGAGGATTGCTGTTGCCATCAATGGCTTTCAAGGTTCTTATTACATAGTATAGTGAACTCCCTATTTATTCAATAACAAATCAGAGCAAAACATTCACAGAAAATCAAACTACAGCATTCACAATGTTACAACTTATCACAGAAAATCAAAACACAGCATTCACCATGTCACAAATCAACAACTTATCACTAAAATGACCACATAGTTTTCACCAAAGTGGTAACATAGTTTTCAACAAAGTACAATCATTTAGTGAGTCAATCATTCAAAGTACAAAAGTCAAAGCCCTCCACCCATGAGGTGCAATTAAATTACAATTTCATCAGTCACTACTCAGTACCCTCTTAAGGAGTAGCAGAAAGTACAAAAGCCATCCACCCTTAAGTCACAAATCACAATTTCATCAGTCACTACTCAGTATCCACAGAGAGGTCTTTTCATCTTGACTTGAGGGAGGTAGCTCCTACCTGAATCCACCAATCTGTCATGTGATTTCAAAGGCAGACAGCTCCCAGTTCCTTGTCCAACTCTCTGTGCAGTTCCTGCTCCACACTGGAACTCACAGTGACCAGTCCACCTTAAATCCTTCACAGTCTCTGTTCCTGGAGAGACAAGGCTTAACAAAGCCACAACAACATTTGTACAAGATACCAGCACCACAGTCATGCTTCCTCAGTCTTCAGCTGCTCCAACTGGCCCTTGGAAGTCTTGCCACCACAAGTCCTAGTTCTGTGTCATTTCTCAATTTTCATTTCTCAATTCTCAGTTCAGTTCTCAGTTCCACCCTCTCCCTGGCAATAGCTGCTCTGCCTCCACAATGCATACCCCAAGAAATTTTGCTGTACAGCTTGTGGTCTTCTTTATATAAACATTAGCTCCTCCCTGTTCAGCCCCTTCCTGTTACATCAGCAACAGGGGTTCATACCTCCTCTTTCTTTACAGTGGCTTAATCTGAAACTAGGTGCTAAGTACCTGTCAGCTTGGCAATACAAAATGTTCTTTAAATTTCATTACTATTACAATAATTGAAAATGCAGTTTCTTGTAAAAGGCCTTTCTGATCACCCCTAAGTTATTAGCAGACCCTTTTCATAGTGTTTTATATTTGACATACACAATGTATTTCCCTTCATGAGAATCTATGTTGCTTTCTCCCAGTACATCTCCCTTCAACAATTCAAGGGAAAGAAGAGGTTTTCTCTCCATCGTCCTTCCTAAAGACTCTTCCTTTAACCATGGTGTCTAAGAGCAGAGTAAGTCTATCCAGAGGGATGGGGCAAAGAACCAAATCACCCCCTCGAAATAGTTGTTGAATTGAAATGAATCACACTGAAAACAGTCCTCCCTCTCATTGAATTTATTTACAATTTGGTTAACTTTTAAATGGACCCAGCCCTTCCTCCTTTTTACTTTTTCCCTCCCTATTTCTGTTGAAGAGCTCAGTCTTAGAAGATGAAATTCATATATGAATGTGGGAATGTGTTTGAGATTTTGTGAGTGCCTCCACGATAGAATTCAAATGTATGGTGTCCCCAGCAAACAAAATCCAGCTAGGTTGATACTAGACTCTGTTGAACACTAATTCAGAGAGAGTTACCCTTTGACAATCCCTATTTTCTATTTTTCTGCTTTGGCTGCCAGAAAAGTTCAGTTTTCTATGAGTCTTTTAACCATTATTACCTGTACTCATAGAATTGTAACCATTTCAATTGTGTTTCCTTATGTTCAAGTGATGTCTTGAATGTTCTCCATCTTTCCAAGTAGCTAGAATGGCCCATGCTTCAAATCCAAGGCAAGGCCCCTGCTGATACCCAATCCACTGGTTCTTGGGATGAGGCCATGTCTTCCAGGGTGATTGTTAGGGTGCTAACCCAGTTCTGTCATTGCTTGAATTGATTTTTAAATCAGAAAAAATAATAAGACACTCATTTGGGAGAATGGGCTATTTGATTTCATCCCAAGAAAACATTTAATGGCTTTTGATGAGATACTCCATCAGTAAATGATTTCCCAAATTCCTTCCTCCTCAGATGAGTTAATTCCTTGGGATTCCATTTTGGTGGAGATTTCTATATTCCTCAGTTTTAATATAGTGTATTGTATGAATTGTTGAGCACAACAGTTATGGACTATGCTTGTTACATTGTGCACTGTCTTAGACCAGTGATCTTTTTAGTTTAGTCTGATCCTCTAACTCTAGGGTCTCCATCACACCTATCAGAAACTAAGATCAGGGCTCTGTAACTCTATGAAAAATATGAAGCAGGTAGATTTGTCTTCCAGTGACCTGGACTCCTTTGTTTCTGTTCCTTTATTTTCCTTTTTGATTATTATCTAATACCATCATAAACAGTGCCCCCTAGTATCCATTCAGTTCACTCATATACATATAAGGGTGACTGATGAAGCTTAACATGTTTCCATTCTTGGTGTTACAAGATATATCAGTGGAACATGATCTTGCCCTCCACCAGTAGACATCATATACCATCTGCATTTTCTCATTCATTAGATTTTTTTGTTGTTATCATTTTCTAAGTACATAACTGAGGATTTATTCATCCTACTTGAGATTTTCCTCTAGGTTTTTTAGAGTATTGTGGAACAAAACAGCAGGATTCAGGTTGTCCATCCATTATTATTTATTCTTACCACATTTCTAGCCCTCAAACTTTTCTGGCCACAGATGATTTTGACTATGTCTCTCACAATACTTTTCATGAATGGGTCATCCCTGGTAGGTATCCCAAACTTTGCATGTTCAAAACAGAAGCCATGTCTTTTTTTTTTCATCCTTCTAAATTCCCCTCTTTCTTTTGAGGGTACCACTATCTTTTTAGTCTCCCTGATTTGCAGTATGGGAATTGTCCTTGCCCCCTAACTCTCCTTTTGCCCCACATATCCAACTAATTGTTGTATATTTCCATATCCACCTCCATTCTGTCTCTTACATCTCTCTGGGAATTGACACCTTAGTTCAGTCCTTTCTCACTTCTCCCTTGGACTACCACAATAGTCTCCTAATAGCTCTCCTTTCCTCAAAGCTTTCTCCATTCCAACTAAAGCCAACTAAACAATTTATTAGGGGTCAACTATGGGAAGATCACTGCACCAAATGCTGGAGATTCAGAGGAAGGAGGAAAAATAAGCCTTGTTCTCAAGGAGCTTACAGTCTAATAATCAAAATCCATCTCCTGCTCAGGGTTCAAAGTGTTTCCTAAAGCACCAGTCTGACCAGGTCACTCTCCTGCACAATAAACCCACATGTCTATTTCATTTATGATGAAGTAGGCACTCCATTTTTAAGTATTTAAAGTCCTTCACATTCTACCTCCAATCCACACATTTCCTAATGTATGACCATCTTTCAGGCATTCTATAATCCACTGGAACTGTCCTTCCGAGTTGCTCCCATATGACATTGTTTCCCATCTCTATATTTTCCTATCTCACTGCTACTAAATCCTTAGTTTCTATCAAAGCTCAGCCCATATTCTACACATGAAGCCTTCCATTATGTCTTTTAGTGCCTTCCCCCAAAAAGAGTTATTTAATATTTATTCAAGTATTTATTTTGTTTGTAATTATATATGTAAGTGTGGGCAACCAGGTAGCATGGTACATAGAACTCTGCCTGGAGTCAAGAAGATTAGTTGTGTTACTCCAAGCAAATCATTTAATCCTATTTGCCTCAGTCTCCTGATCTATAAAATGAACTAGAGAAGGAAATGGCAAACCACTCCAACATCTCTACCAAGAAAACCCCAAATGGGGTCACAGAATCAAACATGACTGAAACAATGGAACAACATGCCATTGCTCTCAATAGACTGTAAGCTCCTCGAAAACAGGGACTATTTCATTTCTGATTTTGTACCCCCAGTACCTAGTACAGAGCCTAGAATGTAGTAAATGCTTACTAAATGTCTGTCAATTGAGTGATTGCTAATAGGCTACAGGCTACTCCCAGTTTTGTTTCCATTTCAACTAAGAAAACCTAAGTCAAAGGAATGAATGTCTAGTTGGAGAAATTATTATATCATCATCAAGTAAAGAATTGGGAAAAGGAAATAACAGAAGCAATACCCTAATTCTCGACCCCTTGAAAAGTAGGTTATTTTTTCCTTAAAGTGTATTTAATCATCCAAAGATTTGATTGGTTCAAGGAACTAGGGGCTCCAGCTATTGACATCCTGGAATCTTAAGGCCAAAATCATCATAAAGATCAATGTTATGTGCGGGTGGCAGAAAACAATGGATTCCTCCAATGAGCTTTCTTCTGATGAACTAACTTGAGCAAACCTCAGTGCCCATCCTTCCCTTGCTCTGCCTAACTAAACTTACTTTGTTAAGGGTTGAATGACTTGCCAATGGCCCATTTTGTTTCAAAATTTAACCTTAACTACCAGGCAATTGAGTCAGGCCTAACCTAGACCAGGATAAATAATCTTCTTCCTCCATTACTTTCTCTTCCCAATTGATACTATAGAAATCATTTTTAAAAGTGGAGGGGGGCATTTAGACACAAAGAAAGACAATCAAAAAGTAGGTTCATAGACTAGAATCATTAGAAGCATCAGAGATGATCTAATTCAACCCCCTTGCTTTATGGTTGAGAGAATGCAGATCCAGAGAGCAAAGCTAACTTGCTCAAGGTCACAAAATCACTGACTTAATTGTGATTTAACTTCAACTGTCCCAATTCCTAGTTCCCTGATCCTTCCAGTACCCTAACTGAGCCTCATCCAGCAGCAACATCTTCCAGATTAATTCCTCCTTGGGTCATTCCTTCCCAAAGAGTAATCCAGATTGATCTGCCAGGAAGACACCAACTACTCCAACTCCAAAGTGCTAGAAGTTAATCTGTCTCTAGGGCAGGGGGCAAGCAAACCATTGTCCAACAAGTGGAAAAAGGAGGAAGGGGGGAAAGCTGAAGGGAGAGAAAAGTAATTTTCAAAAAAGAAATCCTCGGGATAAAAAGAAAGCTGTGTCAGTAGTTAAAGTGAAAACATCAACCTCCAAGTTTCCTCACATCTGAATGCTGAAACCATACTTATCTTTGGCATCCAGCAATGTCATTCAATCTGTTCTTAGGGCCCCGCATGCAGTTAAGCATGCACTGTATATTATTTTATGATGTTTGCCTTGGAATCATACTTTCTGGGTACCGAGCACTGGTGTTTTTGCAGATTCTTGTGCAAAGCTGGGAGAACCTGTTTCCAATTTCGTGAGCGTTTATTGCTAATCCAAAGTGACTGCAGCATTGCCTCCAGGCCTCCAGACAGGAAGCTGGATGGGGACCTGGGTGTCTTGGAGATCTTGCTCTTCCCCTGAAATTCTGGAAAGGGTGGTGTTTGCTTATAGAGGTGAAGGTGATGACCAGGTGGGAAAGAAGACAAAGATTCAGACAGGAAGGCCTAGGCAAAGGCAAAGCAGTCATGGAGGGTTTTTCCTTAAGTTCCTTGCCCAACTCAAGGAAAATGTTACTCATTTCTATAGCAAGGCAGGTCTTAGAAAGTGCATTCCTTTCTCTGGGGGTGAGGAGAATTAGCTAGGTAGCATAGGTATTAACCCTAGTCTACAAATAGCAAGATGAGTTTCAGGGGCTTGATTAGTCATTGTTCTGAAAATACCATAGATGTAGAGGTAGAAAGGATTTCTGAGGCCTTAGAAGAACAATTCAACTCCCTAACTTTATGAAACCCGGGAATTAACATGATGAATTAACACATATAGCATTTTATGGTTTGCAAAGCACTCTAACTATTTTATCTTCATAACAACACTGTGAGATAAAGTCTATCATCCCCAATTTACAGATGCAAAAACTGAGACTGAGAGTAGCTAGGTGACTGGCCCTGAGTTACGCAGCTGGAAAGGATCTGAAACCAGATTCAAAGTCAGGTCGGTGTGACAATGAATGCAGCTCTCTAATACACAAAAGTCCCTTCATCCTAGGGCTTAAATCCACAACCTCTGACTAGAGTGATACTGCTCTTTCTACTATAACATACTTCCTCCTTGCCTGTTCTTACAAATAAGACATTGGGGACTTGAGCCCAAATCCCCTTATTATTGATCTAGAACTTTTTTTCCATGACACAGCATTGCCTCAGTTTCTAGTGAAAGGAAAAAGATCAACAACCAATGCCTTCAGTGCTTTGCTCTGCATTGCCTTGATCATCTTTTATCAGCTCTCATCAGATAAGAAATAACTGTGCTATTTACAGTAAGAGCATAGTCCCAAGTAAAAAAAAATCCTGTGTGTAACCATACTATGATGTAGTCCCAGGAAAATCCTTGTGTTAACCTTAGAAGTGTAATTAAGTCATTATAAAGTGTATATCTTAAGTATATGGCTATAATAATCATATCTATATTTTAAACTTTATATTAAAATGATAAAGTAAGAAAGTTCTGTAAAGGGCCAATTGAGGCATCAAAGGGCTAATTGGGACATTTTGGAAAGTAGAGTTAGGACATCATAAAGTTAGGACACAGTGACCTGCAAAATACAGTCTTGCATGAATCAGTTCCTAGTGGACTTTGTTGCACCATATGTCAATCAAGGGACTTGTAAATAATTGTGAATATTGGATCTCAGGGTCTCAGATCATACTGGGCAGACTGTAGACTCCACTTTTGTTTTTCTTCATAAATATTGGTTTCTTTGCCCAGAGAGGCTCCTCAGTTTCTTTTTTATGCTAGCCTTCTCTTCCCAACAGACCTCTATCCTACTTTCCATCTGGGAATAGATTAAAGAGAAAGAAAGCTAACAATGACTTTCTACTAAGTTTGGTTCTCTTAATCAAGAACAAAGTTTGTTTTACTGGGAAAACTGCAGTTCAATATGAAAAAAATGTCATAGTCATGCAATAATTAAGGATCTATGAGGGTTTTTTTTAATGTGCTACAAATTTATTTGACCATACTTACAGAATTTTATCTTGCCAAACCTTTCCTTATATTTCAAGTTGAGTTTATGATGCCACATAGCTGTCCTTTGGGGAAAGAGATGTAGTTCATGGGCAGAAACAATGAAATTGGCTCCCCATTCAAATTAGATGCTGCATGGATTTACATAAATTATACTATTTGCAAAACTGGCAGTTAGGACAATGTTATTGTCAGTATGTTTTAAATAGCACTGCTCTTGATTTTCCTAATAAAAATACTAAATAAAAATATTCTTTGAACTCAACCTTTTACCCCTGGTTTCATTCTCTGGGATCAAACAGAATTACTCAAATCTGTCTTCCACAAGATAGCCCTCAAGTATTAGGAGATAGTTAGATCCATTCTGAGTCTTTTCCTCCAGACTATAGATTTCTGGTTCTTCCAATGAATCCTCATATGATATGGACTCAAGGCACCCTTCACCATACTACTACCTTTCCCTGATCACTTTTTAGTTTACAAAACAAAGTCCTTCTTAGATAGTGGCATCCAGAATTGAACAGTACTCAAGATGAAGACTGACTAGGGTACAGTACAGAGGGACTCATCACCACATTACTCAGAGAAGCTATGTTTCTCATAAAGTATTTCAAGATGGAAATACCATTCTTGGCTGCCAAATCCTACTGATGACTCTGAGTTTTGAAATCACTAAAACTCCAGTTTTGTAAACAAACTACATTCTAATAATGCATCTCCTACACTGTACTTGTGAAGGTGATTTTTTCAACCCAAGTGTAAGTCTTCATGTTTATGTTTGTGGAATTTTACTTTATTAGATTAAACCTAGGGAAGCTAGGTGGTGCTGAAGTGGATAGAGCAGCAGGCCTAAAGTCAGGAAGTACCTCCTCTTTCTGAATTCAAATAAAATCTCAGATACTTCCTAGCTGTGTGACCCTGGGCAGGTCACTTAACCCTTTTCACCTCAGTTCTTCACCTGTAAAATGACCTGGAAAAGGAAATGGCAAACCACTAAAGTATCTTTGCCAAGAAAACCTCACAAAGAGCCAGCCATGTCTAAAAAACCAACTGAAAGATTCAAATGAATGTTATGTTCCATCCAGATCTTTCTGTCTCTGTCATTGAGTCTACTATCTAACCCTCCCAGTTTTGTTTCATCAGCAAATTTGGTAAGCATGCAATCTATTTGTCGGATATACATGTATGTATGCATGTGTGTATGCATACATATAAACAAAAACATGTAGATATATGTTATATATAAATATATATATGTATTCCAGTAGAGTACCCCACCAAGAGATCTGTTTAATTGTGTTCTATTTAACAGAAAAGAAACACATTATGATATATTTCAATCAGTGAAAAGACATTTCTAAAGTATCTATTATATGCCAGGGCACTGTGCTGAGTGTTGAGGATATAAAAAAGAAGCAAAAGAGGGCCCCTGTCCTCATGAAGCTCCCAATTTATACTTAATATAAACATTTCATTTATAATCAATGTGAAATATAGTCAATGTATACTTTAAACCATCAGACTAAATACAGATTTCTAGGTGCTCAAGAGGAGAAACCCTGCCATGTTGACACCAAGCCATTAATAAGCACTCATTATTTAGCTGGGTCTGAATCCATATGGCTCCATCTCAT
Source organism: Pseudochirops corinnae (assembly GCA_028646515.1). Taxonomy (NCBI): domain Eukaryota; kingdom Metazoa; phylum Chordata; class Mammalia; order Diprotodontia; family Pseudocheiridae; genus Pseudochirops; species Pseudochirops corinnae. The sequence goes on from CM053592.1 coordinate 9,595,431, forward strand.
TCACAAGAATAGCATGAGACACTTCATCAAACATATTGTTAAAGCCTCAGTATACTGTGGCTACTGAATGCCCTCATCTGCCACTACAGTAATCTTGTCACAAAAGGAAGTCATCAATTTGGTCTGACCTGCTCTTGATGCTCTTTAAGGGTGGCTGTGTGTTCGCTCACTATTTCCTCACTTATTTCCAGTGTCTACTTTCTCTTGGTCATTTCTGTTGGATCTGCTTTGCATTAGCTATTCTCTTTGGGGGAAAAAATAAAAATAAAAAAAATACCAGTTGAGCATCTCTGTCCTCTTTCTGTTGAGAGTCAACATTATTCCATCCACCCCAAGTAGAGGGTTTGTCTCCTCTTTGATCCTCCTTTTTCTCTCAGTATAAGTCCTTTATATTGTCATCAGCTTCCCTTGGCATTCATAGCACTTTTTTATAAGATAGTACCATTCTCTTGCATTTATTCGGGCACAACAGAGAGAGCACTGGGCCTGGAGTTAGAAAACTTAAATTCTTAGCTGGCCTCAGACACTTATTAACAGTGCAACCTTGGACAAAACATTTAGAATCTGCCTCAGTTTCCCCATCCATCAATGGACACAAAACTAACACCTACCTCTCAGGGTTGTTGTGAGGATAAAAATGAGCTAATGTGTATAGGGCATTTTGCAAACCTTAAAGCATTATAGAAATGATAGTTCTGGTTATTATTGCTTTCATCTGCTATAAATTGCTTATTAAAATAAAAAATGGTTGGTACATTCCCACGCATCGCCATTTTCTGCTTTACTTGTTTAAATGCTTCATCATTATATTCTTTTATACTATTGTCATTATACCATAATATTAATAATAATTATACTACTATTATTATACTATTTACTTTGTTCCTATTGAGCAATTAATCAAAAGTTATTCATTATTCAACCAAAAATATTCATTTTTTTGAATCATTAGATTGTAAGTCCCTTGAGGGAAAGGGCTGTCTTTGCTTAATACAGAGACTAGCACTCAGTAGGCACTTCATAAATGTTTATTGATTGTTTGATTCAAGTTGAAGCAAAAATGCCCAGAGATATGCTCACCAAATCTGCTACAGAAACCCTGGAAAGCCCTGTGCCCAGAAACCATGATACTGAATCATTGGCATTAGTACTTTGCTATTTATGACATAAGATCTGAACACTTGAGTTTATCTATCATCTATCCATCTATCTATCTATCTATCTATCTATCTATCTATCTATCTATCTATCTTTCTGTCTGTCTGTCTATCTACCTACCTGTGTATTTATCCCAATGAAGCAGATGTTGTGAAATTTGAAGATTTAAATTGACTGTCTGTTTGGAGCCAAATCTAATTAAGTAAATGATGATAAAAGAACAAAACAATTTTCTGATTCAATTTTGTCAGAAACTAGAAGGTTAAATGTCAAGACCTTCAATAAAGTATCAGAGTTCTGCTGAGAAATCTTGTTTTTTTGTGGGATGTAAAAGTGAGAAGACTAGTGGAAAGCCACCCCTTATTTAGTAGTGGAGGAACTGGGCAATTCGCCTGTTTGCAAACCAGTCCCAGAGGCAGATGGGGGCCCTGCAAAGATCATTCCTCCACAATCATTTATTGCCAACAATTGAGTTAGTCAGACTCCTAGGCAAGTAAATTGAGACTGATGGACATTTGTCTCAGCTGATTCTGAGCCAAAAATCCAGAATGTCAGTCATAGAACATTTGCCTGGACCAGACAGTAGCTCAGAAATAAACATTTTAAATGAAAAAGACTTTATATACTTTAGGTCAGGAACTAATTACAATGTGTGGTGGCCTTGGCCCTTCACGAGCACAGTTTTAAGAAGATAAAACTATAGTTCTGATGAAGCCTATGGCCCATCTGTGAGCATTGGTGTGGGGTAAATAGGTCAGCAGGCTACAGAAGCTCTATGAGGGTCCAGATGAAACTGGGGAAAAATTATTCATGGATCCAGAGGATGAGGCCCATGCTTTCCTATGTAATATGAGCCTTGCATAACATCACATGTGTTAAATGAGGCAAATTTTTTCCCTTTTATTATTTTTATGTTTATATTATTATAGATTTATATTATTTATATTATTAACAGTGACATGTTTATATGTGTGATTTATTATAATATATTTATTATATATTATTTATTTATGTTATTTGTACTTAATACATTATCCCTTTATGTACTGCCTGATGATGTTCAAATTGTTACTGAGTTTTTTTGTTGTACCCAAACCCAAATCCCAGGTCACTCACTATACACCACCAGATTTGTGGCCCACCATTGAGCCCCTTTATATTTTTGTCTTTGTCTCTATCCTGCACCCTGTAATAGCTTGAAATAGCTTAAGGCATAGACCTGGGTATTGCCTAAAGCATAATCCCCTAACCCCCTCCTTCCTCAAATCAGCATTTTGCATATTCTTCCTGAATCAGCATAGTGCACAAGGATCAGCCTAGGGTTATGGTGCAAGATTATCTTATAAAGAGACCACCCTGTTCTGTTCCTCTGACCAAGCGGGGTCCCCACAACCTTTGCCCAGAACATGACCCCGGCCTCTTCTGGGGAATTCCAATCCTCCTTTCCTCCACCCTGTTCTAGGAGGGACCCCCATGTCACAGGAAGGTTGCACCCTTGTACCCTTGTGCCATATTCCCAAATTAGCCCTGAGCTATAGATCTAACCAATAACTGTTCTTGGATTCAGTACATCATTGCTTCTGCTACCTCCCCTCCTTGATTGTGGTTTTTGTGGTTTTAGCCTTTTTAAACTGGGTTAATGCCTTCAATGGATACTACCTAATTTGAGTTTACACTCTGGGTGGTAGTGGGCTTGATCAATAAATCCACTCCTAAATTGATCTGTGTTTACTGTATGTATGTGTGTGTGTGTATACATATTTATGCATATACATACAGAGTGAGAGAAAGTACATTTTATGGGAAGTCAAAAAGTCGAAGGGTTGGTGAGTAAAGTCCAAAGACTACTGCTCTTTTATAGGAATGCTAATATTGATTTGATTATTGTTTTTAGAGTTAGACATGGAAAATAGGGACTTATGGGGGCCTGACTGGGTATGGTATGAAGAAGACAAAGGGTAATGTGATATGTGTGGTCTGTGGCTTATCTGCGATGGACTCTTATTCATCCAAAGCCCAGGAGCCCACTATAGGAGCTTGAGTCCTGGTTCCCAGTTCATGGCACATGTAGATGGTAGAACGTAGTATCATGGCAAGCAGGAAGATGGCCACAGAGTGGTGAAGCTTAAAAACATGCAAAGGAGCAGAAATGAAGGGTAGATTAGCTATTAACAGTAACAAGAGTTAAGCACAATGGTCATGCAGCCCTCTTGGTTCTGTGTCCATGTATCTATGTCTCTCTCTATCCCTTTGGTTTTCTTTCTCTCTACTTCCCACACACACACACCAAATAAAAACAGAAAATGAAAGTCTGCAGGCTTTGCAAAAAATATCAGTTTCACTGGTAGCATTCTTTCTCCCTCTTCTCTTCTCCTCTCCTTTCCACCTTTCTCTTTTGCCCTCTCTCCCTTCCCTATCCTTTTCGCCTTCCCACTGTCTACTCCTTTATTTTTCTTCCAACTCTCTCTACTCAAAGTTTTCCTCTCTCTCTCTCTCTCTCTCTCTCTCTCTCTCTCTCTCTCTCTCTCTCTCTCTCTCTCTCTTTCTTTTCCTCTCCTGACTCAGTGCATTATTTCCCTTGAGCAGGCTCCCTCATTTGAAGACTTAATCATGCCTATTTGAAGAGGGATTAATTACTAACTACTAGTCCAATCAGGAAAGGGTAAGGTAGATTGTTGAATGAAGAAATGAACCAATCGCTAGGTAAGAGAGTGAAGACTTAAATAAAAACTACCACCACAACAGCAACAAAAGAGAATTTGGAAGGACATCTTTCTTTATTATAGCAGCATATGAACATGAGTCATAGAATTGAAATTGATGAAGGGTACCTGGTTACCAGATGGAATGTTTTGATCAAATCAGTGGGTGAAATTGTAACTATTGTTTACGGTTTACAACAACTTAAATGACTTTGTGACTTTTAAAAAGATGCTCCTTTCAGACATTGACACTTCTGATGATTGAAGTGGACAAAAATAAATGCAAATATGAGTCATAGCCACAGAAACAATACAAACACTGCCTGAGGTAATACGTTTCATCATTTACATATGACCATATGACGCTGGAGAATTTGAGAGTTAATAATAGAAGAACTCTGAACCTCAGAACTATGTTATGATTATTTGGAGAAATGTACTTTGCTTATTTATGATTCAGCTCATAGACATGAGAATTTGGTTACTCATTATAAGCAAAAGGGATGTTCCTCAAGGTGAGGATCCATTTCTGAACCTGGAATTAGCAGAGTAAAAGAACAAATTTCAAAGCCTAGTAAAAGCAAGGCTCCTTTGCTCCATCACATGTTGCCAAGAACAATTGGTTGATTGAAGAGTGGCCACACCTCTCTGCACTGCCACATACTGCTAAGAATAATCATTTATCAAATGCCTGTTATGTGCCTGGTAAAGTGCTAAGTGCTGAGAATACAAATATAAAAAAAGTCACTGACCTCATGATGCTTTCATTCTAGTAAAGAAATGAAATACACAAAAAGAAATGGAAAAGGTGGGAGGGTCAGGTATGCACCAAGTATTAAAGGACTCAACTTCATGTAACTGGCACCTGACCAGGAAGTTCTATCAGGGAAACTTGCATGGTCCCATTCCAGGGAGATGTGAGCAGGGACCAAAGCCAGCACAGTAGCCTGAGAGAGAACTCCAGAGGAGTATAGCTAGATAGAAATGGGTACTTTGGATGTGGAAAAGAAGAATCTTAAAATCCAAGGCAGAACTAGAAAGATTTCTGCAAATCCTAAGCAAAAGATTTGTGCCCTTTCTTAAGGAACTTAACTTTACGTTAGTCAGAGCATCAAATAAGATAGGCTGATAGAAATCAAAAGTATGGGATGGAGAGGGGTGGACAGATACATTTGGCTGAAAGAAATATATGTAGGATTTTTAGGGTATTACAAACTCAGTATAAATAAATATTAGAATGATAACTACAAAAACTAACAAGAAATCAGATGACTTTTATAGCTTCATGGCATCCGAGACAAGAGAAGTTAATCATATTATTCCTATCCTAGTAAGACTGCATCTGTTTCAATGGGACAAAGTGACTATTGTAGGGTGAGTCTCCCTGCTGAGCACTACCCCATCTGACCCACCCACCATATCTCCTCTCTACATCCATCATTAGTAATTCACCTACTTCATGGCTGCCTCACCAGGTGGAAAAAATGTGTTTTCTATATATTTTTATAAGCTGTATAAAATGCGTTGCATGCATGAATAACTTGAATGTGAATGAAATAAAACATGTTAAAAAGGCTGAAAAACTAGCTCATTCATGCCCTGTTTGGAGCATATGGCATAGTAGAACACCAGATATTTTAACATCAAAATAATTAGCCAATTTAGATAGAACCAGCATCTTTCAAAATATAATATAACCTCAAAATTATAGCATGGGCAATATTTTGAGTAAACATAGGTCTGGATAAATTCATATACATATATGTGTGGGTATATATGTCCATATATACACATGTGTATGTATTTATATATGTATGTGTGTATATGCGTGTGTCTGTGTGTAGGTCCATATGGGAAGAAATTACCTCCATTATAGCCTTTTATTACTCATTGCAGATAGTTGTGTGAAGGCCATTACATGACTTTTGTTTTGTTTTTCTTATGCACATACCTAAAGTTATTTCAGCAGATTTAGAGATTTTATCATGATAACCAAACCCTTTTACAGGCTAGTTTTAACCACAGTCAGAAATTTTGACCCTTGCTTCAGACCTCCATTAACATCCCCTATTTATGTTTGCATGAGATCTATGGAAGCCGTAGAAGAAATCATACCCAGCTTGTCTACGACCTTGACCTTCAGAACTCCAGGCCTCTCACCTTTAGCAGGCTTCCTTGGAAAGGTGTTGAAGTCTTCATGTGAGTTTCTGTCTTTTTCAATGGGAGGACATACATTAATAACAGAATTCTGGAAAGATGAGTGATTAGTCATAATCTTCCTCATTTAAGGAGATTCCTCCCATCCTTCTGTAAGTACTGCTATAAGCTGTTGAGACCTCACTGGGCTGGATGCTCATGAAAAATATTTCAAACCTAGGAAATCTTAATCATTCTGAGTCATCTAAGGGAAGGAATTTGGATGGAAGTGTTGCTTTTTCCATCATCTTTTCTGACCCCAAACCAAAGATTAACTGCTACAACTACCAGATGGTCCCATGAAACAAGAACTGGAAATCATTTATCAATCATTCTGTCTTTCTCACTTGACCTTAGCTATGCTGAATGCTGAATAATAGGAACTCATTAAAAAGAAACACTTGATCACAATTTGTTTCTTTCCTCCTTAGACAAGGAAAAGGAAGGCATAGTCTTAACCCTGCCCTGATTTTCCAACTGGGAAAAAGTAGTCCATCCTTTCAGATATAAGGGTAGTGGTCTTCAGTGCATGGACTTCAGTGCAAGAAAAGCTGGGTAGCAAGAACCTCAGTATGGCTTCATCAATGTGATTTGATAACTGGGACAAAATACTCCATGTTTTCCTTTGCTACTTCAGCTAAAATACCTACCTGTGTCTCTGGTGTGGATTGTCAAAGAAATTTCTGCAGAGTGCTTCTCATTCCTTGTTGATAAATGCTCCAGGAACTGTAGCCTGATTAGGTATTTGGCTAACTCAGGTAGTCCTTGTTCAACTTTTATTTCCCTGAACTAAAAAGAAGGTGAAACTTTCCTTTTCTCCAGTCCATGTCTTATCTGGGCAATCCTAGGTACCAACAAGAGTTATTTGTTGGCCATACTTCTCAACTTTTGTTGAGTTTATGTGTCCAATCCTCCCAATAAAAAGCCTCTTTAGGCATTTCTGTACTGACTTTACAACTACTTAAGCTTTCCTAGTTCAATATAATACTTTGTTAGAGTTCATCTTTAAACAAAATTGAAATAAGCCAGCTGAGCCTTGACTCAGGAAAATTTGGACTCTGCAAAAGATAACAAGACGGGATCATTGAACCTTTGCAAAAGGAGATATCATCCACTTATTGGAGAGTGTCTTAAGGAAGCACAGGGTGAGAATCATGAATTCAAGTAATAAAATGATCAACTCTGTGGAGTCATTTTGGGAAGGAATTCATCATTCAGTCATTTCAATCATGTCTGACTCTTCATGACTTCATTTGGGATTTTCTTGCTGAAGATATTGGAGTATTTTTTTTTTGCTTTTTTGGAGGGGAAAGGGTAGGGAAATTGGGGTTAAGTGACTTGCCCAAGATCACATGGCTAGTTTTTGTGCTAAGTGTCTGAGGCTGGATTTGAACTCAGGTCCTCTTGACTCCAGGACCGGTGGTCTATTCACTGTGCCACCTAGCCACCCCTAAGATAGATATTGGAGTATTTTTGCCATTTTCCTTTCCAGTTCATTTTGCATATGAGGAAACTGAGGCAAATAGGGTTAAGTTACTTGCTCAGTGTCATATAGCCACTAAGTACCTGAGATTGAATTTGAACTTGGGTCTTCCTGACCAAGGCCAGGTGCTCTATCCACTATACAGCATAATTGCCCATATATATATTGCTTTCATATCCATATACATGCCTAATTGCCATATATATGTGTGTATCTCTGTGTGTACACATCATACACACATACCTATACATGTAAACATATATGTATATATATATATATATATATATATATTGAATGAAGTTTTTTGCTCAGCCATATTTTCTTTGGAGTTTTCATTTAATTTATTTTAAAAATAATTTTTATAGATAACGTTTACTTCTATATTACCAACATCTCCCAAAATATTCCTCCTCAGAGTCATTCCCTAGAGTAATCAATCAATGTACTCTTGTTTTGCAATTAATATATGCCTGGAATTGTGGCAAGTGCTGGAGATACACACACACACACACACACACACACACACACTCTCCCTATCTTCAAGGAGCTTACATTTTAATAGGTGAGAAAACACATAAACAGCTATGATCATACCAGATATATACAGGAACAATTGGAGGTGATCTCAGAGAGAAGACACTGGAGGAGGGGGATGGAAGTGTTCCCAGGAAAGTTCTTTTGCAGAAGATGGGATTTGATCAGTCTTGGAGGAAGCCAAGGAAGCTAGCAGATAGAGGTGGGAAGGGAAAACATTCCAGGTAAGGAGTAGAGTGAGGAAAGGGAGGAAGCCAAAGAAAATTCGTGGAGTTGGGGGATGGAGTCCTCTGGTGAGGAGCAGCAAGAGGTCAGTGTCACTGGATCACAAAGTACTTGGAGGGGGGTTAGGGTAAGGAGATCTGAAAGGTAGGATGGAGACAGATTATGAAGGAAAGTGAAAGCTGAAGAGAAGACTGCATATTTGATTATGGAAGTAATAGGGAATCACTGGAGTTAATTGCATAGGGGAGTGACATAGTGAGACATGAACTTTAGGAAGAGCATTTTGGTAGTTGAGTTGGGGACAGACAAGAAGGGAAAGAGATTTGAGGCAGGGAGATCAACCAGGAATGGGAGTGCTTGAAGGAAAAATATAAAAGAAATTAGAGCTATGAAAAAAGGATTGGAAAAGGAATTGACACATTGGAACAAGAAGTATAAAACTCAAGTTCAAGCAACAAATTCCCTGAAAATAGCAACGAACCAAATAGATGCCAATGACTTAATGAGGGAACAAGAACTATTAAAACAAGGTTAAAAGGCTGAAAAAATAGGACAATATGTAATGTATCTTGTAGCTAAAAACAGTTGACTTGGAAAACAGATCAAGGAGAATACAAATCCTTGGACTATCTAAGTAGCATGACCAAAATAAGATTGTAAACATCCTATTTCAAGAAATCTTAAAAGAAAACTACCCAGACTACTCAGAACCAGAAAGCAAAGTGGAGACAGAAAGAATACACTAGTCATCTCCTGAAAGACAACCCCAAATAAAAGTTTCCAGGAATATCACAGCCAAAATCCAGAGCTACCAGGTCAAAGAAGAAGTATTGCAAGCAACTATAAGAAAGAATTCAGGTAAGGAGGAGCAACATTCAGCATCATAAAGGATTTAGCAGCCACCACTCCAAAAACAGAGCAGAGAACTTCTTCCCTGGATTTTTAAAAAAATCTCTAAGTGACCCCTTTTTTCCCCTCTCATTTTAATGTTTTGGAGAGCAGAGGAGGAATCATAGTTAACCATAGCATATAATCAGAATCCTCAGTTCTTTCAAAGTCATCCTTTTTTTTTTAAACAATATTATTGTTGTAGTATAAATCATGCCCTTGGTTCTGTTCTCTTCACTCTGCATCAGTTCAGACAAGTCTTCCCAGGTTTCTGTGAAACTGCCCATTTTCTTGTTCCTTGTTCCTAGCATTTCTTTAATTCATTACTGTGAATTTGTTTCTCATCCCCAAGTGGAGGGAGGAGGTGAAGGAAGAGATTATAAACATTCATTAATTGTATTTAAAAAAAATAAATGCACCAAGAGAACATAGGTTTTAAATCCACACCCTTTAAGTACAAATAGAGTGCTTTATTTCTCTATTCACTATAGGGCTTATGCCCTTTACCAGTCAGTGTAGTCACAAAGCGCCAGATTCTAATGTAACATCGTCTAATGGAAGTCAACAGCCTTGGGCTGAAGCTATCATAGTTCATGAGTATCTAGGTAGAAAGAGACTTTCTTGGGCAGCAAATAGAACATGTTTCCTAGTTTAGAGTTAGTATGTTCTAGCCACCAGAAAGATCTTCTGGCCAGTGATCTTCAGGAGCTGGATCATGTCTTGGCCCAAACTACATTAAATCTGTCTTTCTGACCCTACGGATTTCTCAGCCAACACTGACATAATATTTCCCAACATGTTAGCCAGAGCCAGAGCAGAGATGATACCAATTGTTAAATGAAAAGAACTCCCCACTGGATGAGTTGGAGAATTTTATTTCAAAACTCAGAAATGTCCTTGGAGACTTGATCAGGGCTGTAATGATATTAAGATGGATGTCCAAATGGAGACAGGATGGAGATGAGTCACAGACTATCCCAATTCCTTCTAGACAGTGAGTGATCCTTGAGAAACATAGGTACCACAAGAGTGGTAAGCTTAATGCCAGAAGTCTTGGGTTTGAGTCCTTGCCCTTAAACCAGCTACTGACTATGTAATGTTGGCCAACATGCTTGCTTCTTCAGCCTTAGTTATATCATCCACAAACAGGAATATCAAAATCCCCAGGAAATAAGGACATCACTTACTTCATGGGGTATCTATGAGGTAATTATTTTGAAACAGTAAGGTTGATAATAATAAATGTGAATCATTATTAGGTTGAAATAAGGTAATTCTAAAGATACAGTTAGCCAAGTAACTTTCACAGCCTTTCAAGGCTGAACTTGAGAGAAGAAAACTGTCACCAAGGTTCTGTGAATTGATTAGCAACATGTCTTGGATTCTAACTCACCCTGCAAGGTGGCTAGCTGCCTAATACAGGGTCAATGAATAGCACAACAGCAAGAGTCTTGATTGCAAAAGTGGAGATCTATGGGGGTGGGATATCCACTGTCAGACATGGTTTATAAGTTCATTCTGGTTTTGCTAAACTTTTTTTTTCTTTGCTTCAAGAAATTTGCTGAATGGGTATGGTGCAGAAGGAGACATTTGGAAATAAATGTGATATAAAAATAAGTCATAATCAACCAAAAAAATTAAAAAGTACGGGAGAGACTCTTCCCTAGAGTGTAGGCTATCCTTGCTGAGTTGAGTTCCTTAGTAGTTGAGAGTTGGTGAACTTAGGGACCTCTAATAATTTTTTGGTTCTGAGTTAACGTAATGAGAAATGGTGCTAAGTCAAACCTGAATCCATGCCATAAAAGTGAAAACAAATGACCAGTGCCTTTTTAGGTTTGGGTCATGTGACTCAGTTGGTATAAGCCTTATAAGTCAATGTTAGAGACAAACAAGACATTTTGGTCTCATTATCTCTGTCCATTCTCAGTATTTCTGGGGGCAAAGAGGTGGGCATGGTGAAATGATAGACCCTAATTGTCTGGAATTTCAAACAGATGGCCCTGAGTTCTGACTATTGAATTAAGTTCCCCCCAATGTTCTAAGCCCATTTAACTGTGCTATCATTTAGACCATAAGACTAGAAGAAAACATTGCATTAAGTGTTTTACTAAAATGTAGTTTTGCTATGTTACAACATGTTGCTGACTGACTTACCTAGTTACTAGGTAACTTATCAGAAAATGAACACAGGTTCACAGATTTAGAGCTAAGAAGGGCTTTCCAAATCATTGAGGATGACCCCCCACATTTTACATAAGAGTAACTGAGAGATATAGACAAGTGAACCGTCAGGGTCACCAAGCTAGTAAGTATTTGCAACAGGATTCAAACTCATATTTGACTGATTCCAAGTCAGCATCATGCTAGTATGCTGTGCTAGGGTTAGATTTATGCTAAATAAATGTTCCTGGTAAAATCAAGTCAAGCTGGTTCTTTGTACCTATGTTTCCCGAACCTCAGCTGTTTAATGGTTCGATCATTTTGCATTTGTGTCTGACTCTTTGTTACCCCATTTGGGTTTTTATTGGCAAAGATACTGGAGTGGTTTTCCATTTCCTTCTCCAACTCATTTTACAAATGAGGAAACTGAGACAAACAGGGTTGAGTGACTAGCCCAGGATCCCACAGTTAGTAAGTGTCTGAGGCCAGATTTGAACTCAGAAAGATGAGTCTTCCTGACTCCATCCACTGCACCACTTAGCTGTCTTTCTAAAACTACCTTTTCTAAAATTCTTATGACATTCTTTTATTATCATGGTCTAGGATTTTATCAGGAATAAACCCACCATCTTCTAGACTATATTCTTCCTTGAAAAAAAATAACATTTATATAGTGCCCACTATGTACCAGGCACTGTACTAAGTATTTTTGGAAATATCATTTCATTTGTTCCTCACAACAACCATGCAAAGTAGGCAGTGTTATTACCCCCATTTTAAAGAAAAGAAATCTGAGCCAGGAGTTATATAACTTGCCCAGAATCATACAGCTAAATGTTTATACAGTACATATTTGAGATCACATTTGAACTCAGGTCTTGCCAATTCTACACCTGGCATTTTGTGCTCTCTGCCACCTAGTTGTGGAGGGAATGTTTGATGTTAGTTACTATTGGTACATTTCTCCAATGTTCCACAGTCTCTTTTTAAAATATTGATTTTTTTTTTAATATTGATCCCTCTTGGCTTTGTATCCTTTCTCCTCTCCCCTCCCAGAAAGTCATCCCTGAAACAAATTCTGCAATCTTTCAAAGATCACTAGGGACAACTCAGCAATTCTCTCAGGACTGTAGGTCTAGTTTACTGGACCTAGTGATTTGAACTCATCAAGAGGTGCTAAATGCTCTCTTGCAATCACCTCAGTAACTTTCAATACCCTATTGATCAATATTTGTTAAATCTCATCCAATCCAAAGATGGTTTTCCTTGGAAGAGAAAACATCAATGGGCATTTATCTTCTTTATTGTCACCTCTAATCCACTCAACTATTCCAAACAGTGGTCCTGATCTTTTTTTTGATAAGCTTCTAGTTAAAAATTCACCCTCACAAATGTGGCCTCAGAGACTTAATACTTACTACTCATGTGACCTTGGGCAAGTCACTTAACTCCAATTGCTTTACCTTCCCTGTTATAAAAAAAATCCAAAAGAAAAAATTCACCCTCAGTTCCCTCTTCTTACTTCTTCTATATATGTCATTTTAAGTCCTGAGTGACAGTGGATCTCTTAAGATTCTGGTCCTAGATCAAATCCATCAAAGCCACTGTCACTTACCAAATGTTTATTTTGTGCCATGAACTGTTTTAAGTGCTGAATACAAAGAAAATAAAAATGTAGTCCCTGCCCTCAATGTAAATCTGAATGTCTGGAAGGATGGTGATGCCCTCAACAGAAATTCATCTTAGAATTTCTCTACCTCTTTACCTCCTATAACAGAAAATGACAAAAATAAGTTGTGATTGTCATTTTGATTAGGTTCATTATAAGCACCATAAAACAAGAAGCCAGATAACCCATGAAGTGATATTTCTTCTTGACTTTGGAGGTAAAATGAAACTACTTGTTTACTATGCACCATCTTCCACTTTGCGGTAACTTTCTTATGTCTATTAATTTTATTTATAACTTTATATATAAAAATATAAATGGTGATATGGTTCCATTTCTCTAGTCATATCCTATGAGGCAAAGATGGAATATCAACTTGAATTCATGTTTACAGATGGTTTAAAATTGTCCCAGGGGCACATGCTATCCCATCCATCCCTCCCCTCACTGCCAGAATCCTGGTTCAAATCCCCATTCAACCCAACCTACTACTGCTTTTTTTCCTTATTTCTCTTTTCAAATTCCTGACCTTGCCATCTTTATGCTTATTCTCTAATTCAGCATAATCATGAGAGTCATCATCTAGAGCAGGAATTTCTATGGAGGAGGAATCACCATCCCTGCCACAATCTGAACCTATTCCCAAGTGGTTAACTATATCATTACTATAAGAGATAAACCCAGCAGTGTCTTCCCCCAAGCCTAATATATGAGCATTGCTTCCAGTCTACCCAACTTTCATTGTCTATGGAATCAGCCCCTGTGAAGATGTGACCTGGTAGGTAACTGAATCAGCATAATCCCCACCCTGCCTCTAAGTGTTCTTTATCCACAGCTGCTTGGAAAGACTTGGAAAAGAAAGTGCTGACTATCAAAGTCTTCAGGAGTATCAGTGAAGCATCAGAAACAGAAATGAAAGAAGTATCATAGTCATGAACATTGCCATTGTCCCATAAGAAGCAGGGGTCTTTTCCATATGAATTTCCATAACTCTGTGACTTTTATTTTGATTTGATTTGCATTTCCAGAGTGTATAGTGGGGAACCTGTGGCCTCAAGACCACATGTAGCCTTCTAGGTCCTTAAGATGTGACCCTTTGACTGAATCCAAATTTCGCAGAACAAATCCTCTTAATAAAAGGACTTGTTCTGTAAAACTTGGATTCAGTCAAAAGGCCACACCAAAAGACCTAGAAGGCCACATGTGGCTTCCATGCCACAGGGTCTCCACCCCTAGTAGTATATAGTAGGTACCTAAAAATTCTAGTTGACTGACTTGCAACTGAAATCTGTATCTTTGGTGCTTAGCACACAATAATCACTTAGTATTTTTTTTCATTCGTTTCTATATCCATTATGTACTTCTTGGTACCTAAAAGGGAATATGTTTTCCTTTGTGAAGAAGGTGCCATAAACCTTGTTGCCATTCTTCTCCTAAGGCAAATGTTGCTGACATAACCTGAAGTCAATAAAAAAGAAATCAATCTACCCAAATCCCCTATGGATAAGAAGTAATAGCAGTCAGATGAGCTGATTCTAAAGGAGTAAATGGGACAAAAATTATTCATTTCAATTCCTCAGTTTTCATAGTGGAAAACTCATCATGCAATGTATCATTGGCACTATATAAAGGCTTTGGAAAGAGTACAAATGTATTTAATTCCATATGAAGTTTCCTTGCTGAACCTCCATGATATAGGATCTTGGATGGTTAAATTTATCTTTGCCTATTGCCAGTTTCCTCCATCAATTCTTGCCTGCTGCTTTAAATTTTACCAAATCTTTGGATGTAAAATCTGGTGAGGGTCTTATAAAATGTATTACATGAATCTCTTACAGATTTGTGTTTTTTTTTTTAAAGAAATGTTTAAAACCTGGCCAGAAAAACCTGGGTTTCTGGGAAATGAGTGAACAACTGTGTGGTGTTGGCATCCCACAGAGAACCATGCTGAGCTAATTCTTGCTTCTGAGACATTTGTAACTCTCCAGTTCCATAGCACAAAACAAACCTGAGTCATTTGGCTCCAGAGTTGTTTTCAGAGTATAACTGTTGAGGTCATCCCTTCTTCTCCATTTTTTTTTTTTTGCCCAAGAAGAGACAGAACTAGAGATTAAGTATCAAACCTTTTAAGGAAGGCTCCTAAAATGCTATTAGTGAGTAAAATTAAGCCAGTCAAAAATCAAGTGCCTTCTTGGCACTTGCCAAAGCATTTGTCCCCAGGCACTGGAGATTCTTTTAGAATTTACATTCTAATAAGGGTCATAAAAAATGTACACAGGCACACACATACACACATACACACACCAATAAAGGATAAATAAAAGAAAGAAAAAATAAATACAAAGAAAGGAAATATAAGGTAATATGAGAAAGAGGACACAAGCAGTAGGAAGTACCAAGAAGACTTCCTGGAAAAGGTAATGCTTGAGTTGTGTTTTGAGAAAATAGAGGAGTTTTATCAAGAGGTAGTATATTTCAGACATGGAGGATAGTCAGTGAAAAGACAGGGAAACAGAAATTGGAGTGCCATGTGTGAGGAACAGACATAATCAAAATTAACAAGTACATTTTGGTTAATTTAATTTCTGATCCTATGACTCTTACAAAGCAAACTTATATTTTTAAAATTTCTCCCCATTCTTCAAATTATTCCCTAGCATGTTCTCATCTTGAGTTTATCAACACATTTGGGATCATATGAAATGTGAAAACTTATGTATAAAATATGCCTTGAATTTCAGATATCACTAGCAGGCTCAGTCATCATGGGATTGTTCGAAGATTTAGAAGAGCTTGTGAGTCATCAGGAAAAAAGTGAAAATAATTTCATTGTGTTAATGTTGGCCTTTGGGATATTGCATCACTTCATCTTGAATGATCCTTTTTCATATCTACTCAGTAGTCCATTTGGCGAACATATCTGTATCTTCTCAGGACTCCCTAGCAATTCTATGAGGAAACTCAAGTTGCTATTATTAATAATATCTCATATTTACATGAGTCTTAATTCCACTTGATCTTGCTGAACTGCAATATAGGATCTTTTTTCATGGGATAATATATTTATAGTTGGAAGAGAAATTAGAGACCATTTAGTAATTTCTAGTCTACTCTCATTTCTCAAATGGTTAAGTGACTATTACCTTCCTATTAGAAGGTAATAAGTAGAAAAAATGTGATTTGAACAGAAGCTTTCTGACTCCAAATCAGGCTTTCTACACCATGTCATTGCTTTCCTCAAAGGTGATTTTTCTCACAACAATCAGGAATGTAGGTAATACTAATATCACCACATTTTATTGGTGAAGAAATTTAGACTCAGAGAGGTGCAGCAATATAGCAGAAAGAGAACTAACTTTGATAGTCAGAGGACCCAAAAGATTCTTGATGATTCATAATTTGGATTATGGATTTATGTCCATTATCATTAATACTGAACCTCACCTTGAGTAGATACTGTGAATGAAGGTAATAGGTAACTGTTATAATACTTGACTAATCAGATGAAGACATCATGATTACCATCTAGAACACAAAGATGAACTTCTAGAATATTTTCAGAAATGTTTAAAGTTAAAAGATACACAATGAGATATCTAATACTCGGTGCTTTTTTAAAACAATCACTAAACTGAATGATAAATGATTTGCTGCTTCTTTGTTAATGGTAAAAAAGAAAAAAAAAATTTCCCTTTGGATGAAGATGTGTTTTTCTTGCCTTGATATAAAAAAAAAATGTCTAAAGTAATACAGAGCACAGAAAACAATATGGCAACAAACTAACACCACTGCTTTGTCAGCAAAATACTATTGGATGATACATAGATAACAGTGCTGAATATTTAAAGAAGGAAGCTTTGGAACAAATTATGCAGTATGGGAGGTTTGCTACATAGTTGGATAAAAGTGCAGATGTTTCTAAAGTGTCTTAGCTTATGGTATTTGAAAGATTCTGTTTCAATAATGAAATACATGAAGAGCTATTTATGCATGAGCCACTAAAGGAAAACTATATTGGAGAAGATATATCCTTACTAGTAAATGACTTCTTTAATAAAAATAATGTTTTATGGGGGAAAAAACTGTGTAAGCATAGCCACTGAAGGAGCAGCTGTTTGGACTAGAATAAAAAAGGGATTACAGGATAAGGTTACAGAGATGGTACCACACATGAAATTCATTCTCTGCCTTATTCCTTAAGCAAGCCATTTCGGCAAAGAAGTTGGAGTGAATGGAACAGAATGTCATGGTTGTGGTTAATTTTATTAAAATCAAGACCTTTAAATATTAGAATCTTTATAATACTTTGAAATAAGATGGGGAAAGGCTATGAAAACCTTTTTTTCTTATGGAAAATAGCTGGTTATCTCATGAAAAAGGGCTTAAAAGAGATGTCAAAAGTTAAAGGCAAAGTGTACACAAATGTGAAAGATGAAGAGATGAAGCTCACTTTTGAGCTACTCCAAAAAGGGTATAACACAGAGAGAGTGTTTGGTGTAGAAATGTATTTGACTTTACAGGGAAACAGATAGGAAAGAGGGTGGGGGAGAGGAGGGAATACGAAGGAAGATACATTTAAGGAGGAAAAGCAAAACAAAACATAAGCTCAGAAGAGATATTGTAAGGAAAGGCTTAAAGGAAAGAAAGTGTGAAAACCTGTGACTTTGTCATAGGCAGGGAGGAAAAGTGGAACAGGAGAGGGAGCAGAAGCTCAGTGTGTTAAGTGTAGAATATTGGTGCTAGGCATACTCCTCTCCTACTCAGAACTTTCTTCTTCATAAGAAAGGGACAGAGTACAAAAAGAGGGGAAAATATAAGAGGATAAGATAGAAGAGAATATACCATTAATGAGCATAATTGTGAATGTAAAAGTTATGAGCTTACCCATAAAATGGAAAAGATTAACAGAATGAATCAGAAAGCAGAATCAAATAATGTTATTTACAAGAAAAATTCTTCAAGTATAAAGGTGTTAAAATAATGGACTAGAGCAAAATTAGTTTACTAGAAGAAATGAGTAAGAATTTGGTCATGGAAATCAAGGAACTAAGAGAAACATAGAAAGGTACATTTTTGTATAATTGAAAGGAAATATAAAGGGAATAAAAATGATGTCTTCTCAAAACTTCAATAAAGTTAAAGGTCAAAGATCAAAATTAAAATGATAAAGGGTTTGTGGGTGGTCTTTGTCTATTTTAGTGGTCTTATGAGAAGACAAAAATAAAAGGGACAGAAGATTGTAGTGGGGAAAAAAAGAGGAATAAGGACAGGGAAATAATAATTTCTTGTTATTCAATTGTATCTAATATGTTGTGACCCCATGGACCATAGCATGCCATGCCCTTCTATCATCCACTATCTTCCAAAGTCTATCCAAGTTCATGTTCATTGCTTGTCTAACACTATCTGTCCATCTCATACTCTGCCATCACCTTTTCCTCTTACCTTCAATCTTTTCCAACATCAGGATATGTTCCGATGACTCTTATCTTCTCATTATATGCCCAAAGCATTTGTTTCAGCTTCACTATATGACCTTCCTATGCTTAGCCTCAATTAATTTCTTTAAATACTTACTGATTGATCCCCTTGATGTCCAAAGTACTCTCAAAAGTTTTCCCCAGTGCCACAATTCAAAAATATTGATGCTGCAGTGCTCTGCTTTCTTTGTAGTACACCTCATAGCCATAAGTTGCTACTGAAAAAACCACAGTGTTGACTGTGTGGTCTTTTGTCATCATGGCGAGACCTCTGTTTTATAGTATGCTATCCAAATTTGCCATTGCTTTCTTTACAAGGAGCAAACATTTTAATTTCATGGATTCAATCACCATCCACAGTGATTCTTGAGCCCAGTGAAATTTGACACTATTTCTATTTCTTCTTCCTCGATTTGCCAAGAAGTGATGAGACCAGTTGCCATGATTTTAGTTATTTTAATGTTAAGCTTCAAGCCAGCTTTTACATTCTCTTCTTTCACCCTCATCAAGAGGCTTCTTAATTCTTCTTCACTTTCTGCCATCAGAGTGGTATCAGATGCACATTTGAGATTGTTTATATTTCTCCTGGCAATATTAATTCTGGCTTTTGATTCATCCAGCCTAGCATTTCTCATGATGTACTCTGCATATAAGTTAAATAAATAAGGAGACAGTATACAGGCTTGCCCTCCCTCTCCATTTGTAAACCAGTCAGTTTTTCCATTTTGAATTCTAATTGATGATTCTTGACCCAAATACAGGTTCCTCAGGAGACAAGTAAGGTGAACTGATATTACCAACTTTTTGAGGATTTCCCACATTTTGTTGTGATCCACACAGTCAAAGGCTTTAGTGCAGTCAATGAAGCATATGTAGATGTCTTTCAGTAACTCCTTTGCTATCTCCATAATCTAATAAATATTGGCAATTTGGTCTCTAGTTCCTCTGCCTCTCTGAAAACCAGCCCGCTCTGAGGCAGGGCCAAGATTACAGGGAAAATCCAGGAATTTGCATGGGCTGTTCCAAATTCCCCTCCAAATAATTTAAAATAGCACCTCAAGATAAATTCTGGAGTGGCAGAACCCACAAACCCACAGTATGAAACAATTTTTCAGCCCAAGGAAACTTAGAAGGTCAGCAGGAAAAGTGTATCAGACTGAGGTAAGAGTGGAGCACCATTCAACTCAGGCTATGCCAGCACAGGCTGAGGCCCAGTAAACCAGCATCAGGCCATTGGGATAACTAAATCAGAAGCAGCAGTGAAAACTTCCAAAACTGATAACCCACAGGTGTTAAGAGGGTCAGAGAATTGGCCTGAAAGATATTACAGGGGTCCCTTTACTAGTAGTAAGTGCAAGATTCTGTTGCACTGCCTGTATTCTGACTTGAGTCACAGCCCTGGGTTGTAGTCCCAGGGCAAAGAGGATCCCTAGTTACATCAGAGCTTGTGCTCACAGGATAATAGGAACCTTGGTCACAGTTCCAGGGTGGGAAAGAATGCTTGTGGTCACTCATAGACAAGAATAAAGAACAGGAGAGTAGTAAAAACAACTGTCAGTAGATAATAACAACTTGGAATAACTTGAAATTTACAGATGCCCCAGAATTAGTTCTAAAAAAAGCTGCACAAAACCTGAAGTTTGGGACAGTGCCCTCTTCATCCTGACAGCAGAACCCAACTATAACATCAAGATAAAAGTCAATAAATCAGCTGGAAAAAAATGAGCAAACAATGACAACAACAACAAAAAGAAGCTGACCATAGAAAGTTATTATAGTGACTGGGAAGATCAAAACACAAACTCAGAAGAAGACAGCAAAATCAAAACTGCTACAAATCATCAAAGAAAAAATTGTGAGTTGGTCTCAGACCCAAAAAGACTTCCTGGAAGAGCTCCAAAAAAGGATTTTAAAATTAAGTGAAAGTAGAGTGAAAATAGGGGAAAAAAAATGCTAGTGATGCAAGAACATCGTGACAAAAGTATCAATGTCTTGATAAAGAAGGCACAAAAAATACTGAAGAAAATTGCATGTTAAAAAACAAAATAGGGCAAATGGCAAAAGAGACACAAAAGTCCAATGGAGAGAAAGATGCCTTTAAAAATAGAATTGGTCAAATGGAAAAGGAGACATAAAAATTGATTGAAGAAATCCCTCAAAAATTATAATTGGGCAGGTGAAAACTAATGACTACACAAGATATCAAGAAACAATTTAACAACATCAAAAGAAAGGAAAAACAAGAAAATATGAAATATTTCTTCAGAGAAATTGCTAAACTTGAAAAGAAACCAAGGAGAGATAAATTAAGAATTATTGGACAATATGATCAGAAAATGAGCATGGACGTTGTCTTTCAAGAAATTGTAAAGGAAAAATACCTAGATATTTTAGAACCAGAGGGTAAAATAGAAATTGGGGGGGGGGGGAGTATCTTCCTCTTGAAAGGTATCTTAAAATGAAAATGCTCAGGAATATTTTCACCAAATTCTTAAGCTCCCAGATCAAGAAGAAAATACTGCAAGTAGCCAGAAAGAAACACTTCAAACATCATGAAGCCTCAGTCAAGATAACACAAGATTTGGAGCTTCTACATTAAAGGATTCACAGAGTTGAAATAAAATATCCAGGAGGGCCAAGGAGCTAGGATTACAACCAAGAATCACCTACCCATCAAAACTGAGTATAATCCTTCAGGACATTGAATGAAATAGAGTACTTTCAAGCATTCCTAATGAAAAGAACAGAGCTGACTAGAAAATTTGAATTTCAAATACAATACTAAGAGAAGTATAAATAGGTAAATGTGAATAGCAGTTTGGAACTGTGCCCAAAGGGCTATATAACTACACAAGTCCTTTGACTAAGTTGTACCACTACTAGGTCTGTATTCCAAAAAGATAAAAAAGAAACCAAAAAGAAAAGCACCTATATGTACAAAAATATTTATAGCAGTGCTTTTACTGGTAGAATTGGACATTGAAGAGATGTCCATTAATTGGGGAATGGCTGAATAAGTTGTGGCATATGATTGTGACAGAAAATTATTGTACTATAAGAAATGGTGAACAGGATGCTCTCAGAAAAATCTGGAAAGACTCACATGAACTGATACAATGTGAAAAGAACAGAACCAGGAGAATATTGTATACAGTAACAGCAATATAGTATGATGGTCAGCTGTGAATAACAGCTATACTCAGCTATACAATGATCCAAGATCATTCCAAAGTACTTATGATAAAAAAAAAAAAATTCTACCCATCTCCAGATAAAGAACTGAAGAAGTCAGAATGCAGATTGAAACATACTTTTTATTGCTTTATATTTTTTTCTCTTTTTTTAATGTTTTCTTTCACAACATGATTCATACAGAAATGTTTTGCATTACTGCATATGCATAACCTATATCAAATTGCTTGCCTTTTCAATGAGAAGGGAAGAAATTAAGGGAAGGAGAGATATATAGAGGAACACTACAGAAATTGTTGAAGAATGAAGAGCTAGAAGTAATGGGAGAAGTTAAAGAGGCTAGTTATGGCTTAATGTCAAGAAAAGCTTTTGAATAATTAGAACTATGCACAAGACGGGTGAGTTACTTTCTAAGATAGCGACTTCTCCATTTCTAGAGTTCTTCATACAGAAGCTATAAAGACCATCATTAGGAATGACTTGTAAAGAAAATTCCTGTTCATATGTACAGTAGGTTGAACTAGATGCCCTTTGCCCTTTCAATTCTGAGAAGCTAAAAAATAGAATCTAATTTGATTATTTTTGAAATCATAGATCTGAGATAATAGATGAATTCAAATTTAGCCTGAGATGCTTCTTAGGTATGTGGCTCTGAGCAAACCATTTAACCCCTATTTGTCTGTTTCTTCATTTCTAAAATGGAGATAATGACAGCACTTACCTCCTAGCTTTGTTGTAAGAATGAAATGATATAATAGTTGCAAAGCATTTATGTATTTAGTAAATACCAACCTTACATATCAAGTGATATATAAATGTTAGCTATCATCATCAGTATTATTATTGATAAATAATAATAATATTTACAGAATGCTAAATTGTCCAAAGGACAATGCCCAAAAGAAAAATGAAAAACACAATACATCTAAAATTATCAATATTATTTTTTCAAGTTCTACTATGTCACATGAGTGGTATTGCTCAGACAAATTGTATAGGCAGTTTAATAACTCTTTGGGAATAATTCAGGATTGCTCTCCAAAATGGTTGAATCGGTTCTCAATTCCATCAACAGTGAATTAGTGTCCCAATTTTTCCACATCTCCAACATTTGTCACTTTCCCCTTCAATCATTTTAGTCAATCTGATAGGTATAAAATGATATCTTAACATTGTTTAAATTTGCATTTTTCTAATGATATAAAACATTTTTATTTTCACATGACTATAAATTTCTTTTATTTCTTCACTGGAAAACTGCCTTTGACCATTTATCAGTTGGGGAATGATTCATATTCTTATAGTTTTAACAAAGTTCTTTATATATTTTAGATACGAGACCTTTATCTCATAAGCTATCATTATTTTCCCCAATTTCTGCTTTCCTTCTGATCTTAGCCAAATTTGTTCTATTCTTTTAAAAAAATTAATTTCATGTAATTAAAATCATCATTCTTACACCTCACACTCTTCTCTATCTTTTATTTATTCATAAAATGTTAGCCTATCCATAAGTCTGATAGATAATATATTCCCTATTCTTCACATTTTCTTACAATATCTTTCCTTGTATCTAGATCATGTGTCCATTTTGAGCTGATCTTGGTAAATGGTGGGAGATATTGGTCTATGCCCAATTTCTGCCAGACAGTTTTCCAATCTTCCCAACAACTTTTGCCAAATAATTTATTATCCCGAAAATTTAAGTCTTTACACTTGTCAAATAAAAGGTGACTACATTTCTTTGCTGCTGTAAATTACATATCTACTCTGTTTTACTGATATTTCTCTTTCTTACCCAGTACCAGACAGTTTTGTTAACTACAACTTTTAATAAAGTTTAAGATCTGATAACACTAGACATCCTTACTTTACATTTTTGTACATTGGTTCCTTCGATATTACTGATGTTTTATTATTAAAAATAATTTATTTTATTTTTTTATAATGCAGGAAATATTTTTGGTAATTAATTCAGATGGCATTGAATATATAAATTAATTTAGGTAAAATTATCATTTTTAATTATATTGACCCTACCTTCCCATGAACAATTACTATTTCTCCAATTATTGAAATCTGATTTTATTTGTGTAAAAAAGTTTGTTTTTTAAATATAGTTTTGTTTATATTGTTCCTGGATCTGGTTTTGCAGGTATACTTCCAAGTATTTTATACTCTCTAAAGTTATTTTAAATGGAATTTCTCTTGCTATTTCTTCTTGTAGGGTTTTGTTTGTGATATTTAAGAAAGCTGATGAATTATGTTTATTTGCTTTATATCCTGCTACTTTGCTAAAATTATTAGTTGCTTAAGCTAATTCTTTAGTTGATTCTTTGGAATTTTGCAAATATATCATCATATCATCTGCAAAAAGAGACATTTTTATTACCTCATTCCATATTCAGATTCCTTCTACTTCTTTTTCTTTTCTTATTTCTTATCTCTTTTTGCTAGACTCTATTATGTATAACTTGCTATTCCTTTTAAATATGTAATAAAGTTATCATGTAATTTCCTATTTCCCTCATTTTTTCTTCCCTTCTCTCCCCATCTCACCCTAGAGATCGCTATCATTAGCTACAAAGAGGTATATCTAAATGCAAAATCATTCCATATATCTATTCATCAGGTCTTTCTCTGGATGAAGATAGCATCTTCCTTCGTATGTCTTTTGTAGTCAATTTGAATATTTGTAATAGTCAAAATGACTTAGTCACTCAAAGCTGTTCTTAAAACAATATTGTTGTTACTGTATACAATGTTCTCTCTTTTTTTGCTCTTCTTTACTTTCTTACTTTGTGCAAGTATTTCCATGATTTTCTAAGATCACTGAGCTCATCATTTCTGAGTAAGTAATCACCGATGAAAAACTAGTTTGTCATCTCTATACATGTCAGACATTTTTAGAGCACAAAGAAAGATGAGAAGGTCATATTAAGTTCAAGGATTCTTTACCTTTCCTGTGTCTTGGACCCCTTCAGCATTCTAGGGAAGCCAATGGACCCTTCTCAGAAGAATGTTTTGAAATGATTGAAGAAAATGCCAAATTTTGTTTAAAAATCAGTCAAAATAGAAATTAATTTTTTGTATACAAATTCATGGATCTCTGAAATTCTAAGAACTCCTATATTAAAAGTTTGCTAAGTCCTCAACATCTTTATTGATCATTTCAACATGAATTATTTTTATGATAGTATTATATGAGAAAAACAAGCATCATGGGATTCAGAGAAGGGAAATGAGACTAGAGTAGGAGGTAAGGGGATCATTTGCCCAAGGGTATGCAGGAAATAATAAAACTAGGGCTGAAATTCAAACCCAGGTCTTCTATGCCCAAGTCAAGTCCCCTTTCTATTATATCATCCCATCCATCTAGGGAATACAGTAGACAGTGTGCTGGTCCTGGAGTCAGGAAGATCTGTGTTCAAATTCAACCTCAGATACCTACTAGCTGCATGACCCAGCACAAGTCAATTAACCTCTCTCAGCCTCAGTTTTCTCAACTGCAAGATGGGTCATAAAAATTATACTTACTTCCCAGGGTTCTTGAGAGGATCAAATGAAATAATAATTGTAAAATGCCTAGCAAAATGTTTGGCAAATAGTAGGTACTTAATAAATGTTTGTTTCCTCCCATCATTCCATAACTGGATATACATTCCATTGAATGCTATAATATAAGTAATATAGGAGGGAAAACATAGTATAAATACAATGGCATAAAATCTGAAGCCATTCCTCTTGTTGGTACAGAAAGAGATAGAGTGCTGGTTGGGTTTGTGTTGATCAAGGAGTCAAAAAGCCAGACTATAGTAAACAAAAAATAGCTTTCAGCTATGTATATTCAGACCCATGTTCATGTGAGAATGTATAATCGATTTTTTATTTTTAATAGAAAATTACGATGGACAAGAATGCAATATAAAGGTAAATTTTGATTTGGCTTTTGGTTACTTGGCCAGTACAACAAGACACATGAATTCCCATGAAGAGGGGGAAATAGGGAAAGGTTCAGAGACACTCTAGACAGAATAGAATTAAATAAAATAGTCATTTATGGGGGGAAGCAAGAGAGTCTTCATGATTTTGCAGGACAGGAATACTTTCATCAATTTGGTCTTTGGGACAGATGCTGTGACCTCTTGCTTAAGGATATGCATTTAGAATGACTCAGCCATTACTTCTTGGTCCCCATGAACAGGTCCTTCTATTTACAGTGATTTGTGACCTAATCAGGAAGAACCACAGCCTCAACTAGGCTATGGGAGTTGTAGAAAAACTATAAACTCTTTTTTGATCACATCACTTTGAGAGTCTGCAAGCTCTCCCTTGGATTGCCATCAAGGGGTGGGGAGGGAATCATTCTCTCCCAGCAGCAGTGGAAGCTACAAGCATTTGACAGTTTGTTTATTAATATGCATGCTTCAGAGAATTTTGTGGTTTTAGTGTAACTAGGAGACAGAAAACTGAGACCCCCACCCATAGAGAATATTCAATATGTTCTCCTTGGTAGAGCAAGGGAGCCTGGGGAAGCCTATTTCTATAAGTGTTATGATTGGGACTCTATTTCCCTGCTTCAGAGAACAGGCAAATCTTCTCTGAAGCCTTCCTGACAGCCAATTTTATGATGGGGGAAAATCTTTTAACTAGCTTAGCCAGAACTGAATATACATACAAAAAGTGCAGAAGAGTAAGGAACCCTCTCTTCTCTCTTGGTGAGGAAAGTAGAATTCCTATAAACTTCAAGGTGTGCAGAAAAGTAGGAATGGCCTGATTTCTCACCACCATGTGATCAGAAATGCATGGTACCTATTTTTTCCATATTGATTGTGTTCATTCTTTTCTAATCTAAGGCAAATGGGTATCAGAGATAGAATGGACCAGATTATGTTCTTGCAGCCATTGAAAGGTGAGCTAGAGATGACATCTCCACCCAGACCAGTCTGACTAGAACAAAATGGGTCAGATTTCATCTAGACAAGAATCACTTTACCTTTTGATTAGATGTAAACTTTCCCAGCCAAATAAGTCTTCCCAAGATTTTATCTCATCATCAGCCCTGACGTTCAAAGTTTGGCTGAATAATCTACAGAGGCAAATTTCTGAGTGAGGAATTAGGTAAAACCTTCTGGATCTCCTCAAAATTAACAATTGGTTATTTACTGTGAGAGAAATAATGACTTCAACCAAGCTTAATTGGGGAAACATCAATGGACTGGCTGACATTGGGGAGATACTTGTCAATTTGTCACATGGTATTGGGGAGATATTTATAAGTTGATTGATACTGGGGAAAATATATTTGGTGAGATCTTGTGAACTACATTGTTGGAAAGATACCCCTACAACCCTACATGGTTACCCCTCGCACACTGAGAGAAGATGTAACCAGCCACTAGGGACCTAAACTACTAGCTAGTGAGAATTGGGAGAGTGAGGCCAGAACCTATATATTTTAAGCATATTTTCTAGAAATACATTCTTGATATAAACTATAACTGAGTTTCGTTGTGAAGTTTTGTTTTGTTTTAAATCTGGGGTAGTGACAAAATGAGAAAGAGAGAGAAAAAGAATCCTAATAACCTCTCTGGATTCAGATTGTCCCCAGGATGAAGGCATGTTTTGTGTGTGCCCAGAAAAGTAAGGGTCTCCTAATGGGAAGGGATCCCTGACCCAAAGGTGACATGAGTTAATTATGAACCTTTCGATGCTTGGTGGTAGGAAGGGAGGGAGACATGGAACTTTTCTATTTAACTTCTGCTGTCTAATGAAAATATTTTGTATTGGTTGAAAGTATGAGAGGGTTTTACATTTCCTTTGAAAGCTACCTCTACAACCTGAGAACAATTCCAAGAATAAATAAAACTTTTGTTCCCCTGTCCTCCAATAAAAAGGAAAAATGTATAGGAAGGAACATTTTCCTCTCTAAGGGATGATGAGCAAATTTCCCAAAGTCTGCCCAGGGAAAAACAGATGGAAAAAGAATGAAGACTTTAGTCAAAGCAGGGAGGAAGAAGAGCACTGCTTCCTCTTCGGCTTCCTCTGATCTGCCCATCAGCTTCTTGATTTCCAATGCACCCAGATGGGCCCTCCACACTTTTATATCCAACTTAATTACCCCTTCTTCCATGAAGTACACCCTCTCAGTTGTTAACAACCATTCTTTCCAATACTCAAAACCAATACTGAATGTATTGCTTTCCAGTTTCTGCTGACAATAATTTGCATCCTTTCATGTTTTTACAAGCTTCTCTATATCTGCCATATTAATTGTTATATATATATATAATATAACTATGTATCCTGACATTCAGTGTATGTAGCATATTGCATATATACATATATCACTATATACATGAAGGACATGCATATGTGAACATACATGTGATATATTACAAATACATATGATTAACATTTCTCCAATGTTAGAAGCTAGATGGCACAATAGATAGAGTGCCAGATCTGGAGTCAGGAAGACTCATCTTCCTGATTTCCAATCGGTTTCAGACACATACTAGCTGTGTGACCCTGGACAAGTCACTTAATCCTATTTGCTTCAATTTCCTCATCTGTAAAATGAACCAGAGAAACAAAAGGCAAACCATTCCAGTATGTCTGCCAAGAAAACCTCAAATGGGATCATAGAGTCAGACAAGAATGAAAAATGACTCAACAACAACAAACATGTGTGTATACATGTACATATACACATGCATACAAATGTATGTATGTGTATTGTGTGTGTACATATACATATATGTAGCCAATATTCAGCATTTGAAAGTTCAAATATCACCGCTTCCAAAATTCTCCTGATTTTAGTAGTAACCTAATTTTCACTTTCAAGCTGACAACTGCACCCTTTGGGGACTATGGACAGTAGAGAAAAAAGTGAGACACATGATGCGTGCAAGTTTGTGGAACTGCTAGAATCCTAGTAGTTACTCTATCGGTCTTATTGTAAAGACTTCCCCATGCATTCTTTGCAGATTTTCACTGTTTGCCTTTAAAATGCAAGTTTATTGTTGTGGTTATGCCCCCAAAGCATAGTGCAACTCCTTTGGTCTCTACACCCAAGTGTACAAAGCAAGTGATGAAGCTTAGTGAGAAAACAAAGGTGTTGATAAACTTCATGTCAGATATTCTGCAGCCACACTTGGTCCCAGTTTGTTGTTAGTAAATAAATGACTAGCTAGATCTCCAAAAAGGAGGAAAGCTTTTGCAAAAGTCTTTGTGAATCCCATCCCAAAAGTGCTAAAATAGCCTTGAGTGCTCCATGAGGGAGTAAAAAAATGGAAAAGTGGTTGAATTTGTGGGTAGCTGAGGTGGTGGGAGGATGAGAAGTGTGATCAATATGGTGTAATGTTAATGGAGATAAGATCTTCCCACCCATTAATAAGCTTCATTGTGGAGCCCACTGAGGGAAGCTTCTTTAGGGGAGGCTTGCTTAGAGCAGTGGTTTTCAACCTGTGGGTTATGTTCAATTTGTAACAATGAAAATACATCCTGCATATCAGATATTTACATTACGATTCATAACAGTAGCAAAATTACAGTTAAGAAGTAGCAATGAAAATAATTTTATGGTTGGGGGTCACCACAACATGAAGAACTGTATTAATGGGTGACAGCATTAGGCAGGTTGAGAACCACTGGCTTAGAGGAAGACTTTCCACACCCTTTGCTAATTTCTAATTAGCCACTGAGTTAGGATAGTTGTGATGCCTTTTGGCTCTGAGAAGAATATAAATACTCTGAGTTGGTATTTTTGCTTTAGGCAGTGGTTCTCAACCTTCTTCAGGCCGTGACCCTTTAATACTCATATGTGGGCATATGTACATGTGGGCAGACCTGCCTGGAGACAGATAGAGGAGCAGTGTCTCGGTTCCTAAGACCATCGGAAAAATGTGTTTTCCGATGGTCTTTGGCGACCCCTGTGAAAGGGTCATTTGACCCCCAAAGGGGTCACGACCCACAGGTTGAGAACCACTGCTTTAGGGGCTCACTAATGAGAAGGATCTTGTGATTTCCTCATTGAGATACTGAGTGGTCATATGTTCAGAACTCCCCAACTGTTCAGATGTAAAAGGCTCTCTCAATCCAGGGATATTTGTAAAGTACATAGATGATTCAGGCAGTCAGAGCCCTATCTGTTGGTATTTATTTCTCTGCTTATATTTTCTCTGAAGTTCAGGGTGCTCAGTTTTCCCCTGAACTAGTGAATGTAATTTAAAGATTGTTGACCCCTTGAATAGCTATCTTCCCTAGTAAAGCAGATCTAAGAGCCTGTGCTGGCAGCCTTCCTGGGTATGCCAGTGTGGTTGCCACTACATATGGGAACCATCTACTTGAAGGGCCAACACATTTATAAGCATGCAATGAATGGGCAAGTAAATGTGAGGCTTTCATAGCTATCCAAAGGTAGGCTTATCATTTAAAGTTGCAATATGGTCTAATAAATGTGAAACTTTCTGGTAAAGCTGGTTCTGCTTATGCTGCAGAGGTTACCAAGTTTCAGAAAAATATGCTGATTTGGCAGGAAAAAGCTACTTACCAGAACAAGTGTTACCAGAACAAGTGTTTAACACCAATGAGACTGCTCTGTTTTGAAAAAGGTAGGAAAATGCACAAAAGCCATCACCAAGGAACTGGGCTTCGGAGTCTTTAAGAATTGTTCAACAGTAGCATTATGCACTAATGCCACTGGTAGGCATAAGTCACTGATGATCTACTGAGCCCCAAATCCCAGGCTTCTGAAAGGATAAAACAAGGTCAGAATGCCAATACATTGGTACTAGACTAGAAAAGCATGGAAGATTTCAGAGATCTTCTGGGACTGGTACAATAGCTGCTCCATTCCTCATGTAGAACAACATCTTCAGGAAAGATTCTTTTAATCCTTAAGAGGAGATCAGTTCATATTCATGAGCATCTGGAAAATGCCCACGAAAAAGTAGAAGTTGTTTTTTTTAATGCCACCCAGCCCCACATCTTTGAGCTGGCTTCTGAATCCGAAAATCATAAAAGCCTTCAGGGCTCATTGTACCAGAGAAATCTATTGCCATGTCTGTGACTGCTTGGAAGTGAACCCAGAAACCACCATGATGGATTTCTGGAAATCTGTCCCTATGCTTCAAGTCACTAACTACATTAATGCAGCCAAGGGAAATGTTTCACAGTCTACTTTGAACAAGTGCTGGGAAAAAACTTGGCCTGTTTGTATCCAGGATTTGCTGCTGCTGAAGCAATGAGGTAGAATGTTGAAGCAATCCTGAGTCTGATACACACCACCAGAGGCAAAGGATTCAAGGATATAGGGGAAAAAGATGTCTCTGATATCCAGCAGGGGCAAGTCCAGGAGCTGATGAATGAGTAGCTAGGGAGCCTGTAGCCTCAAGGCCACATGTGACCCTCTAGGTCCTCAAGGGTAGTCCTTTGACTGAATCCAAACTTCATAGAACAGTGAAGTTTGGATTCAGTCAAAGAACCACCCTTGAGGACCTAGAAAACCACACGTGGCTTCAAGATGACAGGTTCCCCACCCTTGACTTAGCTGCTAGACTCAATGGCTCAGGAAGATCTTTAAGACAGTGAAGAAAATGATGATGAACAAGCACCCAAGATTATGTCACTCACACTTTCCAAACTTGAAGAGTAGTTTTCCATAAGTGACACACCAAGGCTGCCAAATACCACCATTAATCACAATCTCAAGGCTAAACATCAATTCACCTCTGCTATGCTCCCATACTCAGAGACCTAAGGAAGCAGGTGCTGACCGATTATTGCAAGTTAGTGTGTCCTTCATAATCTTCAACATCCTCCAATCAAGAGGGAGAGAGTGTTGGAGGTGATATCAACCCCTTATCAGTCTCTGTGTCTTCCAATAGCAATGACTAAAGTTCCAGCAAACTCTCTTTTGGTTTTCAGAAGTGAGCAATGGTAGAGAGGTTTAACAACAGTATAGCAGACAGTGCTATACCCTCAGACCACCATCTGACAGAGCAGAAGGTAAGAATCAGGTTAAAAAATATTTTAGTTTTAAGAATTTTATTTGCTATATTTATGATACTATAGATTTCATGTGTTGTGAAAAGTGAATATTGTCTGAAACCAAGGGGTTTTTAAAATTTTTTTATTGAGATATTAGATCAAAAGGCCACAGAATTCTTGGAAATTATTAGTAAGAAAAACTGTTTTACATGTTTCCAATTTTATTTTCTATACTACATTTTATGGGTTATTTCATGATTACTGTATTGGGAAAAGATGCACATTATAAGAATTAATATTTTATTATAAAGAATTGGATGCATAAAAGTATATTTTCAGCAATCTCTGGTGAAAGATTACAGTTTTTGGTGGTTGTGGGAACCTAACCCCCTATTTCCCATGAGTTCAATGTCTCAACATTTGCATTTTTTGCTTTTGCCATGTTTTGTAGGAATGTTACCCCAAGAAAGCTGAGTGTCGACTGCATATGTTTGTATGTATATGTAAATATACATATATATTGATTTTGCATAATCTACATTTCACAATCTTCTCCTCTCCCCTTCCCTCCTTTTCCCTCTCTTCCCCCTCCATCTCTATTTGAATCTCTGTCTCTGTTTCTCTGTCTTTCTTTCCTTCTCTGTCTCTCTCTTTCTGTATCACCACCCCCCCCATCCTTTCCTTCTCCCTCTTCCTCTCCCTGTCTCCTCAGGTCATCCCTTATTACAAAGAAGAATCAAAAAGGGATATGCATGAATGTATGTGTGTGTAATCTCATAACAGTAAAATCCTATTACATTCATGTACTTTAATTTATTTAGTGATTCTCCAATCAACATGAATTATTATGTTCCAGTTTGTTTTTCCTACTACACAAAATATTGCTGCAAATATTTTAGTGTCTTCTATGACTTCATTGACTTCTTGGGATATGTGCCTATCAGTGGAATCCCTGAAGCAAAAGGTATGGAAATTTAAGTACTTTCTTAACATGATACCAAATCCATTGAGAATATCTGGACTATTTCATAAATCTACCAACAATTCATCAGTGTGGCCACTTTTTCACAACTCCAACATTGCCTAGGGTCATATTGTATCATCTTTTTAAAATTTCTACAAGTAAGATGAAATACTATAGTAGTATTGATTTGCATTTCTTTCATTTTTGCACGTGATTGTTAATAGATTGAAAATTATTTTTCTGAAAACTGTGTGTCTACATCTTTTAAGCACATCTTTTGATAAAGCCCTTTCAGGTTATGTATTCTTGTAAGTTTCCAATTTGTCTTGGATAGAAAAACTTTATTAGAGACACTATACATGCAGATTTTAAGGTTGGGGTCATTGACCCCTTCCCTTCTCCTTATTTCTTTTTTTTTCACTTAAAACTTTTCAATTTCATATAATTAGACTTATTTTGTTTTATTCACCTCTATCACCTATCAATAGAAAGTATAACGATACCTTAACAATTGAAACTGAATGCTAAGAAGCTTCAATGACAAAATTTGACCCCTAAAAATCTTTGAGAAGCTACTTCTTTTCATTCTTGGCAAATGAGGGTATAAATATGAAGGTATAAAAAAATTACAGGTAATGTCAGAATTTTTCATTTGTTAGTTAATTTTGTGAACCCCTCCCCTTTTAATCTGTGGTTGTAAAGATGGCTGAGGAATGGAGAGGGAGATAGTATATGGCCAGAACTATCCTAGGCCACTAAAAAAATAAAGATAAAAATGAAAATACTCTATTTATAAGGAGGTCATTTAATTTACTTCAAAAAGTCTTTACTAAATAACTATTACCTGGTAGATGCTACTAGGTGCCTAGGGAAACAAAGGCAAAATCCAGTCTTCCAAGAAAAACATACTGGGGTGAGGATAGGGATAAGAGAAGGTTTGATTAATTGAGGGTTCTGGGTATTTGGTAGCACATCTGATTATAGTCTCTGCTGTTTCCTTAATTCCTATACATGATCTACAACTATCATCTAATTTTCCTTAATTATATCCTTGCAATCTTTGGCCCCTCCTTCACAAAAAATAAAATCCCCTATAATCAACTCTCCAGTCTCTCAAACCAGGATAAATTCAGTCTAATTCCCCCACCTTAATTAGGGCAAGTTGATGCCACAAAGCTCTTTTTATTCCCCGAACTGAATTTAAGATGGGACAAATCGCCTTTATTTCTGAGGAGGTTGATTGCTATCAGGGTATGAGGAAATGAACAAACAACTAATATTTTCTTCAGCTTTCTGACTGATTGTAGTCTAGAGACCTAAGAATCAGTGCTCTAAACTACTGAGAATACTTTATCCGGTTACCTGTTTGCCTACGTTGCTTTCACCAAGTTTATTTACTATCTTATGTGTGATCCAAGTATTTAAGTTTCTAAACATTTTATTATAAGAGAGTTGTCTTCTGCCTTCATGTGTTGGGGCTTTCCTATGATTTCAACTGCACAGGCTTACATAGGATTGCTTGTCTTGACGCTGGATATTAACAGACGATAGATGGCCATACAAGCAGCCTCTTGCAAGGGGTTCAGTGTACAAGGGGTAACCCACGTTGAAGATGATGGAATTCACTTAATCCATTGTTTCTGTTGTTCTTTGTCTTTCCAGAAGGTAGATGGCTCAGATAAGGAATTAGGAAGCAGCTTGGAAGATTTGAGTTCAAATCCTGTTTCTGATTCTTATGAGCTGTCTAATCCTTGATATGTCATTTTACCTGGAAAGGTATTAATATTCTCATCTGTCAAATGGAAATAATTATGCCTCACTGTTTTGTTGTGAGGAGAAAGTGAGATAAGATAGAAAAAGACACTTTGAAAATCTCAATATGTTACATAAATATTAGTATGATTTAAATATCAGAAACAAGGGAAAATACTAAATGATTGCAAAGACCCATGTATAGTATTATTACTGACAAGGATAATTGAAAAGAAATCAAATCTACCAATTCATGACCCTACTCTAATATGTCTATCAATTATTTATGAGAATGATCAGCACAACATATTGGAATAGAATAGAAACGTGTTTATTAAGTGCTTATTACGTGCCAATCATTGTGATAAATGTTGAAGATAGAAATGAAACAGTAAGACAGTCCCTGTTCTCAAGGAGCTCATGTTCTCATTAGAGGAAAACATATAATGGAGGGTCCAGCTTCATGGCAGATGGCAATACCAGGTGGTCTTTATAGTCTGACAGGCAAAGCAGATGGTAATTCTCGATGGAACTTGGGGGATATATGGAGAGTATCTTTAATGAAAATATTAAAGGAAACAGGCAGGTTTTCATGAACAATATTCTATAGTAGGCCATATGTTTATTCTCACACAAACAACTAGAACATACAAAAAATTCAATATATCACTGGTAATTATTTTTATTTTTAAAAAAAACTTGTGATTCTGCACTTGATAGACATTATGAAGTTTGAACATTTCTTTGTACAAAGAACATCAAAAGGGGATTGTATGTGAAAACACAAATCAGATAATATATATTATACATGTACACACACACACACACACACACACACACACACACTAAATTAAGCAAATTAGCTCCAAAAGCTGTCCTACTTATTTTGGTTTCCATCAAAATCATCTTTTTCAAATACTTCATTCATGTGCTTTCTTTTGCCATTCCTTCCTTTTTCCATCCCACACTGTCTTTCTTTCTTTTTCTTCCTTCCTTCCTTCCTTCCTTCCTTCTTTCCTTCCTTCCTTTCCTCTCTTTATTTCTTTGGTTCTTTTATGTTTTTCTTTTTCATTCTTTCACACCACTCTGATCTCC
Source organism: Pseudochirops corinnae (assembly GCA_028646515.1). Lineage (NCBI taxonomy): Eukaryota > Metazoa > Chordata > Mammalia > Diprotodontia > Pseudocheiridae > Pseudochirops > Pseudochirops corinnae. The sequence continues at coordinate 9,630,925 of CM053592.1, forward strand.
TCCCTTTTCCTTTCCTTACCCCATTAAAAAAAAAACAACTATGCTGTAACAAGTTCACTTAGCAGATTCACATGTTGGCAATTTCCAAAAATGTATATGTCCTTCTGACCCATAGTCCATCATCTCTTGCAAAGTGATTGCAAGTGATTGTGCTTCTTGCAACCTCAATCATCTGGATTTCCAGTTAGTCTGCAAATTGATCAGAGTTCTAAAGTCTTTCAAAGTTATTTTTTCTTTGTAATATTGTATTCATTGTATAATTCAGTCATCTAGTTTCTGGGTCAGTTCTTGCAAATATTGATAGGTTTCTCTAAGCCTATTGCTTTCATGATTTCTTACAGAGTAATGCCATTGATAATTGGTTCAGCCATTCCTCATTAGATAGGCATTCCTTTAGTTTCCAGCTCCATGGAACAAGAAAAAATGAGGAATTCTAATATATATTTATATGAATTTATATGTACATTATATGTGTATGTATGTACATATGTATCAACACATAAGGGTTATTTCCCTCTCTTTTATCTCTTTGGGGGCAAACGTATCATTTTGTCAAAAGATGTGCCATGACTGTCATTTTGGATATGTCCCAAATTGCTTTCTATAATAGCTATAGCAATTTGCAGCTTCACCAATTATGCATGAGGGTGCCTGTCATCCCATAAACCTTGCAGTAACTGTCATCTCACCTTATTTGTCATCTTTACAATTCTAATGGAGACAGAACTTCAGAATTGTTTTAATTTTCATTTGTCTTAGCATTAATGATTCGGAACTTTTTCATATGATTGTTGATACCTTACATTTCTTCCTTTGAGAACTATGTAGTTATATCTTTTCACCATTTTTCAACTGGACAGATATACATTTATGAATGAATATAAGATCAATCAGATGTATCTGAGAAACTTGCTGAAAACATTTTCCCAGGTGTTTCCTTCCTAATTTTAGCCGAACTGATTTTTTTGACAAAGATTTTTCAACGTTGTCTAGTGAAAAACTATTTTGTCTCCTATGATCATCTCTTTCTCCTGTTTCATCAATAAGCCAGTCAACAAGCATTTATTTGGAGCCTACTAAATGCCAAGTCCCGTGATAAGTGCTAAAATACAGAGAAAGGCAAAAATACAGTCCCTACTCTCAAGGAGCTTGCATCTTAATGGAGAATACAACTTTCAAGCAACTATGTACAAATGAGATAATATAAATGAGATAAATTGAAGAAAATGTCAGAATCAAGGCCCCGAGATTAAAGAGGACTGAGAAAGCCTTCTTGTAGAAGGGTGACTGACTGAAGTGTGAGGGAAGCCAAGGCAGCCAGGAGATGGGGAGAAGGAGGTAGCTCCAGTAAGAGTAAGTGAAAATGCTTGTAGTCATGTGGGAGGAACGATAAGCAGCCCCCTGTCACTTGATTGCATAGTACACCAGGAAGTATTTTTAAGCAGCCACTATGAGGCAGATAGAGTGCTAAGTACTGAAAATACAAAGAAAGCTCAACAATGGCTGCTGCTCTCAGGGAGCTCTTAATCGAATGGGGGAGAAAACATGCAAACAACTGTGTATAAACCAGCTATACATTATATATATATATATATATATATATATATATATATATATATATATATATATATATATATAGAGCTATACATTATACACACACATACACACACACACACATATTTCCCTTTTCTTTGACTCACATCTAAACCCTCTGCAATCTGGTTTCTGAATCAATTACCTACCTGAAACTTTCCTCTCCATCACCAATAATTTTCTCTTAATTGCCAAATCTAAGGTTTTTTTTTCCTCAGTCTTCATCCTTCTTTACCCCTTTGCACACATTTCACACTGTTGGCATCAATCTCCCCTGGTTCTCCTTTTCTCAGTCATGCTACAATTTTGCATCTTCATCTGCTTCTTGTCTTGAACACATCCCAAACATTACCTCTTCCCCAAACCTACTCCTCTTCCCAATTTCCTTGTTTTTCTCTAGAGCACCACTACCTTTCCAGTCACCCATGCTGGCAACCTTAGTGCCATAGTTGACTCCCCACAGTCACTAACTCCATACGCCCCCAGTCTGTTACAAAATCTGGTCATGTCTACCTCTACAATATTTTGTTCCTTTGTTCTCTTCCTTCCACTAGATAACCACAACTCCCTTTCAAGCCCTCATTACTTCTCATTTGGGCTATTGCAGTAAGTAACCTCGTAACAGGTCTCTCTGCCTCACATCTGTCTGTACCCCAATCCATCCTCCACTCATCTACTAAAGTGACTTTTCTAAAATAAAGATCTGAGATGGCACCCATTTGCTCAATGAGTGCCACTGAAATTCTATTACCTCCTGTATCAATGATAAACTCTATTTGACAGTTAAGTCTCTCCATGTTCTACCTTTTCTATTTTCTTATTCTCGACTCTGTTCCATGCACTCTGTTGTCCAGTGATACTGGTTTATTTGTCGTCTCTCTAATGCAACATGTCATTTCCAATCCTCACGCCTTCACATTAACTGCCCTTTATTCCTGGAATATTCTGGCCTCTTCTGCCTCTTAATTCCCCTAGCTTCCTTCAATGCTCATCTATTCCAGGAGGCCTTTCTCCATCCCACCCCACCTACTAATACCTTCTCCTTACATGGGAGGAGAGATGGGAAATATAGGTTTCCTCCGATCTACTCTGCATATAACTTGTATATAACTACTTCTTTAAATGCTGTCTTCCCTATTAGACTGTGAACTCCTTGAGAATGGAGGCTGCATTCTTTCCTTCTTTATTGCTCCAGAATTTAGGAAACTGCCTACCTTATAGTAAATGCTTAATAAGTGTCTGTTACTGAATAAATGAGGGGAATAAGAAGTGTGACACAAATCCAAATTTTTTTAACGTGAAATAGGTGTTTGAACATTTATACCACTGCACGTAGAGTAATTTAATGAAAGATAGTTATACAACAAAAGCTGAATAATATTCCTGATAGCGTCGTGTACTGTAAGAAGTAATAAATCAAGGATTAATGAATTTCTCTCTCTGATCAGGGAATCCCAGGTGTCATCTAAGTGAATCTCATACCCAATCAAGTATTCTTTCTTCAAGATTGCCACCAAATGATGATCCAAATACTTCATGAAGACTGCCTCTAAGCATATTAAGTTGTTAGGAAGTTTTTGCTTTGTCAAATACTCCCATCGATCCTTGACCTCAATGGGGATGTTCCTCCATGATGCAGATTTCAGTCCATCCTTGGCAGCCTATCGTCTGGGACTCCAGTCCATGTCCACCCATACTGTGTCCCTGGGGTTCAGCCTTGGGATTTTACTCATATTTTCTTGACATCACAAGGATAATAGTGGAGGACTGCTGGTTGGATGTTTTCCTTATGGTCAGCCCATGTTCTTTTTCTATATACTTCCTCCTTTGGTGATATCTTCTTTAGTTAAACTCCATAGTTCCTTCTTTGCTTTATGTTGCAGCCTGCTCACACATATCATGTACCTCTCCATCATCCTCTGATACTAATTTTCAATTCACTATAGCATTTCAGAATTCTTAGTCATATAACATTGGGCCAAATTTATCTCGTTTTAGCTTTCACTGATTTTTTTTCCTAGTTATAACCTCTGGGATTGAATCACACTTCCAAAGTGAAGAGGCAGCAAGGTAGCACAGTAGATGGAACGCTGGGCCTGGAATCAGGAAGACCTGAGTTCCAGTCCAGTCCCAGACACTTACTAGCTGTGTGACCTTGGGCAAGTCACTTAACCTCTGTTGGTCTCAGTTTCATCAAGTGTAAAATGATGATCACAATAGTGCCTACTTCCCAGGGTTGTTGTGAGGTGCCTGGTGCATATTAGACACTTTCCAAGTGCTGGACATTGTTCTTATCATTATTATTAGCGTTTCAAATACTTGAAATTTGTTGCCATAATACTCCCAAGTTTTCTCTTCCCTAAGCTCATAGGAGCTATTGTATCAAAGAGAACCTAGCCTATTTTCTTTGAAGCAGCTAGATGGCACAGTGGGTAGAGCATTGAGCCTGGAATCAGGAAGGCCCATCTTCCTGAATTCAAATCAGGTCTTCACTAGCAGAGTAAGCTAGTAAGTTACTTAACCCCTGCTTGCCTCAGTTTTCCCAAATCATAAAATGGGAACAATAATAACAGCTATCTTGAATGGCTATTGGGAGAATCACATAAGATCTCAGCCCAGTGTCTAACATGTGATAGGTGCTATATAAAAATGTACTATTTGTCCTTCTTCCCTTCTGAATGGAAGGCATACAATGCATAGCTTCTAAAAGAATGAAATGTTAGTACATTTCCTCACTCTTTGTACCTGCTTTTGTTTTATATGTTTGTTTCTGGATCTAAAGATATCTTTATTTTTTAAAGGCCACCTATTTGTTTTATTTTGAAGGATAGGAATTCGATTCTCTTAGTGCCGAGGTGCGATGTGTGTACAACATTTGGCTTGGGGCTTTTGTTGTTATTTCCGAGTCTTCTGTACTCTAACATAGAGAGATAAAGCATTTACTTAACACTTACAGTTTGCTGGACATTATCCTAAGCACTAGGGATCCAAACGCATGCAAAGCAAAAAGAAAACCAGTCCCTGTCCTCATGGAGCTTATATTCTAGTGAAAGAAGACACTAAGACAGAGGAATCTGCAAACCTAGTGCTGGGGAGGAGAAAAGAAGGATACCTGGAAGGAGTGGGAGGGAAACTGGAGAGATAGTCTGGGTGCATCATGGTCTGGTCCAGGTTGGAAGAGAGTATAGTGACTGGCACACATGATCCTCCTCATGGCAATTCAGGAAAGTGTTGCCAGAGGGAAGGAGAGAGCCACTGAGGCAGAATTGGAGAGGTGGTCTCAGTCATCACTGTCTGGTCTGGGTTTGAAGAAAGCATTGTGACTGGCATGGGTGCTTGCTCAAATTTTAGTTATTTATATGTTGTATAAAGAACTACAAAGTGAAATGCACTGATGAAAATATTAAATCCTCATTCCAGAATTAGAGAAATTATTTTTTTCTAATTTGAGTGATCACAGGACACTTGTACTGTAACATGAGAAGACATTTCACTGGAGTTAACACCAGTCCCCTAAGATCCTTGGCAGCTTCTGTGGCATGGACTATCGATGAAGGAGACTGAAAGAATGTCACCAGATGTTCTCAGACCCATGCTGATTGGAGCTACTTGCAACAGTTGTGGTTGCTGTTATTTGTCCAGAAGATCATGACCTCAGGAAGGTGATGCCATGATGTGCATGTGAGTTGAATTTAAGTGAGGAAGGGCACTGCTAGGTCATCAACCTCACTTTCTTCTCTGGAGCCATCTGGGTCCAGTGGCCAGATATAGATCAGGATGACTGCAGAGGGCCACCATCTGTAACTGTTACAAATCTGAAGAACCCAAAATGCAATGCTCAAGACCCTGATTCTCCTTCTAACTCTATTGTGACTTACTGGGCCTCTTTTACAGAACTATTCTTCATGGCTCTTTTGCCATCCTTCTGTTTCAGGAAGATAAAAGTTGGTATCTAATAGGTATTCAGATCTCAGATGGGGAGGGGGCCTTGGAAGACATTTAATTCAAGCCTCTCATTTTATATATGAGGAAAATGAGATCCACAAAAGCAAAGAAATGTGCCGCAAGTCACAAAGGCATTAATCAGACAATCAATCTATCAAAAAATTTTATTAAGTGACTCCATGTGTCAGGTACTTTACTAAATTCTGGGGATGTTTTGACTAAAATGAAATAGTCCCTCCTTACAGGTAAGGAGTTCATGGTATAATAGTATTAATAATAGTTTGCAATGAAACCCTGGGAAGTACATACTATTATCACTTCCGTTTTACATATGAAGAAACTGAGATTAAGTGACTTGCCCAGGGTCTCATAGCCAAGTGCCTGAGGTCAGATTTGAACTCCTCTTCCTGAAGCTGAAGTCTAGCACTTTTTCCACTGTGCTAGTTACTGCCTCATTGGGTGCGGAATTCTGAGGAACCTGAGAGCCTAAGGGCTCTGCAAATTAACACCTGTGGGAGTTTGCCAAGTCCTCTCATCTTTCTGAGCCTTGATTTCCCCACATGTAAAAGGAAGAGATTGAACTAGAGAACCTTGAATCTCTCTTCTAGTCTGAAATCTGTGGTTCCAGTATTGTGAGAAGCAGCTGCAGAGAAGATCTGCCTGAATTCAAGGATAATGGGTTCAAGGTCAGGCCTTGATCCTAGCAGGGTAACTCTGGGCAAGACAATTAACCTTGGAGGGCCCCCAGGCATTTGTCTAAGACTATAATATACAGAAAAGTTGCTGAATTCTATCACTAGCAGGAATGTCCTGCACTGATGCAACCACAGGTCTAGACCACCAAAAAAAAAGTAAATCCTGGGAAGACACTGTTCAGTGAATAGAGCACATTACTCTGGCCAAGGCCTCAAAGTGATTCACTAGCTAGGCTCCCCTGAGAGCTTTGAATATTTTGATTCTTGTCTGATGCGGTAACCACTTGGCTACTCTACCCACCATTATAAATTTGTGCTAGTCCCTCTTCAAACTTCCCAGACTCAAGGGCTTTAGAATTTGGCAGGACCTTTAAGAGTTCCATGAAAACTTTTTTTTCTTTTGCCTAAGCCCATGTTAAGTTCATGGGAAATGCAGAATAATTAAAACAATATAGTCTCCTGACCAAAGGGAAGCTTGTGATTAAAAAAAAAAAGGCAATTGGGGTGGGGGGAGAGAAGACAAGTAAGATTGTGGGTCACCACGTTGACCTTCTGTCTTGGATTATCAGAGAGGCTTGACTAGGGGCTAGATGTGGAGAAACTCACAAATTCTGCTGCAAAAAAGGGTAAATTTAGGAAAACAAGTACAGATAAATATTTGGGTAGTGGGCATCTCATCAGAGCAGGACACTAAGAAGTGTGAGGATACACGAAGCTCTGCCTGTGATGACGTCCTGGATAAATTTGTCTTGGTAAATATGTTCTGAAGTCATGCCTCCAAATAACAACTTAAGGAAATGAGACAAGTTCTAATCCCTCCAATCGTTCCACACACTTAACAATTGTGTGGTTCAATTCCATAAGTATTTGGTGTGCACCACTGCCACCACCACCACAACTACTACTACTACTACTACTACTACTACTACTTACTTACTACTTTTACTACTACTACTACTACTACTACTACTACTACTACTACTACTATTATCACTGCTACTACTACTAACTACTCCTAGCACTACAAGTAATACTATCATCACCACTACCACTACTACTACTTAGTACTACTACCTCTATTCCTGTTAACTAATACCACTACCACCATCACCATTCTACTACTACTGCTGCTGCTGCTTCTTTAATTTTACAAAGTGTTTTACATGTATTGATAATATAATTGTTAGCATTTATATAGACTTTGAAGGTTGGAAAGTTTGTAAAATTTTATATTATCTCATTTATTGTTGAACAAATCTGTAAGGTTGTTTATTATCCCATTTCACAAATGAGGAAACTGAGACTGAAAGAGGTTAAGTGACTTGCTCAGAGTCACACATGTAGTAAGTGCTTGAGATTGGACTTTGGTGCACTGAGAGGCACTTTCCTCATTTGTCTCATTGGTTTCCTGATTCCAAAGTCTCTACCCTATCCACTATGCCAAATAGCTACCTCTAATGTGTGCCAGGTGTTAGAGATACCAAGGCAAAAGTTTAATAGTTACAATACCCAAGCTTAAGTTCCACTTTGATTACCCACTTCTTATGTGACCTTGGGCAAATCACTTCATCTTTCTAAGTTTCATTTTCCATAACTGTAAAACTGGAAAATTGAATTAGATTCCCTTTTAGGTATTTTTCAATTCTAGATCTAATATCCTACTGTGGGATGGGAGATGACATGAACCCAAATAAGTACATTAAAAATATGTATGTAGTAAACACAAGGACATATTGGGAGGGGAGTGCTAACCATCAGGGGACTCAAGGAAGATTTCATGTAGAAGGTAGCCCTTGGCTTGAACCTTTCTGGGAACTAGAAATTCCAAGAAAGGGAGGAGAGGAGAGATAACATCTCAGGCATGGAAGAAAATTAGCCCAACAGGAGGCAAATGGCTTGTAATGTGGGAACTGGAATGTGGATGAACAATATGGAGAAAAGCTTGCTCCCAGGCAGATATGCATGACTTACTCTGCTTCCCTTGCCAGGTGCTAAGACAATCTACACTTATTCCTCATGGCTCTTGGGTCTGCTAATGCTACCAGTAGGTCAGCCTTTTATAGCCTGACATGTGGCCTCACCTCTACTCATGCACCACCCCAAATCCCATTTCCCATGTGCTAAAAGTGTAGTAATGGGCTGAAAATGATTGCAAAACCCCTCAATCCCATAACCCTCACCGTTTCCAGAGTTCTTCATGCCTGAGGCATCCCAGGGCAGTGGAAAGATTCAGTGATCTTTCACTGGATTCAGTAATCCAGAGCAAGAAGACGAGGGTTCAGACTTAGACTCTGGTATTTACTCTTCATGTCATATTGGGCATGCCCCCAATGCTCAGTCTAGATTTCCTTAAAGCTGTAAATTACATTGAGAGCCCCTCAAGGATTTTTCCCTCTTTTTGTATCTCCAGGGCTTAGCACAGAGCCTGGCACATACATAGAAGGCATTTGATGTTTACTGACTGACTGAATCTTTGATCTTATATATCTGTAATAGTTTCCTACAAATACATTTAGAAATCCCTTCCAATTAAGCAAGATACTCTGTGACCTACAGAATATGTGAAATGAAAAGTTTCTACTGAATGCTATCTAGGTGCCTGGCTACTTCTGAATCTATGATCTTATGTTTATCAGTATCACAAAACCAGATTAGTATCAAGAATTTGTTTCTGTTGTGTATCAGCTTTGTCAAAAGCATCTAAAAGAGAAAAAAGCCCCTATCTGTGAAGCAGTTTATGAAAGTTACAGTTCTCTGAGTGTTACCAGAAAAATATCACAGAGCTTGTAAAGGGTATCTTGCCCTCAAATTGGTGAACTTCTATCTATTTTTCTATTTATTTTTATCTCTATGTCATTCTCTAATCCATACCTATATCTCTAGCTATATGATCTAAATCTCTGTCTTCTATATATGGCTATATGAATATATTGATCTTGATATATCCATTTTCCTATAAATAATTCCTTTCTTTCTGCCTTTGACTGCCTTGAGGTATGTAAGCAGCACCAGGTCAAGGTCTCTCCCACTGTATCCAGGACCATCTCCAGCCATCCTGATCTACATCTTGCCACTGGACCCAGATGGTTCTGGAGGAGAAAGTGAGGCTGGTGACTTTGCACAGCCCTCCCTCACTTCAATCCAATTCATTTGCATATTATAGCATCACCTCCCTGGTGTCATAGTCCTCTTAAAGAAAGAAGAACAAATAACAAGTAGTGGAATTCCTTGTCCTCATCTTTTTTTTGTGAAATACATACTCGGCTACACCTATATTAATCTACACAATAATGAAATCCATGACAAAAATATAAGAGGAAATTACATTCAAAATAAAGTCCTAATTTTCTTTGGGGTTCTGACCTATGCATCTACCGTATATGACAAATCTATTTAAATGTTTTATAAATAACTTAAAGTGTTTAGAACATAAGCAAAACTGGAAGAAAGGAGAAGAGGGAAGGGGAAGATAGAGGAGAAAGGGAGCAAGAAGGAAGAAAAGGAGGGAGGAAGGAAGGAAGGAAGGGAAGGAGGGAGGGAGGGAGGGAGGGAGGGAGGAAAAAAGGGAGAGAGAAGAAAGGTAGGGAGGGGAGACAGAGACAGAGAGAGAGAGAGAGACAAAGACAGAGATAGATACGGAGAGAGAGGGAGAGAAATAAGCAAAGGTTTCACAACTTGGCTAGTGAAATGCTTTCTTTAATTCATCATACTTACGATTTCTTAGAAGCATAGTAATATTTCATTATATGCTTTTATCACAGGCATTGTTTACCGCATTGTTTAGGCATTCCTCAGTTAATAGACATGTACTTTGGCTCTACTTCTTCACTAATCAAAAAAGTGCTACTATAAATATTTTTGCAAATATGTGGGCTTTACCTCTGTCACTAACCTCCTTGGAGCATATGACTAGCAGGGTTAGCTCAATTGAACGGTACGGAAAGATTAGTCATTTTCTCCTCATGATTCCAAATTGCTTTCCAGAATGCTTGGACCATTTTATATTTCTAACAACTGTGTATTAGCATGTCTGCCTTTCCACACCCTCTCCAGAATTGATTATTTCCATATTTTGTCATCTTTGCCAATCTGCTGTGTCTGAGACAAAGACGAGCCTCAGAGTTGTTTTGATGTTCACTTTTCTTATCGTTAGTGATTTGAGACAGTCTTTAATGTAGTTATGCATAATTCCCAATTCCTCTTTTGAGAACCACTTGTTCATGTTCTTTGACTATTTTTCCAATGGGGAATTGCTTTTAGTCTAGTATGTTAGTGTAATTACCTCCCTGTTTAGTAAATCCATCCTTTATCAGAGATATGTGATGTAAATGTTTTCTTCCCTAATTGACTATTTCATTTCCCTTCTTATCCTCACTGCATTCATTTTGTTTGTGCAAAAACTTTTCAATGGCACATACAAATTACCTATCTTTTATAATTTTACACCCAATTTAAACACAATTATGATTAATCCTTCTAACAGCTTTGGCTCTCAAAGGGATCAGTTTTGGTTTTGTTCTACAATTACTATCACCATCATCATCATCATGTTGCCATTATTCAGATTACACATCTATTTTGCATTTATCATTGAACACTAAGTTATTGAGTTCTCTTGTTTTTGATCTTTCTTATCTCCTCTGCTCAAGTCATCTACCTTTCGATTTTTTAACCAGTACCAAACCATTTGATGATTACAGTTTCATAGTGCAGTTCGAGATTATTGTTTCCTTTGAGATTTTGGAATTTTCGTCTGTCCAAATGATTTTTGCCATATATTTTCCAGCTCTATAAAATATCCCCTTGGTATAGCTCCAATTCAGCAAATCAGTCTAGGTAGTATTTTTATTTTTACTATGTTGGCATGATCCAGTCATGAACATTTAATATCTATTTAATTTTCAAGCCATCTAGCTCATACCTGGAAGGGATTCTCAATAAAAATTCCAAATAAATGGCCCTCTGGCTTGGGCTTAGAGATCTCTGACAAGGAGAAACCCATTACAACCCAAAGCAGTACATTCTACCTTTGGACAACGAATTGTGGAGAGCTTTTTCCCAACATCTAGCCTAACTTTGCCATTTCGCAACTTTCAGCCATCCATTGCTCCTGGTTCTGCCCTCCAGGGCTAATCCAAGCAAGTCTAACCTCCTTCCACAAATTAGTCCTTCAGATACTTAAGAGCAGTTATTATATCCCTTCCTAGTCTCTATTCCTTGCTGTACATTTCCAGTGCCTTCAACTTATCTTCATAAGGTGCAGACTGAAGAATCTTCACTGCCATGATTGCCATTTGTGAAATTTCTTCAGCTTATCAATGTGCTTCTTATACTGAGCTGCCTAGAAGTGAACACAATACTCTAGATGTGATCTGACCCAAACCAAGGGCAGAGGGACAATGACTTCATTTCAGGAAGCTTTGTATAATGCAACCTGAGGTCTCTTGTAACGTATCTATTGTTGTTTGCTGCATCATACTAGTAACTCTCGTAGATCTTTCAGTTCACCAAAACCCTCAGACTTTTTTTTTTTCAGCCAAGTTGTTATGGAATTATGTTTCAACCATACTGCATTTTCAAAGTTGACTCTTGAACCTAAATGTAAGACTTTCTATTTATCACTATTGACCTTTATCTTATTAGATTTGGTCTCATATTCCAGCCTAGGAGTAGGCAAAATATGTATGAGAGTCGAATCTGGACATCCTGTTTTTGTAAAGCCCTTGAACTAAGAATGTGGGTTTGGTGTTTTGTTTTGTTTTGTTTTTAACATTTCAAATAAATCAAGCTTTATTTTTTTAAAAAATAAAACATCCTTAACTCCTGGTCCTTAAAAAAAAGCAGTTGGGCAGACAGAATTTGGCTCCTCAACTATAGTCTGTCAACTCCTGATTTCAAAGAAGGGAGAGAGGGAGGGAAGGAGAGAAGGCAGGCATCAGGCAGGAAGATAGGAAGGAAGGAAGGAAGGAAGGAAGGAAGGAAGGAAGGAAGGAAGCAAGGGAGGGAGGGAGGGAGAAAGGAAGGAAGGAAGGAAGGAAGGAAGGAAGGAAGGAAGGAAGGGAGGAAAGGAGGAAGGGAGGAAGGAAGGGAGGGAGGAAGGAAGGAAGGAAGGAAGGAAGGGAGGGAGGGAGGAAGGAAGGAAGGAAGGAAGGAAGGAAAGAAGAGAAGGGAAACAAAAGGAGAGGAAGAAGGATAAAAGAGAGGAGGAAAGAAGAAAAATAAGAAGAGAAAAACAAATTCTGTAAGAAAAGCCCTAGGTGATTGTTTGGTTATTGTAGTTTAATTTCATTTTGGAGTATTGCTTCGGGTGTTCTTAGTCCTGAGAATAGTAATGACAAGAAATAACTAATAGCTTCTTGAGTGAATTTCTTTTTGAATGTTTCCAAAATAGTTCTTTAACTGGAAATCTACTTATACAAAGTGGCTGAAGGAGAGTTAAATGGCTGTTATTGTGGACTGTGAATGGAAGGTGATCTGTATTACAGGCTCAGTTTGAGAACCAGGGTAGGACAAAGAGGCAGGATGGCTGCTGAGACACCACAAATATTGTGAAGTTTGGAGTCCCTTGTGTTAACCAAGACTTAATTAACTGAACAATAAATATAAAACAAGACAAAAGAGCAGTTCTTTACTAAGTCCCCAAACCCACATTTTCTCAGGAAGGACTTTATTATCTGCTAGACTATACATTTCTGGAAATCATGGGAGGCGTTTAACAGACTGCCCAAATGAGTGGAACAATGTTTTCTTAACAATCAAATAAACAGGACATGATGGGCAATATGGTAGAGCAGTTTTCCACAACTCTCAGCAACCCAAAAACCTCAAAAAAGGAATTGTGGACCAAATATAATTTAAATAAACCTAAACCCAATGTAAGAAGATGGAAACACCATGGAAGGTAAGAATCCCATGAAACAACACTGATGAACTTCTTAATTAGAGTTCCTATGGAGCATACCTCCATCCCATCAATTCCCACTTGACTTGCAGTGAATAAAATCCGTCTTGCCCCTCTATGTGATTCTGTGTGTGCCTGTGGGGACCTATGCTTTTTTCTTCCACTACAGTGAATCAAATGGGACCTTTTGTTCACACACACACACACACACACACACACACACACACACACGATGGAAGAAATTGATTGATTTTAATCAGTCACAGAGAGTAAAAGAAGGATCACCTTGGGTAATGGAGGAGTATCTCCAAAGGAAGGTTCACATAGCATGGAGCACAGCACAGAGCCACAGGATAGAAGGAAAAAGCACGTCTGAGTCTGTGGGAAAGGTGACTGAAAACCCCGAAGAGGTCAAAAATAGAATTCCAGATTTTGCCCTGGTAAGAAGTAGAGACACTTCGGAGTGACCCCTCACACCAAGCAAGCTCCCGAAGTCTGTGTAGAAGTAGAAGGATGAGGAATCAAAAGGAAAAAAGGAAAATCTGAGGAAAGAGACTCAAAATGCTCTCACAAATGTGGAAAAACAGAAAGAAAGCCTGAAAAAAATAGAGCAACAGTAAAGAAAATAATAGAGAGGGTCATGGAGGCAGAATTTTTAAATGGGCAAAACTTAAAGGAGAAACCAGAGGACATTGAGCAACTTGTTACATTGTGAAAGAAAATGAACCAAAATTACCTGCTTTTTAGCATCCTACACGCTCCCCAGAGACTACAAAACCAGAATCTAGAAGTGGAATAACAGTCATAAAAGAATACAAGGGGAATGAAATTAGATTAGAAAGCAGAATTCTCCAAGTAGAATTTTGAAATACAAAGTGCAGAGAAGGAAAAATTGAAAATACAGAAGATAATTTCTCCAAAGAATTAGAGGCAGGAAGTAAAGAGAGGAGAAACACAGAGAAGGGAAAGAGGGAGGGAGGGAGAGAAAGAGAGAGAGAATTAAGAGTGAATTGGACAGGAGAAGCAGAAGACAGTAATATTAAAAGAACAAACCAATTCTGTACAATTCAAAGTGACTGTGAAGACAGCAAGCACCAAAATCATTTTGGGATCACAGGTCTCCCACCAAAAAAAATATAAAAACATTTTATAAAGGAATATTATGATACACAAAATAATACAAGAAAACTGTCCAAAATTACTTAATATAGAAAAGAAAACATCGATCAATGGAACCTGAAAGTAACTGCAAGGAGGGAAAAAATCCAAAGCATATAGTGATTAATAGCAAGTAAATTGCATATCCTAATTTTAATATCTGACAACAAATTGCATAAAAACCCCAATGTAAAGGAAAAGGCAATTTGATTAACATAAGATTATTCCACATACACATGGAATGTGAGCAATCAGAAGAGGGAGTGAATAGTGTATTTCGAAAAAGGAAAAGCTAAAAGCTGCAACTAAAAATAACATCCTGAAAAACTGAACCTCGTCAATGCAAGAAGAAATGTTCAACAAAAGAGAGGAATTTGAAGTTTTCCTGCAAAACAAAATCAGAAATTAATAGATTGTTTTTTTTTAATTTCGAATATTTGCTTGTAGGTAGCAAGTGTTTGTTAAACACTTTTTATTAGCCACTGTATTAAGTGAAAAGGCATGCAAAATGGTGTCCCATCTGTCCCTCTTCCTTATGACTCCTAACTGTATTTCACATTAATTGTGGGGTAATGGAATAGAATGGAATGGAATACTATTGTGTGGTAAGAAATGATGAGTAAGTCGACTTGAGAAAAACCTGGAAAGACTTAAATGAACCGATGCAAAGTGAAATGAGCAAATCAGTAGAACATTGTACACATTAACAGTGACATTCTGTGGTGATCAGTTATGCAGTCATTTACGAAGGGTTTGTGATGGGAACTGCTTTGCAGAAAAAGCACTGATGAATTCTGAAGGCAGATCAAAGAGTGTTCTCATTATTTTTTTTTTCATTTTTTCCCTTTGGTCTGTTTATTCTTCCACAACATAACTAATATGGAAATATGCTTTACATGACTGAGCATTTGTAACCTGTATCAAATTACTTACTATTTTAGGAAGAGGGGAGGAGGAGGAAGAAAAATTTGATACTAAAATTTTGTAAAAATGAATGCTAAAATTTGTCTTTACATATAACTGGAAATAGTACTACTAAAAAGTAATGTCACTTAAAACAAGACTTTGGAACAGAGAAAATAATTTTAACTAGACAGAAAATAAAATGATCAAAAAAGAGGAGAAATATATGAATGAGTTAATTGATTAACTAAATAAATAAAAAGAAAAAAGAGGAATTAACCACTTAAGAGCATTTATACTATGTGGAATACCTACAAAACCAGAATGGGACAGAAATTGTAGGAATTGACATAAAGTAAAAGTACAGTCTCTAAAGAGGAAAGGGATAAAAATTAATGAAAAATAATAATGTAGGAAAATAAAGCCCACCAACCATAAAATTAATATGAATGGGCTAAATATTCTGCTAAAATGAAAAAGAATGGAAGTATAGCTACTTCTACAACTGAAATAATCTAATGTATATAAACAGATAAAAAACACATAAAATGAAAATAAAGTGTTAAAGGAAAAAAAACCACTTTTGGTGACTACTAAAAGTAGGGATTGCACTCCTACTCCCAGAATAAGCAAGATGAAATTATAAATTTGAAAGAAATAAACAGAGAAACTCTAGTTTGCTTAAAGAAATAATACAAAATAAATCAGCATCAATACTAAATGTATATCAACAAAAAGCATAACATCTAAATTCATAAAGCAAAAGTCAATTAAACTGTAAAAAGTCAATATTGTGTTTATATTGAAAACAAAATATATTTTTCCAAAATTTTATTTTAGACTCAAACACCAGAAAACAAATATAGAGGGGTGGCTAGGTGGTGTAGCGAATAGAGCACTGACCCTTGAGTCAGGAGGACCTGAGTTCAGATCCAGCCTCAGACACTTAACATGGAAAACTAGCCATGTGACCTTGGGCAAGTCACTTAACCCCAACTGCTCTACCTTACCCCTTCCAAAAAGCTTATATGTATGTATATATGTATGTGTATATATATTAGAGAAAAGAAATAAAAACATATCATAAACTTAACTATTGGAACTTAAATACAAAGTTGTAAAGAAAAAAAAAGCATATCATGTGCATCACAGAACATGAGAGGATTCAAAATAAGTAATAATAAAATTTCACTGCAAGAAAGCCTATATGGTAAGTAACAAAAAAAAAAAAATATATTGTAAACCAAAAAACTATATGAAAAGTTCAGAAAAAGTCTAACAATGAGCAGGACTCATTTATGCAAAAAAGTCATAAAGTTTATACATGGTTTAATGCAATAAAATATGCATATTAGCATTAATTGAAATGTGGAAATGCTAGAAGCTTCTGTAATACATAAAGGAAGTAAAGCAAGGATACTTTTTCTCTCCTACTCTTCAGTTTAGGTCTGGCTTTTCTAGGGGTAGCAGGAATAGAAGAGAAAGGATTTCAAGGCATAAAAACAGTCAAATTGGAGACAAAATTATCCCCATTCACTAGTGAATTGATGCTTTACTTATAAAATCCTAGAGAATTAGCAAAAAAAAAAATCTACAAAACTAAATGAGATAATTA
This sequence comes from Pseudochirops corinnae, assembly GCA_028646515.1. Taxonomy (NCBI): domain Eukaryota; kingdom Metazoa; phylum Chordata; class Mammalia; order Diprotodontia; family Pseudocheiridae; genus Pseudochirops; species Pseudochirops corinnae. Next base: position 9,647,735 of record CM053592.1, read on the forward strand.
GTATCTTTAATAAAGTAGCAGGATAATTCTTTTTAAAGAAGTAACATTTGTATATAGCAAGAACAAAATCTGGGAGGTTATTATACAAAGGGAAATCTCATCCAAAATAAACAGAAAATCAATATATATCTAGGATTCAACCTACCAAAAATACCCAAGTTATATAGATATAATCACAAAATATTCTTTGAAGAAATAATAATTAATAATTGGAAGCATATCCATTCCCCATGGTTTGGCAATTATTTTTAATATGTTTTTAAAAATGATGCTACTACCCATATTAATTTATAGGTTTAAGTCATTAAGCTATGGTAAGAGTCATCCAAACTATGCTGGAAGCATTGCGTAAAGCTAGAAAAAAAAAGTTAAAATTCATTTAGAGAAAGAAAAAGACTAGAATCTCAAGGGAAATAATGAGAAAAAAAGGGGGAAAAAATAATAGTTCCATTTCCAGATCTGAAATTATAATATGAAGTAATTGTTATCAAAATTATTTGGTACTAGTTAAAAATTATAAATGTAGATCAGCAAAATAGATTAGATAAACAAGAGAAACATCCGAATTATTATAATTCAGCAACTACTTCAGGGAAAGCCAGAAAGTAGATTGACAGGAATTAGGTGTAAGCCAATATATTAAATAGACCGAGTCACAACAAACTGAAAAAAAAGGTATATATAACTTCTAAATAAAATAAAAGAGAACAGGCCAGGCCCTTTCACAGCTATGCAAAGGTGGAGAATACTTAAACAACTGTGAGAGACATCACGATGCCAAAGTAGATCATTTCTATTGCATGAAATAGGAAAGATTCTGCACACACACACACACACACACACACACACACACACACACACACACTTTAAGTAAATGTAATGCCAAGCAAAGGCAACTTCCAAGGTTTGGATTACCAACATAGCAAACCCCATTTATTCGGCAAAAACATTCACAGAACAGAGAAAGTCAAAATACAGTATAACTCATTCATTTAGCAAGTAAGTTCTCAATTCACTTGCAAAGTACCAAGGTCCAAGTATCCCACCCCTGGATCAGTAGTCAAAGTGGCCCACTGCTGGGCAATGCATTCATTTAGTCTCTTCTCAAATGGAGAACAGTTTCAAATCCTAAACAGAGTACATTCATTTGGTCAATCACAGAGCACAAAAAAGTCAAAGGTTTCCCACCCCTGGATCATAACTGAATTATAATACCATCCATTAACACCAACACTTTCTCAAAAGGGGCAGGAGAGCACAAAAGGCCATCCACCCTTAAGCTACAACAAGGTTAAGATATCATCTCAGCACTGAAAACCCAAGGAAAGGCCCTTCTTTCATCTTGACACGAGGCAAGCCCTCAGCAATCTCAGTTCCTGGGGAGACAAAGCTCAACAAAGCTACAGCCAGTGTCCTCATTAAATCACTCTCTGCCTGTAGAACAGTCCCAGAACCCCTGAAAACATCAGCAAGGGCCTCTTCCAGGATTACTGTAAACACACAACAAGAAAATCCTCCTTCAGGGCTTCTGAACCAACAGCAAAGTTCCAAGACATCTACAACAGCAGCACTGTTCTTCACCATCTGGTGAATCTGGCAAAACAACATCAAAACAGACAAACAAAATACCGGCGTCACAGCCATGCCTCCTCAGTTCTTGGCAGCTCCGAGTGGCAGTTCTCAAAAGTCCTGGGCAGCTCCAACTGGCCCTTGGCAGTCTTTCTCTCAGCAACTCAGGCTCCACAATACTGGATACTGCTCTCCAAAAGTCCTTCTGGCCTCCTCTGGGCTTGGGTCTCTCTCCCAATTCACAGCTCCTCCCAGTTCAGCCCTCTCTCTTCACGTCAACAAGTCCATCCCACAAGTGGGATTCACAAACTCTGGGTTTTAACACTCAACCCAAAAACCAAGCCAATACAGGGGCACCTCCAAATTCTATTACCATTACAAGATGAAAGGAAGAAGTACAGTGGAGCTCTCCTCCACAACTGCTCCAAACAGATCTAGAAAATGCACCAGACCAGGTCTTAATTGGGAAATCCAAGGTGAAAAAAACTAAACAATAAGAACAACAACCAAACCAAAGTAAGTCATTTTTCGAGTCAAGGTTGGCCAAGGAGGCAGCAAGGTTTGTGGCCACCAGAGGTGGAATGTAGAGCCAGGGACTATGGTGAGGAGCATTCCTTCACATTCCTTGGCTATAGATCAGGGCAAGAAAAAATGTCTGAAGTTGTGTCTGATTCAGGAATATAGGTGCCAACTGGAAAGATTCTTGATTATTGCTTAGTTCTAAGTCACAGATCTAGGTGTGACAAGGACGGGACCCATGTTTAGGGTGTCATTCCAAGGTAGGAGACATTGCAAGCCCTATGTTTTATATCAAGCAAGATCTGAAGCTCGTAGCAGCTAGGTGGTTCTGACTTGAGTAGTAGAATGCGTTCTCATGTCCACCTTCCAACTGAGACTGATGCTTTCTACAGAATAATCAGAAAAGGAATCCCAGATCCAAGAGCAGCCTGAACATCTCTTTCCCCACTAGAAGACCCTTCCAACCAGTTAATGGCAGCTGAGTAACTCTCTTCCTCTTCATCCTTACCTTTGCCTTCCCTGGTCTCTTTCAAGCATCAGCTTAAGTTCTGCCTCCAGCCAAAAGCCTTCCACAGTCCTCTTCCATCTTAAGGCCTTTCCTCTGAGACATCCCTCAGTTGATTTTGTTAGGATCTTGTCTGCACTTAATTATTTTAGGCCATCTCCCAAATTGAAATGTTAACTCCTTGAGAATAGGAGCTGTCTTTGGTTATTCTTTGTATCTCCATCACTTAGTATCCTCAGTAAGTACATAGCAGGCCCTTAATAAATGCTAGGTGACTGAATCAGTGGCAGGCATGTTGACCTACTAAAAACCAAGTCAAAAATTTGTAGAGCAGGGGAGGCTGGGTGGCACAGTGAATAGAGCGCCAGCCATGGAGTCAGGAGGACCTGAGTCCAAATCCAGCCTCAGACACTTAAGACTTATTAGTCATGTGACCTTGGGCAAGTCACTTCACCCCAACTGCCCCTCCAAAAAGTAAAAAAATATAGAGAGAGCTCAGATTAAGAGATCAGAATTGGCAAGATATAATTAAGACTTTGCTTTGGATCAGACTACCTTATGAGCACTAAAAGCTTTCCAGTCCCCAGATTAAGCTGCCTTGGAGAGCCTAGAATAAATACAAAACTCAATACCCCAAGAAAGCAGCAAGACTGTCCAGACATTCCCTCCAGAAGTGCTCAAATATTAGCCCGAACATAAAGTCTGAAGTCAGGAAGCAAATTCAAAAAATTATACCCCCTACCCCCAAAAAAGAATTCCATGATAAAAATTTATTCTGGTGACAGAGATGATGCAAATGCAGAAGAGAATAATTTCAAAACTTCTACAAAATCTTGAAGTAAAATGTGCCTTGGTCCCAAGTTCAAGTATCATTCCTAGAAAAACTCAAGCAAGAGTTTTAAATTTTTTTTGGTAACATAATGAAAGCTCTAGAGGAAAAAATATGGAAAAGAAATGAGAGTTGCAGAAGAAAAATTTGGAAAGGGAATTTACAGGTTGGCACAAGAGGTACAAAACTTTATTCACACAATAAACTCTCTGAAAATCAGAACAGACTAAATAAAAGATAACTTAGTGAAATAGCAGGAAATATTTTTTAATCAGAAGACTGAAAAAAATGGGAGAAAGTCTAAGATATATCATAACAAAAACAACTGACCTAGAAAACAGAATAAGAAGAAAAAATAAGTCATCAAACTGCCTGAAAAGCATAACAAAACAAAACAAAAAAACGTATTTCAAGAAATCATAAAAAAAAACTGCTCAGATCTCTTAAAATGAGGACCAAGTAAAACTGGAAAAAAGGTATTATTTATCTCCTGAAAGAAACTCCAAATTGGAAACTCCCAAGAACTTTGTTTATTGCTAGGAAGAGGCAAAATTTGGAACTTCTATGTAAAAGAAGAAAGCATACTGCCATCAGTCAAAGAAAGATGTCAAGTTTTGAGGAGTTGCATTTAGAAGCACTCACAGTTTAGCTTCATAAACATGAAGGAACAGAGAGTTTGAAATATAATATCCCAAAAGACGAGAAAAAATTTGGAATTATGCTTTTCAAAATACTTAAACTCTTTACTCCCTTGTATCCAGAGATCTTGAGATCCCACTAGAAGGCACCCCAAATAGGTGAGATAGAGAACAGCTCTCATATATGTCAAAATACTCATGGTAGGATAATTTTATGGTAACACAAAAACTGAGGAAAACTCCACAAATTAAGGAATGGTTAAATAAATTATTATATTGTTGTGTACAAATGTAAAAAATAAGACTAGAAGGAATAATAAATGAGAAACCTGTAGATTTATCATGAGAATAATTACGTTACTATAAAGTAAAAAGTACCAAGAAATGATACCCAGTAACCGCAACAAAACAACAATGAACGAAAGTGAAGTTTGTATAATAATGCTATTGTTTGTCCTCAGTTTTGAATAGAGCCAATGACATCAGGATTGACAGCTTGACTTGTTCATACATTAGATTAAACTGAGGCAAAGTTACACAGAATCATCAGCCTGCCTCCCTCTTCCTAAGTCATCAAAGTTTAATGGCAGGACAAAAGTCAGGATGGTCCAGTTGTAGTAGATGATCTTAGCTTCTTTGATGTTTAACTAAACTCCACAGGGACTGCTTCAGCCTCCTTCATTCATGGCTGTTGGGACAAATTGTTCTCATCCACCCATTCCATCAGGGAAAGATTTCACATGCTTGGGATAGACAGCCAAACTCACCGATGGGTTTGAGGCCCATCAGTTACCCTCAGTCTGGGTTAGCCCGTCTGCCAAAATGGGTTACTGGGATGTGGCCACTGCACATGCTCCAGCTTCTTGGAACCACAGGTGAGAGTACAGTGAATCAGATGGGCACCAAAGGTGGATGAAAGGGTTTGGTAGACCCTCATGCCACAGGTGCTATTGTTCCTGAACACCTCCTAGATCCCTATATAATTATAATAGTGAAGTCAGAAAATGGGCCTCTTTTCCTTCACTATGAAGGTAAGGGAATATGGGTGTGGAATATTACATATACTCCCATACAAGTAGTATATGATCTCACAACTCCATGGCTTCCACAAGAATGTTTCACTTTCTGGAATACATTGCCTCCTCACCTCCACTTTTTCACAATTTTTGTTTTGTTATTCTTTAAGACTCACCTCAAATATTGCCTTCTACATAAAGTCATTCCTGACTCCCCCAGCTCCTACTGTCGTCCTTCACATAATCACCTTGTATTTATTCTGGTTACATTCCACATACATTTGTTGGTTGACAACTCACCCTCACCTCCTTCCTTGTGGGTAAGGGATTATTTTATTGCTTTCATTATATCTTCAGAGCCTAGCATAATCCTTAGCACATAGTGAACAGTCCAAGAATACTTGGTTATTCATCAATAGCTGAATTATTCTTTTGTTTCCTTCCTTTTCAAATCCTTATTAGAAGGGATGGCTTTCTGGGTACAATTGGGGGAAGGATATGCAATTGTGTTTTATAAACAAAAGGAATTATTCTAAAATGATTTGTTTAAATGAAGCAAATCATTTCATCCATTATTTTTAAATAAACAAGAAACAATTCCTTGAGCTATCTCTTTAAGTTATATGGTCCCAGATGGTAAAGTATTCTTAGAAATATCATGAGTCGAATTATTTAACCACATTGAATTCAAAATAGACCATAGCATTTGTGGTCCAAGAATTTCCTTCAGATGGCCTGTTTTAGACTCATTTATTCATATTTTTTCATGCTGTCTTGTCCAGTGAAAAAGTAGCTGTGAAGAGAAGATACTAAAGAGAAAATATTTTTGCAGGCTTTCAATGGAAGGCATAAATTTCTGTAAACTTCCACAAACACTGAACAATTTCCCACTGAGTCTTGCCTAATTTATGGTGCTGTGAAATATTTAAGAATAAAAGAACCATGTCAGAAAAATCCACTGTAGTCTGGTACCTTCCGCTATGGTACATTTTATCTCTTATCTCATATTGCCTCATCACTCTTCCAAGTATGTAATTTTATCATATTTTAATAACATTTTAAATGAATGTTCTTCCTTCTTATGATCAATCATAACATTTTTTTCAGTAATTTGTGTCACCATGAAGATTTTTGTGCTAATATCAATTTATCACCATCCAGTGTTTCTCCTCTCACAGCTCACTGATTATCACAGAGAACTGTGCCCCAAGACAGCAGGAGTCAAGTATTCCAACAATTTTCCACTACCTTTCACATCTTCCAACACTGTTAACATCATCATCATTAGCATTATTAATTATTTTATTACCATATTTTTATTATTTTATTGATAATTACATTATTATTGTTTTTTCCTAAAAAGAAATAAAATATATGACCAAATGAGGTATACTTCAAGTCCAAAGATGTATTTTTGTGATGGATGTACACATATACATGTGTATATAGGTACATATGAAATGGACAGCATTTCTATTGCTCCCACCAAACATCTTGTCTACTGTACCATCATATTGATGAAGGGGCACTAAAGAAGTTACTCAATCATGCTAAGAGACAGCAATACATATTCACATGCTCTAATCTCAACCAGACTGTCACTGATATCCAGCAATCCTTTTATTCTTCCCAGACTGATCCAGTGCCCTCACAACTCTTGTAAATTTATACCATGATCCTCAATCTCCCTAAATGATACACTATCACCATCATTCTCAGTGGATGTCTTTGACTCTCTTCCCTAAGCCACCTCCTTTCTCCTTTTCTTAATTTCAAAATCCATGAATATCTTACACATCTTTTCCACCTTTACTCCATCCTTTGAGGAAGAGTTAACCCTTCTTCTAGCAAAAAAAAAAAAAACAAACCAAAAAAAACCTTTGTTAGTGTAAAAGAGCTTGCCTTGGAATATGTTCAAATTGCCTAACATAGTGGCACCTCCAAGCAGGCTTCTAACACAAGGCACACTGGCTCCCCTACCACATGCGTGGGTATAACCTTTTTGATCAGCAGTTTCTTTAAGATTGGTGCTTGAGACAGTTCATCCTTAGCTGATTCATGTTCTTTCCTTCCTGATCTTCCAGCTACATCCAGAGGGTGAAGATCACAGTTCACTCATAGTGTAGGAACCATGAATTGAACTATTGAAAGGAAAAGGAGTTTTCTTTTCCTGCTCACCATCTCTTTTACTCTGTTTTTGAGAAAGGGGCAGAAAGGTAGAAGGGAGGGTTGTGACTGATCACTTTCATTTGTCCTCACTTTTGGGTGCCAGGCGGTGATTGCCACTGGAAGTTTGAGCCATGGAAAATTTGGATTCAAGATTCTAGGCAAGATGTTACATCTAGCCAGTCAGCCTGTCAGAAGCCTGGAGAAGCTAGGACTCAAGCCGAATAAGGGCTTTTGACTTGGAAATGGGACTATTCTATAAAATAGTGGAGGAGCTAAAGCTCTGAACCTATTCCTCTTTACCTTCCATAGAAACCTAGGTGGTATAAAGGATAGGAAAATTATTTCTCCATGTATTGTGAAGTATTTATATATTTATGATTATTTTTGAAGTAAACATTTATTTGTGAAAGTCAAGCTGTCTTTTGGTGGTTATATGGTATCACAGGGCATGGAAATGCCCTTACACTTGGAAAAATATTATCAATAAGGGCATGAGCAAATACAGCAGCCTTGACACCTTTGAATCCCTTAAGAGTACCAAATAACCTTAGAAAAGTAATGAAAATATAATGTACCTGGGCTTCTAGCAGTGAGAGCCAAACTAGTGAGTGTTACATTACTGTCCATGAACCCCAATCCTGTCCATCTCCTCTAGGAGGTTACTATTATTGATCATTCCTTTGTTCTATCTGTTTCAGTTTCTCCCTGGTAGCTTCCAATCACTTGCAAAAACGTATGTATGTATGTGTATATGCATTGTATCTATGTATGTATATGTGTAGATAGATAGATAAAGTGCTTAATTGTAAAAGAGGAGAGAAAGAAATACCATTTTCTTGAAATAGTATCCAGAAAGAATGCTCAACACTATTGAATGCTAAGAAATGTCAAGAAAGATGAGGACCAAGAAATTATCATCATATTTGTTAATTAAAATATAATTAGTAACTTTAGAAATAGCAATTTTAGTTGAATGTTGAGGTCAAAAGCCAAACTGCAAAAGTTTGAGAAGTGAATGGAGAGGAAAGAAAAGGAACAAAATTAGATAGCTTTTTCTGGGAGTTTGGTTGAGAAAGAGGAGAGATACAAGATGATAGTTTGAGGGTGTGTTGAGATTTAGAGGATTTTGGCAACAGGAAAAATGCCAATCTATGGGAGAGATTGAAGACTAAAGAGGGAGAAATTATCAAAATATTAATCTACTGGAGAAGATGGTAGGGAATGGCATCAAAGGGACACATCAAAGGGATTGGCTTTGGTTGATAGAAGGGCCATATCATTATTGCAAACTGGAGTGAAAGAGGAAAGAGAGTCAGGATATCAAGACATTTGAGATTTAGAAATTGAGAGAAGAGGATGTTCATGGTCAATTAACTCAATCTTGTTGCTAGAACATGAGGTAACATCCTTAGCTAAAAGGTTAGTGGGAGAGCAAAAGAGACTTGAGAAGAAATAATTTGGAATGGTCTAGGTGGATGATGTAATAAAGAATCAATTAGAGAGGAATGAATGGCAATGAATAGACTAGTTGAGGTTAGACAACACAAATCTGTAGTGGAGTCAATCAGTTCAGTAGTGGGGCTTCCTCCAGTTCCATTCAGCCACATATGAGTAGGAGCAGAGAAGGTAGGTAGTGGAAGTAATCAAAAGCTAAAGTTTGCCAAGAGATGATCAATCATTGGACAAAGAGCAATGGATTCAGAGTAGAGAAGATTGTGTAGTTGAACTGGCCAAATATAGAACTGAAATTGGGAAAAGAAGGCAGGGTGGTCAGTAAATGGATGATAGCCTGTGGAAGCAATGATAAGTGGAAAAAATGAATGTCTTGGTGAGAATGAAATAAGAGATTTTTTTAAAAAATGTTATCGGAGAGATGAAGGACCAGAAAAGAAAGTCAAATTATGTTATAAGAGTAAAACTTGTTTAGGAGGTAGGGCTGGTTTCCCTTTAAGAAAGTAAAGATTTCTTCCTCAGGATTTAGTGGACTTGGGACTATGGTTTCCTTCCCTACTGAAGTGTAAAAGGCCATCCCAGCCTACAGTGTTAGGAGAATGGGGAGGTATTAACAAAATCCCCATTGCCCTTCACATATGCCTTTTTTGACCTAGTGTTGCCAATTTTCATGATAAATGTGGAGGTGACAGAACTGACATTTTATTTAAATCAACATCTTTTTGTATTATAGGATTTTTGTTCTTTATATTCCTTGTTATTAGTAAAGTTATTTTTATGTCTTATTGTAGTTCATAAGTATCTCCTTGTATTCTGTTTTAAATATAGTTCTACTTTTATTACATGTAAAGAGAATTTTCAACATTCACTTTTATAAGATTTTGAGTTCTAAATTTTTCTCCCTCCCTACCTCTTCTATCCCCTTCCTAAGACAGCAAGCAATATTATATAGGATATACATGTGCACTCATGTTATACATGTTCCCAGAGCAGTCTTGTTGTGAAAGAAGAAACAGAACAAAAGTGAAAAACCATAAAGAAAGGAAGACCAAAAAATGTGAAAATAGTATACTTCAGTCTACATTCAGACTCCATAGATTTTTCTCTGGATGTGAACAGTATTTTCCTTCATGAGCCTTTTAGAATTGTCTTAGAGCACTGGAGTACTGAAATGAAGTAAGTCTATCGTAGTTGATCCTCACACAATATCACTGTTACCATGTACAATGTTCTCCTGGTTTTGCTCACTTCACTTAGCATCAGTTAATGTAAGTCTTTCCATTGTCTTGTATTCTAATTCCAAGTCTTCATTAATCATTACTTTTACCGGGGCTAGGTCTGGTCTAGAATGAAGAGTATGGCACAGTCAATGGTGTAAGCCATTGTTATGATCTCAATGTCAAGGAAACTCGAGTTTATTCCTCTAGGAGCTTGAGTAGACCCCAAGAAGGATTTATGAGAGGATGTAGAAAAGAATCACAAAGGATGAAATGTGTTACAGACTACAGTATTGAACAAAAGAAAAACATATTGTTGAAATTTCAGATTAAATAACCTATCAAAAGTAAATTTTTACCGTTATAGCAGAAATTTTAAAAATATATCTAAGTTATCTAACAATGGGGCTTTTATAATCTACAATAAAAACTGTCATTTTGTTTTGCTTTGTTTTGTTTTCAGTCAGTTGAGAATGTGACTTTGTGGTTAGAGACCAAACCAAAGGGTCAAGGAAGATCTGGATTAAGTCTGACCTCTCAAAAATAGTGGTTTGTGACCCTGGGGATATCACACAACCTCTTGGTGCTCTAGGCAACTTTTAGAAATAAGAAATTGCAGGGAAGTTGCCAACCTATATTAGTAGAGGGAATTTCCTTATTGGAGAGTTCCCTTTGCCAATGAATTTCTCAGGTCTAGTCAGTGTCTAAAATGATTCTGTTCACTGAACAAGGATGAGACCTTTTTTAGAATTAGCATACAAGAAAATACACAGAACACTCACATTATTGAGCAAATGCAGTTATTCTTCAATAATTCATAAATACTTCAGAATTTTGTCTTTCCTCCAGTTTATAATTACAAACATCAATGATCATTTCCCTGGCAAAAAACAGAAGTTGCACTCAGTAGAGATTTCTGGTTTATTAAAAGTGTCTTTAACAAGCATTCTTTATCCTTTGTCCTAGAACAGTGGAAGAAAAAAAAACATAAAAAGCAAATGAATTCTAACAAGGCAGTTTCTTCTCAAAAGATTGAGAACCTAATCTGTAGGTATGAATTCTATAACTCATTAGAAGATAAATGTTTTAAGGAAGGAAATTGACTAAGAAATTATTTTTGAAATTTTGTAGGTCAAATTCTCCCCATCCAAGTGATTCTGAACTCTCAGATTTTGTTGAACAAATCCTGGTCTCTTGCCTCCCACTATTTATTCACTTATTCCTGCTCTTTTCTTTCTTTCTTTTATTTTTTAGAAAAGAAAGTTCATTTATTGAAAGAAATCAGCCAATTCAATTGCTTGGTATTGTGGACAAACAAAGAATATATCAATTGAATGCACCATCTACTTGTATTGATATCATATGGACTTGGACAGAGTCTAAAGTTAGGCATGGTTGAAAACTGGATCAGGAAAATATTTACCCCAAATCATAAGACCAGAAGGTTTGGGCTCTGTGCTACTGACCCTCACTGCTAAACCAAAATATCTCTAAAATAGGAATACACCTCTCATATTACCACCCATGGAATGGTGATAGAAAAATTGAATCAAGTTTGTTAATTCCTACAAAATGAAGAAATTGACTTTTCTGATGATAAATTATTTCTTGGAAGCAGTGTCTTACCAGTTAATATGAAAAATGAAATAGTTGCAAAGTAGTAAACTTATTATTTTTATTACTATTATTATTAATCTTTCCTGTTTTCTTTTAGTTTAGTTCAGATAGAAATGAACCAAAGACAAGTTTTAATCCTATTATTCTGATATATTTAATGTTCTGTGAGAGGATCAAATGAGACAATTATTTAAAACACTTATTGAAATTTGAATCCCTAATTAAACATTAGCTATTGTTATCATCATCATCATCATTACAAAGGTGGACAAGAGAACTACTTTCTCTAATTAAGGTTCATTGAAAGCATCCTCAGTAGGCTTCAGTGGCGGCAAGGGGAGGGTGAGAGAAGCCAAGTATTGCACAGGGAAGAGACGAAGGGCCGCAACTGAAACAAAATGAGCAAAGCACACCTGCCTGAGCTAAAAAAATTTATGGACAAGAAGCTATCATTGAAATTAAATGGTGGGAGGCATGTCCAAGGAATATTGCCGGGGTTTGATCCATTTATGAATCTTGTGATTGATGAATGTGTAGAGATGGCACCAGGTGGGCAACAGAACAATATTGGAATGGTGGTAATCAGAGGAAACAGTATCATCATGTTAGAAGCCTTGGAACGAGTATAAGGAATGAAGCACCGTTGATGCCCGGGGTCTCCACTTTACATTCCCAAGAGCCTCTTTTTTTTCTTTTGATACATAAAATTAGTCATTGTATATTCTTTGTTTAACTTTTTGAAAATAAACTTTTTGTAAGATGAAAAAAAAAAAAAAAGAAAGCATCCTCAGTATAATAACTCCAGTAATAGACAACAGGATAAATGGATTGACTCCATCTTATTCCCAGAAGATTTTTATTTCTTCCACTTGGTCTCTATATTTTGAAAGCTTTTCATTCCACCAATCTTGGAGATTAAGAGTATTTGTGGGGTTACTAGGTAATGGCCCTGGAGTCAAGAGGACCTGAGCTCAAATCCCAACTCATACACTTCTATTCCTGCTCTTTTCCATCTGACCTCCCCCACAGTCCAATCCACTGCACTTTCTGGAATACCTGCTCCTTAGGTAACAAACCTGCTTTCATCATAAACCTTTTCCTTCCTTCCTCCTTTTATCTTCTTTCACCCCCTGATACCCTGACACTGCTTGAGGGTGATGGAGTTTCAAAACTCTCCCTTAATCACCATCACTCAGCAAATTTATTGAGCTACTGTTAGGTGTTATCTACTGACCCAAGGATATTCTCCTTCCTTTCTCTGAGTTCAGTGACTATGCATGATCTTTTTCTCCTCCCCAGTTCCTCTTCTTACACTAAAAGATGACAACATATAGATTGATTTGCCCTCCAATAACCTAATTTCCCAGTTCCTAAATTGATTCATTTCCCATGACTTAATCCTCCATCCTATCTCCACTACATGTAGAAATCATACCTCCTTATCTTGCCATTTTGCATGAGCATTTCACTTACATGTTCTCCAACTCTGAAATTCCTTTACCTAAGCATAAGATTTTTATCACTGCATCTTTCCCTCCCCAACAACCCCAACCCTGTTTGTTTTCCTTGACATGAGCTCAGATTCTGTCACTTGTTGGTTTTCTCTCAGAACATCACCCTGAACTGGCTACACTGGCATCTCTTGCTTAAAGTGAACACATTTCTGAGTTACTTCAAATGTATACTGTCCTCTTATCTTTAGTCCATTGCCCTCTTACTCTATCACAAATCTTATATTCCAAGCCTTGTATTACTCCCACCACACTGCTTTTGCTCCTATTTAAAATTGTTGCTGAATAAAGCTACAAAAATCCACCAACTCATGCTTTAGTAGATTGAGTCCATTCGAAATTTAAGTCATCACAGCAGGAAGATAATCATGTTACAATCCCATGATCCATTCTCTATCCCACTTACCATGGTGCTTTTTCTTGTCCTTTTCATCTTTCCTCAAATTTTCTCTGCTTCTCCTTCCCCCACCTCTCAGGTAAGAAACTTGCCTCATACTTCACCAAAATATTTGGTCAAGTTGCCTCTTCTTTCTCCTTTCTCATCTCACATCACTCATATGCCTTTTCGCATTATTTCCATCTTCACTCCTGTCTTGTATAAAGAGATGGCCCTTCTCATTAAGCAAGCAGCCTTGTCCCACTCTACTTACAGTCTTGATCCCATTCATTCCATCTTCTCCAGCAGATTACATCATCTATCATCCATACTACCTCCCTATTATTAAGTCTCTCTCTGTCCCAGCCACCTAAAGAACAAAACAAAACTTTCATTCAATCCAACTAACCCAGCTAACTATTATCCTCTGTTTATCTTCTCTTCTGTGACCAAACTCTTCACTGCAATTCTTTTCCCTCTCCTCTTATCTCTACACATTTTGGATTCTGACTTCTTTATTCAACTGAAATTGCTCTTTCCAAAGTTACCACTGCTCTCTTAATTGCCAGATCTAATAGGCTTTCCTCAGTCCTCAAATTTTTGGAAGTCTCTATTGCTTTCTACACTGTTGATTATTCTCTTTTCCTTAATTCATCCATTAATAATAGTGAATAGCACATTTATATAGGTCCTCAGGATATACAAAGATTTTTATGTATGTTATTCAATCGTTCCTCGAAATAATCCTATAAGGTAGGAGCTGTTATATGCATTTTACAGGTGAGAAAACTGGGTGTAAAAGAGGCTATGTGATGGGTTTGAACTCAGGTTTCCTGACTTCAAGTGTTGCACGTCCATGTGCCAACTAGTGATGGGAATTTAATTTGTAATTAATGCTGGTAAATTAAATTTCATTTAAATCTCATAATAATTTATTGCTAACCATTGTTCAACAAGGCTACCTTGAATTTCATCATAACAATTCTCAACAATCTTATGGTGATAGTTACAAATGTAGTGAGAATAAGGTATTATTATTATTGTCACTACTCCGAAGAGCCTAAGGCAATTTCAGGTCTAGCTCAGCTTTATCCTAGCCCATTATCATCCATCAATCAGCATATATTTATTCAAGGCCTTATTTTTGTCAGGTATTTTCCTTGATGGGAGAAATATAAATATAAAGAATGAAATAATATCTACTCTCAAGGAACTTGAGTTTTAGTGATGGGGACAACAAATATCAGCATATACATATGTATATGCATATAATTGCATTTCTAGAACAAATGCAAAGTAGTTACATACAAGATAGTTTGGACGAGAAGAAACAATTAGGAAAGGTTTCATGGTGTTTGGATTACATCTTTAAAGAAGAGAAGGCTTCCATGAGACAAAGTTAAAAAAGAGGTAAATTCAAAGCTCGATGAATAGTCAAAGTCATAGAAATGGGAAATGGATTATTGTATGTGATGAACAGGAACAAGCCCAGTTTGGCTGTACTACAAAATGAGGGAGAGAAAGCAATGTTCAATGAAGATGGAAAAATAGGTTGGCAGCAGGTCATGAAAGGCTTTTGAGGCTAAATCTCTCCATCCTAGAGAAAACAGAGATCCATTGGAGTTGATTGATTATGGAGTGGCATCGTTAAATCTGTGATTAAGGAAGTGACTTTTGCATTGTGAATTGGAATGGGGAGAGAGCAATTATGAGGTGGTTGCAGATTGAAACATGATTAAAGGTCATGTCTATGTAGGTATAAGGAAGTGGCTATGTGTGAGAGAGTTTATGGAGCCATAAATGTGTGAATGAGTGAATGTGTGGGGTCAGAAAGAGTGAGAAGAAAAGAAAAATGCAGAAGTTAATAAAATAGGAGGTGAGAAAGATTGTTGTGCCTTCAGCTGAAATAGGGATCATATTGCCATCAGATAATCTTAGCATAGAAATATTTTGATGATGTGGAAAGTATCAGGAATATAATATATTAGCATTGAAGGGCTAGACATGAGTTAAGGAGAAGAGGTTTTAGATGCTGCCTTCAACAATAAGGATAT
The DNA here is from genome assembly GCA_028646515.1 of Pseudochirops corinnae. Lineage (NCBI taxonomy): Eukaryota > Metazoa > Chordata > Mammalia > Diprotodontia > Pseudocheiridae > Pseudochirops > Pseudochirops corinnae. Next base: position 9,663,207 of record CM053592.1, read on the forward strand.
GGCTCTTGGCAAATCACAATGTCCCTAAGCTTCAATTGCTTCATCTCTAAAATGGGAATTACGGCTGAAACTCCTACTAAAAATTCTTATGAACTTCAAGTGAAATTACATCTATAAAATGTTTAGCAAACTTGATAGCATTCTAGAAATTTTAATTGTTATTATCACTACTACGTCCAGCTCAGAAAACTTCCTCTATTAATGCAGGTTGGCACCTTCTCTATAACATAGTCTTAGAGGATTGCCTAAAACTTAAGTGCTCAATAATTGCCCAGGATCCCATACTAACTATGTCAAGGAAGACTTCAAACCCAGGTGGTCTTGCTTTGGAGACTGGATCTCTGACCATTATTCCAAATTGCCTCTCATCCTACTATTATTCTACTATATTTAATGTTCTCCAGGTGGAAAAAATGACTGCTTTATGTAATTGAAGAAGAGTTTGGGAATGAAAAGTCATCCTGCAGACTCACTGGAATCATCCTCTGGACAGCTCCAGTAGCAAAGAGGACAATGGGGGTGATATGTGCTCCATCTTTTCTCCATATGTCTTTAATTAATTCTTCCCAGATTCTATATTTTGAAAGCATTTTGTTCCATGTAGCTTGATGATTATGAGTGTTAGGTATGGCGACATATGCGAAAATCATTGGTCTTAAATTTTTATGGCTCAATGGTACATCCTGGCTGTTGTGGGCTAGTTTTGTCTGTAATCGTGCCAGTTCTAGTTTAGTTTATTGGTTATATTCTTAGGAATATTTGGGGGTGGGGTCTGCATTTGTAGTGCTGGGATCTGTTGTTTGTTGATTCATAAAGGAGCATCTGGTATATAATTTTAACCACCTGATCACATATGCTCCAGGTATCTTGTAATCTGTGTTGTTGAAAAATGTCCAATATAATGAAAATATAAAGTAGAACAAATGAAAATCAGAAAGCTTAATGTTATGAAAGACAGAATCCCTACATTATGTATATGCAAATGATAGCTTCTGGGCAGACTGGAAGGTGGCAGAACAATGTAAAAACCTAAACTGGCTTCAATGCTTCACAATGGCAGATCAATTAAGATGAAAATACTTTGGCAGAGTTCTTCAAAATGGAATCCTCATGCCATCTTTCTAACAGAGGGCATCATATATCTATGACTAAAAGATGAGAGTACCAGCATAGCCTATATATAGGCAATTACATATTTATAGGCTTTGTGAAGAGAAGCTAAAATGGGTATTTCATACACATATACACACCACTACATAAATACATATATATGGTTATATACATGTGAGTATACATATACCTATATCATATGCATACAAATACATATATGCATACATACACATATATAAACATACAAACAGAGAGGGAGACAGAGAAAGAGAGAGAGAGAGAGAGAGAGAGAGAGAGAATTTTTTAAAAGATGAGCCCAAAAGTTCCAGGAGCATAAGGAGTCATTTGTAATCCATTCTATAATTCTTGAACAAGCAGCCCCAAAGCCCCATACCACTTGTACTGCCTTTGTGTATTGCATACTCATAGCTTATTCATGACTGCAAATAAATAAAATGGATCAGATGGAAATGATCCTGTGTCAAGTCCCTCTACTACTACCAGTCTTTTGCATTAAATGTTCTATAGACAATAACACAGGTATATAAAATAGCTAGGGTTTTGTAGTTGAATAAAATTATTAGACTATAAACTCATCACCCTTGGGCTCATTGAAGTTTTCCTTGTTAAAATTGTTTCAGTTGCATCTGACCTTCATGATCCCATCTGGGTTTGGTTTTTTTCTTTTTTTTTTTTTACAAAGATACCATTATCATTTCATTCTTCAGTTCATTTTACACATAAGGAAACTGAGACAAACATGGTTAAGTGACTTGCCTGTGGTCACACAGTTAGTAAGTATCTGAACTCAGATTTGAATTCAGGAAGGTGAGTTAGCCTGACTCCAGGTTTAGTGCTTTATTCCAGTGCACCACCTAACTGCCCCCCATACCAACAACAGCAATAACAAATTTGTGTTCCATTGGCTTATTGAAAACATCCTCAATAAAACCTAGTAGTTGACATTACAACAAAAAGAATATAGTCCTAATGTTTCTATGTGATTTTGACCTCTCTTATGTCAGTATTTTGAAAGATCTGCATTTGGGTACATAGGGTTATAGCACTTATTTAAAATATTGTTACTATGTTTTATGGATCTTTGTTATCTACAAGAGATCCTGAGCAACAGTGTGGTCTATAGTGATGGTCCAGTTCCAGTAGAATTTGTTAATTGAAACCTCTGGGATAATTTGAAGTGAAGAATTTGGCCTCTGTCAACCTATGGTACCATTATGAGCTTCTGGTGTGTACTTCTGGTTACAAGATAAATGTCTTTCTAAATATTTGGTAGGTCTTAAATTTTTATAACCTGTGGTGATATTTTATTTGCATAATTTATATCAATCTCTAAGTCAGGATAACCCAAGTATTGCGGGTGGCAAATTCCTGGAATTGAATTGCCATGATAAATTATTCTATATCCACACCCCCTTCCCTCTCCTCCCTCTCCTCTCTCTCTCTCTCTCTCTCTCTC
>CM053592.1:9666293-9680553 GCA_028646515.1 Pseudochirops corinnae
TTCTTCTTCCTCTTTCTCCTCCTCCTCCTCCTCCTCCTCCTCCTCCTTCTTCTTCTTCTTCTTCTTCTTCTTCTTCTTCTTCTTCTTCTTCTTCTTCTTCTTCTTCTTCTTCTTTTTTCTCCTTCTCCTTCTCCTCCTCCTCCTCCAGTTCCACTTCCTCCTTCTCCTCCCCCTCCTCTTCCCTATTTTTCTCCCTTCTTTCTTCCCCTTTTTTCTCCCTCTTCACTTCTCCCTTCTTCACCTTTCTTCTTTCTTCCCCCCTTTCTTCTCCCTTCTTCTTCCCTCTTCCTTTCCCACCCTCTTTCTTCATCTTTGTGGCATAGGTGGATAAAATAACCTTTTTGTAATTGAATAAAAGCATCATGATTAATGCTTATCTACTTTGTGTATATCTTGTGATGTGTATACAAAAATATTTTCCTCATAAAACACGTGTGACATTTTGTGTGCAGAAAATTTATCGTTTAGATACATTATTCAGTTTTAAATGTACATTTTCACTTTAGTAGATTTATATAATGCTAGAAAAATATTAAAGATATGGAACCTAGCTTAAATAACTCATTAGTGTCTCAACATGACAACACAAACATAGCTTCAGCCTCCTGTCTTCACCATCAATCCTCCAATCCAGTTACCCAAATAAAAACTTATTTTTTCCAGAGTAAAAATAGTTGAGACACAGAAATTCCATGTATCAGAACTATTTTTAGAAGTAAAAGACCTAAGCTAACTGGAGTGTAGAGAGGACAAGGTAACTTTGTGGGAGGGCATTTTTTCTTCTTCCCCCCAATCTCAAAATCTGCTTGTGCAATTATTATCCATTCAAAACAAACTATCTCTGGGAATATTGACTACTATAGCCCTATTAAGCAGTTTGCATCTCAATCTCAGGTGTGCTTTCAGGTCTTTCTGATCCTCATCACAATAGATAGAAACACTTGAAACTACTGTTGCTGCAGCCATATTCCTGGTATCATAGCTCCGTGCCCCCTCTCTTCACTGCCAGCTGCATGGAAAAAAAAGAAATGAATTAATGGCCTGGGATGTCTCTCTCCAAGTCAATCCAATGAAAATATTAGGTCAATGCTTGAACCAAAATCTTTCCCCTTTCTTTGATTTCTCACATGCCTTCATTCTTGGGTGGTCTCTATAAACCTCACTAATACACAAATTAGCATAGTAAGAGGAAAGCAGAGGAGGAAGGAAGCACTTAAGATCAGAGTAACCAAAGCAACCCTTATGGAGGAGGTGTCCTTACTTGCTTCTTATCTAGGGATATGGAGTCCCTTTCCCATCCTTTCCTTGGGAATAAGCTTGTGTCAGGCCCACCCCCATATACACACATCAGTACCCTCAATCAAAGCCCAAGTTACCCTCTCCTAACTATAGCAATCCTCATAATAATAATAGCTAGCAATTATATAGAATTTAAAGTGTTATTATTATTCCCATTTATCACTGAAGAAACTAAGACAAACTAAGGTTGAGTGACTTGCCCAAGTCACACAGTTTGTTAGGTATTTGAGGTCGGATTTGAACTCAGATCTTCTTTACTTCAAGTCTGGTACTATTTCCTGCACCATCTGACTGCCATACTACCCTTGCCTCTCATTCCTTGTTGCCTGTAGCTGTATGATCCCAACACCTCCTGTTGAAAAATGAAAGACTTAAGTGGCTTTTTAAAACTATTTCCCCCTATGTATCTGGTTTACCTCAGTTGTTTCATTGCTTTGATAAACAATTTATTTCACTAGCTCGGCACCCAGATTATGCTGGCCTGAAACTGAATATTCCATTTTTTCAAGAAGTCTATAATCTAGAGGTGCCTAAAAGGCTAACCTGGATTGGCTCAGGTGGGTGGAAGGTGAAGCAGTGGGGCTGGGCTCAGGTCATGGGAAAAGAAGCAGGAGGAGGCTTTGGAGGGGGGAGGTGTAGAGAAGATGGAAGGGTGATCAGGAGTCAAGATAGAAAAGGAAACACACAAAAAATTTAAAATAATAAAAAATAAGTAAAAATAAATAAAAATTCAAAAAAAATTTAAAAAAAAAGAAACACAGAAGTCATCCCCCTTCCTGTTGCCTGCCAATCTGTCAGTTTTTCTCACCTGAATGACCCACTTCATGTGCCAAAAAAAAAAAAAAAAAGAAACTGCACCCGACTTCTAGTTTGAACTCTGCCATTTATTGACTTGGGCAAGTCCCTCCCCTTCTACAGCTTCAGATCTCTGTACTGTGAAGTGTGTGTGTGTGTGTGTGTGTGTGCGTGTGCACTCATGTGTGTGCAAATGCAAATATGTGATACCTAAAGCCCTGCAAAACCTGCTTCCCGCTTTTTCAGTCTTCTAATAGTTTCCTGCCCTCTGTAGTCTCTCTGATTCAGCTACAGTGATTTACTTTGCTATTCCTCACCCACAAGACTCCATTTCTCCTTTTCAAGCCTTTTCCCTGACCCAGAATGCTCTTCTTCCTGACCTCTGCCTCCTGGAATTCCTGGATTCCTTCAAAATTCACCTGAAGCACCACCCAGTCTGAGAACATTCTGGTCCTCCCAGATACTAGAGTCTTTCCTCTAAGGCCATCTTCCTTCCTCTACTACACTGCTTCACTAAAATCCAATTCATGAGCAAGTCAAGACATCATCCTCTCAATGGCATTGGTACTCCCCAAGTACAAAGGACCAGCAATAACAACATACAGTGCTACTGTATTTATCTTCTATGTATCCAGCTGTTTGTGTGTTGTCTTTCCAGTGTTCACTTTTTGAGGGCAGGAATTATTTTTTCTATTTTTTTTTCTCACCCCCAGCACTAAACACAGTTCTTAACATAGAGTAAAAATCTGACATTCATATTGACTGAATAAACTGAGTCAGTTGACCCTGTGGTCTTTGGTGTGTGTGTCTGTGTGTCTGTGTATGTCTGTGTGTCTCTGTGAGCTGCAGAGTGAATGGGTTGTATACACAAATAAATATAATATAAGGAGAACATGATGGGATACAGCCAAGAAGTCAAAGCGGTTTCAGAAATTTTAAGAAGAGAGTAGTAGCTTGGTGGCACAGTGGATGGAGCACCAGCTCTGGAATCAGGAGGGCTTGCATTCAATTGAGCCTCAGACACTTACTGGCTATGTGACCCTGAGCAAGTCACTGAACCTTGATGAAAGAAAGAAAGAAAGAAAGAAAGAAAGAAAGAAAGAAAGAGAAAAAGAAAGCAAGAAGAGAGGAAGGAAGGAAAGAAGGAAGGAAGGAAGGAAGGAAGGAAGGAAGGAAGGAAGGAAGGAAGGAAGGAAGGAAGGAAGGAAGGAAAGAATATTTAAGAAGGGAGAGTATACTTTCAAGTTAGTTTCATGGAGGAGGAACACCTGATCTGTCCCTTGTTGGGAGATAACAGACAGAAGGGGTAGACTCCAAGCATTTACAATGTCGTGGGCAGAGGAGAACAAGAAAGGACTGTGAATAGACTATAGGATATTTGAAGAGTTAGGAAGTGTTAGGATAGAAGACTGGAGGGATCAGGTCAAGCCAGATGGCAAATCTCACAGACTCTTAAATTCTCTCCATTACAGTACTGCTCAAAGAATTTGCATTATGGCATTTATTGGAAGGTTGTGTTTATTACCAGTAAAAGCTTTTAATATCTCACAAATTCCTCCACAAATTTAAAAATATGTGGATTTTGCTAAAAAGCAGAAATGTAAGTTCATTTATTGTAATTTTTCACAAGTACTCAAATGTTTGAAATTAAGTGATTCAAAGCCATTTTGTTATCACTGTAATTCAAAAATGGTGGGTTTATTTTTCAGGTTAAAGTCAGATGAAGTCTTATAAATGAAAACTTTATTAAAATATTAAAATAATGTAATATACATGAAAGACACCTAAAGTCAGTTCAAGTGCTGGGGAAGGACTGTGTAATTTTGTAACAGATTCTAAGTAGATCCTTCCCATTTCCTGCTCCTGTCTTTTTTCAAGAAAGTACTTTGATTATAAGATGCATTATAGACCTAGCCTGTGAAATCTCATCTTGAAAAAAATGTGCACACCATTTTTAAGATTCTAAAGTTGTATCATTCCTTTGCATCCCTTCAGTTATTCAGCTATCCTCATAATGAGAAGCAGAACTATTTCTTTTCACAATGTTCCTTTAAAAAACAAACAAAAACAAAGAAAGCAGACTAACATAAACCAAGTGCATTTTCATCTCAAATTTGAAGTTCAGTGCCAAAGGGAGAGTTACATTTTCAGGTTGAATTGACTAGAAAATCTCTAAAGTAAACCCTAAAGGAAATCACTGTTTTGTCCTAAATAGGTCTATAATGTTCTTGCTGTAGGTGAATGCCACCCTTTCTCTGCCATCTGCCTGCCCTATCCATCCATCCCAGACCCCGTCTTCAAAGAATGCTACATTTTCAGAGTCAAATGATGTCATTTGAATTGCAAATCTTGTCACATATGTAGTTTTATTCTCTTGGACTAGGATGAGTGGCAGTGGCATATAAGAGTTAACAAACCTTATCTAGTTTTAAATACATCTCTTGTATTGAAAACTAACAGAGCTGAAAACTGAATGGGGGAAAGGCTGGGCTCTGGTATTCATTCTTTTATTGGAGTATTGAAAGGGCTATATGAAGGAGACCTGATAGAAATGTCATGGCACCATGGAATGCGGCTAAGTCCAAGGTAGGAAAAGAAAAGGTTGGTTTTGATGCTTTAAATAGGATGCTAGGAGCAGCCCAAAGCACTTTGCAGAAAGAGGGCCTGAGGCTATGCATGTTCTTTCATTCAGTAGGACCTCAGAATGAAGGGAATCCATCCTTCAATCACCCAGAGAATCGAGACTTTTGAATGGTCTCATGTTCTCAGGATACAGCATCATTGTGATCGATGGCAACAAGTTGGGAAAAAAAAATCCTGGAGAAGGAAGCTCTTGTTCTAGACAGAGAAATTCCCTTTGCACCCTGGAACCTTCAATACCCCAGGGGAACTGGGTCACGTGACTAAAATGTGTTCTCAAATTGACTCCATATTTATCTGTCTTAATATCCTCTTTCCCTCCTAATTTAGGGATGGAAAGAGAGAAAGAGAGACAGAGACAGAGATAGAGACAGAGAAAGAGAGAGAGAGAGAGAGAGTTGTCTATATATACACATATATGTATGTATATAAAATATGCATACATACATGTGTATATACAGATATATGTATTATGTATTTTGCCCTGATGTGTATTGTGTATTGTATGTGGAGATAGATAAACAGACATAATTTACATGTGCACACACACATTCACTATGATGTGACTCTCTGATTTCAGTTGTACTTGGGATCTGGGTAAATAAACTAGGAGTCACAGAGACTAAATCTATGATACACTTACTTGAACCTTTTATCATATCAATGCATACATGTCCCCATATGTTCAAAACATAACCCATACATACCTTCTTACAGGTTAGATTAGAAGGTGCTCCATTTAAACATGAAGTGAGTCCCCCCCCTCCGCCCCCACCCCATCTCTTTAGAGCAGGGACTACATGCACTTTTCTTTGTATACCCAGTGCTTACTAATTGCCTGGCACAAAAAAAGCACTTAATAAATGCCTGCTAATTTAATTTGATTTAATCAGTGATTCCTGACCATATCCTTCCACAAATTCCCCCCAGAGAATACCCCCTCCCAAGACACTCAAGTTCTTTTTCTATATCTTTTAACATTCCATGGATTCAAAGAAACATAGGCAGACTTGTTTGAACTGATGAAGAGTGAAGAGCAGAACCAATATAAGAATATATAGAATAACTACAGTAAGATACATAAAATTATATTAATATCAGAATTTAAGTGACATAAAATGGCCAAGCTTGATGACAAATAATAAAATGGATTTCCCTTCATTCAGTAGAAAGGTGATGGACTATAAGTATAGAATATTACATGTTAGATTGCATTGGCATGTCAGCAGGATTGACTTTATTAAATAATTTATGTAAGAGAAGTTTGGAGTGGGGGAAAGAGAAGGAGTAATCATCTAACAAGGGATTGTGGCATAAAATAAAACATTAAAATTTAATTTAATTTTGAAATATTCCATGGATGTCATTGCAATGCTCAGGCAGCTCATCTGTTTTCCTCTTTTCTTGATACATATAACAGATGTGACAAAAGACAAACTACTACTACTACAGTTACTACCGCTGCTGCTGCTGCTGCTGCTACTACTACTACTACTACTTTTAACTAGTACTGCTGCTGCTGCTACTACTACTACTGATGCTACTACTACTCTACTCTATGTTACTTTCTCCTGAGGGAAAAGCTTGAGTCAATGAAAACATTGAGCAATTTCCCAAATGCAATCCAGTCCATTGTCTTTCTCCTAGTTGTTTCTAGGCACAACTCAATGTCCATTTGCAGTGTCCATCTGTGATGTATGTTCTGAGAGATTGTATGATAATAGCGATGATAACAACCCATATTTATATAGATTTTAAGACTTGCAAAGTGCTTTCTAAATATTGTTTCACTTATTTTCATAACAACCCTGGGAGGGAGATGCTATTACCTCCATTTTTCATCTGAGGAAACTCTAGCAGACAGACATTATATGACTTGCTCAGGTTACACAACTAGTAAATACTGAGGAGGGATTTTAATTCAGGTCTTCCTGACTTAAGGTACAGCACTCTCTCTGGTCCTTAGTTGAAGTTGATCCAATTGCATGTCATAAACTACACAAAATCATAATCTTTCATCTAATTACTGCTAATGGATATTCCTTCCCCTTCTCCCCCCTTCCATGTATGTATTTTAGGTAAAACTCCTTTGAATAGTTGGTTGTAAATCCCATTTACATCACTCTGTAGGATATTCAAGTAATTATTTGATGCAATTAACATACTATCATCTGTAAACAAAACCACTTGAAGGATGTCACCACCTATGGGAGAATCTTTTTTTTTTCTTTTTTGGACACTGAGCTAAAGAATCTACACAATATTGACAAATGTTTTTAGTTTATTTATGCCTCATTTGAAGCTACTAATGGGAGAACTATTGAACAAAACTGCTTCTGTTTTATATCTATAAAGCATTCTAGAATGATATTAATATATTCTCTGAGACACTTTCTTGGAGAAGAGTCTTTTTAATACAGCCTTTTGCTCCACCAAATCAAATTGGATTTTCAGTCAACACACAATAAACACAGTGGATTTTGTACTTCTGTACTTTTCATTTATTTGTGTTATCATAAAGATTTGGGATCCTATCTATATCATATCATTTTCCTTCTTGTCCTATTCTCATACTTTCATCAGGGACACATCTGATATACGTGTGAGAATATTTTTCATGGGGATGTTGATGAAAAATGCAAGCATATGACTTGGCAATTATTGACTTTAATTTTAGGGTTTTTTTTCCCAAAATGAAAGTATTTGTGATTTTATCCAAGTATGATCCATTTGCTCCTCTTTCACATATCTTATGAATATATTTCTCAATGTGCTGACAATTACATAACCTCTAACATTATCTCCCCTGTGTCTACTTGATTTGAACCAACTACTCTTCTCACCATTGTTTTCTTTAATGGTGTTCCTACTTACTCATGTAGCACAGTGCATTGGGGCCTGATCATTATCCAAATATGTTTGCTTGATTAATAATTGCCGTAAAAAATATTTAGTGATGGGAATCTTTGCTGAGCTTTTCCATTTTTTGCACATGTTATACTCTTTCCAATTGCATCATTAAATGCTCTTATCTTATCTATCTTAATTGGGTCTCAGGTCTTTCCTCCAAGAGTATGTAAGCTCCTGTGAGGACCTGGAAGGTTTTATGGTTGGCTTTTATTAACTGATTGACTGATTTATATATTTGGTTTCATTTATAGCCAGAACATAAACACTGATATGCTTCAATTCTTTGGACATTATGCTGACTCATTGAAACTTGGACAAAGATCTCAAATTTAATTTACAAACAGTTAATTAATGTTTATGGATAGTTTAACAATACAATTCTTAGTATCCTTCATCTTCATTTCTGGAACTCTGTCACCATCACTAAAGAGACGGAAGTTACCACCCAGGACTGGGAGTCATTTGATAATTTCTTTTTTTAATGGATCGCTGCGAAAACTAGGAGCCATTTTGTATATCTCTTTATTTCATGGGCTGCTGTGGCCAAAGGATTCCTAACCTACTGGCAATGAGCCTTACCATATTGAGCTAGTCTATTCCTCAGACAGAAGATGGCCATTAGAAATGAACTAGAATCTGCTAGACTGGGATAGCTAAAGCTATAACTGGAATTTTTATTCATTATCCAGAAAACTTCTAAAGAATGTTTATTAATTCCAGAGTCTTCTCTCTGTAAATTATTACACACACACACACACACACACACACACACATATGTATGTATGTGTGTGTATAGCTTTGTACATATTTCTTTGCATGTTGTCTAGATTGTAATTGCCTTGAGGTCAGGGAATGTCTTTTATGCTTTTTGTACCTTCGGTGCTTTTTTTGTTTATTTTAGTGTTTATCAATTGCGTGGATATTTTAAGCTGTTAAAAAATGTTCAGAATACCCTAAACTTAAAACATTCCCTCTTCCGATGAAAAGCTCTTTTTTACTTATGGAATCGCAATAGGATAGTCTCAGAGAATGCCTTCAATTGTGACTCTTAAGCTGTGTAGAGATATTCATCAGGTCATTTTCTTGAAGTCAGAGGATTTTAGACAGAAATGAAAAGTTCCTTGGGGGCCTCCTAATCCAACATTTTAAAGTCATAGAAGAACAATCTAACCCAGAGAACTGAACCCAGAGAGTTCAGGAACATTGCCCAAGGTCGTACATGTGGTGAATGGCAGAGCTAGAATTTTCAACTGGGGCCTCTGACTTCAACTGCACTGCCCTTCTGACTGCAGCATGATCCTACCCCAATGTGGCATTCTACCAGCTTTATTTTGAGCCAATAAAAAACTAATAATAAAGATTGGAGAAACATTTTAACAGAATGATCTTTTCAGCTGGAATACCACTTAGGAGAAGTCATGTTATGGTCCATTTCTCATATAAACCCCTAACTGCTGTTAAACAAGTGGTTAATCACCTACTCTAATAAGAAATAAGGAATGACCAGTATATAAAGATCAATGTGTTGTGCCAGACCAATTTGTAATTTTCTGAGCAACTGCATTAACTAAAGGGCACTCAGCAAAGGGACTAGGCCTTCATAAAGCATTTGATAGTCTCAGAAAAGGGTTTGTTGTTTGGATTGAATTTGAACTAAATGAAATCATGTTGCCTGGTTGTGGAAGTTTTCACAAGGATGGAGAAATTGGATAAAAGAACATCAACATGGCGTAATGATAAATGGTAATGCATGGGGGAAGGGAAGGGAAGGAAGGAGTCCAAAGCAGCGCCAGAGGGTCAGCACTAGGTCTGGTGTTGTTTAACGTCTTAAGTAATTATGTGGAACCAAACAGTAAACAGTGCATTACTGAAAGTTTGAAACAATATATGGGGCATTATATTAAGAAAGGCCTTAAAAAACTTGGAGTAGATAGAAAATGCCCTGAGAGTGAAGACACAGTAAATTTCAACAGAGAAAACCACAATCAGGGACCAAAAGGATGCCATATTCATACGAAGAACGTGGAAAATCAGGAAAGAAGCTAATTAAATAAATTTACATATTTATGAAATATATCTATTGTTTTTATACCCTCACACACAAGTACATTGACACATATGGTTAAAAAAAAAGAGGCCTATTTCTCTTTCTTTCTACTTGCATATTTGGATGACTTTTGTGACCTAAGGCTCAAGGACAATTATCAAGAGGAAGAGTTCTTCTATGAGTTCACAAAGATCTGGATTCACTCTGGAGGAACCTGCCTCAAACCAGAATGAGGGGAAATGTTCCTTTTTTTTTCCTCTGGTGGTATTACCATCACCCCAGAGGGATAAGACAGTCAAGAAATATTTAATGAAATATCTACTATGTGTCAAACACTGTGCTAAGTACTGGGGATACAAAGAATGGTAAAAAATAAAAATTCTTACCCTGAAGATGCTCACAGTCTAATGGCAAAGACAGCAAGAAAGCTTAAAAAATTTGGCATTTCCATGAGAATGTTTCAGAAAGTGCAGGGATTGTTAGCAGTGCCTATCTGTATTGGGAGCTGAGTAAAATATTGAAAGCAAAATAAGATGGCCTAGTGTGACAGGGTTTGTATTCTACGAGAATACAAGAAGTCCAACAAAAAGCTCAGCAGAATTTCAGCAGAACCGCACAAAGTTGAGAGAAAGACTTCCAGTAAGCCAAGACCTACGAAGTTACCCTTTTGCCAAATCTGCTCTCAAAACTGAAACATATTTTCTCCTTAGACATTGTATAAACTTGAAGAAGAGTATTGCTTCTTTGTTAGTTAATTTGAGGGGTGGAAAATTGTTTAGATCAACTGTTCTCGTTATACCAATGTAATAAATACCTATTTCTGTCAGGCAGTGAAACATTTATTAAACACCTCTTATGGGCCACACACTACACTAAGTGTTAGGGGTACAAAAAGAAACAAAAGATAGTTAGGGGACCTTGGTGGTGCAGTGGATAGAGTGCTGGGTCTAAAATCAGGAAGTCTCATCTTCCTGAATTCAAATCTGGCCTCAGAACACTTGGTAGTTGTGTGACCTTGGGCAAGTAACTTGACACCGTTTGCTTCTGTTTTCTCATCTATAAAATAAGCTGGAGAAGGAAATGGCAAACCACTTCAGGATCTCTGCCAAGAAAACCCCAAATGGAGTCACTGAGAGTTAGACACAAATGACCAAACAACAAGCCCTCAAGGAACTTACAGTCTAATGGTGGGAGACAACAGATAAACAAATATGTACAAACAAGCTATATGTGTAGGATAAATAAGAAATAACTGAAGGAGGGAAAATACTAAATTAAGCAAGGTAGGGAAAGACTTCCTGTAAATGATGGGACTATAGTTGAAATATAAAGGAAGCCAGGACAGTCAGTAGTTAATTCAGTCTGTCTAGCTAATTATCAGCTGATAGTAAATGAAAGAGGACAGGTAGGTGCTGCAGTGAATGGAATATTAGGCTTGACATCATCTTCATGAGTCCAAATCCAGACTCAGATACTTATTAGCTGTGTGATCTTGGGCATGTCACTTAACTGTGTTTTCATCAAGAAAACCCCAAATGGGGTCATGGGGACTTGAACATGACTGAAAAAGACAATGACAAATCAATGAACAACACATTGATGGAGGCTCATGAACTAGAGAAACCAACCTGCACCCCTTCAGACATATTAACAATTTCAGATATGCAGACAGTACCATTATGATGAAAGAAAGTGAAGAAGTATTAAGAAGCCTCTTGATGAGGCTGGAAGAGGAGAATGTAAAAGATGCCTTGAAGTTTAACATTAAAACCAAAACCTGGTCCCATCACTTCCTAGTAAATAGAAGAAGAAATGGAAGCAGTGAAAGACTATGTTCTTGGGCTAAAAATTCACAATAGATTGTGACTGCAGCCATGAAAAGATGTTTGCTCCTTGGAAGTAAAGCTATGGCAAATCTAGATGGCATGCTAAAGGACAGTAAGGAAATCAAATAAATTAATACTTAAAGAAACTAACTCTGTTCATTGGAAAGACAAATACTAAGACTAAAAGTTAAATACTTTGGTCACATAACAAACAGACAGGATTCGTTAGAAAAGACTCTGATGTTGAGAAAGATTGAAGGCAAAAGGAGAAGGAAATGGTAGAGGATGAGATGGATAGTTAGCGTCATGGAAGCAGCAAACATAAGCTTGGACAGACTTCAGGAAGCAGTGGAAGATGGAAGGACATGGAGTGCCATGGTCACGAGGTCACAAGAAGTCAGACATGACTGAACAACTGAACAACACTTTATAAAAGATAAGGAATTTCTGATATGTAATTCTTGCTGCCTAGTTTGTCCACATAGGTATCCATAAGGTGCGAAAATTTTGTCAACTTGCAGCCATATTGTATAGTCTTCACTACCTCTTTGCATATTCTGTCAGATCCCAGGTTCACCTTTCTGAAATTTCTGGAGGCAATTACATCCTTCTGTTTCTATAAACAAATCTGAATGATGACCATTTCTTTGAAGTTTCTTCATTAACACATTGTTGAGTTTTTCTGGATGTCACCAATTTAGTGCTTGAGATTTCTCTCTTGACTCTCGGCCTCAATCCAGATGGAAAAAAAACCTTGTGGATTATATATGACAAGTCCAGTGGTATAGATCTGTTGTCAACCTTTACTACTTCCTGGTGAATCCAGATAATTTATTCCAAAATGATCACTTTTAACCTTCTTGGCATGTGCTCTTAGAACATCTCTCGATATTATTGTTTTTTTTTTCCTTTTTGGCAAGGAAATGTCAATCTTTCTAAAGCTGCCTTGTGATGAGCTTTGTACTTCATCAACATTGTGTGAGTTTTTGTTTGGACTTCTTCTAAATCCATAGTCATCAATGCCAAAAGTACAAATTAAGACTGTTATTGAAAAGGTGTTCATTGCTCTAAATGTTTTCTTCCCACTAGACTTTGATTTCCAGATGTTAGTCTTAAAATGCTCAACCTCAGCTTTTCTTTTGGATTGTCTTGTGCTCAGTGTGTCTTTGCTTGGGGAAGACCAAAGTTTTTATAGGTATTATCGTCATCTATTGATTTGGTCTGACCTCCAAAGCCAAGTGAAGAGTTTTTTGTCTTTGCTTGTCTTCTTATCCCTGGGGCACACCAAGCACTTTACAGTTATTCAGTCCAAAAGACATTTTTATATCACTGAAGAAAGTTTCCCCTAAGTGGAGGAGCTGTTTAATGTGTTTTTCAGTAGAGCCATATAACTTGATGGCATTGATATACACCAAGAGATTAGTATAATTTTTGGTACAACTCCGTCTTTGTCTTAAAAGTCATAGTCATGTCCATTCAGAAGTAATGGGCAGAGACATGATGGGCTTAAACTGTGTGCCTGAAAGATTCCATGTTTTTAATTTAGAATACAATTTATTGATTGTTCTTGATATTATTGTCTTAGTGGTGTATTTTAAATAGCAAATAGTTTTTCATGTTGTAGTAGGCTAAACTTGACTCAGAAAGGTCTCCTGGTAATTTATTTCCAAAATTAGAATGAGACTAGATACTTGTAGGTTGCCTAGTAGCTAACAAAAACAAGTTTATTTAGGAATACCACAGACAGAATACTCCATAAGAATACCAAACTCACTTCAGGTAGACATGGCCCCTGAATGAGGCTATTAACCAAGAATTCCCTCTTCTCTTATATTCCTCATCTCACTGCACTCAAATGCCTTCTGTCATTATTTTCTTTTTCATTCCTGTCTCTCGTGAATAGGTGACCCTTCTTCTGGCCAAGGCAACCCATCTGCATTTATGTATGGTCCCATTCCATCCCATCTTCTCCTTCAGCTGAATCATCCTTACTCTCTCACTTATCTTCAATCTTTATGTATTAGACTGCTTCTTTACAACTTACAAACATGCCAATGTTTCCTCCATCCTCAAAAAAACCAGTCCCTACCAGTTTTAGTCCCATATTTCTTCTCCCTTTTATGATTAAAATTCTTCATCAAACAATCTATGCCTCCACTCCCTTTCTTCTCACACTCTTAACTCTCAGCAGTTTGGGCTTCATACTTCATCATTCTCTGAAACTACTTTCACCAATGTTACCAGTGATTTCTTAATTGCCAGATATAATGGCCTTTTTCTCAGAACTCATCCTTCTTGGCCTCTCTGAAGCTTTTGACACTGCCAAGCACCTTCTTTTCCTTGATATTCACTTCTCTTTAGGTTTTCAGGACACTGCTATCTCCTCTTTCTACCTTTCTAAGGGCTCCTTCTCAGTCTCCTTAGCTAGATTGTCATCCAGGTCAGATACCTTAGAAACCTGATGTCTTCCAGGGCTTTACTCTTGGCTCTCTTCAGTTCTCCTTATATATGTAATATCAATCAGTTTAGCAGATACTTAGCACTTAGTAACTTAGAGGTAAGTATGGAAGGTGTGAACTCTGTTCCCTGTTGAGTGGGTGTGAACTCCCCTGTTGATGTGGAAGAAGGGGATTGGCTGAGACAGGAGGCCAGTGTGTGTATATAAAGAAGAATTCTAGAGACAAAGAGACAGAATTGGAATGTTGCTCCTGGTGAAGGAAGAATCGTGGAGACTGAAGCCAGC
>CM053592.1:9680653-9704416 GCA_028646515.1 Pseudochirops corinnae
TCTCTCTCAGCATCTGGAAGCTGACTGAAAACTGAGATGGAGTTTTCCTGAGACCAGAATCTGGTGAAGACCACCTGGAAGGCTAAGAGGGCTTGCCTGGAAAGCCTTTTGCAAGGCTGAGAGGGCTTGCCTGGAAGGCCACCTGGCCAATATTCCTTCTGGGTCCTAGGGTCAGCTGAACTGCTGGAGGACTAAAGAAGCATGACTGGGATAAAACTTTGTTCATGGCCTGGCTGATCCTTGAGTTCCAGGCAAGAGAAGTGGTGAAGAGTTTGAGATGTGCTGGACCCTGTGAACTTCAGTGTGTGCCAGAGACTGCCCTAAGAATAGGATGAGGACCTGGGAGCTGTCTGCTTCTGAATCCAGGTGACTGTTTGGTGGATTCAGGAGGGAGCTGGGGCCATGGAAGGGGATCCAGGGAATCAGAGAGACCACCCAGAGTCAAGATGAAGAAAAGGCCTCCCCTTGGATGAAATTGAGGTTTGCTGGACACCAAAGGGTGGAGGGTTTGTGTGGTTTTTCTAATGACTGTATTAGTGATTAATGATAGTAATTGGGAATCTAGATCAGTGACTGATTAAGTTAATGATTGCCCCATGAGTGGAAGTTTGATTATTGTATTGTGAATTGACTGAACTATTAAGTAAGTAAGGTTTCCCTCTTAGGTAAACCAGATGATCATTCTTTTGTTCATTGTTCTAAACATTGTGACCACTGTAGTGAAAACTGTGTGGCCATTCTAATGTTAAGTTGTTATGAACACCATATTGTGATTTTCTGTGATAAGATGTAATGTTGTGAATATTATGTTGTGATATATTGTGAATGTTTGCCTTGATTTGTAATGGAATAAACAGAGTGTTCACTATACTGTGTAATCCAAACTTTAAAAGCTGTTCACAGTAGCATTCTTTTGGGAATCTGCTGGGGCATGGGGTTACAATATACTATTTCACTTGGTAATTTCATCAGCTCCCATGAATTTAATTATCATCTCTATCTCTATTATCATCTATCTCTACTCTCTCGTCTACTTTTTTCCCAGCTCTAAACGTTTGTTTTTCTGACTTCCATTCTCATATCTCAACTCTCTATTGGACTTCCAAACTGGATATTTCAGAACATCTTAAACTCCATATCCAGAACTAAACTCAATATCTTTCCCCTCGAGCTGTTTTTTGGTTTTTGGTTTTTGGTTTTCTTTTTAGGAAACTTTGGCCACATTGACATGGATCTCTGTTCTTTTAAGGGTATAAAATGTCCCACCCAAGTGGAATTGGGTCTCTTGACCTTTGGAAAATGTCCCAAGACCATGTGAGTCACTACACCCTAGTTTGTGAGCCAGATATATTTCTATATGCATGTGAGTTCAGTCAAGTCAAAACATATTTATTAGGTGCTTTAAAAACTAGGAAATTTAAGCCTTAGCCTTTGAAGCCAATAAAATCTTAAGGACAGCTTTCTTGGATTTTAGGAAAAGAACTAGCTGAAACTACAATTGAAAACAGGGAAAGAGGCATGGTAACCCTGGCCCATTAGATATACATATCAAATACTCTGTGTTCTTATTATACTTGAATTTATTTTATATATTTGAAATATGTAACTCATGAATGTAGAAGTGAATTACAAAAAATGGTACAAATGTTGAAGTGCTTTCAGGTGGTTTGTTTAATAATCAATAAATTAATAACAAATTGTTCTTTATATCTGTGGAACTTTTGTCTACACTCATTTAATATTGGTCTAGCACAAGCTTTAGTTTTGTTTTACTTTTTTATGGACAGATAATTAATCAGAAAGTTTCAGTATCTTCCTTCAGGATTTTTTCTCTTGTTTGATTTCTTTGCTTCTCAAACATCTATTGTATAAATTTTGATTTATGTGAAATTGTTGATTTTGCTCATTGGGCTACTGTGCTTCCTTGTTTGCCTTCATATTTTGGTTTTCACTTTCAGCTGTTGATTAAGAATGTAAAATATTTTTCACATGCTTTTGGTTTTTTTTTCATTATATTTCACATGTTATTTCTCTTTACTTCTTTATTTCTTCTCTAACTTACAAAATTCACTATATTTTTGCTCATTTGGTTCATTTATTTGTTGATATTCTACTACTGTTACAATATTTAACTGATGTTGATATTCTACTTGCTTATTAACTTCATTAACCTTGTTTTTTCATTTTCATAATGTGCTTTTTCAGGGATATAATTTTTTCTCTGAAAATAGCATTCCAGAATTATCATTCTTTCCACAGTTGTTTGGTGTATCTGCAATTTATTTTTTAACCCACTTACTGTTCCAGATGTCATTATTACTTCTGTATTTAAGTATGTATCATTTGTTTGTGCTTTCTGTATTAATAATTTTTATTTCACATAAAGGATATGTTTAATATTTCTGCTTTTAATGCTTAAAATTTCCCTGTGCTTTAGCATGTGATTTATTTTTCAAAGGCACCAATTTATGGATCATATGACAAATAAAATATAAGACTACACTGATTCTCTAACTATCACAAACTCTTAAGCACTCCAAAGTAGAAATTGTGCACCAGAGAAAGTCATTCCAGTTGTTTCCATGGTCCAGGACACCAAGAACCTAAACACAGTAAAAATTCAGTGAACTAAAGACAAAGACTAATCCCTAACCCCTAACTTGCTTACTCCTCTCTCTCTTCCCCAGAGCCCACCATACTCCTAGAAGCAGGGCTTCCAAATCAATCAGTGAGTTTGGAAGAAAATACCACTCGGTTTCCCAATACCCACCCCTTCTCCCTGTACCTGAGATCCAAATGGGAGGAATTCACTTGAGTCATGACAACAGAAAGAGAAAGTACTTAGCATCCAACTGGGCCCAGTTCTCTGTACCTCTAGTTCACTTGGGGCAAAGATCAAAGACCAACCTTGAATTGCCCTGGGTGGTAAAGGCTGGGAAAGCTTTGAGATCCTTCTCCCCCCAAGAAAACTACCATCAAAGAAGAGTTAATTGTGAGTCAATAAATAGTTATTATGTACATGTTAAGTGCCAGACCCTGAGCTAAGCACTGAGCACACAAATATGAAAAGAATAGTCCCTGCCCTCAAGGAATTTATAATCTGATGTGGGAAGTCAATACACAAAAGAAAGTTGAAAAGAGGGGCATGGCCAGGAACAATGGAGAAGTCAAAAAAGTCCAAAATGTGTTCAGAGAAGTAGAAAATGTGCTGTCTGAGGAAATATCAATCCTGTCCTCTCTCTTTAAATAGAGGAATTTGTGACTCCACCCTCCAGTTAGGAGCAGAAGCTACTGATGGAAGTATGAGTAAGAAGGTTAATTGAATATTGCAAGATAATGAAATTTTCTGATGATGAGTTTTCTGAGGGCACTTACAGAGAAACCAAAGAAAAGAGGAAAATAGAAAGTGAACAACAGCAGGAGCTTTAAAAATAAAAACTGAAGTTACTAATGATGTCAAGAGGAAGAAAACTCCTTCTGAAAATTTAAAAAAAAAAAACCTTTGAGTATAAATATGTAAACCAACAGGGAACATATTAATTACAGAAGGGAATGGATGCCCCCAAGAGAGGATCGAGCCACCCACATGAGGAGATGCTTGAACATTTTGGAAGAGAAATAAGGATTATGAAAAATAATTTCTGGCCTACACAGCATAAAAAAAAAAATCATCAGAAGCTATCATACATGGTTATATACTAACAAAACTGAGAATACAAGAGAAGTAGAGGGTTACCTTCAAAAATATATAATACTCAAATGGACAGAAGACCAAATAAAGTTCTTAAATAACTGTTACGGGAATCTGAAGATCTTCCCTGTCCCTAGGCCCTTTGCTTAAATGGCTTAAGGGACTCCGAGAACCTTTCCTGATTTGAAAATAGACTCTGCCCCCTAATAGGCTGAATGTGGTCACATGGAGGCTGTGGCAGGAAGCTTGTTCTTCAGGAATGCCCATGCCTTATTACTTTGTGCTTGGGCAGTGAGTCAAGAGGGCTGTGACATTCTCCAATCCAGGAGAAGGCTATATATATACAGATGTGAGTTTTTGCTTTGGGGCTCACTTTGAGAAGAGTTGTGTGGTTTGGCCAGATGAGACTCTGGGAACCCGTTGAGCCCCCCAGCTTTGAAAAACCCAGATGTTGGTGCTTCACTCTCTGGTAACTGAATAGGTATGGATGTAACGGTCAGACGGCTAGAAGCTCTGTCTGATGATCTGTTGCTTTGTCTGCTTGTAATTTCTGCTTGTAACTTGTGTTTGTATTCTGTTTGTATTCTCTGAAGTTCAGGGTGCTGGCTTTTTTCCTGAATTAGGTAAATGATATATGTTTGATTGATTAAAGTAAGATTATTAACCCATTTTGAGTTGCTTTCCTTTAGAAAAGCAGATCTAAGAACCTGCGCTAGCAGCCACCCTGGGTATGCTAGGGTGCTTGCTGATACAATAACTTAATCTCAGAAAAGGGGATAGAACCAACTATAAAGAACTATCCAAAAAAAAAAAAGTTTTCTGGTCCAAAATGGATTAACAGGAAAAGTCTATCACACTTTTAAAAAATAGTTACTATTCATACTACACAAATTCTTCTGAAAGTTTAAGAAAGTATCACACTGAATTCACTTTACAAGGCAAATATAACCATCATACCTAAACAAGAGAAGGGCAAAACACAGGAGAAGAGAACTATAGACCAACATAACTTCTGAATGCCCATTCTAATTTTTAAATAAAATCGTGTCAGATGACAAGCAACTCATCCAAGAAATTATTCATCCTGGATTTATAACAGACATGCAAGGATGGGTCAACATTAAAAAAACAAGGAACATGAGTAATCATGTTAAAAATAACTTATGTTCCTTGTTTTCTTAATGTTAAAAAATAACAAAAACAAAAATACCCCAAATCACATGAATGTCTGTTTCATTGAGTTTAAAAAAATTTGTACCAAATGGTTTTGATGACTACTGTTCATAGTATAATTTGGAATGGAGTAACTGCTACAACCTTTTATTTTATTTTATTTCATTTCATTTCATTTCATTTTATTTTATTCACCATTCCTACATTATATCTCCTTGGCTTCCTTAACTTTTGATCCTTCATATACATTTTGTCATTACTTCCTCTAGTCTTAATCTTTTCTTCATTTGATTAATGTGGTAGGAAATTTAAAATTCATTTAGGTAATATTATTTTAGGATGCTTACATAATGCAACAATGACCAGTTACTATCTCTTCAATTGTTTGTCTTCCTTTATTTCTGTAAAGATAGGTTAGTAGTAATGTTGATATACCTCCTGTACCCTGATAGGTGGTCCTAGAGATATTTTATACATGTCATTTTCATTTTGAACAGAATTTCTTTTCTGATGAACAAACGAATTAACTAACTAAATTAATTATTTAATAATAAAATACTCAGTAAGTGCTTACTGTAAGCCTGGAGCTGTGGCAAGTGATGAGAATAAAAATCTAAAAAGCAAGAAAGATCATCACCTTAGGGAGTTTCAAGAGTATTTAATTGGTGTGTCCTTTTCAGGAATGTAGTGTTAATTCAATTACTGTTCCATTATCCAAACAGGTTTAGAGAATCTTGATGGAAAGCTGGAGAATGAAGTCAATTACTCAGTACATACGCATTAAGTGCCTACTATGTGCCAGATACCATACTAAGCATTAAGGGTACAAAGGAAGGCAAAAAAAAAATAGTTCCTGTTCTCAAGGAACTCATGGTCCAATGGAGGGAGGGAGAAAATAGGCAAAAAATTATTACATACAAACAAGTCATAAACAAGGTAAATTAAATATAATTAAAAGAGGAAAGGCATTAGAACTAAGGGAGTTGGGAAAGGTTTCCTGTAAAAGGATTTAGCTGAGACTGAAAGAAAACCAGGGTAGCCAGAATGCAGAGAGAGATGTGGCGGGCATGAGTCAGGCTAGATATGTTGAAGTCAAGCCAAGTTAAATGTTGTCAACATGCCAGATATGTGCCAGGCACTATACTAAACCCTAGGGGTACAAAGAAAGACAAAAACAAGCCCTGACAGTATAGAGAAGAGAATGTGAAAATACTATATACACATAGGGTTTGGCCAGGGCAATTTGGAAATAACACTGGGAGCAGAGTAAAGAAAAAAAGTTTCTTGTAAAAGGTAAGATTTTAGCTAAGATTTGAAGGAAGTTGGGAGGCAGAGGTGAGGAAAGAGAGAGTTCAAGGAATGGGGAACAGTCAGTGAAAAGCCACGTAGTTGGAAAATCCCAAAATACACATGCATTGCCCAGTCACATCTCCCCTGTGCATAAACCTATTGGGGTTGTCCTTGTCCTCTTTATGTGACTCTAAAAATCCAGTCTTGAGATTCCGGTGCCTTTCTCCCTTAAGGTACAAGGGAGGTGGTAGCCAAAGTGGTGGTGATCCTGGTGGTTTGATTTGTCCAGCATAAACATTCTCTCATCTCTCCCTCAGGAAGCTTTTCTGCTTGAGCTAGGCTGGCTTGCCTATGAGCAATGGTCATTCCTCAGCAGTTGATTGTAATGGGTAATAGCAATTTGGGAAAAGAGATCTTTTCCTCACAACGTTTATTTCCCTGGATAATGTTGCTTTCATTAGAAACACTATGAAGTACATATTGTGGTACTTCAAGGACCTGTGTAGATCCTACCTTTACAGATAGTGACCTCAATCCATTCCATGTCTTAGTACACAGTCTACATGAGATGCTATGACTAAAGAAATTTGTCACTCAGAGACTTTGGTTATGAACCTTACTCGAGCTTCTTCTTGAGAAGAGTGTGAGGGGTCCTCCTAATGCCAGTACTCTGATGATTTAGATTTGATGTTGAGAAGAAACGAGGCATGAAATGAGGAAGGGGCAAATCATCCAATGGTTAACAAAAGGAGGTATACTTTCCTCTAACCTTGCAAAGATACACAACAAGGGTACAAAAGCACTTACCTTCTCTGGAGATGACCTCCTTAAGCCGTATGTGGAAATATAACACAGCAGCAAGGTAGGATGTGGTGAAGGGAGTGGTCTTCAGAAATCCATCAAGTCTAAAGAGCCATATGGAGACAGGAGTGGGATTGTTTTATGCCTATAGGTGACCAGGAAGTTGTATCAAAAGAGGAAGGGGCAATCAAATCCCAGAAATAGCTTTACTGCCTTTTTGGAAAACTAATATTTGTTGTGGAGAAATGGAGAAACACTGGTCCTATTACCATAAGTAAACAGCACATCACCAGGACCATACTCAGAACCAGAACTAGGGTGAGGTGACTGACTATTTCCTTGGGACACCACAATTTAAAGGGTGCAGAAATATACACCATATGAGCTCCTTCCATGCTGTACCACCACCACCACCACTACCACCTTCCAAGTACTCCAGGCTGTGACCTCTCTCCCAGAGGAGAATCTCTTCTCCTTTTAAACTTTATTAAGTTCATGCTAATGTGGAAATATGTTTGACATGATTGTATATGTATGGCCTATATTGGATTTCTTGCTGTCTTGGGGTGGGAGGAGAAAGGAAGGAAGGAATAAAAGTTTAGGACTCAAAATTTTACAAAAATGAAGGTTGAAAATTATCTTTACATATAATTGGAAAAATACTATCAATTTTTTTTAAATTAATTAACCAAAAATAACAAAGATAGATAGATAGATAAAAGGATAGCAGGCATACCATTTTAAAAAAAAACTATTAAGTTCATGGAAGAAAGCAAGATGGGAGGATAGGACAAGTCATCATAAATTCTGGCAGATGACTGCAAGGGGCCAGTCTAAGTATTAGAACATGGGAAAACCAGGGACAGAAATATATTATGTTTAAATCTGGTAACCATAGAATATTTCATGCCAGGAGGTTAATTCAACAGTTTTAACAATCCTGCCATGAAAAAAAAAAGGGTTTCCTTTTTGTCACACCCCATCTCATTTGTTCAATGATTTAGAGCTTCTCTAGGCAATAAAAGGCATTTTTTATCTATCCCAATTCATGTAGTAAAATCTCATCTCTATAGGCACTGTTACCATCTACAGATCTCTAAGTACACAGTACTTAGCCTCCTAATTTTCCCCCTTTTACTCCTAAAAGAATAGCCCACATTGTATTAGCTGGTATAATCCAAAGCATTTCCTGTTGTCCTTATTGAAACAAAGGACACTGGGGTAGGAGTCTGATACCTAAGCCTGATTCTTTATTCTTCTTCTTACTCCCTGGCAAATCAAGATGTCTTTGCACAAAACATATTATCTCTCTCAGTTTGCTTATCTATAAAATAGAGTGTTCGTATTCAGTAATCTATATGGTCTTTTCAAGCTCTAAATCTGATGATAATAGGAGAGTAGGGGTGGGGGTGGAGGTGATGGTGGTGGTGGTGATAATGATAAATAATGTTGATGATAAATAAAATTGTATAACTATGAGAGTTGGTCTATAAGGAAAGCTGAGTGCCACAGAATCAATGTTTTCAAATTGTGGTACTAGAGAAGATTGTGAGAATCCTTTAGACAGCAAGGAGATCAAATCAGTCAATACCTAAAGAAATCAATTCAGACTGATCACTAGAAGGTCAAATACTGACACTGAAGCAGAAGTATTTTGGTCACATGACGAAAAGACAGAAATCACTGGAAAAGACCCTGATGTTGAGAAAGATTGGAGGCAAAAGGGAATGGGGATGGCAGAGGATGAGATGGATAACTAGTATGGAAACAATGAACGTCAACTTGGACAGACTGAGAGAAAGTGGAGGATAGAAGGGTCTGGTGTCCTATGGTCTATGGGATCACAAAGAGTCAGACACAACTGAGCAACAAAACATCAAAACCTCAATGTTTGCAAAGCATTTTATACATATTACCTTATTTGATCCCCACAACAACTCTGGAAGAGAGGTGCCATTTTTATTCCATTTTACAGATGAAGAAACTATAGCTCAGAGTGTCAAAGTGACTTGCCTAGTGTCACATGGCTAGTAAGTGTTTGAAGCAGGACTTCATCTCAGGTCTTCCTACTTCAGACCAAGTCCTCAATCTTTCTCTAATCATACTCAAAAGACTATGGATTTGACACACTTGGGCAGTCACGACTTCTCATTGCCCACTGAGGCTGCAAATTAGAGGCAAGTTGCCAATTTACATTAGTTTAGGGATCTTCCTCACCAACAATATGACAAAGTCCAGACCAACCAAGCAATGAACATATTAAGTGCCTACTATGTGTCAGGCACAGTGTTAAGAGCTAGACGTTGCATAAACACGCACATCAGATATGTACTAGGCTGAGAAGTCAAAGGACAAAAATCAAACAGACCCTATACAAGTAGCTTACATTCTATTGTGGAACTGAATGGTGCAAAGATAGACATCCATCTGTAGGGGGAAGAAGCATTTATATTTACTTTGATAATGAAGGAGGAGTAATTATGAAAACCCTCCTGTAGAAGGTAGCCCTTAAGTTTCATCTCTAAGGGAGCTCAAGATTCTAAGAGATGAAGAGGAAGAAAATTTTAGATATTGGAACACCCTGTAAAAAGGTACAAAGTTGGGACATGGAAAGACATGTACTAAGAACAGGAAAGACACCATCAGTTAGCTAGCTAGCTAGTTAGCTAGTTAGGCTAGAATGGAAAGTGAGGAAGGAGGAGCGTTTTGTAATCAGCCTGGAAAGACAGGATGTAGCCAAAACATGAAAAGGGAAAAATACTGGAGTTATATTTTTTTTAATGTTAACATTATTATAGGAACATTTAAGGTTGCCTCTCCTATTCTTTCCCTGTTTCCATTTTTAAAAAGCATATAAAATATCCTTTATCTTGTGAATAAATATCTATATGCTATGAAGATTAGAAAAGATGCTATAAATAACTCTCTATAGCTAGTCTACTTTAAAAGGATTTTTGCAATATTTTTTTCCTAGTTCTAATCTTCAAATAATGAATGAAATGACATAAACTCTGTTTCAAGTTGAGATGATCCAACAACGAAGTGTTTTAAATGAAACAGAAATAATTCCAAATGGAGTGAGCATGAAGAGATAAGAGCTGATGCACACCTCCATGGGAGGGATTACTGAGAATAGAATGCCTTTTGTTTATATCCCCCTTAAGAGTTCACAGCTGCTCTCTTTATGTCCCTCAATTTAAGACCATCCCCATTCTCCATGGCTCATTTTCTCATTCCTATGCAAGGGTATAACGGTTCCTCAGGAGAGGTCGGAGGTGAATGCTTTTGCTTACTAGGACTAATCACAGAGAACACAGACTTCATTAGTTTCTGCTACAATTCCAATTCCATGCCAGATATCCACAATGGCACTCACAGCCATCTTTTCCATCTCCAAGCTATTTTCCATTCCTTTTCCCAAACTCCAGGCAATTTTCAATGGCTATTGTCCAGTTCAGTGGTGAACAAAGCTACAAACTCAACAAAACAGGCCAGATTGACCCTTTTCTGATTCTATAGAATAGGAAGCAAGTTCATGTTCATTTTTGGGAAGAACATTTTGTCTTCAGAAAAAAAGCCTTCCTCAAAAGCACCATAGTCGAGAATAGTAAGGAGATTTTTTTATTTCTATCACAAAACTTACCTCTGTTGTTTTTTTACAATTTACTCTGAATGTGCCTTGTTTGACCCAAGTTTTTTGTATGTTGTCTCCCCCATTAAGACTATAAGCTCCTTGAAGGCAGGAACCACTGTCCTTTCTTTGTATTCCCAGAACACAGTAAGAACTTCATGAGTGTTCACTGATTAACAGATGCCTGGCATTTCATAAATCACAAAGAATACTGAGCTGCTGTCATAAGGACAGGAACCTAGATTCAGTTACGTCCTAGCTATGTGACATGGACAAGTCTGAGGTTCAGTATCCTCAATAAATTGAAAATATACTATATCGACTTTGCCAAAGCCTTGCAAGGAAAATGTTATAATTTTTAAGTGACATAGAAATATGAACTTCTTACAGCTATTAAACTATTTCTAGAACCCCAATAGATCAACTTTCAGCAATTTTCTTGTTTCCAAACTTGACTTCTTATACCTCTCTCCTTGATAGAAGGGTGGTCAACTCCAGGTGCAAAAAAGAGGGCTATATTGTCAGACATTGATAGTACAGTAATTTTTTAAATCTACATCTTTACTAACAAGGGCAAATCATTGGAGGTGGAGGTATCAGAGGAAGAACTTCAAAGGCCAATTAATCCAAATCCTTCATTTTAGAGATGAGGAACCCGAGTTCCAGACTGGTTGAGTAAGTTGCCCAGGATGACAGTGATGGGGTTGCTTTAAAAAAATATTTTAAAAGGAGGAAAAATAATTTTATTTTATTTATTGAATTTATTGATATTTTATTAATAGAAAGCTTATTCTTTGTCACCCATTCTTTTTTCTGTAGAGCAAGTCATATTTTTCCATCATTGTCCTCATTATTCCATTATTTTCTGAAAAGTTAAATGAGAAAAAATCCTAGAAACATGGGACCTACTTAAAATTTGACTTTGGAAGAAAGTGGGACAAAATGTTATTTTTCTCAAGGAATGCATTTTATTGAAAAATAAGCAAAGTATGGCCAATAATCTAAAAATTCACCAAGGGAAGAAATGAGTTATAATGTGAATTCTTATTCTGGCTATATCCTTATGCTGCTGCATGACCACATATCAGTATTTTAACATGATGTGTCAGACAGCTGCTGAGATCAATCCCTGCTCTGAGATTTTTTGATTCACCTGGGATCCCCTTGGCCTTCTCATTTGGAAGTTGTGAGATAATGCTGTATAATTGACGGGTTGTTTTTCATTCCAAAGCAGAACACAATATGGTTCAATTAACAAGAGCATAGGCTTACTGAGTACTTAAGGTTTACAAAACACTTCCATGACAACAACCCTGTGAGACAGATAATCTAAGTACTATGATCAACATTTTACAGGTCAGGAAACTGAGGTTAATAAATTTACCCAAGGTCTCACAGCCAGGAAGTATCAAACTTGGGTATCACAGAATCACAGATTCAGAGTTGGAAAGAACCTCAGAGGCCATTTAGCCCAATTTGTGTGTAAATGTAAATAAGATCTGCCTGTACAATTTCCCTAAGGAGAGAAAGCCCCTAACAATCTTTGATTGAAGGATCCACTTAGGTAAAACCCACTAATTTTGAAGGTAGTTCATTCTACTTTTAGGAAATTTCTAATTATAGCAAGTCAATCAGTCAGTCAATAAAGATTTATTAAGCATCTATAGTGTGCCCAGCACCGTGCTAAGTGCTACCATCCCTGCCTTTAAGGAGCTCACAGCACAAAGACAATGATGTACAAACTATAAACCATATAAATTATAAATAATCACTTCAGAGAAGGCACTTCAAATATTCTCCTCTGCAACTTCCACTGATTTAACCTAGTTCTACCATGTGGGATTCAGTAGAAAAATTCTAATCTCTCTTCTAATATTATAACCCTACAAATAGTCTGCTCTGTCTTCCAGCTTCTTATTGTTGTTTGTCCTTCATTCACAAAGAGGACCATGACTTGCAAATGAATTGGATTTAAGTGAGGAAGAGCTGTGCAAAGTCACCAGTCTCACTTTCTCCTCTGGAGTCATCTGGGTCCAGTGGCCAGATATGGATCAGGACAACTGGAGATGTTCCCATTCCCTGTCTACTCCTCTCTAGGTTAAATGTCTCCAGTTTCTTCTTCCTCATGGTATCATCTTCAATCCTTACCATCTGGGATGCCTTCCACTGGATGCTCTCCAATTAATCTTTTCAACAATGTGCAGCCCAGAACTGAAACAGCCTAACTCAGTAAATAGAGAACTGGACTGAGAGTCCATATTGCCTAGGCACAGATCCCACCTCATTCAATTCTTGTATACAAAATAAATATTAGGGAAAGAGATTGTCAAATGCTTTGCTGCTCCCACCTCCCAATGACTTGAACTTATTTGGTTTATATTTTATATTTACTTATCTATACATATCTCTCCTCTTTTAACAGAATGTTAGTTTCTTGAAGTAATGGAGTATTTGATGTGTTTTTTTTTCTTTGTCACACAATGATAGGAAACTTGTTTCTGGTAATGTATGAGCTAAAAGGTATCATCCTGAAGACCACTCATTCTCTGTCAAATGGTCCCTGCCCTTTGTTTCCAGATCCAAAATTTGGGTCTGGCCATGGATTTCTTTTTAGTCATTGCCTCGACCCTGTTCATTTGGGCATATAAGTCTCCCCATTTCAATTATTCCATGACAGTGAGCAATGGGAAAGGGAAGTCAATGTCCAGCCTCATCCAAATGATTCCACATCTATGTACAAATTAATTTGATCTCTGCTTTGAGAGAGTTTAATATCACGCTTTTGAATAATTAGATGGTACAGGCTCTGGGCCTGGAGTCAAGAAGTCCTGAGTCTAAATCTTGCCCCAGAAATGTATTAATTGTGTGACCCTGGGCAAGTCACTTACCTCTGTTTGCCTCAGCTTCCTCATCTGTAAAATGACTTAGAGAAGGAAATGGCAAACCACTCCAGAATC
The DNA here is from genome assembly GCA_028646515.1 of Pseudochirops corinnae. Classification (NCBI taxonomy): domain Eukaryota; kingdom Metazoa; phylum Chordata; class Mammalia; order Diprotodontia; family Pseudocheiridae; genus Pseudochirops; species Pseudochirops corinnae. The sequence goes on from CM053592.1 coordinate 9,694,197, forward strand.
TTCACCAAGAAAACCCAAAATGGAGTGGCAAAGAGTCAGACATGATGAAACAACAAAAATATGCTTTGGGGCCCAGTGGATAATGTCCAATCTAGAGTCAGGAAGACTGATACTTATAAGTTCAGATCTAAGTCTCAGACACTTACTAGCTGTGTGATGGCAGGTAAGTCACTTAACCCTGTTTGCCTCAGTTTCCTTTGATGGAAAATTAGCAGGAGAAATGGCAAACCACTCCAGTACGTTTCCCAAGAAAACTCCAAAATGGGGTCACAGAGAGTCAGACGCTACTGAAAACAACTGAACTACAAGAACAACAAAATAATATGCTTTCCATAAAATTCCTTCAGTTCATGAAAGCCTTCAGCCAAGCTTCCCAGAAATTTAAAAAAAGAAAGCTTCTGCCAGCCTTTCTATGTAAATAACCATAATGTCCCCTCAGCTGCCCTTGAGCAAATGAGGGAATTCATAGAGATGAACAACGCTTTGGGTTAACCACAGGTTTATCTTAATACTTGCTTAGAGAAACTAAGTGAACAGCAATGTGAACGAGAAACATTAAAGAAACAGAGAAGTTTTGGAAGGGTTCTCACTCTCCCTGAGAGAGGTAAAGGGAAAACGTCACAATTGTGATACTCTTCAACATAAGCATCTAGTCAATCCTGCATCAGAACATAGGTCTTTAAGGTTTAACCCCTACTTTGTGGTGGTAGCAGAGGTTATGGCATCTGGAGAAGCAAGAATAGTGGCAGCATGGTTTCCCAGTGCCCCTGCCCATCCTCAGTGGCAGCATGGTTTCCCAGCACTCCTGCTCATCCTCAGTGGCAGTGTGGCTCCCTAGCACCCCTACCTATCCTTGGTGGCCGCGTGGCTCCCCAGTGCCCCTGCTCCTACACAAAGGCTTGTCTAGATTCCCACACTGACTCTCAATTACTAGTCTCCAGAATGTAGCATATTTACTTTGCAAATGATTCTGTGTTTATATCTTTCCTGATATATAAAAGTCAGGATGACTGGCCATGGCCATGGCCCTTGGCATCTTCAATGTCTAACCAAACTCTCAGCACTGACCTGCTTCAGCTGTCATCATGGCCATTGAAACAAACTGCTCTCATCTAACCATTCCAACAGGAAAAGTCTTCACGTGCTTGGGGTAGACATCCCCCTACCTCACTGACAGGTTTGAGAGCTGTCAGTTACCCCCAACCTGGTTTAGCCATTGGCTGAGACAGTTTTGCCAGGATGTGTCCCACTGTGAATATTACAGCTTCCTGGAGCCACAGATGCGAGTTGGGTCGAGGTGGACACCAAAGATGAATGAGCAGCCCTGCAAAGGGCTCGGCTAGCCCTCCTATCAGAGATGCTGCTCCTCTCTCAACACTCCATGCATTCCTTTTTAAAAATATAATTTAATAATATAATAAGATTTGATTTTTATATTATATGTCTTAATAGTTTATTATCATCTGTGTTTGTTACATATTATTCATATTTGATAATTATTTCCTAAACTTTAAAATATAATTATGATGAATGAAGACTTGTAAAATAAGGAGGTCCTGTGTTGAGGCAGCAAGGATGAACAGTACTCTCCCCTGTCCCTGAGAAGCTTTCTGGCCAGAATGCATTTTCCCTTCCAGCTCCTCTCTGACCCCACTGGCCACGTCTCAGAGTTCCTGGGCAAATAGCTTCTTCTACAACAGCCTCACTAACCAAAAGAGCTGGGGATGCAGGAGCTGATCACCAGCCTTGACCATCACCTGTTCCCAAATCAATGTAATTCTAGATAGAAAGTAAGATAAGGGCAAAGTGTTCGGGGAACATTTCAAAAGAGAGAAAAAGTTTTGTTTTTTTTTTTTTGCTGGGGAAATATTTATTGTGGAGAAGTCAACACCTAACATGAGTTTGGAAAGAAAATAAAAATTTCCCTGGAGAAAGATGTTAAACAGAATTCTAATGCTGGAATGAGACTTCTGGCTTCCCTGAACCTCAGTTTCTGAAATTGAAGTGAGGCAGTTAAACTATATGGCTTCCAAGACCACTCTTAACTCTATTTATGACTTTATGATTGAATGAGATGAGGATGAAGTTGGTGCTCTATATGCAAAGGCAGAGGTGGGAGATGGCCAGTGGAGAGTGGGGGATACCAAGTCATCCATTTGGATGGAATGTGGATTATGAAAATCCTGTGAAAAAAAAGTGGCAAAGGGAGTTTGGAATTCAGGAGAACACTCACCCTTAAAGGTCCCTGGCTAAAAAGTTTATATTTTCTCTTAGAAGTAGTAGGTAAGAATGCCTATGTGATGCATGGATGGAAGACAAAATGGAGTGAGCTGCTCTTTGTCGATATGTCAATTCGTTTTACTCATTGTAACCAATCCATTTGTGTTTCTGAGTATCTGTATAGGCTGTTTGAAGCTGGGTGTATTAATGACTGTTACTTTCCCTAGGTCTTCAAAAATCCTTCCTGAGTCAATCAATACCATAAGTGTTCTAAATGGGTATCAGATATTTAGAGTTTTCCTGTTGCCTACCAGTCAGCTTGTGCACACATATTGATTGAGGAAAATAGGTGGGTATATGTTTGCTATCTGCAACTCAAGGACTATTGGAGTTCTCCACCTTTAAAATTTAACTCAAAACACCCTAGATTTAAAGGTGGGAGGTTATTTGACAAGTCAATGAAGCCAACTACATCATTTAGAAAGTTAGAGAGATTAAGCCACTTGTCCAAAGTCATTCAGATGGAAAGCAGGAAAACCTAGGTCCTCTGATTCCACATTATGATGGTTTTACTACTATATCACACAGTTTTTGTCAAAATTGATTCCTGCTGACTACCAGAAAGGTGACATTGAATTTTGAAAACTCCTTAAGTTCTCAGTGCAGTAAAGTTTGAGAGTTTAGTGGTTGACTTATAGATTAACCATTAAAACTGGAAGACACCTTAAAAATATTTTAGTCCATCCAAACTCCTGATTTTATATATGAAGAAATGGAGACTGAGAGAAATGTATGTTTTCCCATCTATTTCTGTTAAATTCCTACCACTTTGATAAAACCCAGATGAAATGTCACCTGCTTCAGGTAGTGTCCTTAAATATAAGTGGCTACATCTGAGAGATATCTGTCTTTATGAGCTTTGAACCTCATAGATGATTTTGTATTGTCTTCTCTAAATAATTTATCCTATGAGACCATGAGTGATGGCTGTCTGAAGGGGGAGAGGGGTTTAGAGTGAATTTGAATCCTACCTTTGACACAAACTAGCTGTTTGAGCCAAGGCAAGTCACCTAATTCCTCACTACCCAAGGAATCTCTCTAAGACTATAAGGTGAAGATGCATGGCTATAGTGAATTTCAAAGGGAATGATAACACAGATACAGGCATAACAAGCTAATATTTCTATATTTCTGTCTTATGCACCTCCTAGATCATGAGTTCTAAGATGGGATTGTATCTTAACCCAAATCTTTATCTCAACCAGGACCTGCAAGAGGGTGCTGCATGCAGTAGGCATTTGTTAAATGCTTGCTCATTAAATAAATGAAGTGAACAATGCCATGAAACTCAGGAATGTGGTAGATTGAAGACCCAAATTCAGGTCTCCAGACTCAATCTACCTTTGTTCTTGTTGTTCAAATCATTTTCAGTCATGTTCAAATCTCTGTGATTCCACCTGAGGTTTTCTTAGCAAAGATATTGGAGTGGTTTGTCATTTTACAGATAAGGAAGCTGAGGCAAACTGAGTTAAGTGATTTGTCCTGGCTCATACAGCTAGTAAGTGTCTAGTGATCTCAGGAAGATGAATGAAAAGCACCATATGTTGTGGATAGAAAGTAGGCTTCAAAGCAAGTGACAAATGAGTAGAAATCCCTCCACATTCTGGCTATGTAATCCTGCACAAGTCAACTAACGTCTTCATGCCCGAGGTAGCTCTCTGATCTTCTGAGATTCTGAGTTGCAGAGAAGATGAAGACCTGCAGTGGTAGAGGGAGTTTCTTCCTCTGAAAGTTCCACTTACTAATGAAATCAAAAGCCCACTACTCCCTATTTCTATATACTTCTCATGAAGTAGACAGAATGATTGTCTGTGAAAAGAGCTCTCTGAAGGGGGGAAATCACTGTTCAATTAGACTTTTTTATGGAAAAAGTAAAATATTCTCCTTGAAGGAAATGACTGTCTATACCTTCAGCCAATCCATAACTGGTCTGATGGATAAATTTTTTGTCCAAACCAATCAGCATTTTCATAGTGGAGAGATCAACAGTGATTTCAAAGTTATCTCCTGAGTCAATCACGCTATTGGGTAGATAAATATTGTAAAGATGGCCTACTTATATGTATATCTTCCTTTTTGGGGGAAGAGGGGAGAGGTCTTAAGCTTTGATTGCATTATTTTCTTGCTATAGGAAACTGCCAGTGAGAAAAATCCCTCCACCAATATGCATTGGTATGAGATTGGAAACTTATCGCCTTGCAGAATTGCTTAAAGTTAAGTCACTGGCCAAGGATCAAAAAAACAGTATATGTCAAGAGTCAAGGCTTGAATCTAGATCTTTCTGGCATGAGACCATATCTGTAAACAATATTACAACCTGATGATCTTCATTTGAACAAAAGGTAGCTTTTTTTTTTTTTACATTGCATTTTGAAACCTTCGTGTGATTTTAGGAAATGAGAGAAAAAAATAAAAACATGAGAGTGAAAGCCAATAAATTACTTAGCACAACATGCAATGACTATAAAGATGGAACTCACTTCAGAATCCAGTTTTCTAATCAAGGAGCTGAGTTAAAGAGAGTAAGAGTCAAACCCTTTTCATGATGCAAGAACGAAAATACATTTTTTTTTAAAGTTTGAGCCAGAAAGGAAAATGAACAGAAAATAGCTATAGGCTCACAGCGCCAAACCACGAGACAATTCAGTTACTTTGTTTCAAAAATCAGTACGTTCAATGAAAAAAGAAATATTTTTTGACATCATGGAGGCATTTCAGCTATCAAATTTCCTGTTTTTCAATCAGATACATACCAAGACTGAAAATGAACTGGAAGAAGGGGGAAATATGTCAAATGAAAGAAGGAGAATTTCAGATTTTAGTACACCATTCCCTTGTTTGGCATTTGTTCATCTTATCAATATTTTATATATACTTAAATCCCAAAATAGACAGCGTTGGCTCAGATGGGCTAGACTACTCTGTTCCATTCAGGATTCCTACTAACACCATACTCATGGGGAACAAAGTTCAGTCCTGGAACAGTCAGTTCTCAAAAATGAAGGGTTATGCTCAATTTCTGGTAGTTTCTTGGCTTATTATTCCCTACCATGGAGTTCTGTGGAAATTCATTTAAAACAAGGTTAGGTTTGGCTCATGTCCAGGGTTTCCCTCAAAAAGGGTAGAAAATCATCCTATTTACAAAACCTAATCAGGTATAGGACAGCTATTTATTTCCTCTATGCTTACCTCCAAGAGCTTAAAACATACACACAAAAATAATTAATCTGCACTGACAAAGAATTTAAACATAACCCAGGGACCTATAACTCCTATTATACTATCCCAGGAGACTGATTCTTAAAACATCAATAAAAAAATATTTATGGGACTGCTGAACAGCTATTTTTGTCATCATTTTGGGTTTTCATTGTCTAAACAACTTCCTCAAATATTAAATATTTTGGCAAGCTAGGTAATAGTTGGGAATTATTTTCCTTGAGAAGGGTACATTTGTAGTAAACTTCTCCACTGCCAATGGGTTCCAACTGGGGGAGTAGGAGCTTTCTTGACCTCTAAAATTTATGACACTGGTTCCAGTGCTGGAAATGTCCCATCCCCTGATCACCATCCAGTCACCAATGGTCAGGAAAAAAAAAAAAAAACAAAGAGAAAAGGCAATCAGATTGATATTCTTAACCTGTAGTCTACAGACAGATTTCAGGGGGAAAAAATTACATCCTTATTCTTACTCACCTCTACTTGAAATTGAACATTTTATTAACGTAAGCAATAAACAATCTGGAAAGGGGTTCATAGCTTTCACCTGACACACCCTCAAAAAAGTTATAAATTTGGGTCTAGAGGCTCCATTCAACTCTGAAATTCAATTATTCTGTAACTGGAGAGATGATTCATGAGGTGCCTTCTTGAACTTGCTTTTTTGTGCTTTGAAACGTTATGCCTGGCTTAAGGTAAAAAATTAATATGTGTAAACATTTAACGTAAACTTTAATGTGTATGAACCTTCTGTAAATACTATCATCATTATGCTAGCTCTTGGTCTTGAAAACAAGCTCTAGGTTTTCTGGATGTTTTGTTTTGTTCTGAAACCATTTTCTCCTTAAGTAAAACTCTCTGCCAGCCTCAGGCTCATCCACTAAGCTGGAATTTATTTTGCTATATGTATATGTAAATGTTTAAAAATAATAATATTAATGTAATGATTATGGATGGTGGAATAACAATGCTAATAATTTCAATCTTGGCAAGTCAAGATTGAAAAAGGAACAAAATATTTCTCTTGCTAGGTTTTTAAAAAAAATTTTTTTAGAAAACCCATTGGTGATTTTCAAAATTAAAATGTCACCAAAATGACAAATCCTATTCTTATTTGTTCATGTAAGAATAAACTCATTCCTTCAGCTCATCAGTAGCTCCACCCACCCGGTATACAAGTGTTCTATCTGGAGAAGGATGTGTGCTTGGTGCTTGGGCAATGAGTTCAGGGCAGCATCACTGAGGAAATATGAAGCAGGAATTATTCATCACACATAAAGGACACAGATGAAATCAATTTAGCTTAGTTGAAAAATAATCAAAAAAAAATTACATTTACAAAATGTAAATAGCTTGAATTCTGGAAAGAAGGCTCCCCAAACTGAAGTAGTCCTGACTTTGCACATTTCATCATCATGGCTTTTAAACCCTCAGAGCTCTTGTTTATGAATCATCAGAATCAAGTCAAAAAAGAGGCAATTAAAAAGTTTTTGGGGGACACAAATCCCATTTAAGCATTTTTAGCCCTCAGTTTTTCCAAAATCCAAAATTTCCCTACTGTGGGCACTTAGCTTGTTCTAACAGTGCAAATGCTAGCCTCCTGGCAATTTAATTGATGGTTTTTTAAGAACTACTGGGTCCAAAAAAGTTCTCCTCCAATGGCCAGCCTGGAAAGATTGTTCAGTCATTTCAGTCACGTCCAACTTTTCATTACCCTATTTGGGGTGTTCTTGGCAAAGATACTGGAGTGGTTTGCCAATACTTTCTCCAGCTTATTTTACAGATGAGGAAACTAAGTCAAACAGAGTTAAATGACTTGCCCAGGGACACACAGCTAGTAAGTCTCTGAGATCAGATTTGAACTCAGTTCTTCCTGATTGTAGGTCCAGTGCTCTATCTACTGTGCCATGTAGCTGTCCCCAATCTGGAAATTAGCCTCTCAAAACTTAATGCGGATAGTTTTTAAACAACTCATTCTAGGTCCATATTTTGAAAAAAATTGAAACTCCTCTATTAGATATTTAAAACCTTTCACAACCTTCCTTCTTTATACTTGTCCACTTTGTTACATATGACTCCCCTTCATTCCCTTTATGATGCAATCATTATAACCATATCTTCTCAAACATGAGACCCCATCTCCCATCACTAGGCCTTTGTATTCCTCACCACTGCCTCTTAGAATCTCTGACTTCTGTAGAAATTTAGTGCAAACGTAATTTCCTGTAGGGGGCCTTTCCTGGTCTTTACAGCTGCCAGAGACTTTCCCCTCTAAAATAACTTTCTGTCTACTTGCTATCCTATACGTACCTATTTATGTATGCAGTTAGTATAAATATTATATAAATTAAAGAGTGTCATCTCCCCCATTAGAGAAGAAGCTCCTTGAGAGCAGGGAATTTTTTTTGCCTTTCTCTGTCCCCAATACCTAGTAGAGTCACTGGAACAATGTAGGTATTTAACAAATGCTTTCTGATCTATTAAAGTATTTCAGGCTTGGTAGGTCCTCTATATAGCATCATTTTGGTCCATTTAAGAGACTCTCTCTCAAGAGAGCTAAACAAATATCTTTTTCTCATTTACTGAATCCCTGGTTTCAAACCACTTTGACGATATTGAGTGAAAAAATCATTACCCCCATTTGCCACCATCCTGTTTGGCTTGATATCCCACTGGCTGACTTAGTACGATTGTCCTATTTCAAAAGGCAGCGTAGTAGAGAGGAAAGAGTGTAGAACTTGAAGTGAGCATGTGTGAGTTCACATCCTAGACCCAATACTTCCGAGATGTGTATTTATGGACATATTATATAAGTTGGATGAACTTCAGATTTCTCATCTACAAAATGGGGTAATAATATTTTCATTGCCTACTTCATGAGGATTTTTCACCAAAATCAGTCAATCAACATTTATTAAGCACCTACTATATGCCAGACATTGTGCTAAGCACTAGATATTCAAAGGAAAAAAAGACACTCCTTGTCTCAAAGACGTTACAACCTAATTGAGGAAACAACAAGAAGACAAGCTATATGGAGGATCAATGGAAAATAAACACTAGAGGGAAAACGCTAGGATTAAAAGGGATTGGCAAAGAGCTCCTGTAAAAGGTGGAGTTTTATCTGGGACTTGAAGGAAGTCAGAGAAATTGAAAAGTAGTGATGAGCAGGGAGAGCATTCCATTCATGGGGGACAACCAGAGGAAATTCCCAAAATTGGGGAATGAAGTGTCTAGTTCCAGGTAAAGCAAGCGTGTCAGTGTTACTGCTTAGGAAATCATGGTGGGGGAAGAGAAATGTGTAAGAAGAGTGAAAATGTAGCAGGTAGGTAGACTAGATTCTGAACAGCTTTGAATGCCAAGCAGAGGATTTTTTTTTTATTTGATCCTGAAGGTAATAGGGAGCCATTTAAGTTTATTACATGAGGAGGGTGACATGACCTTAGGAAAATCATTTTGATTGGAGAGGGGAGAGTCTTGCAGCAGGTAGACCAACCTTGATGCAGGTTATTTCAATGGTCCAGCTATGAAATAACAAGGGCCTATACCAGGATGATAGAAATGTCAAAGGAGAAAATCTGGTATATGTGAGAGATGCTACAAATGTCAAATCAACAAACTTTGTCAATAGATTAGATATGAGGTGTGGGGTGAGAGAGAATGAGGAGCAGAAAAAGGTTTTGAGCCTGGGAGGCCAGGAGAATGGCGTGCCCTGAACAATGACAGGAAAGTTTAGAAGGAGAGAACATTTGGGAGGAAAGCTGATAAGTTAATTGTGGACATATTGAGTTTCATTGGTCTACAGGATATCCAAGTAATGAAATCTAAAAGGCAGTTGGAAATGCAAGTCTAGAGGTTAGAGCTGGACAATGAGATTTGAGAGTCATTAGAATAAAGACAATAATTGAAGCCATTAGAGCTGATGAGATCGCCAAGGGAATAATAAAGAAGGGGGGAAAAGGGAGGGCCCAAGCTAGATCCCTGTAGGACACTCACAGTTAGCCAGCATGACCTGGGTGAAGATCTAGTAAAGCAGACTTAAAAGGAGCGTTTGAATAGGTAGAAAGAAAAACAGGAGACAGTAATGTCCTGAAAACCTAGAGAGAATAGAGTAGCAAAGGGGGAGAGAGTGGCCAACAGTGTCAAAGGCTACAGAGAGGTCAAAAAAGATGAGTATTGAGAAAAGGCCATTGGATTTGGCAATTAAGAGCTCGTTCATCACTAGAGAGAAGTTTCAGTTGAATGATGAAATGGGAAACCAGAATGCAGAAAGTAGAAACAACTACAACTCCCCTGGATTTTAACCTGCTGTCTGCCATACTGGAAATTCTCCCTGGGGGGCGGAGCCAAGATGGCGGCGTAGCAGCAGCAACATATCGCATAGCTCTCACATAGCCACCCCAAAATACCCATAAAATAGGACTCTAAACCAATCCTAGAACTCCAAAATGCACACAAAGATACTTCCCACTAAAATCAGCTCGGCTACAAGGAACCATATCAGCACTGCAAACTGAAACCAGCCTGTCCTGAAGCCGCGGCTGTGCCCCAGAGGCAGCTGGGCGGGAGGAGCCTCTCAGGTGAGCAGATTAGCACCAGCTGCGAGTGGGGATTGCGCAAGGGGGAGATAAGCAGTCCAGCTGAAAGGCCTCCAGAGCAGAAAAGCGAAAGGCAGAGGTTTTGCACCCGCCTCCACATTGCAGCTTCCCACCCGCGGCCTG
>CM053592.1:9704916-9721586 GCA_028646515.1 Pseudochirops corinnae
TGACTCTCTTTTCATGATTTTTTTGCATCATTCTCATTTCTCTTCCCAATTTTTCCTCCACTTCTCTTATTTGGCTTTCAAAATCCTTCTTAAGCTTCTCTATGGCTTGTAACCAATTTCCATTTTCCTTGGAAGGTTTTAGTGCAGGAGTTCTGACTGTGTTGTCTTCCTTCTGTTCCATTCTTTGATCCTTTTTGTCCCCAGAAAAGGAATCTAAAGTTGGATTGTTGGGCTTGCTTTGCTTCCTTTGCCTGCTCATGTTGCCAGTCAATTACTTGGCTTTTGAGCTCCGTAGAACTCTGCTTTCAGAGGGAGAGCTCTGTCTCAAATTGCTGGGGTTTTTGCAGCTGCTGGAGCAATTAGGAGGCCTTCATCTCTGCAGCCCCCACCAGCTTTGGCTTACTGAAAAAGCACCTCAGGACCACCACCCAAGACCATGATCCCAATCCAGGCAGCTCAAGGCAAGACTAATTAGCCTCTGAATGATTGCTTGGCCCCCCTGCAATCTACAGGTTGTGAACTCTGAAGCAATCACATGGAGGTGTCTGCAGGGCTGCCGCTTCAGCTGCTTCTAGCACTGGGGCAGTTGGCTGGACCCTCTCCCCCAAATTTAGCAAAGTTCCCCTACCCTTTCCCTTTGTCCCTGGCTCTAATGGGTTGATAATTCTGGAAACCACCACAGATTCTGGTGATACATTCTCCTGAAAGCTCCAGCCATGGTTTGTCCTTGTCTGCCCTTGGACTACAGCCATGGGTTCATGTGGTGCTGGTCTGGGCTCCCAGTGCACTGTGATGAACCCCTTTCCATCTGCCTGCCAGACTGCCTTCAGCAGGAACTTTGTTTTTCTCTCCTTTTGTGCATTCTGGAGCTCTAAGATTTGTTTAGAGTCATATTTTATAGGTATTTGAGCTGGTTATGGGGGGAGCTGTGGAGTTTTGCTGCTTCTACACCACCATCTTGACACCTTCCCCCCATGCCCTTATTTATAGCCCTTTGAGCATAGTTCCAGATTGCTCTCTAGAATGGTTGAATCAGTTCACAACTCCACCAACCATGCATTAGTGTTTCAATTTTTCCACATTCTCTCTAGCATTTATCATTTTCCTGTTTTGTCATCTTAGCCACTCTGACTGGTGAGATTTGTTATGTCAGAGTTGTTTTGATTTGCATTTCTCTAATCAATAGCAATTTGGAGCATTTTTTTTATGTGCTTATAGATATCTTTAATTTCTTCTTCTGAAAACTGCCTTTCATATCCTTTGACCATTTATCAATTTGGGAATGATTTGTATTCTTATAGATTTGACTCAATTCTCTGTATATTTTAGAAATAAAGCCTTTATCAGAGACACTGGTTGTAAAAATTCTTTCCCAATTTTCAACTTCCCTTTTAATCTTGGTTACATTGGCTTTGTTTGTACAGAAAATTTAAATATAATCAAAATTACACATTTTACATGTTCTAATACTCTCTAATTATTGTTCAGTCATAAAATCTTCCCTTCTCCATGAATCTGACAGGTAAACTATTCCTTTGCTTTCCCAGATTGCTCATAGTATCAGTCTTTATACCTAGATTGTGTGCCCATTTAGAATTGATTTTAGTACAATGCGTTGGATATTGGTCTATGTCCAGTTTCTGCCATAATATATTCCAGTTTTCCCAGCATTTTTTGTCAAATAGTGAGTTTTTATCCCGCAAAATGGGGTCTTTGAGTTTATCAAACAGTAGATTACTATAGTCATTGACTGCTGAATCTCATGTACCCAATCTATTCCATTGATCTACTACTCTATTCCTCAGCCAGTACCAAGTAGTTTTGATGACTGCTGCTTTATAATACAGAATAAAATCTTGTATGGCTAGGCCACCTTCTCTAGCATTTCTTTTTATTAATTCCCTTGATATTCTGGACTTTTTCTTCTTCCAAATGAATTTTTTTTACTATTTTTTCCAGCTCTATAAAGTAATTTTTTTATAGATTGATTGGTATGGCACTAAATATGTAATTTAATTTAGGTAAAATTGTCATTTTTATTATGTTAGCTTGACCCAGCCATGAACAACTGATGTTTTTCCAATTAGCTAGATCTGACTTTATTTGTGTGAAAAGTGTTTTGTAGTTGTGTTCATATAAGTACTGGGTTTATTTTGGCAGACAGATTCCCAAATATTTTATAATGTCTACAGTAACTTGAAATGGGATTTCTCTTTCTTTATCTTGCTATTGGATTTCAGAGAAACATATAGGAATGCTAGGGAGTTATGTGGGTTTATTTTATATCCTGCAACTTTGCCAAATTTATTTATTGTCTCAAGTAGTTTTTTACTTTATTGTCTAAGATTCTCTTAAGTATATCACCACATCATCTGCAAAGCATTGTGGGTTAGTCTCTTATTTGCCTAATTTGATTCCTTCAATTTCTTTTTCTTTTCTTATTGCTACTGCCAACATTTCTGGTACCAACTTGAATAAGAGGGGTGATAGTGGATAGCCTTGTTTTACCCCCAATCTTATTGTAAATGCTTCTAGCTTATCCCCATTACATATAATACTTGTTTATGGTCTAAGATATATGCTATTTATTATTTTAAGGAAGACTCCATTTATTCCTATACTTTCTAGCACTTTTAATAGGAATGGGTGTTGTATTTTGTTAAAAGCCTTTTTTGCATCTATTGAGATGATTCTATGGTCTCTACTAGTTTTGTTGTTGATATGCTCAATTATAATTATTGTTTTCCTAATATTGAAAAATCCCTTGCATTCATGGAATAAATCCTACCCGATCAAAGTGTATTATTCTTGTGATAAGTTGCTGTAGTCTTTTTGCTAATATCTTTTTTAAAATTTTTCTTCTATATTCATGAGGGAAATTCTTGCTCTTCCCCTCCATTGTGAGATAATTTACCCTGATCTATCTCTCCCTTTCTCCTTCTCCCAATATATTCCTCTTTCACCTCTTAAATTTATTTTTTAGATATCACTCCTTCAACTCATCCTGGCTGCTTGCAATAATTTCTCCTTGACCTGGGACCTCTGGAATTTGGTTATAATATTCCTAGGAGTTTTCTTTTGGGATTCTTTTTCAAGAGGTGATGGCTAAATTCTTTCAATTTCTATTTTTCTCTCTGGATCTAGAATATCAAGGCAATTTTTCTTGATACTTTCTTGAAGGATGATTTGTAGGTTCTTTTTTTGATCATGGCTTTCAGGTTGTCCAGTAACTTTTAAATTATTTCTCCTGGATCTATTTTCCAGGTCAGTGGTTTTTCCAGTGAGATATTTCACATTGCCTTTTATGTTTTTCTTTCTTTTTTTTATTTGTTTGGATCTGTTTTACAATATCTTGATTTCTTATAAAGTGATAAGCTTCCATTTCCTCCAATCTAATTTTGAAGGAATTATTCTATTCAGTGAGTTTTTGAAATTCCTTTTCCACATGATCAATTCTGGTTTTTAAGGCATTCTTCTCCTCATTGGCTTTTTGGGCCTCTTTTACCATTTGTGTTAGTCTATTTTTAAGGCGTTATTTTCTTCAGTGTTTTGGGGGGTCTCCTTTAGCAGGCCACTCACTTACTTTTCAGATTTTTGTGCATCATTCTCATTTTTTCCCCATTTTTTTCCTCCCCTTCTCTTACTTGATATTCAAAATCCTTCTTGAGTTCCTCCATGGCCTGTAACTTTGTTGTCTTCTTATGGTTCCATATTTTGATCCTTTTTTGTCCCCAAAAAAGGATTCTGTGGTTTGCTTGTACTTCCTTTGCTTCCTCATATTGCCAGTCAATTATTTCACTTTTGATCTTTTTGCCACAGTAGAACTCTGCTTCCAGATTGCAGAGAGATATGTCACACATTGCTGTGGTTTGCATAGCTGCTGGAGCTATTAGGAGGGTACCCTCTCTGCACCCCCCACAAGTTTGGGCACACTGGTCACACACCCCAGGACCCAAGACTGCAATCCAGATTGAAGCAGGTTAAAGTAAGAATGATTACCCTCTGTATGGTTGCTTCATCCCCCTACAATCTACAGGCCAGGAGCTCTGTACGTGCCACATGGCAGCAGCTGCACCCACTGTCCTGCTTCCACCCCTCATCCTGGGGGCAGGAGCCAGACTGCACTCTTTACTACCCAGTTCCAACAGGGCTCCTGACTGACCTTTTACTTTCTCTTCAGTGTTTATGGGTTGAGAAGTCTGGAAACCACCACAGCTGCTGGTGATTCACTCTCCTGAAGTCTGCTCTTGCAACTACTGGTTGGGGCTGTCCTGGGGCTGGAACCATGCAGCTCACATGGGACTGTGTGAGGTTCCCAGCCTGGTGTGATAGACCCTTCCTATTGGCCTGCCAGGCTGCCTTCAGCAGGAGATTTGTTTCTCTCTGTCATTTTGTTGATTCTGTAGTTCCAAAATTTGTTCGGAGTAATTTTTTCCCATGTATTGGAGGTGGTGGGAGCCTGACCCACTCATTCTTTATTATTAAATTATTTAGTTTCCAATTAGTTTTAAGTGTATCTTTTCATGGCCATTTATTGCATATGATTTTTATTGCATCAATTTTTGTGTATATGGCATGTACTGCTGAGAAGAAGGTATATTCCTTTTTATCCCCACTCAGTTTTCTCCAGAATTCTATCATATCTAGCCTCTCTAAAATTCTATTCCTTTCCTTAACTTCTTCTCTTGTTTATTTTGAGGTTAGATTTATTAAGTTTAGAGAGGGGGAGATTGAGGTCCTCTACTATAAAGTTGAACTATTTACATTCCTACATGGAAAAATGATAATTGTAACTCATGAGACTTTTCTCAGTATGAGGATAGTTGAAGTAAATATATGTGTATATATTTATACCTACATATATTTGTATTCATAGGAGGGTGTATATGTGTATACATATATATATATATATTTTATACATATATATATATATCTGTGTGTGTGTCTGTGTGTGTCTGTGTCTGTGTGTTTGTGCATGTATACATAGACAGATGGCACAGGCTGAGTTGAATATGAAGGGATAATATCTAAAAAGTAAAATTAAGAGGTGAGGGAGGAATGAGAGGAATATATTGGGAGAAGGAGAAAGGGAGAAATAAATTAAGATAAATTATCTCATATAAAAGAGACAAGAGAAAACTGTTACAATGGAGGGTGAAAGGGAATGGGTCAATCTTACTCTCATTGAATTTGACTTATGGGGAGAATACCATGCACACTCAGGTATCTTACCCTACAGGAAAGTAGGGGGAAGGGGATAAGAGGGGGGATGATAGAAGGGAGGGAAGATTGGGGGAGAGGGTGGTTAGAAGCAAACACTTTTGAAAAGGGACAGGGTCAAGGGAGAACATAGAATAAGTGGTGTGCAGGATAGGATGGAGGGAAATATAGTTAGTCTTTCATAATCTAACTACTATGGAAATGTTTTGTGCAACTACACATGTACGATGTATATTGAATTGCTTGTCTTCCCAGTGGGTTAAGTTAGGAGGGAGGAAGGGAAAAAAATCTGGAAATCAAAGTTTTAAAAACAAATGTTAAAAAAAATTGTTTTCTATGTGCAACTGGAAAATAAAATATGCAGGCACTGGGATATAGAAATCTATCTTGCCCCACTAGAAAGTTAGGGAGGGGATGGGAGAGGATATAAGGGAGACCAGAGTGGGGGAGGGGTATACAGTAGGTTCTCTATCTGGGGTAAGGGGTAGAGGAAAGATTTGGAGAAAATTTATAACTTAAAACCTTGTGGACATGAATGTTGAAAACTAAAAATAAATAAATCATGAAAAAGAACATTGTCCTTTGACACTTTTATTGAAGAAGGGATTTTTGTCAAATGGTTAGACAGATACTTCAAGACTGGGCCTGTATAGAAACAGAGTTAATCAAGAGTTGGGGTTCAGATTTTAATGGAGGAAAGGATACCCAAAGCTGTGGGCCCATAGAATCACCTGACTCCTACCATGTTCTCAGATCTCAAGTACTTGAAACAGTTAAGATTGTTGGGAGCAGATAACCACTCCTAGGTCCAACTCTCTTGGTTTGAGCTGAAACCATACTTGTTTCTCACTTGAAGAGCTCTTGGTTATTTATTGCTATATATGAATCTTATAACTTATAATTTTTGTTTATACTTTTCTTTGATAATGAGGTTTACAGCTATTACATGGTGGTAATAGTAGTTATAGGAATCAAGGTTGTATATGTTTATGTGTGTACAAACTTTGTGTTGTAGAAACAAAAACAAAAACACTGGGTTTGGAAGCACAAATCTTCAGACTGAATCCCACTTCCAATACCAGCCTTCTGACTTTAGTCACTCAACTATCTGGGCTTTTTTTCCCCCTTTCTTTTATGTCCAAAATTGAGCTCATCACCTTTCCCCCTTAACTCTCCTTTTTCCTAACTTCTATTACCAATAGGGGTAACTCCACCCTCTCAGTCCCTCAGGCTGATAACCTAAGTGTTATTGACTCCGCACTAGCTCTCACTTCTGTGTCCAATGCTTGGCCAAGGTCTGTGGATTTCACCTCTTCATTATCTCTCAAATATATTCCTTCTTTTCTCTAACACCATTAGCACTATGGTGCAGGCTCTCATCACTTTATTCCTATGCTGTTGTTATAGCCTTTTGGTGGTCTTCCTTCCTCAACTTTTCCCCCACTCCAGACCATTTTCCATTGAGCCACCAAAGTGATCTTCCTAAAGTGCAGATCTGACCATGTTAGTCCCCTCCTAAATAAACACCTCTGGCTCCCTATCACCTCAAGGATACAGTATAAAACCCTCTATTTGACATTCCAAACCCTTATAACCTAACCCTCACTATTCCTTACACTACTCTCCCACATATATTCTTCAACCCAGTAACACTGACCCCTTTGCTTTTCCACAAACAAGACACTCCATTTATTGGCTCTGGGTATTTTCTCTGACAGTCGTCCCATGCCTGGAATGCTCTTTCTCCTCCATTCAAATTACTGGTCTCCTTGTATCCCTGTAAGTCCCCACTACAATCCCATCTTCTACAGGGAGTATTTTTGGATACCTGTTCATTCTAATGCCTTCCTTTCTTAATTGTTTCCTAGTTATCCAGCGTATGACTTAACTATATGTTATTAGGATTATTTTGCTTCTTGTTTGCTGCACTAGATTCTGTGCTACTTGAGGGCAGGGACTTTTTGGCTTCTTTTTATATCCCCAGTGCTTCACACAGTACCTGGTATATAGTAGGTTACTTAAATATTCATTGACTGACTTCCTCTTTAAGATGATGGAGTTGAGATAGGCTTTAGTGGGTAGGGGCTAAGGTGATTAATATAAGCTAAGGGTTATCAGGAATATTGATTTTCATTACACATCCCTTAGAATCACTCTTCTAGACTAGAGATATTTGAGGGATGGCTGATAGACATAATTCCAGCCTGTTACTTCTCTTAGAAATAGGAGAGATTGACTAGCCTCAGTGGTCCTGGATCTTGCCTTCTCCTCCCTTCACAAAGCTTGCTAGCATCTCAGTTAAAGACCTCCTACTCTCTACAAAAGTGTGCCAGATCCCAGACCATTTCAGTCCATGCCACTTATAAGTTAACCATCTTCATATATTTAGACACTCCAACCAATCACATATACGTTATGGAAGAAATATGACAATCACCATCACCCCGTATTAGGTAACTTCAGTGCACTCAGAATTGAAAGAAGTTTACATGTGCAGATGATGAAGCCCTTTATGTGAACAAGATAGAGTTCAGGAAAACAGAGTAGCTTAGTTTTCAAAATATTTGCCACAATGAATGGTAATCAGCTGGGTAAAGTAAGGAAGGACCAATAGGAAGATGGAAGAGATATCTTATTCCACCCTTCTCCCCCTACCCCAATCCCAGGTACCCATGGATCAGTTTCCTGAAAAAGATGGAAGAACCAAGCCTTTATTCCTCTTTGTGGATAAGGTAATACTAATATGTGTCCCATATGGTATGAAGCAATTAAGGAGTCTGTGATGCAAATGCAGAGAGATTTATCATGGATTCCAAATGAGTTTGTAATTAACTATTGAATCCAGCTTAAGAGACTTGACTCGCTATAAAGATGGACTTGAGTATGCTTGACTCATTAGACTTGTCAAAATATACACAATACAGAGGCTTGAAGAATGGGTTGTTTATAAAGGGACCTTATTATCATCATCTCACTGTGTACCCTGGGAAGGATAGGGAGAAAAATTAAAAGCATATGGAAAACACAATGATATCCTTTCCCCTATTTGTTGTGCAGAAGCAAAGGAAGCATTTTGGGGAAACTCTTCAATTACTTTCCTATACAGTCTCAGAGCCTAACAGGTCATCCACTGAGGTACTTTGAAGGAAATAATGCTAGTGTTTTAACCTGAATTTAGAGTGACATCCTTTTACAGTCACTTCAATCTCTGGTGAATCATTGTTGCTTTGTATTCCAAAATTTTCTATTTGAAAATGAATTTTTGACTTCTCTGAGTCAGTAGCTGGAAAGTTCATGAATTATAATACCACCATTTCCTCCTTATCTATTAATTATTAATATTATTCTAATATGAAGATGTTACTAGTGTTCCTCAAGTGTTGGAGAGTCTAAAGCAGGGGCGGGGGACCTGGGGCCTTAAGGTCAAATGTGACCTTCTAAATCTTTAAATGTGGTCTTTTGACTGAATTCAAATTTTATGGAACAAATCACTTGTTATTATTTTTATCATTTTTAATAAAATCCTTTCTAAAATAAGATTTGTTCTATAAAATTTGGATTCTGTCAAAAGGCTACACTCATGGGTTTAGAAGGCCACATGTGGCCTTAAGGCTGCAGGTTCCCCACCCTTGGTCTAAAGGACAAAAATGGGCTCATGTCAAGAGATGTTTTGAAGTACTCTACTTGAAGTTAGGAAAGCCTGGGTTTGAATCTCACCTAAGGCACTTGTTAGCTATGTGGCGCTGGGTAAGCCATTTGTCCTTTCTAAACATCAATTTCTTCATCTGTAAAATATAGGAGTTGGACTTGACAACACTGCGGTCCCTTCTAGCACTCAGACTATGATCTTATGATCTGTCCTAATGACGGGCAATGATAAGTAAGAGTGGAAATTCAAATTGAAGGCATTCTAAGTTGCCTTTCCTTTGTTATTAGCACTTGGCTTTCAGGAATATGTCTAGACATTAGGGAAAAGAGGGATATCTAGTGACCAGAAGATTAAAATAAAACAGAATGTGGTTAAATGAATAACTTGGTGTTTTGCCGATTTAGTTTGATCAAAGATGAAACGTTATATGACGCTGCTCTGAGAGCATGAAAGGTTTTGTCAGAGCTTCAAACAAAAGGAAAGTGTGAAGTCACCTTATCACTAAGGTGTCTTTTTTTTTCCCAGTTGGTGCTTATAGACTTTATTTGAAAACCTCATTGAGGGTATAGTGATGGTTCTTTTTATTTTTTATGGAAATGCATTTTTCTATCCCGCAATCAGTTTACTATCATCCTTGATTTTTCTGTGACATCCCAGCAGTCACTGTAATTTCTCCCTCACTGTGAACCAGCTGTCCATAATTGCATTCAATAGTGGGTGAACCAAAAATCTCTCTTCAGATTCCAGAGACAGCCTAAGGGAACAACAGTAGAAAATAATTAAAACATGATTTAAGAATAGTTTTCTGGAATGTTTTCCCTTGATTAACTTTGAGCACATTTGGGGGGTAAGGGAATTCTTGGGTCTCTATCTGCTGTCTTTTCTGCCAACTGTTCTATGTGGTAGTGAATAACTGTCAGTCTCTGTATTTTCTATGTTCTAGGTAAAAATTTGTCCTTTCAAATACTGAGATGCAGAATTCTAGAGAATAGTAAGGAGAGATGGGAAAGCTTCTTAAATGAATCATGCAACAAGCAGAATAAAACAATAAAATAGGAAAGAGAAAATCTCTTTCACGCCAAAAATTGACATGATAAAAGACAAAATGATAGAGATTTAATAGAAGTAGAAGACATTAAGAAGAGGTTGGTAGAACATATAGAACAACCTCCCAGAAGATATTGATATCAATAAGCACAATAAGGATTACCGGAATTTTTGTAGGTGGCAAAGTATAACATTCAAGTGTGTCTTTGTGCTTGGCAGTAATGTTATTATAAAGTAATTATTTTTTTTACATATTTTAAAGTATTAAAACAGCATAGGAGGTATAATTTCTGTATGTGTGGATGATTTGGTCACCGTGCACAGACCATGGAACCTGTCAGTACATGATCATGACTTGAAGGGATTTTGTCTTTCTCAAATTCTCTTTGATAAAATCAGCAACTCTATGCTGAAGGGGTCTTTGGACCTCAGGGTTTGGATCATTGCAATGTCAGGACTTCCTTCCTTCTAGGTAGTTTGAACAAGGTCTAAAATTATCTTGGCTGCTTCCTCTACCATGTAAAGTGAACATTATTATTAATGGGAAAGTTGAGTTTCTTAGCTGTTCTGTTTTTGCCAGAAACAATTTCAGCAGATATTAGATTAAAACTTTCCATCAGTACAACACTACATCTTTGTGTCAGTTTGTGATTTATTTCCTCAGCTCCTTATTTAAATTCTCCTTCAGTACAGGTGAGCTGTAGTTTATTGGTGTGGGATTTTGGAATTTCTTCTCTTTCTCTTTTCATGGATCTTATCTAAACACTCTGAATTTTGTTGGATCTAAGTATTATATATTTTATTCCCAATACATTGCCAATCAAACCAGTATTGAATGTAGTTATAGAATTTTTTTTCCTCCAAATTATCTCCACTTATTATACCAACTTCCTTTATGACATCTGGATGAGGCAAGTAAGATAAATAAGTATGCAATGCCTCTTTTAAAATAAATAAACAGGTAAATTGCTGAACAAATAAATAAATAGATCAATTAATAATAAAAGTGGCATCATGATTTTATCAAGATGTGGAGATGAAAAATTATGTATAGTCATTTGTCCTGGGAACAAAGTCAAAACTACTGAAAAAGACCATTGTCACTATATTTTTTTTTAATCAACTCAGATGGCATCCTTTTCCAATCAGGTTTTTAGCAGTGTATTTTAGTAGATGCTTAATTAAAGGTAAGAATGAATGGAATCTACTGAAGCAAACAGCTTTGGACTGTTGGAAGCACTATGTAGCCTCCTAAATTTGTTGGAACCTGCTTTTCTCCTTTTCAGCTATGGAAACTGATTCAACAGGACATCTATCTTTGATAGATACAGCTAGTTATATCCAGTGGGTTGCCTGCCTAAATGCATTATCGTTTGAGCTATCTGCCTTTTTCATCCTCTGAGTGGGTATAAGTAGGTGGCCAGATATTATCAGTGATGACCTGCATGCTAAAAGCAGCTTTAAAGACATCATCAGGAACAACACACATGAGTCAAAAGGGAAGTGAGTTCATAAGAATGAAGATTAAAATCAAACGGACAAGAAAAGTGCTGGATTCCTACATAAAAGCTTTGTAGACTATGTTGTTAGAAATTGCACAGGATACATGGGTTGATGGTGATTTATACAGATGAAGGGATAACTGGGTATTCATATGTGTCTTGCAAAATCTGGCAGAACTCTACCCAGTCAGGCTCAAATGGTTATCCAGTTTTCTCAGGGCAAGAAAATGTTTTTTTTGAGAATGCAAATCCTAAAAATCCCCGTGGGGGTGGAGATTCTGGCTCCCCCTCCCCCCCCCCGATAGTCCAAGAAATACGTAATTACAAAGACAATATTCACACCAATAAGATCACATATCTATTGAAGGATTATACTTTAGGTCAATTTTAAAATAAATATATGGAAGATGGAAATGAGGAAGTGAAACTCATTGTAGTGTAATTCATCTAAATATCTGTGTAAGTAAATAAAGGTAAATAGGAAAGTAACATGAGTAAAGCATTTAGATGATTTATCCCCACAAGAAGGGCCCAGATGTGCCAGAAATGACTAGAATTTTCATATATATATTTTCATTCTTTCATTCACTGTCATGCATTGGGATGGGCAAGGGAGTAGGAAGAGCAAGACCTATGCAAATAAAGTCCCCAAGTGTTGGCTGGATACCTGATAGTGAGTTATGGAAAAAGCACATACAAGAATTGCATAGTGCATGATGTAGGTGATTTGGAGAAAATAAAATTTTTCATTTAATAAGAAAAAGCAAAGTAATGCTCACCAAGGAAAATATTTAATTAAATATTTATTATCCCTTTTCATATGGATAGATCAAACCAGAAGGCTGTATAAAAATTCTGTTCTCAGAGTGAGTTCTCTGAGATCTTCAATTCTTATCACTCTTGGAATTAATTGCCAAAGTGGACAGCCTGGTCTTAGTATGTATATATCTTAGGCGTCCTCAGCACTTGCTACTTTGAAGATATTAAACCTTAAAATACCCTTTTCCTAACCCATATCTCGTATTATCCTACCTCTTACTGTTATCACTCTTCCCAAATCCATTATTTCCCCTCATCATAACTGTCAGTCTTTTACCCCATTTCCCATCTGTAAATCCTTCTCTGCCCCCATTTTCCTTCTGAGTGAATCAGGATTCAACAACACCAAAGTCTGGTCTTCTGATGCTTTTGTGTTACTAGTCACCAACCTTGGGAGATTCCTACAATCTCTTTCTCTGTTCCTGCTAGAGAAAGACTGGCCAAGACTGATAGCTGTAATATAATTCTGTTGCCTTTGACATTTTGTCCTGGGTCATTTTTATCTTATGCCATAATTGTGAGAAGGAATGTTCATATGTATCACAACCCTTACACTGGATAATGGTTGGTATTGTTTTGGAGACTACACAAAATGTAAATGGGGGATGGAGCAATGATGGAGATGTTATCCAAATTAGTACATGGTTGACTATAAGTTTATTTTTTATCCTTAGAAGAAAATAGGCAGCAGCCATAGGAATCAAAATGGCAAACTCAATATTTCTAAAACTGTGTATTCACTATCCAGTGCAATGACAAAGGTTTACTTACCTGATCTATTTCTATGGAAACTCCTATCCCTAGAGTCCTCTTCTATCCTTTTTTTCTCATTCACCTCATCCCTATTCCCAAACTACCCAGTTACAATATAAGTAATATTAAGGGGAAAAGAGTCTTTCATAAGTGATATTCAATAATGGATCACATCATTATCATTTCTTATTTGCCTAAAATATAGAGAATATAAGACCACACTGTGCTTATTATGAAATAATATTTGATTTTGTAGAGCAAAATATTATCTTAAAGGCTGTCTTCCAACCGGGTGTTTCAAGTATAACATCGAAATCATTTAAGATTCCTTGAAAAATTTAACAATAGAAATAACTCTATTCAATGACTTTCTGATCATTAACTCCAGGCAGGGAATATAAGAGGAGATGCATGTTTGTCAAAGATGTTTGCCATGGTAGGGGAGGATTTTGAAGACCACTATGGGTGGTGAAGTCCACCAGAGTCCAAAACTATTGCAGATTATATTCAATTATATTCAATATATTGGAATTCTAAAAGAATGAATTAAAGATTAAATAAAAATTTATCTTTGAGTTAATAGGAAGTAACTATAATTTGAATAAAGTGACATTAGGAACTTTAGGAAAATCTCTTTGGCAGCTGTGTGAAGGATGGATCTATGACTGCAAATACTTGAGACTGGGATGCCAGTTTGGAGGTTTTTGTAATGGTTTAGGCAAGAGTTGATAAGTACTTTAACCAGGTAGGAGGCTTTGTGAGTGGATAAGGGCACAGTTGGTCACTATATGTCTTCAAGTTTGAGGTATATATTATTCCTTTGGTAGCAATCTGTGGATGCCCTTGATTGTGCTGTCCTTGTATTCAGAAGTTCTAACAAGTTTTCTTGTCTTGTTTCTTTGCCGTGTATATGTGTGTGTGTGTGTGTGTGTGTTTGTCTGTTTCCAAGAGACCTGTCATCTTTGAGTCTCTCTCCTTCTCTCCATCTCTCTCTCTGTCTCTCTGTCTCTCTCTCTCTCTCCCTCTCCTCTCTCTCTCTCTGTCTCTCTCTCTGTCTCTCCCTTTGTCTCTGTCTCTATCTCTCTGTCTCTGTCTCTGTCTCTCTCTGTCTCTGTCTCTGTCTCTCTCTGTCTCTCTGTCTCTGTCTCTCTCTGTCTCTCTGTCTCTGTCTATCTCTCTGTCTCTCCCTCTGTCTCTCTCTGTCTCTGTCTGTCTGTCTGTCTGTCTCTCTGTATATTTATAGTTTTCAAAATCAGTTGTTTTGTTTTAGAAAATTTCTGTGCCCTTTTTGTCCCCTTTTTGGTTCTTTTCTGCCAAATTTTTTCCATTTCAGTATACTTGTGTTCCATATTTGCTGATCTCTTTTCTTCTGTATGGGTATTCTTCACCATGTATTCCATTTTTCCTATTCTGCTATCTTTGTTAAGCTCTGTACTGAGTGCTCTTAATTTTTGACCTATATACATTCTCAATTTCTTCCTTAATTTCATTGCCCTTTTTGAGATATTCTGGAGCTTTTTTGTTCCATGATCTCTTAAGAGTTCACAGGATCCTGCATCTCATCAGACTTACTTCTGTTTATATTGTAACATTTGCTAGTACAGTTTTGTGTACCCTTTGGGGTTTTAGTCCTTTTACCTTCTTTTTGCGGGTTCTATTTGTTGATTTATCTAATTGTGGGTTGGACTATCATTGATAATTTCTTTCCTAACATTGTTGTCTTCAGTTTTTTTTTTTTTTAAGTTCTTAGTCACTCCTTTACTTCCAGGGCCTTCTTGCTTTGCTGGTGAACGGCCCCATGGAGCTGCCTCAGCCTTCTTAGTTATGTAACATATGATTTCCCTGCCTATGTCACTGACCTGAAGAATGTATAGAGAAATAGAAGTAACCTCAGCTATGTTTCAGTCCCTTTTTTTTCCAGTCACCTACACTAGAATCCTGCTTGAGGCTCCCTTTTCCTTGTCTCCTTTCCTTTGCTTGACTGGGCATAAGCCACATCTGACACTTCTTGACGGATAGGAGGATAAGAAGGAATTTGGTTAGATTTACTACAAGACAGGCCTTAGGCACAAGTCTGAAAGTTTCCTTGGGGTTAGAGTGAAGATAGAACATTTTGAAGATTAGTTTTCCAGACATATTTCATAAGAGTTGTGAAATGTTTGTGGGGGATCTCATCTTCTCCTCAGGATTTCACTTTAATTATTCTATATCTGACATATAAATTTTTAGGGTAGTTGGAAGATTGAAAGGGTTTATAGAAAGTGACTAATTTGCCACCTTATAGGTCATTTTATTCATTTTTATGTATCTGTATGTCATTGTTGTCCAAGGACCATGAAAATCTTTTCTATATTATTTCAATTAAGAATATATATGTGCTGCTTAAGCACTCTTGTTTTCTTTTTATAGAATATTTAAATCCTCAGCCTTGTTAAGTGCTATGCAGGTCTCACACAGAGAACTAAATTATTAAGTTAATTTGAGGGAGTGGAATGAATAAATTTCATCCATTTTTAAAATTAAAAAAAATGCTTTCATCCTATCATATACATGTGATGTGGGTTTTCTCTCCAGTAGAAAGATCACTATATCTGAAATCAAAATCTGGGTTCAAATTCAGGTCTACCACTTTCCTTGGTGACACTTAACTCTCTGAGCTTCTATGCCCTCTCTTGTCAGATACCATCTAGCCATGAGTACTGTTCCACAAGTCTGAGAGAAAATGAACTGGGGGAAAGGGAGAAGTAGTTCTACTTTTAGAATTAAGAGAATTTGGGGTATAGGAGAAGGGTATAAAATCAGCTAAGCAGTTAGAGAACATCCATATAGCAAGAAGATTGGACATTCTTTGAATCTCAGAATAGCTGACTAATCATAATAGAAGCTTTTATATAGTTTTTTTAAAAGAGGATTGATTTTTAAGAAAAATTAAAATTAAATATTATGTTTATTTTTAGTTTACAACATTCATTTCCACAAGATTTTGAGTTACAAATTTTCTCCCTGTCTTTCCCCTACCACCACCCCAAAACAGTGATCCCACTGTATACTCCTCCCCCAATCTACTCTCTCTTATATCCTTTTTTTTTTTTAAGCATTTGATTTTACAACTTTGAATTCCAGATTCTTTCCCTCCCTCCCTCATCACCCACCTTTACTGGGAAGATAAGCAATTCAATATAGATTGTGCATGTGTAGTTATGTAAAACATTTCCATAGTGGATATATTGTGAAAGACTGACTATATTTCCCTCCATCATATCCCGCCCATCACCTGTTCTACTCTCTACTTTGACCATGTCCCTTTTTAAAAGTGTGTGCTTATAACAACCCTCCCCCCAACCTGACCTTCACTCCATCATACCCCCTCTCATTCCCTTCCTCTCTACTCTCCTGTGCGGCAATATACCCAATTTAGTGTGTATGCCATTCCCTCCCTAAGCCAAATTCAATGACAGTAAGGTTGACTCATTCCCTTTTGCCTTCCTGTTCTTCCTCTCCATTGTAACAGTTATTCCTTGCTCTTCTATATGAGATAATTTACCCCATTCTGTCTCTCCCCATCTCCTCTCATTATATTCCTCTCTCACCTCTCCATTTCACCTTTTAAATATCATCCTTTCCTATTCAATTGATCCCGTGCCTCATTTTTCAATGAGATATTTTACATTGCCTTCTAT
>CM053592.1:9722086-9751605 GCA_028646515.1 Pseudochirops corinnae
CTTTTGAGATTCTTTTTCCATCTGGCAAAGTCGACTTTTTAAGGCATTCTTCTCATTGGATTTTTGGGCCTCTTTTGTTATTTGAGTTAATCTGTTTTTTAGGGTGTTAATTTCTTCAGTCAGATTGCTGACTCTCCTTTCATGATTTTCTTGCAACGTTCTTATTTCTCTTCCCAATTTTTCTTCCACTTCTCTTATTTGGTTTTCAAAATCCTCCTTCAGCTCATCTCTAGCTTTAAGGCAATGTTCATGTTTATTGGAAGCCCCTGGTTGGGGAGCTCTGGCTGCACTGTCCTCCTCCCTCTCTCTGCCTTGGTCTTTCTTTTCCCCAAAGAAGGAATCTGGGGTTTGGTTGCTGTTCTTATTTTGCTTCTTATGCTTATTCTTATTCATGGTTGGTCAGTCCGTGTTTTTTTAAATTTTTTATTTTTTTTAAATCTCTGTGGGGCTCTGGTTCCAGAGGGGAAAGCTCTGTCCCAAATCACTGGGGTCCTCCCAGCTGCCGTAGCTCTCAGGGAGGTTCTGTGTCCCTCCCCCACTTCTGGCTCACTGGAGGAAAAAGGACCACAAGGCCAAAGCCCAAGACCACGATCCGGATCCAGGTCACTCAATGTGAGAGCACTTAGCCTCTGAACGATCACTTGGGTCCCCTGCAGTCTGCAGGCTGAGGGCACTGAAGCTGCAATGCAGAGGCGGGTGCAGAACCTCTGCCTTTCACTTCTCAGCCCTGGAGGTGTTTCGGCGGGACTGCTTTTCTCCCATGACCTCTCAAGCTCCACTGACCTAGTTCTGAACACTGCCACAGCTGCCACCAATCCGCTCACCTGTGACTCCAGCTGGGGCTTGGCTCCTCTTATCCAGCCACCCCCGGGGCTCAGCCAGGGCTCCAGGCCAGGCAGGTTTTGGTTTGCAGTGCTGATATGGTTCCTTGTAGCTGAGCTGACTTTAGTGGAAAGTATATTTGTGTGCGTTTTGGAGTTCTAGGATTAGTTTAGAGTCATATTTTGTGGGTATTTTGAGGTGACTATGTGAAAGCTGCAATATGTTGCTCCTCCTACGCTGCCATCTTGGCTCCACCCCTTATTGTCTTTTTCTTGTCATTTTCTTGGAGGAAATTAACCATTGCTTCTATGATGTAAAAGCAATCAATTTAGCAGATACTTAGCACTTAGTAACTTAAGGCTAAGTATGGAAGGTATGAATTCTGTCCCCTGTTGAGAGGGTGTGAACTCCCCTGTTGATGTGGCAGAAGGGGATTGGCTGAGACAGGAGGCCAATGTGTGTATATAAGAAGAATTCTAGAGACAGAGAGACAGAATCAGAATTTTCCTCCTGGTGGCTCTTGGTGGAGAAGCAGGATTTTCCCAGCATCTGGGAGCTGGGCTGCTAGACTGAAGAAGTGAGTTGGAGTTTTCTTGGAAGAGAGAAAGAGAGAGAGAGAGAGACAGAGAGACAGAGAGAGACAGAGAGAGACAGAGAGACAGAGAAACAGAGAGAGACAAAGAGAGAGGGAGAGAGAGAGAGAAGGAGAGAGAGAGAGAGAGAGAGAGAGAGAGAGAGAGAGAGAGAGAGAGAGAGCTTCTCTCCCAGCATATGGAAGTTGACTAAGAACTGAGTTGAAGTTTTCCCAAGGCCAGAATCTGGTGAAGGCCAATTGGAAGGCTGAGAGGGCTTGCCTGGAAGGCCTCCTGGAAGGCCATTTCTCCTGAGTCCTAGTGGCAGTTGAACTGCTGGAGGACTAAAGAAGCATGAGCAGGATAAGCCTTTGCTTGTTCATGGCCTGGCTGATCCTTGAGTTCCCGGCAACAGAAATGGTGAAGGGTCTGAGATGTGCCTGACCCAGCGAACTTCAGTGTGTACCAGAGACTGCCCAGAGGATTGGACAAGGACCTGGGAGCTGTCTGCCCCTGAATCCAGGTGACTGTTTGGTGGATTCAGGAGGGAGCTGGGACCATGGAAGGAGATCCAGGGAATCAGAGAGACCACCCAGAGTCAAGATTTAGAAAAGGTCTCTTCTTGGATGAAATTGAGGTTTGCTGGACACGGAGGAGTGGAGTGTTCGTGTGGTTTTCTAATGATCGTATTTAATGACTGGTTGAGTTGATGTATGATTGCCCCATGAGTGGAAGACTGATTCCTGTATTGTGAATTGATTGAATGCTTTGTTCTAAATATTGTGGCCACTGTAGTGAAAACTGTGTGGCCATTCTAATGTTAAGTTGTTATGAACACTATATTGTGATTTTCTGTGATCAGATGTAATGTTGTGAATATTATATTGTGGTTTGTAATGAATGTTTGCCTTAATTTGTAATGGAATAAAGAGTGTTCACTATACTGTGTAATCTGAGCCTTAAAAGCTGTTCACAGTAGCATTCTTTTGGGAATCTGCTGGTGCAGGGCATTACAGATGTTTTCTTTGATGTACAGATTATTTAGAATTAAATTACTTAGTCTTAAATTTGCATAATTTTTTTCAAATGACTATTATTGATTATACTTATTGCAATTTGTTTAGTAATTAATGCATTTAGTAGAGCTGCTTTTTTGAATTTTATATGAATTTTTCATGCCCTTTGATTGGTCAAGTTTTAAGACTGCAATGCTAGAGGCTCCTGGAAGTTTCTCCCTGCTAATCTCTAAGGAAGAGTGTACTACTGTTTTGCTCTAGTTTTTTTTTTTTATTTCTTACTTTTAGTCCATTTTTAGGAGTTTACTGGAATATTTGAGGAAGAATGAGATTTTCCCTAACCATTCAAATTAATATCAGATATATTTTCCCTGGTTTTTGTTAGATGTATTCCATTCCTGGCCAGAAATCTGCCAGGTCCTTATCTTAAGCCATGATTCATCAATCTAAATTCATTTCTCACCATCACCTTCTAACTCAGCTGTTCACTTTCCAAATCTCTTTTTTTCTCCTCCTTCCCTTGTCTTCAATGAGGAGCAGTAGCGAAACCATAACCTATGCCTCCTGTGGTTGTCAGTTTCTTTCCTAAGACTTCACAATCTTCAGCAACACTTTTTTGGGTCCCTCCTAATATATGTTTGTGCTCACACCAATCCCTAAAAGTGGGTTATCATCATCTTTCTTATTAAGTTTTGGGGGGTTCTCTGTTATCACGTCATGAGCAAAAGCAGTGACTCCTTGGCCAGAGCAGAAATACAAACATTGTATTATCGGTGCAAGTCGCAAACAACCTTCTCCTTCTCTTGATTCTCACCACTTATTTATACCCCCTTTATTACCTTTTTTCATGAATTTACTCCCATTAAACTTTTCCTTTAAATCACCCCTTTGGTTCTTGACAACCATACCCAACTTCCTTTCCTTTATCTCAACAACTACTGGAAAACCACACCCAAATTGTTTTTCATTCTCTCACTAAATTCTTATCTCATTATATCAGTTTGCTCTGTGTATCCTTTTACTTGACTTGGCAAACCAATCACTTTCTCCTTTTGTCTTTTTCTTCATTTTCCTCTTTCAAGTGAGTCTTCTTTTCCTCTTTTTTTCCTTCAATTTTTCCTCAAATTCTCCTCACCAAAACATTATATTTATAAGTTCTTTCTACTTCTAATGCTGCTAAAATCTGTATTTTCTCCAATTTCAGAGGCACCTAGGGGCACAGTGGAGAGAATGTGGGCCTGGAATCAGGACAATATGAGTAGGAATCCCACCTTAAAGACTTCCTAGCTATGTGGCCTTGGGCAAGTCATTTAACCTCCGACTGCATCAGTCTATTTATTCATAAAGTGGGAATAATAATAGAATCTACTTCCCAGAGTTGTTGTGAGGATCGAATGTGATAATATTTGTAAAGCACTTATCACAGTGCCTGGCACATAGAAAGGACTTTAAAATGTCAGTATGATAGCTCTTTTGAAGTGGGATGGATGCCATAGGTAGAGGAGTCATTGAGATGACCCTTTTTACTGCTTATAAAAAATATGTGGGATCATGAAGCTAGATGGAAATGATATGCTGAAAATGGTTTCTTTTGTCCTAGGCCTCTAAGGAAGGCTAGGCATAAGGTTGCTTCAGGGGTTGTAAATTGTAGACGTTGTAGCTAAAAATGGTGGAAAAAATACATGGACCACACATATTTCACATGAAACCTGACCGGTATTGTAACATAAAGCATGTGTATACCAACAAGATCTCTGCTTGAGTTACTAAGACTACAACTGGGCCTATCTCCAGCGTGTCAATTGCACACTGACACACACACACAGAGGACACACACACACAGACATGCACAGAGAAGACACACACACAGACACACACACAGAGGACACACACACACACACTTAGAGATATTTAAAAAGGTCTGGCTATTAAACCCCACAAATGATTAAGTAGCATCAGAAAATAGGAAACATCTAACAGCAAAGAAGGACCAGGAAATAATGGATTGGCAGCTGAGTTTCAAAAGCAGCTAAGCAAATAATGTACATTTTTCCTGTATGTGATAATAATCCAAGTCTTTTGCCTCGTATATGATCATCCCATTATGGTAAGACTGTGAGGTCATTAAAGAAATGAACATATTCCAGGTGTGTTCCTTCTACTGGCCAAATGCCTCAGAACTAGGAAAACTATGATATACTTCAGATGTGGAAGATAAGATAGTGTTAAATTCTGGATGGGGAGACCTTCTCCTTTCCTCCAACCCCATTAAATAAATTAAAGGTTGAGATTTCAACCAATGCCCTCTAGAGGCTCACGGATCCATTTTGCGGAAAACTGAGGATTTTTCAATGCTGTAACTCCATCGTTATGAGGAAAGTAATAAGCAAAGCAGTCTTTAGAGGCTAATTCAAAAAACTGTTGGCAAGTTAACAAATGGGAAGTAAGTCATCAGTAAAGTTCATTTGGTAGAGGCCAGATTTCATATGGTCCCTCTTTGTAGACTTTTGACTAATGACTACGGGATCAAGCAGATTCCATTAGAAAATTAAATTGTCTATTTGATATAATTTGTCATTAGAATAGTGCCAAATAATGTTAGATTTCTGACCTGCCACATTTTCCTGTTAATTGTTAGAATGTCTAATTATTCACAGGTTTTACAACTCTTAAACTTCTGATGGATAAGTAAAAAGTGGTGAATAGTTTTAATAACTGATCTTTTTTGTTATACTTTTATGCTAATCCATATTTTTTTCTTTTTTCATCCTACTTTATGAACCTAGTTCACAAGCCTTAACTTGTCTGCGAAGAATGTCTCTACTCATTCAATCAATTAAGCAACATTAAAAAAAATTAATTTATTTACTTTTAGTATATAACATTCAATTCCACAAGTTTTTGAGTTCCATAATTTTCCCCTCCCTCCCCACACATGGCGGCATGCAATTCAATATAGGTTCTACATATACCTTCACATTGAACATTAGTCCAGTTTTAAAGGAGGATTATAACCAATGGAATGAACAATGGGGAAGAAGAAACAAAAGAAAACAAAATGAAAAAGAGAGCAAGTAGTTTGTTTCAATCTGCATTCAGACTCCGTAATTCTTTCTCTGGATGGGGATGACCTTTTCCATCAAGAGTCTTTTGGAGTTGTCTTAGAACCTTGCATTGCTGAGAAGACCCCAGTCTATCAAAGTTAGTCATCACGGATACAATGCATCTGTAACTGTGTACAGTGATCTCCTGGTTCTGCTCCCCTCAGCAGCATTTTTAATAGCCCTGGAGTGACAGAGAAAAGGCAAAAACAACCCTTACTATCAGGGAGCTTATATTCTAGTGATGTAAATAATTCAGTACACATGGAGTAGATGGAAGGTAACCTTGGAGAAGACTACAGCAGGTCGGGGAGGGAAAGGAAAGGTCTCCTTCTGCAAAAGCACCTGCTAGGTATCAGATTCTATGCTGGATGGTAGGATAAATGACCAAAATGAAACAGCCTTAAGGCATTTACATTTTACTTGGGATGAGGGTGAGTGAAGAAAAACAACCTGTAAACAGACAAGTAAACACAAAGTGCCCACATGGTAATTTGTGGGCTGGGTGAGGATGTGAAGCAATGGCCAGAGAGAGGAGGAGGCAAGGCTTGATCTTGAGCTGATTCTTGTAGGAAGCCAATGATTCTAAGCTAATGTGTTTTGAAGCAAGGCCCAGTAAACACTGGTGTCTCTGTGGAAAGAACCCAGCAACCATCGCAAGGAGGATGTTATTTTTATGCAAGCATGATTTGTTCACGCAGTGGTCAGTGTCTCAACCCTTGTCGGATTCTCAAGTTGTCTTGCTTTCACATCTGCAATCATTTTCATGATGAATAGCATTCATAGCTTGTCTTCCTTCCTTGTTTGTTTTTAATAAGTTGTGATGTCTTTGGTTTTTCATTGCACAGTCATTTCCTGATAGCTTGTTTTGCCATTCTTCATCATGATTCCTAGATTCCTCCCTGTAATAAAGAAAAAAACACTTAAGCACAAGTAAAGTCAAGTTTGATGGTACATTCAGCACTCTGGACCCAAAGTCCTCATTCCTTTTGCTGTGAACAGGGAAATGTGTTTTATTATCTTTCTTCACTGGAGATCAAGACAAGTAATTTCATTAAATTCGATTTTAGTTGTATTTTTAAAAAATTTTTATTTTTTATTATCTTGAACTTGACAACATCAACATAAATATGTTCTCATGCATAGAACAGAAAAGGAGAACTATATTTTGGGACTGAAAATCTCTATTATGTGTAACTTATTATTTTAAAAGTCTATTTTGAGGTTGTCTGTGTCCCCACCTGAATTTCCTACTCATTTTATCTGTGTTTTTAAGAAGTATTTCACTGATACCTTTATTTTTTCTTCTTATTTTGGGAAGTATTACTCATCCTACCCCCTCCTACCCATAACTTTACACCCCCATCTCCAAAATGAAAGCCTTCTTTTGCTACAAATATAATCTTGCCAAACAAATCCATACACTGGCTCTTTCTGCAAACATGTCTCATTCTGCACCTCTAGTCAATTACCTCTCTACCAAGGAGTGGAAAGTAAGATTCATCCCCAATATTCTGGAGTTATGATTGGTCATTGAATTGATCCTCATTCTCATGTATTTCAAAGTTATTTTCCTTCACAATGTTTTAGTTATTATTTAAATTATTTTTCTGATTCACTGCTTCACTCTGCATCAGTTCATACAACAAGGTTCATGTTTCTCTTAATCTGTCCCTTTGTTTAGTATAATATTCTATTACATTCATGTATCATAATTTTGTGCATCCATTTCCCAATTGATGGGTACCTTCCTCCATTTTGAATTTGTTGAACTTGTGTTGGCTTCTCTGGTACCAACCTTCTCCCAGCCACTGGCCATCTTTGTATAGTTCTAGATTGGATAGAAGGACTTATTTATGTCTTTCTTCAGTTTTCTTTACCATACCTCTAGCTATGTTCATTTTCGTGTATTTACTGGTGTGTTGTGGGAGAAATAGGCTCCTCTATAATGTTTTACATTACTATCTTAACTAAAAGTCTCATAGCTCATGTTGTTCTCATTCTAATTGCTTTGTTCTGCATCCAATTCTCCAAGTCTTTCCATGTATCTCTAAATTCCTCATACTGTCATTTCTTACAATGTAGTAATATTTTATTATGCTGACATATCATAGCTTTTCAGCCATTCCCTAATTAATTCATACCCATTTTGTTTTCCATTCCTTGTTACCTCAAAAAGTCCTATTATTAAAAAGTTGTTATATATGGGAGTCATTCCTTTTATCCTTTACCTCTTTGGGACATATGCCTAATGGTGGAATTTCTGTGTCAAAGGGTATAAGCATTTTACTTTATTGTGATCATTGGGACTGTTTTCCTGGCTTCTCAGTACGTGTGTGTATTGTGTGTATACATATATATGCATGCATACAAATATGCACATATACACATATAGATATGTATATATACGTGTGTATATATACATATATATCATTGGGACTATTTTTCTGGCTTATCTGTAGGTGTGTGTATGTGTGTGTATACACACAAACACTATGCACACATTTACATATATAAACACACACATATACATGCTTCCCTCTTTCTCTTTATAAATTCTTATCATATAATAATACTTTATTCTATTCACACTGCTAGATATCTCTAATATCTCCTCTCCCCACCTTTCTCCAAGGGTGACTTTAATCCCTGCCAAGAAGGGTAGTAATAGGTTAAGGCTAGAGGCCACCATTCTGTTCTCCTCAGAGAGAGTTCTGGGCTAAAATTATATCTCTTTACTCCCTTAAGCACTATTAATCTAGGGATATAATTTTTAACAAAATCTTGATAGCTATTGCTTAATGGGGAAAAGGGGGCCTCAAAATTAATATCCAAGGCTTGACACCCTTCCCACCAAATGCCAGTTTCACAATGAACACATTTAGCTAATTTCAAAGGAAGCTATTTGTCCAGATTGAGAGCAAAACAGAAATCAAAGTCTACATCTGAGAATATATTCTAGATATTGTTTGTTCTTCATTCTTGAAGAAGACCATGACATCATGAAGACTTGCAAGTCAATTGAATTGAAGTGATGGAGAGCTGTGCAAAGTCACCAGCCTCACTCTCTCTTGGGAACCAACTGAGTCCAGTGGCCAGATATAGACCAGGATGACTGCAGATGGCCTTGGATGTAGTGGGAGGCCTTAACTTTTATGAGCAAAGGTCTTTCCCAGGTCTCAGTTTGTCTGAGGCAATACCTATTCACTATTAAGGCTAGGTAAGAAGAAATGAGGCAAAGAATGACCTCTTTTAGCTAGTCCAAAAAAATCAGTCTGGGAGAGGAAGACCTCCAGGATTTCTGGCCAAAAGTGAAACAATTGCTATTTATGCTCACTCTGAGTCATCAGGGTCCAGCCAATGACTAAATGAGCCTTAGGCTGAGATCCATTTTCTAGATCAAACAAAGACTGAAGGAGCTCTCCCTTTGGGAGTAAGAAGTTCAATTCAACCAAGAAAGAGAGCCCCAAATCTCACACAAAGGGAAAATTCCCCAAAGTCTCTAGTGTTCTTGTTATCATTTAGTAGTTTTTCAGTTGTATCCAAGTCTTTGTGACCCCATATAGGGTTTTCTTGGCAAAGATATAGTAGTTTGCCATTTCCTTCTCTAGCTCATTTTACAGATGAAGAACTGAGGCAAAAAAAGGTTAAGTGACTTGCCCAGAGTCATACAGCTAGTAAGTATCTGAGACCAGATTTGAACTCAGGAAGAGGAGTCTTTCTGGTCCTGACTGGAATGTGCTATTCATATGCCACTTAGGCACCCTCTAGCTGGAAGCTGGAAAAAGTGACATAGTACAAATTATACTTCCTGTAGATGTTCTCTCTTCATGGCCCTGAAGAGGGAGTGGATTCCTATACATTTTCTCTCCTGATACTGGAACCTAAAGGAGCCTGGAGAGACTGCAGGGACAAAAGAGAACAGTTGTCTCTTCTTTTCCACTGTTACCAACTCTGCCCTCCACCAGTGAGGAGAGATTTGCACAACAGGTCCTTTAATTTTATAAATCCAGTTAAATTCTGACTTTAAGATTTGGTACAAAAATCTGGGTAATGGAAATGTTTAGGTTAAAGAAACACATAGCGAATGTAACAGGTACTAGACAGGCGCAGGAAGAGGAAATTGGGGGAAGAGTAAACCCTTTGTAACTTTCCATCAGTCCTTGAAGGGGGCAGGGAATAAGCAGGAGATTCAGTCTGAGTCCTCTGTTCTGAAATGTCTACAAGGGCTGGATGATCTGGCTCCATCTCCTTCTTCTGCCATTGATCAGCTCTACTTTCAGTTTTTCCTCTCATCTGTTGCATCTGTGTGATCAGTTCCTTTCAGCTTGGTTCATTAAGTTGGCGGAGGGGTTGGGAATGTCATCTTCATGTTCTTTACTCTCAAGTTGATTTCTTGTGGGCTACATTATGTCTCTTCCAGGTGTGACCCCCAAATCCCCCTTCTAGCATAAATTTACAGTAGTTCTATTGCTCTCAATTGCTTATTCCTCTGAAGTACAAATTAAAGAATTCTAATTTTTAAAAAAGTAAATTAAGAATATTTAATGCTGAATGTCAGCACTAAGTAGACAATAAGAACTAGCAGACAGGGTCCCTTTTGAAAGACTGTTTTCCCTAATGATAGCCATTGATCAAAAAAAAAATCTTTGCAGAAAAATTTCTTTCATAAAGGTCTCATATCCAAAATATAATGAGCTCATTCAAATGTATGTGATTAAGAGCCATTCCTCAAAAGATAAATGATCAAAATATATGAACAAGAGAAATATAATATGTGTATATTCTATATGTATATGTTCACATATAATATACACACACGTCTAGATTTACTCATTTGCCTGTATTTACACGAATAAGAGAATCAGGATAGCATGATGGATAATGAGTTGATTTCTAAGTTAGGAAGATTTGGGTTCAAGTCTTGTCTCTGACAAAACTGTCTGTGTGATCCCATCATTTAAAAGCATCTTCAAACTAGGTACTGGTTGAATTGAAGTATTGTTGTCTTCTGACCCAGGGAATAGCCTGAACAAGCCCTCTGGGGATAATTGCTATGTGCTTTATTTAATCTAACAAAATTGTGGTCTAATGGCCTATTCCATCAAAAGGAGAGAGTTCAAGAATTCAACTGTACTGGAACCATGGCATTACCACAGTGACATCTATTGCTCACAGTTGCCCAAATATCACATTCATTTATTTTTTTAAATAAAAAGTAACATTTAATAAACATCACCATATTGTGTATTTAAAATCTTTAAAATATGTACTATGAATCCTCACCCCATATAGAAACTTATTGGTACAAATAAAAAAAATATAGTAACAACATCAGGAATGCATCATCCCCATTATTCTGTCTGCTATAGGCATTGTCCCAAAGATGCTTTAAGGGAGCATTTGGAAGATGACCTTCCATCCCAATATTTTTCTTCAATTATAAAAAATATTGATTTTATCCACCTTTGCAATGCTTATGGAACATTGAATATAACAGAATAATAGCAGGAGAGCCACTTGTCCCAAGGCTATTTCTATTTAACTCTATTAGAAAGATGAGATGACTAAAATGACGGTGAAGTTGAGAATGATAACAAAATTAATAAATAATAATAATGATAACAATCCTGTTATGGACATAGCTGGTCCTAAAACCATTCCTATCTCTCCTGGGTAAAAGAAAGTATGGTTTCTAAGTAAAAAAGAGTCAAAGATATTGTATTAATTGTATCATACACAAAAATATTGTATTAATCACTCGAAGAGACTGATCAAAGTTATGTGCCTCACTCTCAAAACAAAGAAGCAAGCAAAAAAAAAATCACCTTAAACTGTCTCTACTTCAATATATGGAAACTTTCCCTAATGATAGCCATTGATCAAAAAAAAAAATCTTTGCAGAAAAATTTCTTTCATAAAGGTCTCATATCCAAAATATAATGAGCTCATTCAAATGTATGTGATTAAGAGCCATTCCTCAAAAGATAAATGATCAAAATATATGAACAAGAGATAAAATGTTCTTTTATCTTTTTTTGGGGGGCCATGGGCCCTAAAAGGAGAGAAAGGGAAGGGAACCCTTCCTCTATCTCTTTTTCAGTTTGTACTCCATCCCTATAACTCTCCCCTTCCTCACCCATAAAGGGAACTCTCTTCATCTTTTTCAATGTAATTCAAGGAAGAGTAGCCCTAGAATAGGTGGCTCTCCTCCTACTGTGCTATGTGATGAGTTTTTTTTTTTCTGGATTTTGCACTATTTATAATTAAACAAGCATATTGGGATATAATCTGAGTTTCTATTCATTCACTGAAAGTCTCGTTAGGACAGCTGGAGTGGCACCAGAACAAGTGCAATGATGCACACCTCATGTTCTTCCCTCATCATTTTGATTTCTTCCACTATATCTCAATATTTTCAGAGTTTGTATTCCACATAAATCAGAAGTTATTGATATTTAATATATTCATACCTATGCCTGGCTGACAATGAGCCCTAGCTCTGTCTGTGTTCAACTATAGTTTGTCATATTATCAGGGGTATTTTGATATCTATATATAGGAGGGAGGAAAGGAATAAGCATTTATAAAGCACCTACTATGTTCCAGGCACTATGCTAAGCACTTTTCCAATGTTATATTGATCACATTATCATATTGGTAACAACCCTGTAAGATAGGTGCTATGGTTATCCTTTTTTGGTAGTTGAGGAAACTAAGGCATTTGCTCAGGGTCACACAGTTAGTAAGTGTCTGAGACCAAATTTGAACTCAGTTCTTTCTGATTCCAGGTCCAGTGCTCTATCCACTGCTCCACCAATTGTTTCCCAGATTTATAGGATGGGGATCTGTCATCTCTTAGCTTGTACTTTATCTTCATTTCCAGCTTGGGCCAAGATTAAATACTTATAGCAGTTGCAAGGCTTTCTGGACCTTCTGTGGTCCAAATTCACACTGTAGATGTATCTAGAAGGTTTTTAATATCATACATGGGGAGCGAGAGTCACTCACAGCTTGCATGTAGATGGTGGTCATAATGGAAGAGGACACAAGGAGATGATAGAGAGGCAAAAAGGGACAGAAGCATTTTAATTTAGACTATGTAAAATGAAGAAGGTTAAATTAGATCGTCTCTCAGGACCCTTCTATCTCTGTTTAATTGGGATGTTAATAGTCGAAGAATGTAGATAATGAAATTGAACAAAACCAAGAACTGTTGTGTGAAACTTCTTTTCATTTATTTGTGATTTAATTTTTTTAAGTAACAAATTCCCACCACCTAACTGCCCGAATCCTTCCTCACCAGAAACTATGGGAGAAAAAAAAAAAAATCCTCTGCCTGTACTTATTTCAATTGGCCTAGTTACTGTTTTAATCATTTTAATTTTCTACATTTCCAAAGTCTTGCATCATCAATTATACCATCAGTTTCAGGGCTAATGGGCACTCATTAGTGACACTGACCTAGGAACTGTATTACATTATTTGTCTGCAATGCCACTGGGGCTCTGTTCTCACCCTTAATTCCCCTCCTAATTGCCATCATCAATCAGATTTGGCTAAGAAGTCAGTCGGAAGAATTTCTTTTTCAATGGGGTGAAGCTGGTTACTAGCAATAGTAAGAAATGGGAAAATATGGGTCAACATTTGTATTCTCCAGAACTAAAAGCCACATCTACGTGTCTCATAAACACTTTTAAAAGAAGCCAACCCTGCCATATGGAGCTGAATCAGATCACAGGTTGTGAATGCTTGATAGGTTATTGGTCCCTGCATGTCTGTGGATTTCATTCCAACTCTTTTTCTTTCTTTTCTTTGATGGTGATTGTTTAGGTAACGAAGATAATGGCCATGAAGAACTGCTTATGATTGCTCTTGTGTTAGAAGGATTTAAAATGTCTCCCCTCAGAATTTGTTTAATTCCTTCTTTTGGGGGATTAGAGACTAGCCCATGGCTCCAGCACTTTCAGTAAACTTTTCACCCCAAAGCATATGTAGTTTGCATTCCAAGGGATTATTAATGTATGTGTGTACCATACATATAATATGTGTATATTCTATATGTATATGTTCACATATAATATACACACACGTCTAGATTTACTCATTTGCCTGTATTTACACGAATAAGAGAATCAGGATAGCATGATGGATAATGAGTTGATTTCTAAGTTAGGAAGATTTGGGTTCAAGTCTTGTCTCTGACAAAACTGTCTGTGTGATCCCAAGCATCATTTAACCTCTCAGTACTCCCAGCAACTCTCTAAGAATGTAAGTTTCAGAGGTGCCGATCTGGACTGGTAGAGTTCATTTCCACACCTGGAGCAAACCTAACCCTATATAATGATAGCACAGATCTAGCTAGTCTCTATCCCTTCTGGGAACCAGAACCAGAACCAAAACAAAAAATAATATTAGGAACCAGAAAGAGTTTCTTGAATCCACCAACAAGGGAACCCAATCTGCATGGGCAGAGACTCCTTGCAGCGATAAGAGGACAAAGATTTCATCAGTTTCAATTTAGGTAGGAGGTAAATTGAGTATGGGGTACCTCAGGTGTGGAGAGGGCTGTTGCTGGGAGCTTGTGGGGTAGGAATAGGAAATATGGTATTCCTTGTTTAAACAGGACCTGTCGCTGGGGCCAGTAACAGGAAAGGTTTTTCTCCAGGTTAGCCATCTCTTGTAACCCTGCCCTAACAGACAGGGGTTTTCTTTTCAAAGATACTGGAGGGGTTTGTCATTTCCTTCTCCAGCTCATTTTACAGATGAAGAAACTGAGGCAAATAGGCTTAAGTGACTTGCCCAGGCTCACACAGGTAGTAAGTGTTGGAGGCCAGATTTAAGTCAGGAAGATTAGTCTTCCCAACTCTAGGCTCTGTACTGTATCCACTATACCACCCAACTGCCCCAATAAAGACATATTGGGAACAAAACAGAGTTGCTTTAGCTTTCTCTGCTACCCACAGCCTATGTATACAAGGAAAAGTAGATAAAAACTAATTTCCCTCTTCTAGAAAACCAGAAAATTATTTAATTATTACAGAAACAAGCAAAACAATGCCCACTTCGGTCAACTATCTGTATAATTAGTAAAATCTTGGGTCCTAAATTTTCTGCATAATGCCCTTAATTTTCCATTTCAAATTCTAAGGGTGTATACAGCTTTGCTGTGCGTCAGGTCTCATAGAAATTGATTGAAAGATGTTAATGATGAGGATGATTTGTAGTGGTGATGGTAATGGCTATGCAGACTTTTCTCTTGAAGGACTCAATAGTTATTTTGATACTTGGACCTATCTTCCCCATTTTGAGTGCTCACTTCACTGGTACAGATTGCCATGTATCTAAACATTCAAATCCTATGAGAATTTGGTCAATGGCCTTTCATGAATCCTTCATATACCCAATGTGCTGGGAACCTTTCTCTGAATTTTTTATTTTATGGATATCAGGACATCCTTTCCTCTCTGTGACTAACCTGGCTCCTTTC
Organism: Pseudochirops corinnae; assembly: GCA_028646515.1. Taxonomy (NCBI): domain Eukaryota; kingdom Metazoa; phylum Chordata; class Mammalia; order Diprotodontia; family Pseudocheiridae; genus Pseudochirops; species Pseudochirops corinnae. The sequence goes on from CM053592.1 coordinate 9,737,088, forward strand.
CTAATCATATATCTCTATATTTCTTTCTGTCTCTCTGTGTCTGTCTCTCTCTCTGTCTCTGATAGTATCTTTTATCGTACAAGTCACCATTGGCAAAAGGCTAAAGCCTGCAGCTGATATGCCTCTCTCCACTGTTCTTTACTTCACTTGCAATTTTGTTTCTCTAAATAGAATGATGTTTCATGATTTACAACCATATAGCATCACTAGGATGATACTAGCTATTTATAAAAATAGCTTAGATTTGGGACAATTGAAAACATTGTTAAAAATTTCTCAGCACTCACCAACCTGTTTTCTTCTTCCAATAAAGATAATTTATTTAGAGCTAGAAGGTCCTTTAGATGCTGTTCAGATGTCATTATTTTACAGATGAGTAAACTGAGGCCCAGAGAATTCCATAGGTTTGTGCATTTAAGAGCTGAAAAGGATCTCAGAGACTTTCTAGTACAAGTCATTCATTTTGTAGATGAAGAAACTGAGACCTGCCATTGTTAAATGACTTGCCCGAGAGCACACAGGTAACAATGACAGGATTTGAACCTAGTGCTTGTGACCCTAGAGCTAACACTTTTCCAGCTGAACTGTGCTGCCACTCAGCTGTGGTGCTAGATCATTTTTATCTGCACTGTCTGTCTAAGATACATGGACTGAAAGGTTAAGGCAAAGTATTGTCCACCTGACCTCACATTATATGCTAATTATACATTGAACCCACTTATTTTTTTTCAAATATGTATTCCTAGGGTAATCTTTTGAAAGGTCATAGGTCTCAATGAAGTTTGGCAGTGTACAAAGGCTTGGTAAAATATATACTTAGTACAATGACTTTATATCTCTCAATTTCATTTCTATCAAGAATGCACATGTGAAACTAGACAACTTCCTCTATTAGTTTATCAGTTGACTGGACATTGGACAGAGAGCTCCTGTTTACTATGGAATATCAATAATTAAATTAAAATCTATAGGTCTGAAACATATTTTCTTCCCACTCTCTAACCCATATTCTGCTCCTTCTGCCACCTCCCTGTTATATCTGGTAGCAATCAAAGTGAAGCTCAGTTTGATGGGATCTAGTTTTTGTTGAATACACCCATGCATATACACATGTGTATATATATATATTCAATATATATAAAGAATATATGTACACTATGTGCACATACATACATGTATGTATACATAGAGAGAAATAGAGATCTCTCCCTCTATCTACCTATAAATTGATTGAATAAAACAAGCATTTCCATAACAAAATATAATATAAAAGATGATTACACATAAAATTGCCAATCTATTATGTACAACTTGCTATTCCTTTTGGATATATAATGAAGTTATTGTATGAATTCCTTCTTTATAAATATAAATATGTAAAATTATTCTATACATATTTCTATTTATCAGTTATTTTATGGACCCAGATAGTATCTTTCTTCATGTGTTCTTTATAGTTAATTTGGATATTTATAGTAGTCAAAATGACTTATGCGATCAGAGTCATTCTTAAAACTACTAGGTCTATATCTCATTCTGAGTACCTTGATCTTAGGGTATGGAGGAGGTTTCAGAGAGAGAATGTCTCTGTTTGAGCTACAACCTTTGAGGAGTAAATGCTTTCTTCTCTTCTTACAGGGTTAAAACCAAGGAGTTTGTTGCCACCAAAGTTGCATCCAAAAAAGGGTTAAAAGAGAGCAACAGCAAATAGGTATCATTGATTTAGATGAAAGAGTAAGAATGATGCAACTGACAACCTTGAATGATACAGACATTTTCATTATTTGAGATGGAGGACTAGTTAGGTTTTTGTTGGGTTATACTTGTCCTGCTATCAGGGCTCTTTTCTCCCTTTTGTCTCCTTCTGATCTGTTTCTTTCCCCCACCCCCAGAAGAAAACAGGGAAAAATAAATCAATCCCCAAGCATTTATTAGTCACTTACTGTGTGCAGGCATTGTGTTAATCACTGGCATACAAATAAAAAGCAAAAAACAGTCAACCCCCTCAAGGTGTTTACATCCTAAAGGGAAGCAGTAAATTCATAGAATGGCAAAGACAAGAGAAATTCAAGCAGATCAAAGCTAAAGATCAAATTTCCTAAGTAGGAGTTGTTTTTTCCCTAAAGCATAAGTGGGGCACTTGACCACACCGAGATATGTGTACACTCCACATTAGTGAGAGCAGAGAACACTGCCTGCGTCATACACTTATGCAGCACATTGACTGGTGAAGTTTCCCACGAGTAATTATTTTAACAGATGACTTGGTGTCTTTAGAATTGCAACATTTACTGAAAACTTTAGAGAAAAAAAAATTAAATCATGAACATGAATGAAACAGAACCATGTACTAATAACAGGAATCAACCAGGTTTATTTCCTCTTTCACAGACCAAGTCAATTGAAAAACCACTACCACTACATGCACACACATACGTATCAGAGAACCTGACCAGGTTGTTAGAACTTGAACCAAATCTACTCATTTTCTCAGCTCAATGAACTAGAGCAAGTTAGAATACTGAGATATTTTCTGAAAGAAAGTAAAACAATACTAGTATTTCTTTCTGTTTAGGTACCTGATTTAAATAAAGGCAAAATTATAACTAATGTCCATACTCTGTAGAATCTTCAGTTGGTAGAAGTAAGTGCATTTTTAAAAAATTAAAAATATTATTTATTCATTTTTAATATTATTTTCTTCTTAAATTTTGAGTTTTTGGCTTCTGGGGAGTGGAGCCAAGATGGCAGAGTAGAGAAAGCATTCAGCTAAGTTCTCCTAACATTCCCCTCTGAATGACTTTTAAAATAGCACCTCAAATTGAATTTTGGAGTGGCAGACATGACAAAAAGTCACAGTAAGAGTCTTCAAGCCCAAGACAATATAGGAAGTCAGAAAGAGAGATCTACAACATGGGGGAAGAGGTGAATTTAGAGTCCATGTGGATGAAACACCATGATGGGACTAGGTGGTGGTGACAGAAACAGCAGTATCTTCAGGAACTCTTGAGTGAGAGATGGTAAGGAGACCTGGCAATTGGACAGAAAGAGGTTACAGGGTAGCCCTGTGTTGGTATTGAATGCAGGACCAGACTTTGGCAACTCCATTGCCAATACCATTTCTGGGTCATAATTCAAGGGCAGAGAGGAGCACTTTCAATTAAGAGGAAGTGAGAGCCCTGAGGGGCAGTATTGCTTCCAGTCCCAGGAGCTGAGGGCCCCTTCCTCAGTAAGGACCAGAGTTCAGACCAAGACAGCAGTAACCACACCTCTCCCTAGATCATACCACCTTGGAAGACTTCCAAACCATCCCCAAACTTCCAAACTCCAGAACTAACCCTGAAAACAGCAGTGAGAAAAGATCTGAAGCTTGGGACTGTGCCTCTCCATTCACCATGCTGGGAATAAAACCCAACATTAGCATGAAGTTCTGAATCAAGAAATGAGGTAAAAAAAATGAACAAACAACAAAAATACCTGCCCCCAAAAAGTTTCTATGGTGACAGAGAAGATCAACATACAAACTCAGAAGATGACAATGAAGTCAAAACAGCTACAACCAAAACTTCAAAGAAAAGAAAATGAATTGAATTTAAGCTCAACAAGAATTCCTGGAAGAGTTAAAATTATTTTAAAAATAAAATAAAGAGTGGTAGAGAAAAACTAAGTAAGGAAGTGAGATACAAAAATTACTAAAGAAAATAACACCTTAAACAGCATTGACTGAATGGGAAAAGAGGTACAAAAGCTCACTGAAGAAAATAATTCCTAAAAAATTAAATTGGGGAAGTGAAAGCTAATGACTCCACAAGACATCAAGAAATAATAAAAACAAAGTCAAAAGAAAGAAAAGAAAAGAAAGTGTGAAATATTTCATTGGAAAAACAACTCACCTGGAAAATAGTTGAAGGAGAGAGAATTTAAGTAGATTACCTGAAAGCCATGATAAAAAATAGAGCCTAGACATATTTCAAGAAATTATTGAGGCAGCTAGGAGGTACACTGAAGAGAGCACTGGCTCTGGAGTCAGGAGGACCTGAGTTCAAATCTGGCCTCAAACACTTAACAGGTGCCAGCTGTATGACCTTGAGCAAGTCACTTAACTCCAATTGCCCTGCCTTCCTCCCTCCAAAAAAGATTAAGAAAAAAAAGAAAAGAAAAGAAAAAGAAATTATTAAGGACAACTGCTCTGGTATCTTAGTCCAAGAATAAATAAAAGTTGGAGGAATTCATTGATCCTCTCCTGCAAGAGATCCCCAAACAAAAATTTCGAGCAATATCATAGCAAAATTCCAGAGCCCCCAGGTCAAAGGGAAAGTACTTTAAGCAGCTGGAAAGAAATTATTCAAATATCATGGACTCACAGTCAGGATCACACAGGATTTAACAGTTACTACATTAAAGGAGAAGAGAGTTTGTAAGATATTCTGGAAGGCAAAGGAGCTAAGATTACAACCAAGAATAACCTATCCAGTAAAACTAAGTATAATCCTTCAGGGGAAAATGTATACTTAATAAAATAGAGGATTTTCAAGCATTACTGATGAAAAGGATACAAAACTCAAGAGAAGCATAAAACAGTAAACAGGAAAGAGAAAACATAAGGTACTCAATAAGTTTTTCTCTACAGGAAGATGATATATGTATCATCTTAGAACTTTATCATTATTTGGGCAGTTAGAAAGATTCTACATAGAAAGATGTAACAGGTATTAATTTAGCAGGTACTCGGTGCTTAGTAACTAAGGGCTAAGTACTTTTGTGAAAGAGGCAGAGGATGTAAACTTTGTCTCCTGTGCTGATGTGGCAAGAGGGGGTTGACTGAGACAGGAAGCCAATGTGTGTGTGTGTGTGTGTGTGTGTGTGTGTGTGTGTGTGTGTGTGTGTGTATAAGAAGAGTTCCAGAGACAGAGAATCAGAATCAAGAATTTTCCTCCTGGCTGGCTCCTGGTGGAGGAAGAATTGTGGAGACTGAAGCCAGCTGAGAGAGAGAGAGAGAGAGAGAGAGAGAGAGAGAGAGAGACAGAGAGAGAGACAGAGAGAGAGAGAGAATGATAAATGGAAGAAAATAGGATAGAGAGAAATATACAGTTAGTAATCATAAATGTGAATGTGAATGGATCAACTTACTCCCAAAATGAAAGCAGATAGCAGAATGTATTAGAAACTAGAATCTAAGGGGTGTCTAGGTGGCACAGCGAGTAGGGCACTGGCCCTTGAGTCAGGAGGACCTGAGTTCAAATCAGATCTCAGACACTTGACACACTTACTAGCCATGTGACTTTGGTCAGGTCACTTAGCCCCAATTGCCCTCCAAAGAGCAAAAAAAAAAAAAAAAAAGAAACTAGAATCTAACAATATGTTGTTTGCAAGAGACATACTTGAAACAGAAAGACACATATGAATTTAAAATAAAGGACTGGAGCAGAATCAGTTAAGTTTTACCTGAAGTTAAAAAAGGCAAGGGTATCAATCATGATCTCAGACAAAACAAAAGCAAAAATAGAAGTAATTAAAAGAAATAATCAGGGAAACTACATTTTGCTAAAATGTAACAGACAATTAAGTAACATTAAAAAATTAAAACAAGTTTCTCTGTTAAAGGCCTCATTTCTCAAATATAAAGGGAACTGAGTCAAATTTATAACAGTAAGAGCCATTCCCCAATTAATAAAATGTTCAAAGGTTATGAATAGTCATTTTTCAGAAGAAATCAAAGCTATTTATATTCATTTGAAGAAATGTTCAAAATCACTATTGAATAGGGAAATGCAAATTAAAACAACTCAACTCAAACCTATCAGAAATGACACATGCTGGAAGGGAGGAGGGAAAATACATACAATAGCAAATTGTTGATGGAGTTGTTTAATGGTCCAACCATTTTGGAGAACAATTTGGAAATATGCTGAAATGGCTATAAAACTGTGAGTACCCTTTGACTCAGCAATACCACTACTAAGTCTGTACCCCAAAGAGATAAAAAGGAAAAGAAACTATCTGCAAAAATATTAGTAGCAGTTCTTTTTGTGGTGGCAAAGAATTGGAAATTGAGGGAGTGCTCATCAATTGAAGACTGGCCAACAAACTGTAGCTATTGTGCAATAAGAAATGATGAGAGGGGTTGTTTGAAAAAAAACAACATGGCAAGAGCTATGTGAACTGATACAGGGAAAAGTGAGAACTGGGAGATCATTGTGCACAGTAATAGCGATGTTGTAATGATGATCAACTGTGAAAGACTTGGCTACTCTGATCATTTTTTTTAGTCATTCCCCTACTGATAAGCATCCCCTCAATTTCCAATTCTTTGCCATCGCAAAAAGAGCTGCTATTAGGTTTTTTGTACATATAGATCCCTTTCCTTTTTCTTTGATCTCTTTGGCTGCATAGTTTTATTTGGACAAAAGCTTTTAAATTTCATGTAATCAAAAGTATTTATTATACTTCCTGTAATCCTCTCTATCTCTTGTTTGGTTATAAACTCTTCCCTTATCAATAGCTATGACAGGTACATTATTCCCTGCTTCCCTAATTTACTTATGATACTATCTTTTATATCTAAATCATACATTTTGACCTTATCTTGGGATGTGGTGTAAGATGTTCATCTATGTCTAGTTTCTGCCAAACTCCTTTCCATTTATGTCAGCAATTTTTGTCAAATGTTGACTTCTAACCCCCAAAACTTGGATCTTTGGGTTTATCAAAAACTAAATAACCATGATCATTTACTACTGTGTATTGTGTAAGTAATTTATTCCACTGATCCATCACTCTATTTCTTAACCAGTACCAGATTTTTTTCATGATTAATACTTTATTATATATTTTGATATCTAAAACTGCTAGATTGCCTCACTTAACTTTTTTTTATTGATTTCCTTGACATTCTTGACCTGTTATTCTTTCAGGTGAATTATTTTATTTTATTTTATTTTTTACTATTATTTCTAGTTCTGTAGAATAGTTCTTTGATAGTTTGATTGGCATGGCACTGAATAAGTAAATTAAGTTAGGTAGAATTGCCATTTTTATTATATTGGCTCAACCTACCCATGAACAATTAATATTTCTCTGCTGTTTGGGTCTGTCTTTATTTATATGAAAAGTGTTTTGTAATTGTGTTCATATAATCACTGGATTTATCTTTATAGATAGACTTCCAAGAACTTAATGTTGTTTGCAGTTATTTTAAATGGAATTTTTCTTTCTGTCTTTTCCTGTATGGTTCTGTTGGTAGTATATAGAAATGCTAATGATTTATGTGGGTTTATTTTATATCTTAGGGCAGCTAGATGATACATTGGATATAGTGCTGGTCCTGAAGTCAGGAAGACTATTGTTCCTGAGTTCAAGTCTGACCTCAGACATTTACTAGCTGTGTGATTCTAGGCAAGTCATTTAACACTATTTGTTCCTCATCTGTAAAATGAGTTGGAGAAGGAAATGGCAAACCACTCCAGTATCTTTTCCAAAAAAACTCCAAATGGGCTCATGAAAAGTCAGACACAAATGAGCAACAATGACAATGATTTTATATGCTGAAGTTGTTCATTCTTTCGACTAGTTTTTTTTTTTAGTTCATTCTCTAGGGTTCTCTAAGTAGACCATAATAAGAGTGATAGTTTTGTTTCTTCATTGCCTATTTTTGTTCCTTCAGTTACTTTTTCTTGTCTTACTGCTTTAGCTAGCATTTCTAGTATAATATTGAATGAATGATGATAATGCACATCTTTCTTCACCCCTGATCTTATTGGGAAGATTAAGTTTATTTCTGTTACCAATGATGCTTGCTCTTAGTTTTAGAGAGATATTACTTATCATTTTAAGGAAGCCTCCATTAATTCTGGTGCTTTCTAGTACTTTTAATAGTAATGGTATTATATTTTGTCAAAGGCTTTTCAGCATCAATTGACATATCATATGATTTGTTGTTCTTGATATTGATATAGTCAGTTATACTGATAGTTTTATTAATATTGAACCAGCCCTGCTTTCCAGTTCTAAATTCCAGCTGATCATAGCGGATGATATTTGTGATATATTGCTGTAATCCCCTTGTTAATATTTTATTTTTTTGCATCTATGGTCATTAAATAAATTGGTGTATAGTGTTTTCTCATTTTTTGCTCTCTCTGGTTTAGATCACCACTATATTTGTGTCACAAAAGGAACTTGGTAGGACTCCTTTACCTATTTTTTTTTTCAAATAGTTTATATAGAATTGGGATTAAATGTTCCTTAAATGTTGTTAGATTTCACTTGTAAATCCATATGATTCTGGCAATTTTTCCTTAGTGAACTCATTGATAAGTTGTTCAATTTCTTTTTTTCTGATATAGGGTTATTTAAATATTATGCTTCTATTAATCTGGGCAGTTTTTATTTTTGCAAATATTCATCCATTTCACTTAGAATGTGTAACACCATGCACAAGCAGCTTCCCAAAAGAATGCTACTGTGAACAGCTTTTAAGATTCTGATTACACAGTATAGTGAACATTCCATTTATCCCATTACAAATTAAGGCAAACATTCACAACTAATTAAGGTACAGCATAATATTCACAACATTACATCTTATCACAGAACATCACAATATAGTGTTCACAACAACTTAACATTAGAATGGCCACATAGTTTTCACTACAGTGGCCACAGTATTTAGAACAAAGAACAAAAGAATAATCATCTGATTTCCCTAAGGGGGAAATCCCTCTTATTTAATCATTCAATCAATTCATAATACAATAATCAGTCTTCCACTCATGGGGCAATCATAGATTAAATTAATCAATCACTTATCTAGCAATCAGTAACTAAGTATCATTAATCACAAAATACAATCATTAGAAAATTACACAAACCCTCCACCCCTTGATGTCTAGTAAACTTCAATTTCATCACCCATCCAAGGGGAGGCCTTTTTCTTCATCTTGACTTGGGGTGGTCTCTCAGATTCCCTGGATCCCTTTCCATGGTCCCAGCTCCTACCTGAATCCACCAAACAGTTACCTGAATTCAGAGGCAGACAGCTCTCAGGTCCTTGTCCAGTCCTCTGGGCAGTCCCTGGCACACACTGAAGTTCATAGGATCCAGCACATCTCAGACTCTTCACCACTTCTGTTGCCAGGAACTTAACATCCACCAAGCCACAAACCAATAAAGGCTTATCCTGGTCACACTTCTTCAGTCCTCCAGCAGTTCAGCTGACCCTAGGACCCAGGAGAAAGCTCAGCCTTCCAGGAGGCTTTCCAGGAGGCCTTCCAGGCAGCCTTCACCAGATTTTCGAGCAGCCCAGCTCCCAGATGTTGGGACAATCCTGCTTCCTCCACCAGGAGCCACCAGGAGGAATATTCCCAATTCATTTCTCTGTCTCTAGAACTCTTCTTATATATACACACTGGCATCCTGTCTCAGCCAACCCCCTCTTGCCACATCAGGAACAGGAGACAGAGTTCACACCTTCCATACTTAGCCCTAAATTACTAAGTGCTAAGTATCTGCTAAATTGATTGCTGTTACACCAGCACATCTCACAGCCTTCACAACTTCTGTTGCTAGGAACTCCAGGATCCACCAAGCCACAAATAAACAAAGTCTTATTCTGGTTGTGCTTCTTCAGTCCTCCAGCAGTTTGACTGGCCCTAGGACCCAGAAGGAATTTCAGCCTTCCAGGAGGCAGCAACTTCAGCCTTCACCAGATTCTGGTTTCAAGAAAAACTACAACTCAGTTCTCAGTCAGCTTCCAGATGCTGGGAGAGAAACTCTCTGTCTCTCTGTCTCTGTCTCTCTCTTTCTCAGCTAGCTTCAGTCTCCACGATTCTTCCTGCACCAGGAGCCACCAGGAGGAACATTCCTGATTCTGACTCTCTGTCTCTGGAATTCTTCTTATATACACACACTGGCCTCCTGTCTTAGCCAACCCCCTCCTGCCATATCAGCAATAGGAGACAGAGTTCATGCCCTCTGTTCATATAGGCGATAGAGTTCATACTCTCTGCCTTTTTCATAGAAGTACTTAGCCCTTAGTCACTAATAGCCAAGCACCTGCTAAATTAATTACCATTACAGAATGTCACATAATTATAAATAAATCCTAATAATTGCTTTAATTTCCTCTTCATTGATGGTTTTTAAATAGCTTTTTAATAAAATAAACTCCTAGTTTTATTTACTAGTACAATGGTTTTAAAAAATTTTCAATTTTATTCATTTCTCCTTTGATTTTCAGAATTTTTAGTTTGTGCTTAATCAGAGATTTTAAATTTGTTCTCTCTCTGTTTATTTTTTAGTTGCATGCCCAATAATTGAATTGCTCTTTTTCTCTTTTACTGCTGTACATATTTAGAAATATAAAATTTTCCCTAAATACTGCTTTGGCTGTATCCCACAAATTTCAGAATGTTGTCTCATTATTGTCATTCTCTTCAGTGAAATTATTAATTGTATCTATGATTTGTTCTGTGATCTACTCATTCTTTAGAATTATATTATTTAGCTGAAATTAATTTTTAATTTTTGTTTTGATATCCCTTAACTGAATGCAGTTTTATTTCATTACCATCTGAAAATTATGCATTTAAGGTTTTTGCTTTTCTGCTTTTGTTTGCAAGGTTTTTATACCCCAGTAATGGTTTATTTTTGTGAAGGTGCCATGTACAGCTGAGCAAAAAGTATAGTCATTTTTATTCTCATTCAGTTTTCTTCAGAGGTCAGTAATATTTAGTTTTTCCAAAATTCTGTTCATCTCCTTAACTTCTTTCTTATTTTTTTTTTAATCATTAGATTTATCTAGTTTTCAGAGGGGAAAGTTGAGGTCCCTCACTAATATAATTTTACTGCCTATTTCCTCCTGTAATTTATTTAACTTTTAAAAAAAGAATTTGGATGCAATGCCATTTGCATTATTGCAATATGTTTAGTATTGATACAACTTCATTGTCTATGATACCTTTTAGCAAAATGTAGTTTCCTTGCTTATCTATTTTAATTAAGTCTATTTTTGTTTTTGCTTTAAAGAGATTCACAGAAACATATAAAACTTTTCCACTCTTCTCACCAAATTTTTTAAAAACATAGTTTTTTGCATAAAAATATGTTGTGTATGTTAATAGGTAATGAATTTATTAATCCCCAACCTCTCTTAATTCCAGTTCCTTCCCTTCATTATTTCCTGTTTATCCTGTATGTAGCTTGCTTGTATATATTTATTTGCATGTTGTCTCCCACATTAGATAGTAAGCACCTTGAGGGCAAATGCTACCTTTTGCATTTTTTTGTATCCCCAGTGTTTAACACAGTGCCTGGCACATAGCAGGTACTTAATAAACATTTAATGATTGATTGAGATGGATTGTCATCAAGAGATATGGTTCTGGTTCAAACTGACCAGCCACCATGTGACTCTGGAACCATCTTCAGGTCAGGCAAGCCTGCAAGTCACTAGTAATTGATGTTTATTTCTTCTTGGAATGAGTTAGTGAAGATAAAGTATGCATATGAATATAGATGGCTTTCTATATGAATTTCTGGGAGTTGAAAAATTTTGAGGCTATAAGCATGTCTAGAAAGGTAGCTTACTCTCTTCTCTTCTGGAAGAAAGGGGAGAATTGAAACCGCAGTAGAGTCAAGAAATTAGCTTTATACTAGGTATAGGATGGAACTTCTAAATGGCACATAGTGATGGGGTGGGGGTGGGGGGAGAATAGCCCTTGAATAGCGCTGTCCATTGGCAGCTGTTTTGACTCTGAACTTTCCAGAAAGACAATGTAAGGAGGAGGGGAATAACTATAGTTATTCTCTCTCTCTCTCTCTCTCTCTCTCTCTCTCTCTCTCTCTCTCTCTCCCTCTCTCCCTCCTTCTTTACCTCCTTGCCTTTCTCCCTCCCTCTCTTTCTTTTTGTCCTGGGAAGATTTAAAGGAAGTAAGTGAAGGAATCACTGTGGTACCTTGGGAAGGGGAGGGAAAGAGGAGTGGAAAAAGAGGGAGAGAGAGAGAGGGAGAGGGAGATGGAAAGCAAGAAGTTGGAGTCACTTGAATTTGGAGTTGAGAAAGAAGATAATTCTACCCAAAAAGTTACTCAACTTTGACCTCTGAGAAATACAATTAATGACCAACCATGATTTCATGTTACTTAACTGTCTATATATCCTTTGACCCAACAATGTCAATACTAGACTTATAACACAAAAGATAAGAGAGAGAAAAAGAACCTTTATGTGTAAAAATATTTTTAGTAGCTCATTTTGTAATGCCAAAGTAAACTACTGGGGCCCATCAGTTGGGGAATGGCTGAATAAATGTGGTATGTGAATATATAGAGGAAATATATATGCATACACACACACATATGGAAATTGGTTCAGAGAAACCTGGGAAGACTTGTATGAACTGATGTTGAGTGAATAAGAACAAGAACAATTTATGTAATAACAACATTGTTAAAACAATAAGCTTTAAAAGACCCAAGACCTTTGGTCAAGGCAAAGACCAACCATGGCTTCAGAGCACTGATGGTGAGCTATGCTACCCTTCTCCTGACAGAGAGCAAATGGATTCCAGATGTAGAATGACACATACGTTTTTGGAAATGGCCTATGTGGGGACTTGTTTTGCTTGACTGTGCATAGCTGTTAAAAGAATTTTGTCTTTCTTTTGAAATTAAATAGCTGGGAGGAAGAGAAAATGTTTATTAATTGAAAAAGAAAATGAATTAAAAAAAAGATTTACATGAACATTTCAGTATCCAGTACTATTCAATTTCTACTCAATTTTTATCACTGAAGTTTTCTCAGGACACCTAAATTAACCCAATCAAACCCAATAAACATTTAATGCCTAGTAATTATGTGGCACTTTGAAAGGTGCTGAAGAAATAAAACTAAGTAAAAAGGACCCCTGCTTTGAAAGTTGATTTATAAGGTGGCACTGTTATTTTTGCTATTTAAAATAGACAATATCTCCTACTGGGGGGATGTGTCACTAGGAGAAACAGAGGTAGTACTCCTTCTAAGCCCTCTGTTCCCATCTAAGCCCGTTTATTTCCACATTTCACAGAAGTAGATAGCCAGTGGTTTCTTGCCTTTTGAGTCTCACCATAGTGCCTCTAACTCAGAGACTACCTTCCCAGTCAAAGTCCCATACACTGGGCTTTTTGTGATCACATCTGGTCCTATAGAAATTCATATGATCTGTGCTCTATTTAAGTTATATACTATGAATATATTTTTAAAAGGTGGGAAAAAATTGTCTGTATCTTGGCAGGTATGCAAGTCCTAGTCTAAATGGGGTACAACATAAGCAACCTTGTTGGAGACAGCATTTTAGCTCCTTTCGATATCCCTTTCCTGTCTTCTACTGACATCCTCCCCTCCCCAATACATGCCTCTAGCTCCCCTGTGTTCTTGGACTGTCTCCTGGTTTCTTGGGGTTCTGTTCATTCAATCTACAAGCACATGCACACCTCTTGCTTTGTCTCTGGCTCTTTCTCTCTGTGCCTGTGCCTTTCTTTGTCTTGGTCTCTCTATCTCTATCTTTCTCTGTCTCAGTCTCTCTCTTTGTCTCATCTATGGAATACCAAGGGAGACCTAAGAAATGGGTAGGGATGGGTATCAGTATAGGCTTCATGTAGAAGGTGGACCTGATATGAGCCTTGAGGTGAACAGGATCCTAAGAAGTAGAAGGTGAGAAGGAAAAGCATTCCAGAGTGAATGCAAAGGCACTAAGGAATCAATGATAATAGTAACAACAGCTAGCATTTATGACGTCCTTCATGCTTTGCAAAGCACTGTACAACTATTATCTTATCTCCCCACTACAACCCTGGGACATATTTTTACTATTATTTTCTACATTTTACAAAATAAGGCAACAGGAACAGACAGGTTAAGTGACTGGCCCAGGGTCACACCAATAATGTCTGAGAGAGGACAGGTCCTTCTCATACCAGATTTGTGACATTTGGCTGACCTAGGCAATAGAAGAATGGAGAACAGGAAGCAGACCAATTTAATGATGCTTTGGAGCCTGTGGTTGGAGTCTCTATTATGGCATCCCTTCTTGGTCTCACGCTGTGAGCCAGACCATTCCTGACTTCTTCTGATCATTAATCATCATCATATTTATATAGGGCTTTTTCTACTCGTAAAATACTTTACAAATATTAACTCATTTTGTTGTAACAACAACCCTCGAAGGTTGGTGATATCATTATCTCTATTTCACAGTTGAGGAAATAGAGGCATATAAAGGTTATGTGGCTTGGTCAAGGTCATGAAGACAGCAAGTATCTGAAGCAGGATTCCAACTCAGGTCTTCCTGAGATCAGTGGCCTATCATCCATTGCTCCTAGCTGCTTCATTAGCTGACTTCATGACCTGTGTCCCAAGGTGTGTAACAGGAAGCACCCTAGCATGCCTAGGGCGGCTACTAGCACAGGTTCTTAGATCTGCTTTTCTAAAGGAAAGCAACTCAAAATGGGTTAACAATCTTACTTTAATCAAACATATCATTTA
>CM053592.1:9752105-9802857 GCA_028646515.1 Pseudochirops corinnae
GTATGCATTAAAGTTGATATTCTACAGCGACCTGCCCTTGTGAAAACACATAGCTTATTGTCTAAGTGAAAAAGAAGTCAGATGTTGCATCCCATGTTGAGAGCTTTGAAACACACTTTGATTTTGTGTCTTTTTTCCCCTCTTGGAATTTTGGTTTTATTATGTATTGTATTTATTTCTATCCATATTAAAATGATGCTAGCTCACCTATTTTCAAGCAAAAACTTCACCTGAAGTTTGCATTTTTCCTTTTTCCCTGTTTAATGATGTCAAGGATTGTTTATGAAAAAAAAAAAGGTTGGCTGTATCATAGTAAAAAAAAAAATCTGCTCACTTAAGACCCTCTCTCCATTGAGCTCAAAAGTTCCCAGACTTCCTCCATATCACTTAACTCCCACCTCTTATGATCTTTCATTCTCTTTCCAGTTGAGAAAAAATTTGCACACATTAGCTCCTTCATTAAAACAGAGCTATACTTCAATAATCAATGTTGGAAGACCTGTGGGAAGACAGACTAATATAAGGCTGGGAGAGCTGTGAATTAGTCCAACCATTCTGGGAAACACTATAAATTACTCAAGGAAAGCAATTAAACCAATCATACCCCTTGAGCCAGCTTTCCCACTGCTGGACATATACTCCAAGAAGGCCAAAGGTAGAAAAAAGGTTCTATGTACGCTAAAATATTCATAGTATCATTTTTTTGTGGTAATTAAGAAATGCAAACAAAACAGATACCTATTGCTTGGGAAAAGGCTGAGCAATTGCAAGAAAACTGGATATCCCAAACATTCTAGTACAATTGGAAGTCTACTGAGTATCCCCAAAAAAATCTTAGTACAGTAAGCCCTTAAATATTATTATTGTTTTAAGAATGATTTTCAGTAAACAAGTTATTTTGACTATTTTAAATACCCAAATTAACTATAAAGGACATATAAAGAAAGATGCTTTCTGCATCCAGGGGAAGTAGAGTAATTTTACATATATACACTGATTTGTGTCTAAGGGTGACCATCTGTAGGTGGGGGTGGGGGAAGGAAGAAAAGAAAGAAACTTACATGATAACTTTGTTGTATGTTTAAAAGGAATACCAAGTTATACATGATAGATTTGCGATTTCATGTGCAATCATATTTTTTATTATTCTATGTAATAGAAATGCTTGTTTTATTCCATATAATAAAAATAAAATATTTTTAAAACATGCCAAAAAAGAACTGCACTAAGGCTTTTGGGATGACCTGTATGAATTTAATAGGATATATCATAACACCATAAGAAATTACAAATTTGAGAAATTGATTCCCATTCAATTTGACACATATTTCTTGACTATCTACTATGTTTTTCAGACATTGTGCTAGGGCCTAGGGAAACAAAGGCAAACATGAAATAATCTTTATATGAAGGAGTTGAAATCATTCTTCTCTGGGAAAACAGTTCTGATATGAATCATAGCAGCATTTCCTACAGGATGAGCTGTCCAACATGCAAAGGGAGATGAAGGATAGCAGTTCAGGAAAAGGATGTAATTTAGATACATCCATTTGGGAATCATCTGAATAGAAGCAGATTGAGACTATGGGAGATGAGTAGATGACCTAAAGAGATTAGAGAGAAAGAAGGGAAGCTGGTCCAGAACAAAGACCTCAGAAGCATCCATAACTGAGAGTGAGTATCCATGATGAGCCAGAAAGTAAGATTAGTAGAAGGAGAAACAGAATCACAGAGTTTAAGAGTTGGAAAGGATCTCAGCAGCCATCTATGCAAACTCATTCATCAAACTTATATTAGCATCTTCACCCATTGCTCCTGGTTCAACCCTCTTGAACTAACTAAATAGGACAAGTCTAATCTTTCCTTCCCATGACATCCCTTCAAATACTTGAAAAAATACTACCATGTCATCCTGAGTCCTCTCTATTTCATGCCACATTTCTTTACCCTTTCCTTATATGCCATGGACTAAGGCCCTTTCACCATCCTGGTTGCCCTACTCTGTACACTCTTCAACTTCTCAATATTCTGAAATCTTGGACCCCACAACTGAGCACAATACTCCAGATATAGTCCAATCAGGGCAGAGTATAATGGAACAATCACTTCTATATTCCTGGAAGCTATAAGTCTCTTGATGTAACCCAAGATCAACTTTGTTGCCCACTATATCACACTACGAACTCAGATTGAATTTGTGGTCCACTAATGTCACTGGATCTTTGTTCTTAACTATCCATTCTTCCCTGTCTTGTGTTCATGAAGTTGATTTTTTTTTATTTCTAGTTGTGAAGACTTTACACTTATCCCAATTGAATTTTATGATATTATATTCAGTCTGATATTCTAGCTCAGGGACTGTCAAACAATAGCCCACTAGTCAACTCTTCCCGCTGCTTGCTTTCTTCTACTGGTAAGCTAAAATTGTGTGTAGGAGGGGGTTACATTTTTAAATAAAATCTTATTGTATTTTAAAAGGTTAAAAACGATCCTTGGCTTGCAGACCATACAAAAACAGGTGGCAGAGCAAATTTCTCCAGCTACACATAGTTTGCTTTCAACTGTTCTAATTTTTCAAGTTCTTTTTGGATCCTGCCTCCGTTGTGCAGGACATTAGCTATCCCCACCCGCCAGTTTGATGCCATCTACAAATGTGAGAAGCATATCAACTGTACCTTTATTCAAGTCATCAATAAGAATATTAAATAAAATAGAGATAACACACAGCCTTGAGGCACTCCACTGGAGACTTTCCACTATGTTGACATTAAACCTTTGACAGCTGCTCTTTTAGTTCCACTGTTCAACCAAAATCCATCTGGTTATAAAATAATATTCTCTCCCCTAGTGCGGGTCAAAAAGGAAAATAAGGCTTTGATGAACTGTTCTTAAAGGAGTCATGCTGGCTTTTTGTAATCATGAATTCCTTTTCTGGGTGTTCAAAAACCATCTCCTTAATAAAAGTCATGAAATTTAGAGATATAAAATTCCGGGTCATTGGCCTATAGTTCATAGGCTATTCCTTCTTCCTTGAGAAGTGGGTTAACACATGCTTCTCTCCAATCTTGTAGCGCCTCTCTCCTTTTCCCTTGTCTTTACAATATTATTGGTCCTATCTCAGTGGCCACATCTTTCCAGGCTTTTGTTACCAAGAAACTTCTTTCCAGATGAATTACAGTTAATCTGGGCCAGGTGATGTGAATGAGCCAAAGGCAGTGAGTGCTCTCTTAATATCTCCTTACTTAGCTTGGAATGAGTGACCATGAGATTTATTGGGGCATGGGAGGGAGAGAAAAGAAGGAATGGATCTTCAAAGAAAAACACATGTTGATTGGCTCATCGTTTACATCCCTGACCACCCTTTCCAAGACTAGATATTTCTTTCAGTGCCCCATTATACATTGGACCAGAAAGAAGACTTTATGCTCACTATGGCTCTATTACCCAGAAACCTCTTCTTTTCCATATTTGAAGGAAACTAAAGATTTTAAGAGGAAAAAAAAAATGAGGAAGATGTGTATTCCTGCATAAGGAGGAGCCTGTGCATAGATGAGACATGAAATTTCTTCGTGAGAAACAGCAAGAAGGTCAATTTAATTGGAGCAAGAAGTGCATGAAGCAGGTAATTTTATAATAAGATTAGTTGTGAAGGGCTTTAAATGCAAAACAGAGGAGTGTGTATTTGATCCTGGAGAGAATATGTGGTTTATAAGTAGAGAAGTGACATGTCAGATTTACATTTTAGGCAAGGGTATGATGAAACTAGTTCTTTTTATACCTCAGAAATCAGCAGTTGCTACAAATCAGGGCTTCTTTTATCATTTTTTTGATTTTCTAGACTTAAGAAAGTGTTAAATCATGCAGATTAAACTTAAAAGTGTGTCCTGAGGGTATTACCACCCACCCAGAACCCAGTTGCTAAACATTTACTATCATAGAATCCCTGTATTGGAGATAAGGAAGAGAGGAGAGGTAGAAGAGGAAGGGAGATGATCTCTAGGCAGCCTAGAACTTGGAATCGTGGGGATTTGGAGAGGAGAGTAAATGTTTATTGACTTGAGAAAAAGAGGGCTGACCAGGTATGGATCACTATATGCCCCTCAGTAGGCAACCAGAGTTCTGACCCTGGGGCTTGGCTTTGGTGTTGATTGGATTATTACTCCTATCATATTCCCCATGCATTCAGAGAAACATGGGACCACTCCAACAATGCAAAAGCAAAGAACAATAAATTAAAAGAGTGTAATCGGGGGTGAAAAGATTTTGCTTCTAGTCCAACATTTTCTGCTTTCTAGCTAGGTGGCCTGGGACAAATCAGGTTCATTCACCTATAAAATGAAGAGATTGGATTGAATCTTCTACACTTTTCCTTTTAGCCTAACATTGGATATATCACTCCATCTTTCAGCTCTGAGTATTTTCTCTGGCTATTCCTCATGCCTGGAATGAATGACTCTCCCTTCTCTGCTTCAACTATTGATTTCTTTTTTTTTTTTCCTTTTTGCAGGAGGGAAGGCAGGGCTATTGGGTCAAGTGACTTGTCCAAGGTCACACAGCTAGTAAGTGTTAAGTGTCTGAGGTTAGATTTGAACTCAGGTCCTCCTGACTCCAGGGCCAGTGCTCTATTCTCTGTGCCACTTAGCCACCCCCCATTGACTTCCTTAAAGTCCCAATTCAAATCCCATCTTTTACAAGAAGTCTTTCCAATCCCTTTTTAATTCTTACACCTTCTGTTTGTATGTTATCTCTCCATTAGATTACAAACTTGTTGAGGGCAGGGACTATCTTTTGCCCCAGTGTCTGGCACATAGTAGCCACTTAATAGATGTTTATCAGTTTATTGACTGATTAATATGTGTGAATAAAGTCATTTGTCCCCCAAAATAGAATAGTAGGATTGTTATTGCTCATCCTTCATTCTTGAAGAGGACCAAGTCATCAGCAAGGTGATGTCATGACTTATAAGTGAATTGGATTGAAGGGAGGCAAATATATAGAATCATAGCTTTAGAGCTGGAAAGGATAATGGAAAACATTGAGTTCAACCCTTTCATTTTACAGAGGAAGAAACTGAAGTCCAGAAATGTTGAGGTACTTCTCCAAGGTCACAGTCAGGAAGTGCTTGAGGCAGAATTCCAATCCAAATCTTCTTCATGCCAATTCCAGCATTCAATCTGCTATAACCAGAGGTGTCAAACACATGACATCTCCAAGCAGAGTGGAATCAGATTAAAATGCAATTGAGAAATAGCTAATGAAACAAACCAAAATACAATAGGACATAGATGATGTCAATATATAGATTTCTAAGTCAATCCACAAGGATCCTTGAGTAGGATTTAGTTTCCATTTGAGCCTGATACCACTGGACTATATCATGTTATCTCTCCTTTGATTTTCATCTATACAGCCCCAGGACCTATCCATTAAGGGGATGGTAAGTGTCTAGCAAATACTTCCTGAATGGGAAAAGCTTGAAATACATTTTCTATGCATCCATTTGTTAAATAACTCAAATATATACACATAGACCAGAGGAAAGGTATCTGATCAGGTGTGAATACCATCCTTTCATAATACTTTGACGCTATTTTGGGACACCCTGTATGCCAGGAATTGTGCTAACCATTGGGGATACAATTAATAAAAAGAAAGTTCCTGCCTTCAACAGGCTTACAATATAAAAAGAGTGGTCTTCTGAGCCTGAGTTTTCTCTTTTGTAACTGTAACTAGGAATAATATCTTCTAAGAAGGGCTCTGCCAGGGAGAAAGCAAAGTGCTTACAACATTTTACAAAGTTTTACAAAACTCTTAAAGTCATATGGTAATATGAGTTGTTATTATCACAGAACTGAAGAGAAGAACAATAACATGGTAGCAAAAACAAGCTATATACCAGGATACAAAAAGGTATAGGGTCCTAGCAGAATCTTCATTTTGTCAGCAGAGAAAGAAACAAGCTCAGCACCTATTTGGCAAGAATACTTTTGTCATCTAAGAAGGGGGCACTTCCTCCACTCCCCTCCCAATAGCAGAAGCCCATTTAGAGCTGGAAAGGACATAGCCTGTCCCACTTGTCATACTCCACAGAAGCCTTCTCAGATGAACCCTCAGTCTCCACTTATACCACCCTCATTCAATACTGAATTACTCCCAGGTGTAAAACTTACTAGTGATGGCCCTGTTAAGCAAGACTGAAAGAATTCATTCACAAACTGCATGATTACTGTCATTCTCTGTTAAAATGTGGTATTTGCCATGAAATCAAAATAAAATGGCCAGACCTTCTAATCAAACTCTGTCCTTATTCATCTCATTTCCCACCTCCCTGCCTTTGCATAGATGGTCCTGCATACGGAATACACTACCTCCTGAAGGTCATCTCAGAGCATCACTGCCTTCTTTCAAAGCATAAGGCAAGGGCCACCCCCTAAATCTCCCAGTTACTAGCACCAGCTCCTTCTTGGAACTTTGAATTTTTTTGTGTGTATATTATACACCTCAGGGGGATGCAAGCTCCTTGAGATCCTGGACTGTTTGTTTCTGTCTTTGTATCATCAGGACCTAGTATAGTGTCTTGAACACAATAGGCTCTTAAGACCTTTTTGCTACATTGCATCGAATTAAATTACATAGAAACATTCCAAACTATTACCATATAAGTAGCTGGAAATAATCATCATTGCTCCATGGCTTTCTGAGCTGTACACATGCAGACAACATGACTGCGTTTACTGCCTTTCACCCTCATCTCCTTCCTTACTAAAATGCCAAAACAGCTCCAAACATGGAGACATTCTGAAATACAGCAGAAGCAATCTGTGGCAAAGGGTACTCCATTCACTAAGTTCACTGAAGAGCACATTGTTTCAGTATCCTGGGGGAGAAGTCCAAGTGCATTTTCCCAGTTAAATTGAAGCGTATGTCTGGAAGGGCAGTTCAGATAAATAATGTAACATGTTAATGATGTAGGCCTGCTGTCCTTATGTACTTCAAGCTAATAAAGTCAGGCTCTCCTGGCCCTGAAAGAGGATTCATGATGAACTGTTGGAAGGAAAAGAGAGTACTGGAAATTAAGATGAAAAATCACACTTTGTAGATACATAAAAGTTCTCCTGGCTCAGTCCATCCTGTTGCATGTATTCTGGTCCTCAAGATGTCATTTCTGCAGTGGCCCTGCCACCTACTATTCCTTTCCAAAGGCCACAACTGAGGGAGTTGCTGGTGAAAGCTTTGGGAGGCAGAGCCAAGATGGCCGAATAGCAAGAAGATACAGAATGGCTCCCAATCCCAGGTCAACTCCTCCAGATGAAACTGAAAAAGGGACCAGACAAAATTCTGGTTAGGAAATCCAAGAAAAAAATTATGAATCATATTTCTAAGCCAGGAAATAGGGAAATAGACAGGGCTGCAGACACAGGATTTGAGGTCTGGTCAGGAGGGCAATATATAGAACATTCCAGAGCAGGAAGAAACTGCACCAGGGAAAGAAGAACCAGCACAGAGGCTTCTAAACTCATATAGGGTGAAGGAACAGGTACCAACTGGCGTCTCTATTGCTCACTAGTGAAAGTGTATTGGAACCAGTTAAAATTGACCTTGGAGAGGCAATTGCCAAATTTTCAGTGTGAAATTTTACCCCTCAAAAGTCAGGAAAAAGCTACAATCCAAATCTTGATTTATTGTTCTGCTGATTGTCTGGATTTAAAGAAGTCGTGGATAAAATGTTAATACTGTAAATTAAACTTCGAAATGTGCATGTGTTTTTCAGACAGCTGATTGTTAAACATTTACCAGCACATCACTAATCACTACCCAGTTCTAGATCAAAAGAGGTGGCCTAATTATGAGATGTGCATTCAGGTGTGGCTAGTAGAGCAAGGAGCAGAATTACAGCTTGTAACACCATGCACGAGCAGCTTCCCAAAAGAATGCTACTGTGAACAGCTTTTAAAAAGCTTTCCTCAAAACTTCCTACTTATGAATTAAATTCAGATATATATTTTGTCACCTCTCACAGTTAAAATTCATTTACTGAACTGAGATATCTACATCTTTCTAAACCTAGAGAGGAGAAAAATCTGCCCAAGAGAAGCTTACCTTCTAGTCCTATCTTCAAGGATAATCATCTCAGGAAGACTAATTGTAGCTCTTTCCTTGGAGCTCCAACAGCAAGCAAGATTACAGGACTGAGATGTTGGGTTCTTTGATAGGGCTTGCCTAGTTTAACCCCTGCACTCTATTCTTTCATGAAAGTGTGAACTTCTGTGGCCTTAGAGTGTTTCTGGTCTCTCTCTCTCTCTCTCTCTCTCTCTCTCTCCTTTTTTTTTTTTTTTTGTTTTTTGGAGGGCAATTGGGGTTAAGTGACTTGCCCAAGGTCACACAGCTAGTTTTTTTTTTTTTCCTATGTGTGTTAAGTGTCTGAGGCTGGATTTGAACTCAGGTCCTCCTGACTCCAGGGCCAGTGCTCTATTCACTGCCACCTAGTCGCCCCTGTTTCTGGTCTCTTTTTGGAGGGAGCATCTCATGTATGTGACTTCTCACCTTTGTATTTGAAACTAGTAATAGGTTTAAGGGCTCACAATGGTGTTCTCACCTGGGCAATTCAGGCCAGAATTGTCTTTTTTTAGATCCTTCCTTATGTTTTTGTGTTTCATTAATGCATATTTATAGAATAAAACACTCATTTCCATATCATGGTACAATAAAAACATTACTGTACATGAAACCGCAAATCAGTACACAAACCTGCTGTTACTTTCAAATATACAACAAAATCATCATGTAAATCTTTTTCTCCTTTTTTATCTACCTCCCCCTCCACCCCACCCTAGAGATGACTGTCATTTGACATGGAATGTATGTATGTATGTATACAAAATTATTCTACATGTGCTTCTATTTATCATTTCTTTCTCTGGATACAGATAGCATGTTTCTTCATATGTCCATTACAAATAATTTGGGCATTTATAATACTGAAAATAACTTCATCCAAATTTGTTCTTAATACGATATTACTCTTATTGTATACATTTGTATACAATGTTCTCTTGGTTCTGCTCATTTCACCCTTCGTTATTCATGTAAGTAATTTCATGTCTCTTTAAGCTCATTGAGCTCTATATTTCTTACAAGACATTAGTATTTGACTGTAATCATACATTGCAACTTGTTCATTAATTCCCCAATTGATGGGCATCCCTGAAAATTTCTATTTCTTTGTCACCACAATGTGATCTGCTATAGACCTTTTAGAACATATCTGTTCTTTTTTCTTAAGGACCTTTGGAAATTGACTTAGTGGTACTACTGATGACTCAAAGGCTAGATAGGTAGTTTAATAATTCTTTGGGCATAATTCAAGAATTTTCTTCTACAAGTAGAGTTTGGCCAAGGAAAGAGGCCCAGGCTGGTGCCGATTGGATCCAAATGATCTCAGTTGTCTTGTATTCATTACGAAGAGTAGAAAATTAGACAACTGATCAAAAAGAGATTCCAGGAATCCCATATACTAGCACCGGTCACAAGACCTAGTGCTGTTAGTTTCTCCATTGTTCATACCCAGTTCCCAGTTAAAGTTCCAGGTGAGAAAGAAGCCCCAGAGCCACCAAGGTTTGACCTAAGGACCCAGGGTCAAAATTCCAGGACAGAAAGGAACAGCTAGTGCTTATGGGTACCAGGAAGCAGGACTCCTTGAAGGAAAGGATAAGAGTAGAAACCAGGAATCACAAATTCAGAATGGGTAACCTAATTCCTGAATAAAAATGTACATTTTTCTTCAAAAAAAATTATAAAAATAAATAATCAAAATTTAAGGAGAAACTAAATGGGGAAAATATGGTGAAAATGGTAATCAATTGCTCGGGACAATTTCAGGGAAAAAGCATTTTTAAAGGGTGAAACAGTAACAGTCACTACCTGCATGACCCTGGATGAGTCATTGAAACTCTCTGAGTCACAAATGTCCCCCAATATAAGAAGTTTCCTGCATTGTTCTTGCTGTAACAGAACAGATTAGTCCTGAATTGCCCAGGTGTGAATGCCATTGAGAACTCTTTAACTAGGCTGAAATGCAAAGGTGAGAACTCACATAGGTGAGAATTCCTCAAAGCAAGACCAGAATCACTCTCAGGCCATAAGAGTTCACACTTCAGCAATAGAACTAGGGGAGGAGCTAAACAAGGGAGGCCCTATAAAAAAACCCAACTGCTCAGCCCTGTAATCTTGATTGGTGCTGGAGCTCCAAAGAAAGAGTTACAATTAGCCTTCCTGACTGGACTATCCTTGGAGAAAGGACTAGAAGGTAAGCTTCACTTAGGAAAATTTTTCTATTCGCTACATTTAGAAAGATGAAGATATCTCAGTTCAGTAAATGAATTTTAATCATGGGAGGTGACAAAATACATATCTGAATTAATGAGTAGGAAGCTTGGTGGAAAGACATAATGATTTGGTGCTTTATCTACCCTATTACTACCTCATATAATTAAAAGTGTAACTGTGCTGACCTTGGGAAATGAGATCAGTTATCCTAAACCTATTCAATGAGCTAAACTAAACTAGCAACCTTTGGAAGGACTTAGGAGAAACTCAAAAGGTTTATTTTTGAGAATATGGTGATTCTGGTTTGGGAGATAAGAGGAAGAGAAGGTAAGAGTAAGAAACAGCAGCAGCCGGCAACAGTCCTTGTAACTGAGAGCTCAGGTTCAGCTCTCTAGTTATAAAGCTACGTGCCACCCTGGGCCGAAATGAAAGACAACAACATTTTATCTTCTTCAAGATGACTAGAGATGGGGAGTCAGGACAGACCCTGGGTCACCTGAGTTATGATCTTTGCTAGATAGAAGGGCAGAATGTTTTTCCCTGAATCAGAACTTGATCTGTGGCATATGGTGACTTCTTGATTAAAAGTCACAATCCTGACCACCTGGCCTTGAGGGGCAGGGGGGAATGGGAATGAATGAAATTGAACCTAGAAAAAACAAACATCAACCTAGAAATACACACACACACACACACACACACACACACATTGAGATTGCTCACACCAATAAGGTAGACTCATACCTCATTTGTCTTATTACATTGGGAGAGTGGCTTGAGACTTGGCATCTCTGGTCCACATGCTTAGAATAGTGGGAGAATATGGCTCATTTCTCATCCTGGCCATTCACCACTGCTCAATTCCTTCAAATAAGTCTTTCTCATATGTCTGAGATGTGTTCTAGAGAACATTAATGTCCTCATCAAATTTTTTGCTGACTTTTTCCCACCAGGCCTAGGAACATGGATGCCAAAAGCTTGATTGAAAGCTTCAAAGGAGATCTCACCTGTTCCATATGCTTGGGCTATTTCACTGACCCAGTGATTGTAAAATGTGGCCATACCTTCTGCAAAGAGTGTCTTCTCAGCTTCTGGAAGGAAGACCAGAAACCAATAAGCTGTCCAACTTGCAAGACAATCATTAAATTTGAAGACTTTTCCTATGATAGGAAGCTGCAAGATCTGGCTATTGTTGGCAAGATGCTTAGACCTCTCTTACTGCAAAGTACCAAGAACCTGACCATCTGTGAGGAACACGGGAAGGAAGAGACCTTGTTCTGTGTGGAGGACCACAGACCTTTGTGTGGATCTTGCTTTTTAGCTGTTGACCACAAGGAGCACACAGTCCTTCCCTTGGAACAGGCTGTTGTTCAGTGCCTGGTAAGAGGATCATTTATTTTCAATCTTGGAAGAGTGTCTGCTCATTTAAATGTGTCCATGAGCAATTGGGGACTTTCTTGCTATAAAATAGAGATTGGACTAAGACTTGTTTTGTTCTTGCAGGAGAAGCTCCAGGCAACATGGAATATTTTAAAAAGTAAGAAGGAGGAATGTCAATCAAAACTGGAATGGGAGAAAGGGAAAGAAGCATTGTGGAAGGTGAGAATCTGGCTTTTTTTTTAGTGATAAAAGCAGAAGGTGCCCTATCCCCTGAAAGTCCTTTTCAGACAAAATTGTAACTAATGAAAAGATGAAGAAGTGAGTTCTATAAAGGAACAGACTCAGATTAAGAATAAAAGATCTTGACTCTATTACTAATGAGCATTTTGATCCTCAAATAGCAGTACACTTTTAAAAAATGAAATCTACAAACATATGAATAAGAAAAAAATCTCCTTGGTAAGTTTAGACAATTTTGGTAAGAATCAGTGTCTAGTATACATTCGCGCACTCTCCATTTACTCCTTTGTACAAAACACTCTCTGGTCTTTCCATCATGAGTTACTCCTTAGGAGAAGAGTCTTCAAGAGAGACTCTACCTTTCTGTGCCTGCAAGTGAAAATATTGAGGAAGGCAGAGAGTAAAGCTGTGTCTGCTCATATGGCTCATGAATCTGCTCAGATGGACAAAAGCCAGTAATAACCAGGAGAAATATTTGATGCTTACTTGGACCCCGACACTCATTGACTTTTCTTTCCTTCTTTTTTGCCAACTCTTTGGGTGATAGTTGAAGGGCCAGTCTTTCAAATACATGGTTTTATCTGAGTATGAGAAAATGCACCAGTTCTTTCTGGAGGAAGAAAAGTTACATTTGCAAAGGCTAAAGGAAGCAGGAGACAAGCTGGCAGCTGTGGAGATCAAAATTGGGCACTTCCAGGAGAACCTCAATCTGCCAATGAATCCAGAGCAGCAGCCTGTGGAAATGCTCAAGGTGAGTCTTGGACCAAAACACAGAACAGTGCTTCAGAAATCAGCAGGAGTTCCTGCACTTTCACCTCTGGAAGGCAACAGGAAGGTCCAGTTCCATGTTAGTCATTGGACTCTTCCAAATGCATTTGTTCTTTTCTGAGCAGGGCTTGGTGGGGATCTAGAGTAGTTGACAAGCAGTAGAGTGGGGATCTTCAAAGGGAGAGCATGCAAACCTGAGGGGGCTATGAATTTCCCTTGATGTGGTTCAGAACTTAGACTTTGGTCATGTTTGAGCCTACTCAGTCTCCAACAGTGGGCCATAATTTCAGAACAATGCATAATACTACATGCTAAGCAAAAAAAGAAAAAGAAAAAAAACATATCAGCCAACCAATTAAACATTAATAAAGGATTTGCTAAGTGTCAAGTACTTTGCTAGACCCAGAGGAAAAAAGTCAAAGGAATTAAACAATCCCTTCAGTCAAGGAGCATTTCCTTTAATCCTAAAGAGGACAAAGGAAATTTATAAGTAAATACAGAAGGAATAAAAAAAGAATCAACAAAAGTTAATATGGAAGCTAAGACCACAGAAAGTGAGGATTGGGAAAAGAGGAAGGAAAAGATGGAATTAAATGAAGTTCCAAAAAAGAGAACAACCCACTGAGGCAGAACTGAGGAGACACTGCATTCCAGGAGTGGGGAATGGCTAGGACAAAGGCTCAGAATGTTTAATAGTGTGCTAAAACATTGGGAAGGGGGTCATTTGACTTAAAATAGAGGTTTTAGTAAGATTTGTTTTGGACATTACTTTAAAGGAAAAAATGATGATCAAACAAAATTGCAATGTGTGAGATAGAAAAGTACAATGTAAAGTCAGCGTCTCTGTCTTTTCTTAGTGATAAACTCGTAAGTATGTTGTTCCTTGAAGACCCTTCATAGAAGGAATAGTCAATGATGGACAGGGAAGAAAAAGTCCAATTGTTTGTTAGAAGAGACTTGAATTAATGAACAAAGATAGTAGCATGTTGTTATGGATTCATATTTTCATATTTAATAGCTATAGAAGAACTTTCTTTTAAAATTAATGTACTAAGTATGGACAGGAAGAATCAGTTTTCTGATAAGCTTTGGAAACTTTTGGAGAGAAACTTTCCATGCTGAACATTTAAGGACCTTCCATTAAAAGAAAACTGTTCCTCTTTGCTTTCCATCATTGAGTACTCCTCAGGAAAAGAGCCTTCAAGTGACAATGTACCTGAATGAGCTTCTAAGTGGAAAGTTTAGGGAATGCAGATAAGAAAAGCTGTGCTTGGCATCATAGCCCAGGTATCTGCTCAGATGGGCAATGGGAATGAATAGCTAGCACAATGGTTTGATGAAGGCCCTGACATTTATTAAAGCTCCATTTCTTATCTTTATCCTAATTTCTTTGATTGCAGTTGGAAGTCCAGGCTATGAAACAGTCTGTTAAGTCTGAATTTGAGAAAAAGCACCAGTTTGTGTCAGAGAAAGAACAGCTCCATCTGCAAAGTCTGGACCAGCAAATAGAAGACAACTTGTCTAAGTTTGAAGAGAACAAGGCAAAAATGATCCTACAGATCTACAATCTGCAAATGGCAATGTCAGAAATAGAGAAAGAATTTGATAAGTTTCCCATTGAAATGCTCTTGGTGAGTGATTGAAACAAAAACTGAGAATGATGAGAACGAGAAAAGAAAAGGTGGGGGGAAAGGACATGATATCACTATTCAAGTACTTGACTGTCTAGACCTGTAGAGATTAGACTTGCTTTTCAGAAGACAGAATTAGAAACAATGGAATGAATAATAACAGTCATAGTTATTCTAATAAGTTTGATGCTTTAAAAATCCCAACTGATACACATCCATTATCTTAATTTGGAGAAACAACAATTCTTTGAGATTGTTAAGACATTATTGAAAGGCTTGTTTAGTATCACATTGCTCTTGGCTGTCAGACACAGTATTAGAACTGGTGACTTGATGCCTCCAAGTTCCCTAATCTGTATACCAAGTGATGCTTTCATTCAGCAGACATGTCCAAAATGATTTGGTCTCCCTCTGGAGGTTGTGATTTCCCTCCTAGAGAAAGACTTCAAATGGGGGCCAAGAGACTATCATTCTGCCATTCTATAGACAGCATTCCTGCATCGTGGGTAGGCCTAACTAAGCTTTGAGATCACTACTTTAATATTCTCTTTTTCCCCAACAATCAATAAAATGCCATATCTCTACAGTGGGATGAATAAGTGTAGATGTTTTCTTTCTTCCTTTGGGCCTTGAGATGAGAGTCGTTGAGAAAGTACAGCTTTGCTAGCATGAAGACCCTGGAATGCAACCTTACTTCAAGATTCCGGGCCGTGGAAGATAATATCTTTTTAATCTCAACACCCATATTACTCACCCATGCCCATTTTAACAAAGAATTTGTTCCAGTCTCCTAGCCTCCCAACCTTTTTTTTCTTCCAATTTCCTCATCTGTTGTCCTCTTACCGCAATAGGTGGACTCTGTCAAAGAAATTTTCTGTACAAACATAGGAAAAGGGGAGATGCATAAGAATGTCACTCTTTTCCCCATGGAATGACTCCCTCATTTTGCAAGGGGCCAGATGGCATCAAACCAATGAAAAGTGATCATGGGGTGGTCTTTTACAATTCTAGAGTTCCTTTTTTCAATAATTATAGTTTTCCTAGAAAATGGTTGTAAGGGAGAAAGGAGACTGGGGGAAGTGTGTATGTACTCTCTGAAAAAAAGAAAAAGTCATGGGAATTAAGCATTGAGTAGAAGATTAAATCTCTCATTTTTCTTCTTTCCTCTAGGATTCAAGAGGCACATTGGAAAGGTAGGTTTCCATTCTATGGTAAACTGAGTCAGGCAGGCACAGTCTGTGAAGGAGTCTGGCTGGTAGAAGGGGCTCATTAGAATCCATAGTACTGGGGCCCACTGAGATTTTTATCAAGACAGGTCCCCAAGACCTCTATGCAACCTTTGTCACTGAGTGTGTTTTGCTTCTAGGAATGAGAAACTACTTCAAAATGCTGCTGTTGCTTCACCCAGATTGACCAAGTACCCCATCCCTGGCACGACAGAAATGCTGCTGACTTTCCACAGTAAGTCACCCATAGTCACCTCAATCAACACTTGAATATTCCCAGGAGCTCCCATACTCTTTGCAATGTGCTCTATATTGGCTGTCTTCTTATTGATTTGAGTATGTCTCAAGGTGCCTCTGAAACACTGCAAACTCCTTGAAGACAGAATTATCTGGAAGAACAGAAAAGACTGAATCCCTCTATGGGTCAGTGATTTCAAAAAATGGGTTTAAAATGCCACGGTTGGAATGTTTTTCACATCTGCCTTTTTCATCTTTATTTATT
This sequence comes from Pseudochirops corinnae, assembly GCA_028646515.1. NCBI lineage: Eukaryota > Metazoa > Chordata > Mammalia > Diprotodontia > Pseudocheiridae > Pseudochirops > Pseudochirops corinnae. Next base: position 9,768,179 of record CM053592.1, read on the forward strand.
TACTTATTTATTTTTAGTTTACAGCACTCAGTTCCACAGCCTGTGCTGTTTTACTTATATATTGCAAAGTAATTATGCCATTAGCATCACTTCTCTCAGGTACATACTGCGTACGTGACTATTTCTCTATATCTTTCACTGCCTGGCACAGTGCTTGGCCACAGATGGTGCTTCATCAAAGACTGCTAAATATTCAATGTATGCCTTTAAACACAAATAATATGAAACTAATACTGGAAGGATCCTAAAGATAATCCAACCCTATCATCCTAATTTTTAAGAAAACTGAGTTATTAAATGTCACTCATGCAATGACACAGCCTGGAGAGTGATGATATAATCCCAGTTGGGTGAGGATTGTGACTGGAATCCTACACTGTGATGTCCTCCAAGGGTTAGGGAATCCTTCTCTTAGTTATTAGACTCCAGATTCTGGAACCTAAAATGAATGATTCTTTCTCTTTTTTTCTACAGGGGAGATAACTCTGGATCCTGAAACAGCCAATCTTCATCTCACCCTGTCTGATGACTTGAAGAGAGTGGAATATGTTTCTCTCCCACAGGATGTGCCTGACAACCCCAAAAGATTTGATTTTGCTCTCTGTGTCTTGGCTACTCAGAGCTTCACCTCAGGGAAACACTACTGGGAAGTAGAAGTAGGGAATAAACCAGGATGGGAGGTGGGTATCTGTAAAGAATCAATCAGAAGGAAGGGCAATGTCTGTAACATATCTAAGGACAGACGTACCCTTGTAGCCTGCAGATTTCACGATGACTTTCTCTTCTGCTATTCATATTACATTGTTCTTGTGGCCCCACCTATTCATAAGGTGGGCATTTTCCTTGATTATGAAAGGGGGCATATAGCATTTTACAATGCTACAGATGGAATTCTGATCTACAGTCCCCCAAATGATGCTTTTGAGGGACCTCTTTGCCCTTTCTTCTCTCCTTGCTTTAGACGTGGGCAAAGCCCTTCTGAACCTCTCCATATCTGCCCCAGAAGTATCTAGCAGAATACTGAAAAAGATGATAATGATGAAAATGAGATTTTCAAATACAAACAACTAAAACCAATCCCCAACATGACTTTCCACCCATTAGAACCCCTGTGGAGTATATCAAAGTTATGTATCATAATCTAAAACAGTAAACATAAATTCTATCTTATCATGTGTATGTAAACTAGGGTGCCACATTTTATATCAATACCTAGTGTTGGACACTGTGCTGATAACTCACAGAAAGAACTGATGATGTTCATATTAGGTAAACTACACATGCAAAATGACTTTCTTACAGCCCAAGAAACTGGATGTCACATAAACTTGATCTTTCCCAGATAGAAACACATAATTTTACATGTATATTCAAACATGTCTATGGATATATATAATATGTGTGTATGTTATATGTGTATATATGTATATATATAAACATATTTACATACATATAGCCACATATACATATGTATATATAACTCTGGAAGTTTTCCAAGGAATATTTATTTGAAAAGTTATAACTGATATCAAATTTACTACTTGCAACACACGGGAATAGTTTTAACATCTTTCCTTCTACTAGTTCGGGACCTTGGGAGGGAAAGGGACTGAGGTTCATAGCTTAGTTCATTTTCCACAGAGCCATAGTCCCAATGGCAAGTCTAAAACTTCCCTCCAATTTTAGCTTCAGCACCAATTTATCTCAGGATTTACAGTTCCCCAAACAAAGTAGGGGCATGATAAATGTTGCTTGATTGAGATACATCCATCTACCCATATACTCATTTATATTTGTGTGTGATTATATCCATATATATTTATAGACATACATATACTCTGTATGATCCCCTTACGATAGAATTGCATAGGTCATTGGCAAAAATCATTGCATACTCATGCAAAACTTTCTGATAATATTGGGAATTTCCTAATTCCCAATTGTATTAGGGCCCCACTTTGCCCCCAATTGATTTGAATACAATGGCATTTCATTGCTTATAGAAGTCAACACATGATAGTTCTTTACATTTGTTGTTTGATGTTTCACTGGAACAAGCATTCCTTATAACTATTTAGATCCCAACCATCTATGCATGACCATTCTACCTACTTATTGAGGGTGGGCCCTGAAAAGAAGATTGATTGGCAAGGATTGAGAAGCAGTGGATAGACTGGACCAGAAGTGAGCCATATTCTCCCTACATCTTAAGCAGATGAATCAGAGAACCCAAGACTCTAGTCTTCCCCAGAGGCAACTGAGAGGCCTGGGATGCAGAGATCATGGGAGGAGTGTTTTATGGCTGTGTTTTAATTACAATATTTTTTTTTTTATTTTTAAGAATGAATTTTCTTTCCCTATTTCTCAGCTGATGATTGGTTTTTCTAGGTTGACCTCAATTCCTCCCCCCACCCCACCCTTGGCCATGCTGTCAGAATTGTGGCTTTTAACCATGAAGCCACACAGGCTAAGTTCTGATTCAGGACACAATTCTGCCCCTCTCCCCAGCAAAGAGGATCACTCAGGAGGCCCAGAGTCTGTCTTGTCTCCCTATCTCTACTTATATTGAAGAAGATAAAAAGATATTATCATGTATTCATGCATTTTGTCTCAGGTGACCATGGAACCTGATAACCCTACAGCCAAACTGAGCTCTCATGAATCTAGATGATGGGGTTTCCATCTTCTTTCCTTTATTTCTCTCCCAATCTATTACTCTTTGCCCCCAAATCAGAGTCATCATGTTTAAAGAAAAACTTTGAAAAAATTACTCTTCACTTTCTCCTTAGTGCTACTAAAGATTACTACTTTGGCTTAGCTTCTTGGCTTGTCTATGAACATTTCTTTTCATTTCTAAGGATCAACACAGCTACATTTTTAAATATATGAGATGGCAATAGGATAGGTAAAATGCCAAATCATGTCTTTTCCCCAAACTGCCTACTCATTAGTTAAACTGGGATCTATTTTTGTCACCTCCCATGATTACAATCCATTACATGAACTGAGATATCTTCATCTTTGTAAATGTATAGTGGAGAAAAATCTTCGCAAGAGAAGCATACCTTGTAGTCCTGTCTTCAAGGATTGTCAGCTCAGGAAGGATAACTTCAGTTCTTTCCTCCAAGTTCTGGCAGCAAAAAAGATTTCATTACAGAATTCCTGGTTTCTTGCATAAGGACTCCCTTCTTTGGCCCCTTCTCTCATTCTATCACTGAAATGTGAACTCCTGACAATGCTTGTGGTCTCTGCTTTGGTGTAGTTCTCACCTTTGTAGTTACACCAGGTAGTGGCCTAAGTTTCCACAATGGTGTTCACACCTGAGCAATTGAGGCCAGAATTGACTCTAGAGATGTGGTTTGGCCATGGAAAGAGACCTGGGCCAGTGGTGATTGGGTCCAAATGATCTGAATTTTCTTGTATTCATTATTGACACTAAGGAATAGGAGAAATGATTGAAAAGGGATTACGGTGGAACTCAAATGCTATCAACTTGTCACAGGACCTAATGCTGTTTGGTAACTCTATTGTTTACAATTCCCAGTTAAATTTCCATGTGGAAAAGAAGCACTTAGGATGCCCAGGCTTGAGCCTAGGATTGTTTGGTTCCTGGGCAGGGAGAAACAGCTAGTAAAGAGTGCAGACCAGGAGGTACAAAATTAGAAGGCATAATGGCAATCTTCAGCAAAGAAATGTGCATTTTTCTTTCAAAAAAGAACATTAAAGATAAATATTAATTTTAAATATCAATGAATATAACAAAAATTAGGGAGGGGATGAGAGAGATGTGATCTTCCGCTCCTTACTCAATTCCCATGACATTGTCTTTCTCAGATAGTACATAAATTCTTTCTGACAGTCCCTTTCTTCTCTGACAACTATTGTCCAGGGAAAGCACAATTATGGAAAAAAATGTTTTGGGCATCCATGTTCTTAGACCTGGAGTGAAAAATTCAGTGAAAATTTTGACTAGGGCATTCATGTGTTAGTAAACCCATCTAAGAACTATGGGCCAGACTTATTTGCAAGGATCGAGAGCAGTGGATGGCTGGGACTGAAAATGAGTCATATATTCTACACATCCTAAACAAATGGATCAGAGATCCCAAGTCTCAAGCCACTCTCCCAATGTAACCACAGATATGAAAGTCTTGGTACTCAGAGATGAAGGGTTGAGGCATGATTCTACATCATGAATGTGCTTCATCTTTAGGGTTTTTTAATTTTAATAACAAATTTTCTTTTTCTCTTTTTTTGTTGATGATTGGTTTTTCCAGGTTTAGCTCCATTCCAACCTTGACCCCTACTCCCATCCCCACCCAAAACCATCCATGGGATACAGACTAAATGCTGATTAAGGGAACAACACTGTGCCCCTACATCCAGCCTCTAGGATCACTGAGGAGGCCCAGAGTCTGTCCTGCCTTCTCATCTCTTGTCATCTTGAAGAACATAAAAAGCTCTTGTCATGTATTCTTGCATTTTGGCCCAGGGGACCATGGAACCTGATAACTATAGAGCTGAACCTAAGCTCTTTCATACAAGAACCCTGGATGATAGGGACTCTCATTTATTCCTATTTTCTTTTTGTTTCAGTTGTGTTGTTGGAATTTATTTTACATAACTAACCATTGATTAAAAGGAAATTCATAGTAAAAATGAAGATTCTTGAAGAATGATGTGGGAAATAGTCTTTGTACATACTATAATGCATGTCAAACTCATGATTATAGCAAAAATAATCTTCACATTAAAATTCTGCTTTTCACGTTTCTTTATTTTTTACACAATTACAAAAGAAATAATTAAAAGGTCTACAATCTTGATTATTTTTATTTTTTGGGCAAAATACTCAGTTTCCCAAAAGTTTATTGATGTGTAGAATTTTTTACACAATAGATTCTTTCAAGTAAAAACAAATAATAAAGAGAGATGGGTATTTTAGAAGTGTGCAGAACATGCTCAGAACAAAGAATAATGAGAAAATGGTTCCAGCCACTGATTATTTCTTTATTGTCAAATACACTCATGCCTCACTGCTCCCATTTCCAACCTACACAATCTTTAAGATGAAGAAAAAAAGATTTAAATATTTTAAAGTAACTAAAAGAAATACAATTCAAGTTTTCAAAGGAACACTCAAGTCAAAAAGCATCTTCCCATCATGCTTTCTGTAAACAGATGTCTGAAATGAAATTCTGCTGATGTCAGAACTACTTCAAGCTAAATGAAAATTGATCCCCATGACAATAGTGAGAGCTCTAACAAGTGGGCTGGGATTTTGTTTCACTCGATTTTTAATGATTGAAATGGGAGGGGAGAAACAGGAAGGGGTGGAGTTAGAAGTTCATTTTCTATTAAAATATAGAAGTTATTGCCAAACCCTTGTGTAAATACGTCAGTATAATTGCATTTAATATGCAGGAGCTAAAAAGTCAAAATTCTTCCATGAAATAGTGAATTTGTCTGGTGGAAGATTGACAAATTCTCATCCACTCACTCTCTTGCAAAAAAAAGAAAAACAAATCATAGTTAGAATTTAGGTATTTGAAATATCTCATAACAAGTTGTCCATCGGACAACAGACTCAGCTTTCTTTTAGATGATTTCAAGGATTTTCCCTTCTCAAAGATGTTGGCTTTTTTATGCTTCCTTGGCTACTTGAAGTCCTTTTCCCCCCACTACATAGGCCAAGTATAATGGTAATTAATTTAAATTTGAAGATCCCTTTTTGTTATATTAAGTAAGCAGGTACTTAGCCCTCAGTCAAGCCTCTGTGAAAGGGGCAGAGGGTGTGAACTCTGTCTCCTGTTGCTGACATAACAGGAAGGGTTTGGCTGAAACAAGAAGCCACTGCTCTGTGTGTGTGTGTGTGTGTGTGTGTGTGTGTGTGTGTGTGTGTGTGTATAAGAAAAGCCCCAGAGAGGCAGAATCAGAATTTTTCTCCTGGCGGGCTCCTGGTGGAGGAAGAATCATGAAGACTGAAGCCAGCTGAGAGAGAGAGAGAGAGAGAGAGAGAAAGAGAGAGAGAGAGGAAGAGAGAGAGAGAAAGAGAGAGAGAGAGGAAGAGAGAGAGACAGAGAGAGAGAGAGACAGAGAGATAGAAAGAGAGAGAGAGAGAGAGAGAGAGAGAAAGGTTCTCTCCCAACATCTGGAAGCTGATTGAGAACTGAGTTGGAGTTTTCTTGAGACCAGAATCTGGTGAAGGCTGAAGTTGCCGCCACCTAGAAGGCAGAGATTACCTCTGGGTCCTAGGGCCAGCCAAACTGCTGGAAGACTGAAGAAGCATGATCAGGATGCTAATACTTTGTTTGTTTGTGGCTTGGTTGATCCTTGAGTTCCCAGGAACTGAAGTTGTGAAGGTTTTTAGATGTGCTAGACCCTGTGTATGTCAGTGTGTAGCAGGAAGTGCTCAGAGGACTGGACAAGGGCCTGGGAGCTGTCTGCTTCTGAATCCAGGTGACTGTTTGGTGGATTCAGGTAGGAGCTGGGACCATGGAAGAGGATCCAGGGAATCAGAGAGATAACCTGGAGTCAAGATGAAGAAAGGGCCTTTCCTTGGATTTTGAATGCTATGGTAAAACTGAAGTTTACTAGAGACCTAGGGGTGGAGGGTTTGTGTATTTTCTAAAGATTGTATTTAGTGATTAGTGATACTTAGTAACTGATTGCTAAATAAGTGACTGATTAAGTTAATCTAGTTGCCCCATGAGTGGAAGACTGACTTGTATTGTGAGATGATTGAATGACTATTAAGGAGGCAAACTTCCTTAAGGATACCAGATTATTATTCTTTTGTTCTTTGTTCTAAATACTGTGATCACCTTGGTGAAAACTATGTGGCCATTTTAATGATAAACTGTTGTGAACACCATGTTGTGATTTTCTGTGATAAGATGTAATGTTATATATATTGTATCTTAATTTGTTGTGAATGTTTTCCTTTGATTTGTTCTTGACTAAATAGAGGGTTCACTATACTGTGTAATCAGAATTTCAAAAGCTGTTCACAGTAGCATTCTTTTGGGAAGTTGCATGTGCATGGTGTTGCACATTTTAGATGGTGTATCCAGCAAGGAGCAAATTCAGAAGCACATAGTTGCTGCATAGCTTGCAACCCAGGAACTGAGCAGTGTCTCATTTCCAACTTTTAGCCCAGTCTGAAGCTTTCAGAGAAATAACCAGGGTGGGATTTCCAGACCAAAGGGAAGCTTAAAGTCTTGAACTAACTCTGAACCAACAGAGCTTTCCAATTCACTATTACTGTCTGAGCCTAAGAGCTGTTCTACAAGGCAAGCCTACAGGCATATTGCTCAGATGCAAACCTAGATAAGGAACTGTCAGAACCCCAACAAGAGCAATCACACTTTGCCTTGGATCATGCCACTTTAGGAGCACTGAAAACTCACAAGTCCCCAGGCTATCCCTAAGATCCTAGATGGACTAACACAGTACTTAATAACCTTCAGAAAGTGGCAAGAGGAAAAGTTCAGACATTATGTTGAGAAGTGCAAAGATCTCAATCCTAGAATAAAGTCCAAAATCAGGAAGTAAACTGAAAGAGTAAGCAAATTAAAGAAAGAGTCTTACCATAAAAAGCTATTATGGCTGACATAGGATACTCACAATATAAAACCAAAAAGTGAAATTACTCCAAAACATCCATAAGCAAAGTCTCAAAGAAAAGTACAATTTGGACACAAATTCAAATAGAATTCCTAGGGAAAATGAAGCAATTTTTTAAGTTTTAAAATTATTTTTATAAATAAAATGAGAAAACTGAGAGAAAAAGCACAAGAGAAATGAATGTTGTGGAAGAGAAGACTGGGAAGGGAATAGATGGCTTGGCACAAAAAGTACAAAACCTTGCTCAAGAAAAAAATTTCCTGAAAATTTGAATGGACCCAATGGAAACTATTGATTCCATAGGATAATAAAAAATATAAAATGAAATCAAAAGACAGGAAAAAATAAAATATCTCATAGCAAAAACAAAAACTTACCTAGAAAACAGATTGAAGGGAGATAATTTTAGAATTATTGGTTACCAATACACCATCACATGAAGAAGAAAAGCGCATAGGCATCATATTCCACAAGGAAAAAACAAAAACCCTATCTCAATATCTTAGAACTAAAAATCAATGTAGAAAAAGAAAGAATCTGTCAATTACTTCCTGAAAAAAAAACCAAAAATGAAAACTCCCAGGGATATTTTATATTAAAATTCAGAGTTTTCAGACTAAAGAAGAATATTGCAAGCAGCCAGAAAGAAAGAATGCAAGTATTGATGAGACCCAGTCAGAATCACACACAATTTAGCAGCCACCACTATGAAGAAGCAGAAAGCTTGGAATAAAATATACCAAATGAGAAAAGATATGAGTTCAAAGTCAAGAATAACTTAGCTAGAAAAACTGAGTATAATTTAAGGAAGAAAAATGAACCTTTAATAAAATAAAAGAATTCCAAACTTTCCTGATGAAAAGATGAAACTGGCATATAAATGTAGAAGTACAAACACAGGAACCAAGAGAAATACATAAAGATAGAAATGAGCAAACAACCATAAGGGACTTCATAATTATCCTAATATCCTAACTTCATAATTACATTCTAACATGTGCAAATGATGCATTTATCCCCTTAGAACTATATCATGAGGAGTTATAGAGGGAGTTTATTTAGACAGAGGTCATGGGAGTAATTGTGTATGTCTTGGTGGTCTTAAAGAAGAAAGGAAGAGGAAGAAACATATACTGGGAGGGGAGGAGAAGGAAAAGGAAAGTTGGGAAATTATCTCATGTAATCAGAGTGTGGGAGCAAAAGTCTATATAAACAAAAAGAAAGAGATGGGGGAAATAAGAGGATTTTGATTAGTCAAAAGATGAAAGAATACACCAATTAAGTACAGAAAAACATTTCAATCAATGGGAAAACAGGAGGTGAAGGGGAGATGGGAAAGGGGAAATAATGAGGGCAAATTAAAAGAGGAATTCATGTTAAGCAAAATAAACTAACTAGGGATATACAAAAATATGTATAGTAGCTCTTTTTTGTGGTGGTAAAGAATTGGAAATTAAGTAGGTTCCAATCAATCAGAGGGGAAGCTAGGTGGCTCAGTGCATAGAGCACTAGGCTTGGATTGAGGAAGACATCTTTGTGAGTTGAAATCTGACCTCAGACATTTACTAGCTGTGTGACCCTGGGCAAGTCAGTTAACCCTGTCTATCTCAGTTTCCTTATGTGTAAAATGAACTGGAGACAAAAATGGCAGACTCCGGTATCTTTGCCCAAAAAAACCCAAAATGAGTTCATGAAGAGTCAGACATGACCGAAACAATTAAAAACAAACAACAAACATCGATTGGGAAATGGCTGATCAACTTTTATATCAATGGGTGCAATAGTATTGTGCCATAAGAAATTAGGAGAGGAATGGTTTCAAAGAAACCTGGGAAGACTTATATGAAATAAAACAGAATAAGGTGAAGCAGAACAAGGAAAATAAGTTATATAACAACAATACAATAGAGACAAATAGCTTCAAAAGACATGGGGGACTCTGATTATCAAAAGCACCAATCACAATTCTAGAGGACTCATGATGAAACATACTTCCCATTTCCTGAGAATTGAAGAATACTTAATGATGGATGTGTATGTGTGTCTCTGTGTGTGTGTGTGTGTGTGTGTGTGTGTGTGTAATTTATCTGGACAGACTCAATGAGGAAATTTGTTTTGGTTGACTGCATCTGTTTGCAAATCAATGTTTTGTTTTTCTTTTTTTTTCTCAGTTGGGGGCGTAGGGTAGATGGGAGAAAAGGCTGATTTTGTTGACTAAAAAAATTACAAAATGAGAGAAAGCAGCTACACACACACACACACACACACACACACACACATACCTCTGTAAAAGTGGGGTTGGGTGGTCCATGGATGTGGAACATTGAACAAAGTTATTTGAGGTTTTTTTTCAATGTAAAAAAGAGATGGGAGACAAGTCATGAGGCTGTACTGAAAATTATGTTGACTCAGCAACCCATTGGTTCCAGCTCTACTATCAGTGTCAGGGGAGGCTCTGGTGGGGAAGGAGACACCAAGTCTACAGTTTTTGTATCACCTGCTTTTTGTCACTACTGCTACCTGCAAATTGTCACCTTCTTGCTACCTGAGATTCAAAGGCCTAACCTCTTTTGCTGAGGTGGACCTATCTGGATTGTCTTAGAGTTATCTATAAAAGCTGACCACATGTTGAAGCCATTGCTGAATTTTCAGTGATCAGTCAGTCCATCAACATGCTGCTACCTTGATGTGTTTACAATAAAATCTTTCTAAAATTCTCTTTGAGTTTTACCTCAATAATCAGGGCAAAAGTCCAAATGGTGAATTTTCCTTTCAGCAGCTGCATCCAGAAATGTTACTTTGGCATAAAGAGTACATCAATGACCTCTTACCAACAAGTAATGCCAGTAAGGGGATGGAGATTGGACTCAATTATATTGACTTTGGGAGTGAGAATGAAGAGGAATTTGAGAGTCCATGTGGTCTAATCCTCTCATTTTAAGATAAGGAAAGATATAGGATGAGGAAACTGAGGTTTACAGGGGTTAAGAGGCTTGTCCAATGGTACTAGAGAGGGAAGTTAGAATTCAAACTCAGACCCCTTGACCACAAATCCAGCACTCTTTCCACTACAAATCAAGCTCACACCAGTACCACTTGAATCCAAAAAACAAAAAACTCTTTAAAAATAAGCTGTTAAAAGGAAAAATACCACAGGACCTGAATTATCCAAATGGAGACATTCACAATTGACATTGAACACATTGTTCAGACAACTCTTCATTTCCCTATTTCACCTAGGTACTACTGGCCATATGTAGCCATCTTCACATAGTTTAGCAAAACTACACAGGATTTTGTGAAATAACTCAGCATTCATCAAAGGTTTAACAGTCAGCTCTATGCTTTGGTGAAAAGCCAGGCCTGCAGCAGTTAGATAGAATCAGTGGCTCAGAGGAACCAGAATGATAGAAGAGGAGCTAAGAAGACAAAAGGATAAAACCTCTTTGGTAAAAAGTCAATTCAAACAAAGATGGAGCTTTCCAGGGCAAGCTAGAATCATTCATAAGAGAGACATACCCTTAGTGGGGAAATCCCTTTAACTCAAGTAGAGAGTTGTTGAAAGGAAAATTCTTCATTTGGGCTTTTCACTCTGATTAACAAGGCAAAATTCAGGACAAAGAGGATTAAAAGGATTTTATTATAAATACTTCAAGGTAGCAACACTGAAGATCAGCTCCGGCTTATGGTGGGGCCAAGCTTTTATAGGTAACTTTAAGATAATCCAGATAGGTCTGGCTCAGCAGAGGAGGTTGGACCCTTGAATCTCACTTCCTCCCCAAGGCCCTAATACCTTGACAATTTGTATGTGACAAAGAGTAGGAAATACAAAAATCTGCAGACTTAGTGTCCCCTTTCCTGCCCAAACCTTCCCCAACACTGATTGATAAACAGAAGGGCTGGGAATACTGGGATACTCATAATTTTCTTTTTTTTTTCTTGTTTCCTTCTTTTCTATTTCTCATAACTTTCAACAAAGTGTAATAGATGCATGTAGTGCAAATGTTTTTATTTTAGGATATATACATATTAAATTATTAAAAAAACAAAACATGAAGAAGTGAGCCATCTTCGAAGATCAGATTCTTTATGACTAAGAGCTAGGCAGTAGTAGTAATGTTTACCTGCATAGGAATGACTCAGTAGTTATATAACCCACAAGTTGGATGGGGTAATAACCACACACTTCTTTGAAGCACAGTCACAAGACACAATAACAAATATAAATATTGTTATGATCATTTTAAATTAGATTTATGCTGATATCATAGTTGTTATTCTGAAAAGCAAGATCTCTCTGAAGAGGAACTTTTGCCCTAAATACATGCGCAAACCATGTGAAAACCATCTTGATTTGTACCTTGCTGCTAAACCTTGGTAAATATGGTTCTAACAGGCCATCAGTATTTAATTAACAGATGATAAGTGTCCTATTAAATCTAAATTAAATCCTTATTGGAGAGTTTAGAGTGCAACCACAGCTTCTTTTTTATGTAAATTCTAACTATTCACAAAGACCATAAACACATTCTCCAGGGCAGACTCTCTGAAGCAATTCTGCACCATGAGTTAGAAAGAATGGAAACTTGGAAACCAAAAGGCAAAATGTGGGGGTTTGCTTTGACATGCATCAACAATTCCCTCTCTTTTCCTGTTTTTTAATTTTTTTTGTTTATTTTACTACTCGCCACATGCACTGATTCAACCCAATTCATTCAGACATCCAAATACAATTTGGGCTTTAAAATGTTGATTGGCTTCTGCCTTCCCAGCAACCCCATTCCCAATGCCTCTGGTTCTCAGGAAGCATGCTGTTTTTGCTTTATGTTTGTCTCTTGGCTAGATGATCAGTCATCAGGTCGACATGTGTCTAATTGAAGTCTCACTTTAAGTCAGGCAAACTTGACCATGGGAACCCTTGCTAACAAGTTTCTACAGTAAATCAGGTTTGAGGTTTTGCAAGGATACCCAAATATTTGATCATTTTGCCATTGGGGGGCCCTGAGAATCTCCACGGTATTTTCTGTGGTTGGAAATGTTTTCAGAGAGGAATATCCCCACCAAAGTTTGTTTGGAACTAATGCACACTAGTTTAACTTCTCAAGTCTAAGGATGGTACCCAATTTAGGAATGACATGAGATAGGATTGAAAGGCAAAACTTTAGACCTTCCATGGGTTTTCCTTCTTTGGATATAGTCAAGAAAAATTCACATTGCAAACTCATGGAACCACTTTAGTTCAATGTTAAAGCATCGGGATTTTCTGCCTAGCAAAGAAGTCCTCAGGAGCATCAAATCCCAAATAACTGCCATCTGTCAAGGCAGCCTGATAAATCATCACCTATGATGCAAACAATATGTGCCTCTCAAAAGCATGCATAAATAACATGGTAACAGTACAATTATTGGTATTATTATTGTTTGTGTTATAGATTTAGCAACTAGATTTGTAATTCCACTGATGTAGGAAAATCCTAGATGAAGAAACCCATTTATCAATGCAAGTCAGCAGTGCCTCTGCAAATTAGAGTTGTGATATGAATGAAAAATCTGAGACAGAGTTTGGGGATAATTAATAATGAATTTAATTATCAATAAGCTGATAGTGATTTCTCTCAGTAATTAAAGGCCCCTCATGGAGACAATGAATGCCTTAAATATTTTTTAAACAGAATGCCCCTGATAGAAGTCAACCCTGATTAATGAACAATTGATAAGGGGTGGGCATTTAATTGAGCAGGTGGGTTAAAAGTCTTCAGCTCCTCCTGCTGAGAATGCAACTTGATCATGAGACTCAGTCATCTCTAGCAAGCTGGACAAAGGAATTCATCTCTACTCAAACCACTCTGATTGGTTTTCTTCATGAGTTAGGTCACCCTAAACTCTAATGCAGGGGTACAAGGACATAGGCTTTATGTTTGGGGGCTAGAATTCACCTAGATTAGATTCCATTTACACTCTAAACAGAAATAAGGTCTTCTAGTTGGGTGGGGTTGTGCCCAAGATCAAATAGGTATCCCAAGGATTAGCCACTTTTATCTATCAGACTTGTTCCTCAGAATTGCCAATCTGCAGGGGCTGGTCCCCAAATGAGGGGGGGAGGGAAATGCTGGATCCTAACTACTAAATGGTTATGAATATAGTAGAAAAATAATTTCCCTCACTTGCTTGCAGTCAGTCAATATGTGTTTGTTGTGCCAAACACTGTGCTAAACACTGGGGATACAAAGAAAGACACACACACACACACACACACACACACACACAGAAACCTGGTGTCTGTTTTCAAGGAGCTCAGAGTCAAATAAGGGAGACAATATGTAAGAAACTATGTATAAACAAGATGTAGACAGGATATATTGGAGACACTCTCAGAAGGAAAGAGGATTGGAGAAGAACTTTAGCTGATACGTAAAAGAAATCAGGAAACTAGGAGGTAGAGATGAGTGGGAGAGAGCTCTAAGCATGGTGGTGGCAAGTGAAAATGTTCAGTATGAGAAGCTGGAGTAGTATGTTTGAGGAATAGTAAAGAGGTCAGTGCCACTGGATTGAGGAGTGCATGTTGGGAGTAGGGGTGGGAAGGGCAAGAGTAAGGTGCAAGAAGACTAGAAAGATAAGAAGAAGTCAAAAAATAAAGAGTTTTAAAAGTCACCAGAAGATTTTATTGAAGCTGAGGGTGGGGGTGGAATGCTTGGTTCTGGGCTTAAAGATCAATTTAGCAGTTGAGAGGATGGACTGGAATGACAAGTCTTGAAGCCGGGAGACCAGTCAAAGGCTACTGTAATAGTGCTAGAGCGAGGTGACAAGGACCCATGCCAGGATGGTAGCCGCATCAGAGGAGAAAGGGGAATTATCCAAGAAATGCTGTGAAAGAAGAAATTACAAGACTTGACAACTGATTAGACATGAAAGGGTGAATGATATGAATTAAATATGAAGAGTTGAAGATGAGTACTTAGGTTGGAAGCCTGGGAGGATGATGGTGCCCTCAACAGTAATCTGCAAGTTAGGAAGGAGGAGGATCTGAGGGGAAGGAGAGTGAATGCCATTTTGCAAGTGTTTAGTTTAAGATGTCCACTCTGGTCCCAGACCAAGCCCTATTTGGTCACTGTTTGGATCCTAGTTGGCTCAGAATAAATATAAATCACAATTGTTTCTGTTTTGGCCAGAAATCCTGAGGGTCTTCCCCTCCCAGATCTATTTTTTCCAAGAGGCCATTCTTTCCCTCATTTTTTCATTAAGCCTTAATCACTGATTGGCCATTGCCTCAGTCAAACTGAGACCTGTAAAAGACCTCAGTTTGAAAAGGCCAAGGCCCCCATTGTATTCTGGGCCATCTCCAGTTGTCTTGATCCACATCTGGCCACTGGACCCAGATGGCTTTAAAGGAGAAAATGAGCCTAGTGATTTTGCACAACCCTCCCTCACTTAAATCCAATTCACTTGTCTTGACACCACCTCTTCAAGAATGAAGGACAAACATCCTATTCTAGATCAATAGGCAGTTGGAGATGCAAGCCTGGTGGTTGGAGCACTGACAGATGAAGGAATATAGTCTATATACGTCAAAGGTGGGCCTTCAACCCGGGTTGTCCTGGATAATTCTCTAGCCATTCTACCATGCTAAGGCTCATTTATGCTACAATCATACTTGGAGGTTCAAAGAGTGATATGGCTCTGTGGCTCTTCTCCCTAATTATACTTTTCCCCTCTATTCATACTCCTACTTTCCCAGCCTCTGTGGCTCTTGTCCCTATTCTCCCATAAATTTGCCCAAAGGGAATACAATATACTATGGGTCTTTGTCATGTTTTCTTAGCCTCCCTAGGTTATCAGGGGACTACTCACAATGTTCATCACTTACCCCTTGTTCTATCCATGTAAACAGCATAATTTTTTTTCTCTATCACTCATTGTAACCTTTTCTTGTTTAGAGAAGTTGAAAAGAAATTGAAGAAGAATTAGGACTGAGCCTTACCTTTGGAATATGGACATTGCCTGTCTTTTCTGCTGATCCTCGATTTAAATCACACCACTATTAAATTAGTATGAATAATGTATATTAATACAGTATAGGACTGGAATAGAAGTCAGAAAGACTGAGTTCAAATACTTTCTCCAATACTTGCTAGATACATGAACCTGGACATATCACTTAACTTTCCTCACCTTTAGTCCCTAATCTATAAAATGGTAGTGATACATTATCTCATAGACTTGTAGGGAAACTTAAATGAATAATGTTTGCAATTTATGAGTTGTGTAAACTTTACAGTATGAAATCAAGTCCTGATGGTACTTATAACCATCTAATAAGACATTAATGGCAGCACTTGTGTTTTGCCATATTCAGAGAGCAAGATAGTCCTTTGGGCATAATTTACAAGAGCTATGAATATATAGGTTAGTCTTCAGTCTTTGTTATGATACTATGACCTTCTTCTGTCTACATCAGTGGAAGGAGAATCCATCCACACAGACAAAATGACTGGACCAAAAAGTGCAGAAGTGGTCATCTTGGACCCTGAAGGAGTTCCCTTTGTTTTGAGCAATGTCTACTCCCCCATGATCCTAACTCATTTACAATTCCAATAGTTCAAGGATACTTGGCCAGGATATTCTTAACCTCTCTCCCTAAAATCCAGATTTGTTTTATACCTTCCTAGCCCTGGATCTCAACTCATTTGAGGACAGGCACTTTATGATGGCATCCACTGGTGAATGTTACATCAAGCAAACCTCCAGACCACTTTACTCCATCTTAAATGTACAGATTGGGTCCTATGAGGAAGCACTACACCAGATAGAGGGTTGCACTCCTAAAACTATAGCTCATAAGCCCCTGATTCATGTATTTACCTTCAGTACTCAGGCAGAGAACATATTATCTCAAAACAAAGATGTGCACTGAAATGGCACAGGATAGGGATTGGGAACTTGCAGCCTCAAGGCTGCATGTGACCTTCTAGGTCCTCAAGTGTGGCCCTTTGACTGAATCCAAACTTCACAGAACAAATCCCATTAATAGAAGGATTTGTTCCGTAAAACTTGGACTCAGGAAAAATGCTGCCCCTGAGGATCTAGAAGGCTACAGGTGGCCTTGCAGGCCACAGGTGCCCCATCCCTGGTATAGGAAAAACTAAGTGCTACAAAACGTTTTCACCCCATAAACTTGGGGTTCAATATCTGACAAACTGAGTGTCTTTGGGAAGAGTTATCAAAAAAGTTAAGAAACTCACATGTAGGGAACATAATTGACCAAGACTACACTATAGAATTTGAATGCTTTGAATGTAGTGACCTCATGCCATTGGCTTTGGGAAACTTGCTCTCCTGGGACCTGTTCCTTTCCATAAGCCAACTCCTCAGTAACAGAGAGAACTCTAACTTCACAGTTGGACTCTAAACTTTCTCTCTGACAGACCAGGTGTGTTCTATTGGGAAAATTCTCCACTATCAGATGCCACCAGAGTGGTGGATGGGGAAGGGAGGAGAGAGAGACATACTCTTTCTTTTCTCAGCAACAATAAGCAGAAGCACAAGGAGAAAAGTTATTTCCCTCAAGAACTGAGTCCTTCCCCATGGTGAGCTCATTTCTCAATGGACAGATTCTCTTCACAGTTGCTCAAGCTTTTTAAAGGCACCAAACACAAAGTTGATCCTTCCATGCAAACTATCCTACATTTCCATAAAGAAGTTGAGAGAAGAAATTCTTCACTCTGAAGAAGTAATGAAGTATGGCTACTTCTTTACCTTCTTTTAACACTTTGGACTCCTTGTCTCTGAATCCTCTTCCTTATATCCTATAATTCATCATGACCTCAGGAGAACTCAGTTAATCAGATCAAATCTCTTTTTCCTACAAGTATCAATAATGCCAGTTATCACTATGTGTCCCATCCTTCCAATTACTATTCCATCTGAATCAATATAATTTTGCTATTTCAATGGATCTGTGAAATTTCTGATGCAGCTGCTCCCTCCAAAGATGAAGATTTCTACTTATCCACAACTGCTCATTCTTCATGACTTTCAAGTTTTTGTTCATATGAATTATCTTTGGGATTGAGGAGGGAGGATCCTCCCAGAATTCTAAGACCTTTAGAGCTGTTGGCTCATTCTCTTGACATTTGGTGGATCTCCATGGAACACATCAACTCTCCAGCTGTCCCTTGATCTTGCTCTCTCTCTCTCTCTCTCTCTCTCTCTCTCTCTCTCTTGTTAATCATCTCTCTGATGAAATCCTTTGTACTTCCTCCATAATTGTTCTTATTTATAAGGTGTTGCATCCTGCTCCTGCCTACCATGTTCCTTTTTATTGTCCATTGGCTTCTACTCTAATTCTTTGGAGAATGTGGTGTTCCATTACTCATGGCCTCTAACAGCACTGGGAGAATATTAGTGTTTAAAAGATGAATGTTTGTTTCAGAAAGAAGCTTGGGTTCATTAAAAAGAACTGTGGAATAATAATATAGCATCATTTATCAACCTCATTATCAGCCTCATCATTCTCATTATTGTTCTTATTGCTGCAAGTGACCATTCAATATAACCTCTGAATTCCACTGTGGAGAGAAAGACTTGTAAGAATATGGTCCAAATATCCTGCTTCTTGGGCTGGCCAAAAAGAATCTCATTCTTCATACCCTGCAAACCATTCCTACTTCATCAGAATGTCATACAGTTTAATCAAATCATGGTCTCATGACTGAAGATGAACTCTGTAAAACATTCCTTGCTCCCATAAATTGCATCCAAAGAATAATCTTGCTCTCTGAATATGGCAAAATATAAATATTGACAACCCTACTCTACTTGGAGGAAGGGAAACAAACTTTTTCCCACACAAATTCCAATTAAAATTTTACCTTGACCCCTCTTAATTCCAGTACTTTCCCTCCCTAATTATTTCCTATTTATCCTGTATATCATTTATTCATCATTTTTTGGCAGATGGTCTCCACCATTAGATTGTATGCTCCTTCAAGGCATGGACTATCTTTTGCCTCTTTTTGTATCTCAGAAGTTAACACAACGCCTAGCTTACTAATTTTTATTTTACTACGTGACACATAAAATAGACTAAAGAAAACATGAATAAGGTTTAAAGAGACTTGTTTCTTTAACCCAAGAAATTCATTTATTCAATAAAATTCTTCCTGGCCAATATAGGATCAATGATGTCCACACAGTTATCATTGCTTCCATGAAAGTGTGACTATACTTTTGGAAATATTAACTCTCCCCATACGCCTGCTTTAGTCTCTTTCACCTATTCACCCTACATGGAGTTCAAACTCAATTGAATAAACATTTACTATGTGTTATCAATTCCAAATACATACACATATAAATATATGTGTATATATATTATACACACGTGCATTTGTGTGTGTGTGTGTCAGAGAGTGTGTGTGTGTGTGTGTGTGTGTATAAACCTTTAGTCCAATCAGATCTGGAATTGTAAGGATTTAGGTTGAAATGGTAGAGAATTTTGATAGTGTCTTCTCTCTGGGGTTTGTTTTGCACTCCTGCCCAGGTAGAAAATTAGGAATGTCTGTCATATCACATCCATGTATTCAGTTTCACTGTCGTAACAGATTCAAATGAGAAATAGAATTCAAACAGTAGTAAGGACACAAGTACTCAAATGATTCTATGACTTTTGTTGATTTGGGAGTCCCCTTCAGAAATGCAGATCATAAGCCATTCATCCCTGCCCATCTTTTTCAACTCTTTTCCATGGCCTTCCATATGTACGCTGCGGGAGGCACGCTCAACACGTAGGAGGCCTTCTTTTCTTTAGCCTAACTTTGCAAAGACAAAAGTAGATCACTGTGCTTCTCCACCTGCTATTCTTTACCCTTGTCATGTGACCAGTTTATCTTCTCTTACAATGACATATTTCCTTGATGACACCTTTTATTCCTCTTCTTTGAAGATCCTCATTGATTATATGTTGCAGCCTGGTCACATACACCATGAAACACATCACTGACTTTAAGTGACATCAAAATTTTTATTTCTTCTAAGACCATTGTATTCTATATCTTATAGCAATACCAGAAGAATGCTGGTCTTAAGAGGATGGGCCTCGGTTTTCATAAGAAGCTCAGGTACATCAAAGAATCTTTGACATTTCCCAAAGGTAATCTATCCCATTGGCCCATTGTTTGACTCTTAGACTCAATTTGTTAGCCATCTATTCCATCTATCCCAAATCTGCAAACTGATGGGCCAGCTCTATGGGTTTTTCCCACCTAAAATTTGGTCTGTCTATCCAGACAATAAACATTCTTTATCTTCTTGCTCTTTCCTGTGTGAATAATTGGGTCAGCCTCTTCTGGGTGCTTACAAGCCTCTTCTAGAAGACATTGCAATGTTTCACAATTTAATGCTAACAAAACAATGTCATATGTCATTGCTGAAATCTGGAGACCTTTGCCATTTCCAAAGAAATTGTTTTCAACTTGTACTTGGTGTTGAATGCCCTCCATCATGATGGCAAATAACTTTGGCAAGAAGATGCCTCCACTTTCATTCTTAAATGACCTTGGGATGGCTTGTTTAACTGGGTCTCCCACCAAGTTTTCCTTAAAGTGGTTCTCCCCTCCATTGCTTCTCACTACTTTATGAGATCATACTGACAGTCTTCTATCATTCTTCTTTACAAGATTTTGCAAAGAAGTTTATATTCTAAACCAGTAGTGCTTTGGATCATCATATCCCTCCACAATGCAAGTAAGTCACATATGTGCTGACTAAGGCCTTTTCTGAGCTTTTGTGGTCCTTTTGTTGTAGCACTAGACACAATGATTAAATTAGGTGGTGTGGTGGATAGAGCTTTGGGTGTAGAATCAAGAAGACATCTTAATGAGTTCAAATCTGGCCTCAGACACTCAGTAGCTATGCAACCCTTGGTAAGTCACTTGACACTGTTTGCGTCAGTTTCCTCATCTGTAAAATGAACTGAAGCAGAAAATGGCCACTCCAGTATCTTTGCCAAGAGAACCTCAAATGGAGTCATAAAGAGTCAGAAGTTAAGACTTAAGTATTGTATCCAGTTATTGTAATCAGTCATTTCTGATGTCACCAATTAAAGAATCAGGATATAAATAAATAGTAAAATATAGTTCAGTTGAATGGGCATTTATTTAATGTTTACTATGAATATAACATTATTTCAGGCACTTGGGGTATGAAGATAATATACACAAGGACCAGATTTCCTAGAGTCAGAATTTTCTCTTTTGTCTCCTCCAGGAAAGACTCTCCTTTGAGAATTCAGCAATAAGGTTTGCTGTTGACACTGTTCACCAACCCATCAGCAAACTTCATAATTCTCCTTTCTTCTCCAAACTCTTTTCCATCAGTCCCCTATGCTTTTGGACACCCACTTCCATGGGTAATGAAGCCTTGTTCTTTAGTTAGCATTTATGATTCATGCCCAGACTTTATGGGAAATATAGTTCCTTTCCATTTTAGCCTTACATATTATATTAAGTCATTCTCTCTTTCAATACCATGTGAAAGACAACCAGACTTTCTCTTTCTTCAAGGAATTGATGATCTAATATGGAAGCTAGTTCATGTACACAAATGTATAGGATAAAATGCAAAATATAAGGGCACAAGCAGAGTTTCATATGAAGACTAAGAAAAGTTAAAGAAGGACACTTTCAATTTGTGGTAACAGAAAGTTGCTCTGAGGAGAAGTTAACTGAGCAGGATCTTGAGTGAAGAGGATTTCAACAGCTGAAATGTGTTTTCATTCTCCTTTATTCCGCTCCCTTCTCCCTTCCCAGGAAAGGATATATCTATTCCAAAACCTATGTCTCTTTCTTTAAATTTTATTTTGAACTTCTGTCCATCTAGTTTCTAAAAGCCATTTTTATTAGGACCAAAATGTGGTTAACCAATTACTAATCTATGGACATTTTATTTACTCAAAGGCAGTTGAGAGGGAGGTTGTCTATGTACACAAAGAATGAATCTCTTCTAACTCCTGGGACTAATTCTGGGCTCCAGTTATCAAGAGAAAATTGCATCCATACATATTAGGATAACTTCCCTAAAACAGAAAAGGAGTAAATCTGGATTTGGACACAGAATGAGCCAAGCAGCTTAGAGTAGGGTGCATCTGGTATACAAGATGGTACCACCTAATTGGTCCCCCTCTATTCAGTTCTCCCCTCTCCAATCCAATTTCCACATAATTGCCAGCTTGATTCAGTCTACCTTATCAGGCTTATGTCACATCATGTCCTTTATGACCTCGGCATTCCAACCAAACTGGCCTATTTACCTCATATACAAAATTCAATTGACTAGCTCCATATCTGTACATAAACAGTGCCCTAAGAGTGACCTAGAATTCTCTCCCTCTCCACTTCTCATAGACTGACTCTCTAGATTCCATCAAAGACTAGGCACAAATGCCATTTCAAACAAGGGGCCAATCCTATACCCCTCCAGTTATTATCATCCTCCCCATTCCACACTGAAGTTACTTTTGCTGTTACTGCCTATATATTGTACATACTTAGTTTCTTAGACTTAGCTAAATGAGACTTAAAGGTCACCTGGTCCAACCCACCCATTATACAGATGAGGAAATTGAGGCTAAGAGAAATTGTTATTTGACCAAAGTTGTACTGGTAGAAGAACTAGGATTTGAACCCAAGCCTTCTGAATTCAAACCCAGATGTCTTTTACTTTACCATGATGCCTTTATCTGTATTCGTGTTCTTTCCCCTAATAGAATGTAAACTTCTTTGCGTCAAGAGGTGTTTCATTTTGCTTTCCTATCTCCAGCAGGTAGAATAGAGCCAAGCATGTAGCAAGAACTTATTAAATGCTTGATGAATGAATGAGTGAGTGATCAAGTGAATGAATGAATGAATGAATGAATGATGGCCTCTTGGCAAGGATATTGCAGAGGGGATTTTTCTTCACAGTATGAGTTGGAACTTTGGGATATGATTTTCTCTTTATAAAAATCTCCTGTATTTTCTCTACTTGTTGCATGGGCAAAACTAAATAAATAATTCTGAAATTAGCCTTCAGCTACAAATAACTCTCACAGCCAGTTTCTGAGTTTCTCACAGCTCTGTCCTTCATTCTATTCTCCATGTGTTCAATTAGGACAGGCACTAAAATGTAGAACATGACAGTTTTAATTTGTATGCCAAGTTCCCCACCCACCCAGAATTAAAATATCAGCTCATGAATGGGAATGAGGAGCCCAACACACCTTTAGCTGCCCATTCACCAACGCCCCATCCATTAGTCTCTTATTGACCCCTTAAGCGTTATCTCCAGCTTATAGATTATAGCTTCTGGTGGGTCCACTGAACAGACTTTCAATTATCTTCTCAAGACGGATGGCGCCGTCACCACACCCAATATCCAGCCAGCCATTCTTTGGATTTCATCTTCTTTGCGGGTGCTCAATAGATAATTCTTTTGTGAGCCTGACTCGGCAGTAGCAAATCACCAAGTCACTTTCCCACAGTCACTGTGAGCTGTCTGCTTTTCACTGGCCAGCTAATTACCATGAACCACGGTGCTACGAGCCCAGCTGCACTGAATGTGAATCCTTTGGTCTGCCCTCTCTTCTTTCAAGCGAGCACTCAAAAACCTCCTGCCAGCCCCCATTTTCTTGTGCGAGCCTTTAGAGAGGCTGCCCAGAGGTGTTCAAAGCCTCTACCAAGGACTCCTTTATCAGATCCGAAAGGCCTTTTTCTGAAATGTGGGGATCAATTCCTCTTTCTTTTAATGAGACTTCAGGGGCTCTATTGTGGGGCTATTGTTTCCGAACGTGGTAGTCAGTGAGAGAGTACAAGGTCTGGAATGCGCGCAGGGATTGAAGCAGCTGGCTTTTCTTCAGCGGCTCCATCATTTAACTCAGCCAAGCCACCGGCTTGGGTGAGGGCTTTCTGGTGGGATCCACGGCCAGATTCTCGCCAGTTTTCTCCCTTGTTCCGAGCAGCAGATACCACATTGGCACGGGCCAGAGCAGAGACAGTAGCTCAACCAGAAAAATAATTGGATCTCTCTGCTGTGGATTGCACAAAGCGCGGCATTTTTGCTTTCGGCACTCTGCTGCGTTCACGCCTCTCGATTAGGCAGCGTGAGGAAAGGCTAGGTTTGCACAGAAGCTGCTTGTCTGACATTTCACCAGCACTGTCTCCAGATCAGTTGCAGTGGGAAGTCATTCCCCCGGATTTAATCCTTCTTGTCAGTTCCTCATCTCGCGGACCGTAAGCGGGCCCTTCACTGTGCAATCCCGACAGTTAAGTAAGGGCTTCGAGGTGTGCTGTATTGCTGATGGCGGCAGCCCGAGCTTCTGGTTAAGGCTGACGATCTTCAAATCAGATCAGGGAGACCCATTATAATTGCCAAGTTTAGCAACAGAATTGGGAACATCTTCACGCTGTTATTCCTTATTGATGGTTTAATCATTCCAGAAAAGATAACTGTATCTGCTTTAAAAGCAAACCGAGGGAGGAACAGGCTACCAAGGTGTTAGCAAATGGCTCCCCCGTATGACTCATCATTGCCTCTGCAGTGCTAAGAAAAAAGCCGGGAAGGCTTGGAAACGGAATCCAGCTTCCCGACAGAGAAATGGCCTTCGTTTTCTTTTATGCATAAAAATCATTTCATCTGGAAAGGATAGAAGACCTGGAAAGACCCCCTACTTTCCCGCAGGTTTACTTTTATGTCACAGAGTTCCTTTCCATTCCAAATGGAAGAACGTGAACTAAATTAAGTGGTGAGATTTGCTTTTCACGATCCTAGATGACATCAGCTCTTGGATATGTAGTTGCAAAGGTGTGCAAAGAGCTTCTATCTCCTTTATGCTCTGAACAACCCTGGGAGGTAGGGTCTTCTATCATCCCTATTTTACTGATGATGAAAGTAAGGCTCAGAGAGAGTAAGGGATTTTCAATATCAGAGTCAGGAAGAGTCTGAGCTGAGATTTGAACCCAGGCCTTCCTGACTTTCATGCTATCACATGACATACACCTTGATTCTTCCTTTCTTCTAGGTTTTTTGAGTACCCCTACTTCTCTGTATTTTCACTACAGCTCAACTCTTTATAAGTGACCCTATTTCTACTATTCATCTATCTCATCTTCTGCCTTCACTCCACCTTCACCTCAGACTTCTCCACTTACCTGAAACCCCTCCCTATTTCCTTTTCCTTCTGCTTCATTCATTAATTAAATTATCCAAGGATGTATCACTTCTGAGTCCAAAGATTCATTATTTCATCAGGAAAATGAGAGGAAAAATATGTCATTAGAGTTTTCCATCGCCAAGGAGAGGGCCACTTAAAGAACCTAGAGTATTGAGGAAGAACTGGATAAGTACCCACTCTGTCAGGCCTCAGTTCAGCAAGGAAGGGCCAAGGGTCCTGGTTCTAGCCTATTGTGATGGTGGAGGAAGGAGGATTTGTCTCTCTTTATCATGCTTCCCAGATCCATAAGATGTGAGTCATTGGGAAAATGCTGTTTTTTTAACTAAATTATTTATTTTTAGTTTTCAATATTTACCTCCATAAGTTTTAAATTTTCTCCCCCTTCCTCTTCAAGATGGCTTGCAATCTGATATCAGCTCAACACATCCATTCCTATAAACACAGTTTTCTGTTAGTCATGTTGCCTAGAAGAATTACAATGAATGGGACAAAACCATGAGAAAAGGGGGAAAAAAGAACAAAATAAAACAAAACAAAAAGGAAAATAGTCTGCTTCATTCTGCTTTCTGACTCCATAGTTCTTTCTCTGGATGTGGTTGGCATTTTCCATCATGTGTCCTTTGGAATTATTCTAGGTCCTTATATTGCTAAGAAGGGCTAAGTCTATCAAAATCAGTCCTCAAACACTGTGGCTGTTACTGCGTACAATGTTCTCCTGGTTCTGCTCCCCTCACTCAGCATCAGTTCACATAAGTCTTTCCAGGTTTCTCTGAAGTCTGCCTGTTCATCATTTCTTATAGCACAATAGTATTCCATTACATTCATATACCACAACATGTTTAGCCATTCCCCACTTGATGGGCATCCCCTTGATTTTCAGTTCTTGGCCATCATAAAAAGAACTACTATAAATATTTTTGTGCATGTGGGTCCTTTTCCCATTTTTATAATCTCTTCAGGATACAGCCCTAGAAGTGGTATTACTGGGTCAAAAGGAATACACATTTTTATAGCCCCTTGGGCATAGTTTCAAACTGTTCTCCAGAATGGTTGGATCAAGTCGGAGCTCCACCAATAATGAATTATTGTTCAAACTTTCTCACATCTTCTCCAACATTTATTATTTTTCTATTTTGTCATATTAGTCAATCTGACGTGGTACCTCAGAGTTGTTTTGATTTGCATTTCTCTAATCAATAGTGATTTAGAGCATTTTTTCATATGACTATAGATAGCTTTAATTTCTTCCTCTGAAAATTGCCTGTTCATATCCTTTGAGCATTTATCAATTGGGTAATGAGTTGTATTCTTGTAAATTTGACTCAGTTGTCTATACATTTTAGAAATGAGACCTTTATCAGAGACACTGGTTGTAAAAATTCTTTCCCAGTTTTCTGCTTTCCTCCTAATTTTGGTTGCATTGGCTTTATTTGTGCAAAAACTTTTCAACTTAATGTAATCAAAATGATCCATTTTGTCTTTCATAACGTTCTCTATCTCTTCTTTAGTCATAAATTCCTCCATTCTCCATAAATCTGACAGATAAACTATTCCTTGCTCCCCTAATTTGTTTATAGTATCAGCCTTTATACCTAGGTCATATACACATTTGAACTTTATTCTAGTATACTAAGAAGGGCTAAGTCTATCAAAATCAGTCACCACATACTGTGATGGATTTTATTTGGATCATATATCCGTTTGGACTTTATTCTAGTATACAGTGTCAGATGTTGGCCTATGCCCAGTTTCCTACATATTATTTCCAGTTTTCCCAGCAATTTTTGTCAAACAATGAGTTCTTATCCCAGAAGCTGTGGTCTTTGGGTTTGTCAAACAGTAGATTGCTATAATCATTGACTACTCTGTCTTATGTACATAACCTATTACAATAATCTACCCCTTTATTTCTTAACTAGTACTAAGTGGCTTTGATGATTGCTGCTTTATAATACAATTTAAGATCTGTTATGGTGATGTCACCTTCCCTAGCATTTCTTTCCATTGATTCCTTTGATATTCTGGACCTTTTATTCTTCCAGATGAATTTTGATATTTTTTCTAGCTCAAAAAAATAATTTTTGGTAGTTTAAAGTTCTGTTCTCTTTACAATTCTTTGTCTCTTTGTTTACCCACCCATTTTTTTCCATTATATCCCTTTCCCACCCCATTTTTTTTCTGTCTTTCACCATGACCCCCAATGACAAGAAAGTGCTTGAGTCTCTCCCACTAGAAAATTTTGGTGATTTGGAAAAGCAGAAAAAGAATCAGTGAAATACATACACTAGCCACCAAGCTACTTGAAGAGCAAAGATCACAACTCAGATTCACCAGACATCAGTTTCTTCGACTGTAAAAAGAGGAGATCATACCAGATCACCTAAAAAGTCCCCTTCAGGTTTAAATCCAATGACTCTATATCAATTATTCCATTTCTCCCATCCAAATCATGATTAGCAAGACCTGCTTAGCCAGATGGCTGCTAGAGCATTAATAGCCTCTGAGAATAGAAAATACTGCAAGTCAGGGCTTGATTTATTTTTGGTTGATTATTTAGTCTTAAAAAAATGATGGAGAAAATGCGAAGAAAGCAGATTAAACTTAAAAGAGTGTCATGGGTATTTTTATTGGGGGGAAGGGGAGAACCAGTTGTTAAACATTTACCAGCACAACCATGATTTATACCTACTATGTGAAGACCTGAGTTCAGATTTTGTCTCAGACACTTACTGACTGTGTAATCTTGGGCAAGTTACTTAACCTCTGTTTGCCTCAGTTTCCCCAAGTGTAAAATGGGAATACTAATAGCACCTACCTCCTAGGGTTGTGAAGATCAAATAAGATAATATTTGTAAAGTGCTTAGCACAGTACTGGCACATAGTAGGCATTATAGAAATGGCAACTATTATTATCATTATTTAGAAGTCAATCAGTTGTAGATAAGCACTCATTAAGCACCTACAATGTACTGGGCACTGTACTAAGCACTAGGGTGACAAAAAGAGTCCGAAGATAACCCCCTCCTGACCTCAAGGAGCTCACACTTTAACGGGGGAGGGGAGACAACAAACCAACAAATGGATGCACCAGAGGTATATATAGGATAAACAGGAAGTAATAGAGAGAGAGGGAAGGAACTAGAATTAAGAAAGGTTTCCTGTAGAAGACAGGATTTTGTTCTGGACTTAAAAGAAGCCAGGAAAAGCAATAGCTGGAGACTAGGAGGGAAAGCATTCCAGGAGTGGAGGGTGGCCAGAGAAAATGGCCTGAATTGAGAGAGAATGTGATGTTCTTGGAACATGCCAGAGACCACAGTCACTGGGTCAGAGTATTTGGCAGAGATTAAGGTACAAGAAGACTGGAAAGGAGGGGAATGACTTAGGTTATGAAGGCCTTGAATGCCAGGCAAAGACTTTGTATTTTATTCCAGAGGTGACAGGGAGACATTGGAGTTTGTTGTTGTTGGTCCTTCAATCTTGAAGAGGACCACGACATCATGAAGGTGATGCCATGACTTGCAAGTGAATTGGATTTAAGTAAAGGAGGGCTGCAAGGTCAACAGTCTCACTTTCTCCTCCAGAGCCAACTGGGTCCAGTAGCTGGATAGAGCTCAGGATAACTGAGATGGCCCCCACTGGAGTTTATAGAAAAGGGGAGTGATGATCAGGTTTGCATTTTGGAAAAATCATTTTAGTATCTGAATGAGGGGTGGATTGGAGTGAGGAGAGACTTGAGTCAGGAAGCCCCATGAGCAGCTATTAAAATGTGTTGTTGTTATTCATCCTTCATTCTTGAAGAGGGCCAAGCACACCTGGAGGGTGATGTCTTGCTTTGCAAGTGAATTGGATTTAAGTGAGGTAGGGTTGTGCAGAGTCATCAGCCTCACTGTCTCCTTCAGAGTCATCAGGGATCCAGTGGCAAGACATAGGTCTAGATGACTGGTGATGGCCCAGGATTCACAGTGTGGGACCTTGGTCTTTTTAGCTAAGGTCTCAGTCTTACTAAAGTCTCAGTTTGTCTGAGGCAACACCCATTCAGTAG
Source organism: Pseudochirops corinnae (assembly GCA_028646515.1). NCBI lineage: Eukaryota > Metazoa > Chordata > Mammalia > Diprotodontia > Pseudocheiridae > Pseudochirops > Pseudochirops corinnae. The sequence continues at coordinate 9,797,050 of CM053592.1, forward strand.
TCAAAGGCCAGGTAAGAATTGAGCCAAAAGATTACTTAATTTGCCTTCACAAAAGAGTCCAGGTATGTGGTTTCCATAGTCACACATCAGCCACTCTTAGTCTAGGGATATAATTCTCTTGATGCTCAGGATAAAAGCAGCTTTCTCACTATGTTCTTAAGGGAAGCTAACTCTCACCAGCTTAGGTCACTCCCACCAAAAGCTGATTATACAAAAGACAATCATGAGGAGTAGTAGTAGATAGACATTGGAGAGGTTGTACAGATTAAATGATAGAATATTCAAGATTAAATCAGTTCTTCACCTAAGAATGAAATAAGGTCCCAACTTTACCAAAAAAATCTCACCTACTTGGGTGAGGGAGAAAGAGGCTACTCTTAGCATCTACTAGGGTTGCAGACCTTGGAAATCAAGGACTACATCCCTCCATGTCAGCAGCTCCTAAATTTCCCATCCATTATTCAAAAGTTCACCTTCTCTTTCCCCATCTTTTATCAAACACTTTCTTTCCTCCCAGTCTCTTGGAATCTGAAATCTCTTCACTTAAGGAAGTATTGAACTTTACACATTTCAGGGTCTCTCAGTCAGACAGGCATCATCCTTCCCCATCTCCAGCCCCTAGTATACACATAGCACCCTAGGACTGTCCCACAACAAACTACTCTAGGCTTGGAGCAGAAGTAGGGTTGCACAGAATTTCCAATTCTGTTTGAAATATTTGTATTTAATGGATAATATTTAAATATTAGAAAGACAAAATGGATCATTTTATTCAACCAAAATTGTCCACAATAAGCTTTGAACTCCTATGTTAAAAATATGAAAATGGAATACTTTGTGGTTAATTTGCAAGAACAGCTTAACATCATAAGACATGGAAATTTCCTAGCTGAATTTCCACAAAAATCTTTTTTGTGATTCGTTAAAAGAATTGAAAAATACGGGCTGTGATTTAGCAAGTTTGACCGATGATTCCTTTCTTCTATTTGGATCTACATAGTTTTGTGGGATTTTGTTTTGCTTTTGAGAATCATTAAAGACAAGTATTAAAATGAGCAGCTTTGAATCTCTGATACCAACATCATCCAAATTGATGCAGCATATGCATTTACATTTCTTTGACTAAAATAGCATGATTAATTAGAATTTCAGTAAGAATGAAAAAGTATTTTGTACACCAATAAATAAGTAAATCATTTATCTTTGTTTAATTTCTATTTTATATAAATTTTATGTATAATAATAATAACAGTAATAGCTGGCATTTACATAGAACTTTATGTTTATAAAACACTTTACATATTTCATCTCTTTTGAATCTCACAATAACTCTATGAGGGAAGTACTATTATTATCTCCCTTTTACAGATGAGGAAACTGAGGGTGAGGAAGTTAGGCGACTTGCCTAGGGTCACACACCAGCCTCTGAGACATGAATTGATTAATTTTCTTGATTCTAAGTCTAACACTCTATGCACAGTATCACCCAGCAACCTCATAATTGTTACTATAATCATACATGTGTAAACTTCACAAACTAGCATATTTAGAAAGAGATGTTGCTATCTACCTAGTCGATAACAAGGGGGGAAATGAATTTACAAATACACACACATACATATATGTGTATATATGATATATACACGAGGCATATAGATTCACATATGTGTAGTGTGTGTATGATATACATACATTTGTATATATGTGTACACATATATACACACATACAAACATACACACACACATATATCATAGGGCAGATAGGTGACATTGTGAATAAATTGCTCTTTGGGGTGCTGAGAACCCTGAAATGCAAGGGTACAGGGTGGGTCTACCTCAAAAGAATTTGACTATTCAAGCCTCCTTTCAGTCAGAGTAGTGAGGGTTTATTATAGTACTGTTAGGTGGGCAAGATTTCTAGTAAATCTGCCAATACAAATGGGAGAGATTTGAAGAATCTGAACAATTTAATGGGGGTAAGATTAGTATGTTTATACAGAAAAAGACTGTGAGAAGATTTGGATGGGATTAAAGAGTGGAAAGTAGCCTGAGGTGGGCCAGATTAAGTGGTCAGAGAGCCACAGTGAATGGGGAGTTAAAGGATTATTGAGTATCTCAGTAGGCCAGATGCCTCAGGAAAAAATGCCAGGGATTTCGTTAAGGGTCAGAGACAGAGACTTGGTCTTTTCCTTTTAGGGGTTCAACTTGAATGCCATAACCCCATTGGATAGATGCTGGGCCTGGAGTCAGGAAGACTCATCTTCCTGAGTTCAAATCAGGCCTCATACATTTACTGGTTGTGTGACCTTGGGAAAGTCACTTAGCCCTGTTTGCCTCAGTTTCCTAATCTGTAAAATAAGTTGTAGAATGAAAAGGTAAAATATTCCAGTATCTTTGTCCAGAATTTCAGTAAGAATGAAAAAGTATTCTGTAAAAGAAAAAAAAAGAAAAAAAAAAAAAGAAAATCCCAAATGAGGTCACAAAGAGTCAGACACAAATGATATTACTAAAAAAATTTTATTTTTATCTTAAAAGGTCACCACTCAGCCTGTGTTTCTTAATTGGGACAAACTAAGATATATGACGTTCTAAGTAGATCTATATTTGGGATAAAGATTTAGTCACTAATCTTGATTTGAAGGTCTCTATGAATACATTAAACCCAATTTTTCCTCCCCACAGCTCCATTTTATGTCAAACTGCCTTACTTCTAGAGGGCAAGAAGGAGTGGAGAAAACCACAATCGCCATAACTATGATGGTATGATACTAGACAGAAGAAATGAATCATGGGAAAAAGATGCCTACCCCAGATGCTCTATGAGGTATGCCAAATGGTATGCCAGCCTTAAGCAAAAAAGCAAGGCCATAAAGTTGGTCCCCTCTGCCACTCAGAGTCTGGCCCCCAGCATAGCCAAACAGATTAACATCAATGCATGTGCTGATGATTCAGTCCATTGCCCAAATGGTTTGCATTTGGAGGTTCTGTGGGATTTATGAGTAGGCTAGATGACCTTTTGCGGGCAGCTTGGAATTGTCAATGTCTTGTAGCTAGAACATCATTTCCCAACTTGAAAAAGGAAATGGAGTAAACCTTGTGAATTGTAAGGGAAGTAGATCTCATGTTTAAATGTAACAGTTCATTTCTCAAAATGTTTCAGTGAGCTAGTAAGCTGGGAAATAAATCTTAACTATAAAGATAATGCTGAGTGGATATTTTTTTGCCAGTCAGAATCTAAGGCTCTGATTTTCCAATTTTCTCAAAGAGGCTGTCAAGTGAGAAAAGGAAGGGGTAGCAATGGAATACTGAAAAATAGTCCTCAAAGGTCTTTATTTTTTCCCCAATCATCAAGATATTTCATATATTTCTCGTAGTAAACATACGGTCCATTTGGAGAATGGGCAATGTTGGCATCTTCAAGGGGCTTACCATTCCAGAAAGGAGGGAAATAGGCCAGGCAAATATAAGTTACAAAAAGAGAAATGCATCAATTCTCTAACTAAAGGCATAGAGCAGGAGAGGAAGAAATCAAAGCCTGTGTTAAAGAAATGGGAAAAAAATGTCATTCAATTTCAACAGTCTAAAAATAATGTGAGCACGTCTTTACCTGGCATTTCTTGCTCTTGGCTTAGTGCAGAGAAGGCTAAAGTTAGGGAATCTGGAAAGAATCTCTGAATTCTGAATTCTGAAACTTATAAAAGATGCCATCATCCCTTCCCGTCTATCCCCAACCCTCATGAGATCTGGTTCCATGACATAGGGAAGGAGAACAAGATTTGAAATCAGACAACATGGTTAGAACTGAATCTCAGTTTCTGACTACTTGGATTATGTTGGGCATAAGATTTGACTTTCAGGGGCCTCAGATTTATTTATCTATAAAATAAAGATGTTAAACTAGCTAGCCATCTTGAGATCGTTTCTAGCTTTGAATATAAGATCCTATGATCATCCCAATAAAAAGCAATGCTGCTTTTCAAAGCATCTGCAGTTTCTCCAGTTCTCTGCTAATATACCTCAGGATCAAATTGTCATAAAATCCCTCTCCTCAAGATCACCACATTCTCCCTGTATGTGGCTTGCCTCATCTTATTCATCAGCAATGAAGTGGACTGTAAAATGCCCAATGGTGAGCTGATCTCATAAATAGATTCTAGAATTTAATAAGTTTTGGCAAAAGAATTCACAGCATTATTGACACTTTGAAGAGAGTTTGTGTCTTTAGTTTAATAGTCAAAGTTGAGAAAAGTGTTTAAACGAAATCATGATGTTCTTTTCCATCTTGACCTAATAGCTTTGGACCTGTGGAAGCTCCCACCATGAGACCAGGAACAAGACTGTATATCATCAAAAATTTTAGTGTCTACATAGGATTTTCCTTCTTGACACCCCGTGACTATCTATACTGATGGGCTCACATATCAGCTGCAGACATACCTGACAGATGGAAGCCATCTGATGGTAAGTGACCCAATCCCTTGCAGTCCTCAGATCATGTTACTTTGGAAGCATTGGCACATACCCAGAATCCAGTACCAGTTTCCAGGTTTCCCATCTTTCTTCAAGATTCTCATCAATGACTCCCCCTTGCACATCCTGCCTAACACCCAATCAGTTTCTGTCTTACTCTTCTCTGACATTCATTTGATCTGAAAGAGAACAAGGAAGACAAAAAGGAAGAGGTGAAACACTTGCTACTAAAAGATTCCACTCAAAACAAAATCATATGCTCCCCCTGTTGCTCATATTAATGTATGGTGCATTAAAATTCAGTCCCATAAGTCTTCATTATTCAGGCATTTAATCATATGGAAAATGTGGTAATTTAATTAAAACAAGCAACATAGGTTAGATGTCCCTTGGGATGCAAACCTAAGGAAAATGATCTAATCCATCGGGTTTCCATTGTGAAAATGTTTTAATATTAGACCGCAAGACCACAGCAGAAAAATGCTGTTCATTTGCAAAGCAGTAATCCGGCCCAGAAACAATTTCCGTGCAGGAAGCCAGGACATACATGACTCTGCAGTAGAGTTATAGAGGAGCATTTGTCAGGAGGGACCTGCCTTGTCTGGCCTCCTGGAGACATAGTAAAATGCTTCAATACGTGCACATTCAAGAGACATGCGGTGGACTCCCTGAATTCAAGATGTTTGCTGATGGCTCCCATTACAAGAGAAAGCCTCCAGGGCTAAGTTCAAAACCTACTCAATTGTCATTCAAGGAAGAGATGAGAATTATCAAGGTCTATATCTGAATCACTGGACTTCTATCAATGGCCTCTGTTTCAGGTGAGAATTTCACTTGAGATGTCCTCCATCTCTAATCCTAAGGCCAAATTGACTTTGAAGGAGTGGTTATACACTATGGTCCTACAGGTCTGAGATCCCTGGAGAGCCAACCTTTGCTATGGAAGCAAGGCAATCAGTAATAAATGGGCTCAGATATCACCTCCACTGGCCCTAACATGATACCCAAAATTCTCCTATCATGTTCTCCCTAAGGGAGGGCATCTGTTATGGTCTCAGGTAAAATGTACTTACACTATATATAGAGGGAAAGGGAAAGGACAAAGGACATGAAACACTTTTCAGTCATTCATATTTTAGCTCAATCTAGTTTGCCCTGTTAAGCCAATGGTTCACCAAAACAATAGCCATATAACACCTTGTTATGGGAATCTAAAGATCTTCCCTGCCCCTAGGCCCTTTGCTAATGTGGCTACGTGACTCTGAGGACCCTTGGATATTTGAAAGTATACTCTGTTCCTTAATAGGCTGAATGTGGTCACATGGAGCCTGTGGCGCC
>CM053592.1:9803357-9853120 GCA_028646515.1 Pseudochirops corinnae
ATTTTAATATAAACAAACATGGTTGTATTTTGGAATACACACACAGATGTATATATATATATACACACATATACACACACATACATATATGCACATAAATACACAGACATATATGTATACACACATAGACATATATGTGTATATACACACATATACATATATGTAGTTCCTTAAAAAGAATAGTTTCATATATGTATGTGTATCTATTTTTACATACAAATACATATACACACATATATAATATACATATACATATACATACACACATATACCCACAACCAATTTTTAATTATGTACTAAAAATAAATGACAGGAAATAACTTTAAAATGCAATGGACCAATTGAAAGTGAAGGGTGCTCCTATTCTAAATTGTATATAATCATGAGCAATTAGAACCTTGACTGAGTCACTGATCTGCTTAAGAAGTGATTTTCCTGGGAAGAGCTTGATGCTTTCCCAAATGTGCCTGATTCACCATTCTGCTGGGACCTGGTGAATTTACCCCCCGTCCACTTCTTCCCTGTCTTACCATTGTTTAGTGAACTGGCATCTCTGAGCACTGGGAGCTTCTTGCTCATTAATTTTTATTAAATTGCCTGCTGTTTGTACTTTGATAAGTTTTGTGCCCAGGTAAAGAAAGACAGATTGACTTTGTGTTCTGAGTGTTAGTTATGAATGATGTAGAAACAATGTAGGGGACAGGAACTCAGTTCTAAAAGGGAATCCCTGGAACCCATTGTCATGAACTTTCAAAAGAATAAGCTTGAGTCTATATTAAACCCTATGGTGATTCAAAAGGGACTCTACCAGTGTTTTGTTGTTATTATTATTATTATTATTATTTTTTTTTTTTACCAATTATTGGGTATAAGGTGAATCCTCAGAATTATTACAATTTGCACTTCTCTTATTCATGATTTTGAGTGGCTGTTAATAGATTACACTTGAGGACTGTTTGTATCCTTTGACCATTGGTGAGATATTAGGGGGAAAGGCTCCTGACTTTCAATATTTCTATTGATTTCCTATACAGAAAACCTTTAATATTCTACCCTTTTCCCCCATGACACCATATTGCCATGGGAAAAGGAGTTGAATGCGACCAATCAGAGAGTGTGCAATGAGCGTTGGACTACTTCTGCCAGAGGCTGAGCAAATTTCCATCATGACTACATAGAGCTTCCAGGAGGGGGGGGGGTGTGTGTAGAGAAGCAGTATAAATGATACCTAACAAATGCCTAAATCACCTTACATACGTAACACATTAGTCCAGTGTCTGGGACTGACAGCTGGGGCTATGTCCCTTTATGGGCTTCGTGATGGGCGCGGCAAACTCAGAGCAGAGTGGCAGGTGCTGAGGTAAGCCTTCCCATTTTCCAAAAGTCACTCAAAACATGTCCAATGGCCATGATGGGGAGGGGGGGGAGGTGTGAACTCAGTTCTAAATGATGATGTCTTCTTCAGGCTATTGGCTTAAAAGCCAGCACAGCTAAACACCTAAACTTCCTTCTTTCACTGATGGCATTTACAAATATGTCATGTTGTCCTACATACTTGAAATAATTCTTATTTTTGAATGAAAGTCTGAGGGCCAGGATTATTTTCATTCAAAGTACTCATATTTTCTAGAAAACAAATATTTCAGATTAAATGGAGTTGAGTGAAAGTTTACAAATAGGATGCTATTGAGGGATTCTTTTTTCCAGTTAGATCATTGCTGCTCCAAGTATTTTTGGAGGAGAATGTGTAACTACCACAACTTCCGTCTGAGATTCCACTGTATCTCTGGAGAGAATGACATTGCTGACAGCCTTTGTTTCTATAATCATGATAACTAGTGTATCTTTTTTTAAAGTAAATAATATTTTATTCTTTCCAATTACATGTAAAGATAGTTTTAAACATTCATTTCATTTTTAATAAGATTTTGAGTTCCAAATTTTTCTTCTTCCCTTCCTCCCCACCCTTCCCAAGACAGCAAGCCATCTAACGTAGGTTACACATGTGCAATCATGTTAAACAGATTTCCACATTAGGATGATTTGTGTATCTTCAAGAGACTTTTGCCTCTTGAAAAAAATGTGGGAAATTCCAGCCTTTCAACTTACTATTTATTTACTTTTTGTCTTCTAGAAGAATGGATTTTCCAAAATAGCCTGGTTCCTCTTTCCTTTGACAGGCTTTTTGCAAATAACTTCACCTCTTTGGATTCAGTTTTCTCATCTGTAAAAACGAGAGCAGTAGACTAGGTCACAGTTGTAACTAGGGATTGTTATGACCAAGACAAGTATCACAAGGAGCAGCTAGGTGGTGCAGTGAATAGAGCACCAGCCCTGGAGTCGGGAGGGCCTGAGTTCAAATCTAACCTCAGACACTTAACACTTACTAGCTGTGTGACTTGGGCAAGTCACTTAACCCCAATTGCCCTGCCTTCCCCCGTTCAAAAAAAAAAAAAAAAGACAAGTATCACAAGCAATGTCTCTGGAGAAAACACTAAGAAGACACCCTCAACTGGCTGCTGAGGAGAAGGAAATAGAGGCTCTGGAGGCATTGACCTCTGTTGAGAGGTCACCATGGGTAGGAAGATGGATGTGGGCAGAAGAGGGAAGAAAAGCAGAAAAAATTGGATTGGGGAAGAAATTTGCTTGAACCTTCTCTATGATAACTGATATCTTAAATACTTATTTTTTGTAATTTGCAAGAGTTTTCTAATTTGTAAGAATTATCAGTGTCTGCTGAATGTGTTGTCTTCTAAATTTAGCGCCCTGAGGGAAAAGGCTGCTGGTCCTGTCCAAGTAATGGTAAATCCAAAAGTGCCCCACCCAACTTATCTTGTGCTATATTGTTCACATCCTTCCTATTCTTAGACCTTTAGTCTGGTTCTTCTTTATAATTCCTTGTTTGTAAAGTCTTGCAGCCAGTTCACATTCACTAAGCACTTCTCCATTGCCCTCTGGGTGAACACAAGTTCATTCAGTTCTTCAAAAACTGTAGTGTTAGATGTTTTGCAGCCATAAAACATGGATAAGCTATTGGTAAAAAAATATTAGTATCAAAAATAACCTTTATTGACAAGGAAAGGAGAAGTCACTAATGCAATTTTGAAATTTCTTGTGGGTTAACCAGCCCTCTTTTTTCCTGTCCAATTCTCCCACCCAAATCATACCATGGATGAATATATGACAAATAAACAAAACAAAAATGGGGCTCATCATATAGTGAGAGTAACAAGTAATAAGTGGACAGTGCATGTGTACAACTGGTATGTGCCATCTCAGGAGAAAGTGGGATGATTGTGATGCAAGACTACTGTGCTATAAAAAATTATGAGCTTAGAAAAACATGGAAGGGTTTGCATGAAATAATGAGGAGCAAAAGGAACAGAACCAAGAGAACATTGTATATGGAACCAGCAATATTGTTTTAAGAATGATTTTGAGCAAATGAATTATTTTGCCAATTATAAATACCCAAATTAATTACAAAGGACATACGAAGAAAGATGCAATCCACATCCAGAGAAAGAATTGATAAATAGAAGCATGTATAGAATCATTTTACATGTGCACATATTTATGTCTAATGGTAGCCATCTCTAGGGAGGGGATGAAAGGAAAACGAAGAAAAAGAGAAATTTTACATGATGATTTTGTCGTATTATTTAAAAGGAATGGTAAGTTGTATAGAGAAAATGTGTAATCATCTTTTTTGTTATAGTAGGTTACAGAAAAAAAGTAAGTGGGTAAGGCCCCCCCAAAGTGGGTAAGGCCCCCAGTCTGTTAAGTGTTGTCCTTGTGATGTATTCATGGGAGGACACAGACTTTAGTCACACAGGCAAGGATGGCTTGTAGTCTGTTTCATTGGAGCGCACATCATTGAGCTCGAAATCCCATTGGAGAATTGACATATCCTTCCATAAACTCTTCGCCAAAGGTCTGCCCTACATGTTGGAGGTTTTATTTTATCTCTCTGGTTCTTTGACTGTTTTGTGGATATCAAGGCATATAGGTAGACAGTTAATAAATTTATTAAACATTTGTTAAACACTTACTATCTGCTGGGCATTGTGTTAAGAACTGGAGACACAAATACAAACAAAAAGAACAATGATACTTAGCCTCAAAGAGCTTATGTTCTAATAGAGAAAAAATACATAAATGGGAGCTGAAGAGCTGCCAGGTTGGGGTGGGGTGGTGGTGAGAAGGCTCCTCTGTTGGGGGAATGATGTTGAAGTTCAGTGAGTCAGAATCACAGCTGGGGCAGCATGGGAATGAAGAATGACTGGCCTGAGCTCCTCCCCAATAAAATATGGAGTGTGCTAAAGGAACTCACCAGTGGGAGAAGGGGACTGGAAGAGTGGCAGGATGGTCCAAGATCTGAAAGACTGCTGAAACCTGGTGGCAAAGTCCAGGGGGTCAGAAATACAGTTCAGAGGGGAATGAAGGAAGGACAACTGATCTGGGCAGCTCTCAGATCAGCCAACTATTTTCCCCCTACTGTTAATACATGATTCGCCTACTCCCTTTCTGGTCACATTCATTCTTGAGAACAGTTTTTTCACCTTTTCTTCTGCCTGAGTTGTTGTTAATTACAATCTGTTTAATATGTGAATCAAAAGAAAATAGCACCTTTCAGCTTAGCTGAAAATAGAATAAATCTCTTGAAAGCTGGTCAGATAGAAGCAATTTGTAATCTCAGTAAGGTGTCAGTGATCTGCAATGATGGATGTTCTCTCTCTGTCTTTGTTTCTTTTTATTCAGGGTGGCGGTCCTTTTATGGAATACTTTCAGCATTTTTAACCTAGCCTTGCAAATACTATATACTTTGGAGAGTGGCTGCTACTGCTGCTGTTTAGGGGGCTCAGAAGTCCTAGACTTCTCTTGATCTTCATTTTAATAGGGAATAGATCCCCCAATACACTAACTTCTTCCAGCTCTCCAGCCTGGAGGTAACATTTTGCAACCAGATGATCCTGTGAAACATTTCCCAGAAGATCATAGGATTGAGAAATATGTATTTTTAATCTCAGATGTTTTCTCATTATGCATCTGCTTTGCCATGTAATGCAGTAAAATGCCGTTTGGTGAAAGCCCTGGATATTTTTAAATTGTTAGGAGAGAATTGAGTCAAATTGAGGAGATGAACATGTTAGCTCCTTTAATGCTGGGTATTTCTTGGAAGAATGGAAGCTTGACCAGGATTGAAATGACCCCTGCCCTCTGGTACAAACACAGGCAGAAAACACTTCCTGACTGATAAAACTATCATGAGGTCATGAATTAGCCATTGGGTTTGCCACCAGAGGATCAGGGTTTGAATCCCTAATCCCTTTTGCTTCCAGTATGAGCTCAGGTAAGACTTTGAATCCTCTTTAAGAATATGAGGGGGTTAGACCATCTAACATTTAAAGTTCCTTCCAGTTCTAAATCTATCACACTAAGCCTGAGGAACTAGTACTCAACAGTAAATATTGTTACCAGTTACATTGACTTGATAGGGAATAAGAATTGGGGAGGAGATTTGGTAGGTGATGGATGGAGGAGGTAAGATAGGCAGGACAGTAGCACTGAGGTAAATATTCCATTCTAATGAATTCTATGCAACAGGCTCCTGCATTCTGTCATAGTGAAAACTATGGGTGGAAGGCAGAAATGACAGAGACACAGTCAAGAGCCAGGTAATAATTGGACAAACCAAGGATGTGGCAAGAATGTGGAGTGAGGCTGGAGGTAGCCCTTAGTTCACTCATAATATTAGAATCTTCTTTCAGTACTGTCTCTGGTTGGGCTTAGGAGGCTCCTGAGGGCATTGGAAACTCAGGATGAGAAGGAGCTCTTATGTATCTTCCCTCTGGGTCTATGGATCCCTAAGTTAGGCCACATATTACAGCTGATGGAATGAGGGCCCTCTACATGAATTTAAGGAGTTTTAAACTTTGAAAGAAATTTTATCCATTTCCCCCACCCATTTTTGCTCCTACTTTTGGCAACAAAAAACCTTTCCAAGTGAATGATTGGGTGTTGACTCAGCATCTATACTAGCAGAAGATATAAAAACAAGATATAAAAAGAAAAAAAAGAAAGGATAAAACTCATACAATAAACCTGATGTCCAAAAGAGATTTATTAAAGAATATTTCCTTTTTACTGGAGGTAGGGAAAGGGGTGTGAAACAGGAGCTAAGGAAAATGGTAGAAGAGAAAGATTGGGGGTATAGGTGAGTGTTTTCACAGGAGAGCATAAGACTCAAACTGAGGAAAAGTCTGGTGGTCATCACTTTTTGTTCTTGGCAACAGAGATTGCTGAAGGAAAAGAGTCTTTGAAGACAAGAGAAGAGCGGCAGTCTCCATCATTTCCCTACCCCAGGTTGCTACCCCTGAGGCTATGGGGAATTTCCCCTTGGGTGAGATCCAGGACACTTTTACTTATAGTTGAACTAAGTTATTTCATTCCCAGTGAGAGAACTTCTTCACTCTCAATTGTCTGGTATACCTAATGTATACCTCTGGAGTCAGAAAGACCTGAGTTCAAATGTGGCCTAAGACACTTATTAGCTGTGTGACTCTGGCAAGTCAGTTTCCTCATCTATATAAATAAGCTAGAGAAGAAAATGGCAAACCATTCCAGCATCTTTGCCAAGAAAACCCCAAATGGGTTCACAAAGTATTGAATGCAACAGAGATGCCTGGATAACCACAAAATGTATACCTTTTCTGATTTTTTGTTATGTGGTGATTTGAACAAATGTGTTTCTTTTCTATTTACTATGTGTGTTCTTTGTGGAACTGGTATTTGGAAAGGGGTTAAGCCTTGGATATAGAGCTTGGAATCCACTTGTCCCCCAATAATAATGGCAAAGATATCAGCAGTTAGAGTGATCCTGATCATATACCCTTAGACTAATAATATTTAAGGAAAGAGGCAGATATACTTTTAGCCTGGTATCTCCTCTCTCTAAGGAGAGCAGAATGGTGATTTCAGGCTCAAAACTCTTACTTTCCTTTCTGGCAGAAATGAAAATATTTCTTAGAGAAGGATGGGGGAGAAGAGGCTAGAAATCTCTGTTCTACCTGCCTTCAATGATGATAGTCCTCTATCTACATGATAGTCCTCTATCTACATATGGGGCCCTCCCTACACATGTGGGGGCCCACATGCAGTTACACCTGCAAGCTATGAATTGTTGTCGTAACTTGTCTTTACAGGGTCCCCAACTAGTCTCAGGGAAAGCTAAACCAAGATTTCTCAGCAAAAGTCAGAGTTCTTGTTGAATATCTTGATAATGAACAAGAGCATCACATTTCTTTCTGCCAAAGGTCTTTCTAGATGATATTGAAGTTAAGTGTTGTGTTACTTTTCTCGAAGCTAATACACACACTCATTATGAATTCCTACAGTTCCTCTGTCTTTCAAGACTCCAAAGCACAAATCAACAGAGAGACATGGTTTGTGCTCAAATATCAGCAGATAGTGTGCAAAAGCTGTGGCATCATTCCTGGGGCAAGTGTACATACAGCTGCAAATCCAGTCCTAGACTTTTTGAAGCCAGTCAAAGTTAACATCTTTAGCAATATGCTTTCTAAGTCTCTGCCTTGATCTGAATAGATCCTGGCAGGAATTCTACACACTAAAAAATACTTCTTTACAGCACATTAACAATATTGTAAAGTGGTCACTTACCACCAATATATAGCTAATGCCCTTACTACCTCCTTCTAGAACTAGGAATTCAGTACAGCCAAGATACTAAGGTTTGCTGATACTTTTATATCAGTATACTGGTACTTTTTTCATCAATATCTATACCTATAGCTACACACACAGACATATTGAACACACTGCACACTTCTTAGTGACATCCTTAGCCATCCTTGGCCAATAAGATTTGTCTCTTACCAGTTCCATGACCTCCTCTTCATCTTTATGTTCAAAGTCATCAGGTAAAGCTTTCATAGCTAGTGCTGACTCAGGCTAGTCCCTTGGTATTTAGGTTTTATATTGGAAAGAAAAGAAATGCTTTTAGGTCATTCAGTAGTTAACAAAAGGAGATTTGCTTAGCCATGGCAAGAGAAAGCTATATAACAAGAACAGACATCAAGGACCCATTAAGTTGATTCAACTGGGCAAAGTTCCCTGACCTAAATTCCACCTTGTTTTCCTTCAATCAAACATTAGAGAGCACTTGGAGTTCCTTATGGCTGTTTTGTACACAAAATACCCAGAGGGAATATCAGCAGCCTAAGAAGGGATGTCAGAAGCAGGGACATCAGCAGTCCAAGAAGAGATGTCAGAAGCAAGGATGTCAGCAGCAAGGATGTCAGCAGTCTAAGAAGGGATGTCAGCAGCCCAAGAAGGGATGTCAGCAGCCCAAGAAGTGATGTCAGCAGCTCAAGAAGGGAGCTCAGCAACAATGTCAGTAGTGTAAGAAGGGATTTTGGCAGCTTAAGAAGTGATGTTGGCAACCTAAGTACATCAAGCCTTGAGATAATTTTAATACCTTTTAAGGAAAAATTAGCCTAATTTGCACGTGGCAGGATCATAAAGCAAAAATTGGCACCTACTTTCTGGTGCCATATGTGGTTTCAGTTGTGTTGTATTATACTTCTGTACAGTTCTGACTTTTGTCTTTGTCTCAACAGTGATTCATATTCAAGAGACTGGAACCTGGTTTTACTGTCTCACTTCCTCACCATCTCCATGATATGGTGTCTCCTCTCAGACAATTATCTCCACTGCCTCCCCATCAGAAAATTTGGGTTCTGGGCCTGGGCTTGACTGACCAGGATTGATCTTACCTTGCACAGTCCCAGGCCCCCATAGCACTTCCTGACTATTTTCAAGCTATGCTCTGGCTAGTTACCCCTTCATACCCCCCACTTTGCCCTTTCCTATGCCACCTACTCTCTTTATGTGTCATCTTCCCCCATTAGAATTTAAGCTTTCTGAGACATGGACTTCCTTGAATCTTTGTTTTTCTATCCCCATTGTTGAACAAAGCACCTGGCACATAGTCAACAGTAAATTCTCTCTCTCTCTCTCTCTCTCTGTCCCTCCCCCCTCTCTCCCCTCCCCCTCTCCCTCTGCCTCTCACTCTCTCTCTCTTTCTCTCTCTCTCTGTCTCTCTGTCTCTCTCTCTTGTTCTCTTTCTCTTTCTCTCTCTCTCTCTCTCTCTCTCTCTCTCTCTCTCCATCTATCTCATCTATTTCTATCTGTCCACTTATGTATCTATCCATCTCTCTATTCATTTATTTTTCTATCTCTACCTATATACCTTTCTTTATCTCTCATCTGTAATTTCCTTTCGTTGTCTGCACTGAGTCTAAAAATGCCTCAAAACAAATATATTCTTTTTTAAAATATATTTTTATTTATTTTGTTAAATATTTGTTAAATATTAAATCTTTGCCAATTACAATTTTTTTTAGCATCCATTTAAAAAAATTAGTTCCAAATTCTCTCCCTTCCTCCACCCCCCCCCCCCCCATTGAGTAGGCAAACAGTTAGATAGCAATTGCATATGAGGCCATTAGGTGGCACAATGCATAGAGTACTGGGCCTAGAGTTAGGAAAACTCCTCTTCCTGAGTTCAAATCTAGCCTCAGACTCTAGCTGTGTGACCCTGGATAAGTCACTTAACCCTGTTTGCCTCAGCTTCCTCATCTGTAAAATGAGCTGGAGAGGGAAATGGCCAACCACTCCAGTATCCCTGCCCAGAAAACCCCAAATAGGATTGTGGAAAGTCAGATACGTTTGAAACACCTGAACAACAAAATACATGTGAAGTCATGCAGAACATATTTTCATAACAGTCAGAAGAAAACAAAAGAAAAATATAAATGTAACAAAAGAAAACAGACAAAAAAACTCAAGAAAAATAAAATGTGAAAAAAAGGCTTCAATCTGCATTCAGAGTTTGTTAGTTCTCTATGGAAGTAGATAGCATTTCTCATCATGGGTCTTTTGGAATTGTCTTGGGTCACTGTCTTGAACAGAGTAGCTAAGTCTTTCACATTTGATCATCCTGGTTCTGCTCACTTCACTTTGCACCAGTTCATATAAGTCTCAGATTTTTCTGAAACCATTCTGCTCATCATTTCCTACAGCACAATACTATTCCATAACAAAATCATATATCACAATTTGTTCAGCCATACTCTAATATTTGGGCATCCCCTTGATTTCCAATTCTTTCCCACTACCCCCGCCTCCACACTCACACACACATACACACAATTTCTATGAATTTTTTTTTTTTGCATAAATAGGTCCTTTTTCCTTTTCTTTGATCTCTTTGGGATACAAACCTAGTGGTGGTATTGCTGAGTCAAGGATTATGTAGCTTTTTAGACCTTTGGGCATAGTTCCAAATTGCTCTCAAAAATGGTTGGATCAGTTCACAACTTCAGTGTCCCAATATTTTCACAACCCCTAAAGCTTTGTCCATTTCCCTTTTCTGTCCTATTATTCAATCTGAGAGATGTGATTTGGTACCTGATCTGTTTTAATTTTCATTTCTCTAACTAGTAGTGACATAGAGCATTTTTTATGTGTCAATTGAGAGTTTTGATTTCTTTATCTGAAAACTTCCTGTTCATATCCTTTGGCCATGTATCAATTGGAGAATGGCTCTTATTTTTATAAATTTGGCTAAATTTACTAAATTACTACTTTGCTCAGTATCAAGCCTTTGTGCATTCGTTCCAACCTGATATTGTTTTTCTCTTCAGGCCTTAATGCATCATCTCCTCCATTCTCTGCAATCTGAGTTAACAGGAATCACAAAGTTAGTTGACTTGCCACCCTAGGCTTAAAGGTAGATTCAATGAATGCAGAATATGGTTGATCTGATTTTTTTTTTTACCATCCTCAAAATGTCTCTCAAGTATTTATTAAAAAAATCTATCATGAGATGCTTATGTTAGCAAGCATCAATTTCGTCCTTAGCCCTCCCATGTCCATGAGCCTGTAAACTCTTCCACTGAGGCTTTCCATTAACATGGCCTTTGCTAGGTCTTTGCTAAGTTCTTTACAATCCTCCAATGCTACTGATGTGTGGAATCCAGGTTTCCTATGTCTGTCTCCTAGGAGTGACATATCCTCTGTCTTTTAAAAAAATTATTTTATTTAAAAATTATCTTATTTTTAATTCATTGAATGAAATATGATTTCCATCACATAGTACAATTAAAAAGATGATTGCATTTGAAACTGCAAATTACTATAAACAATTTGCTGCTCCTTTCAAGCATCCAACAAAATTATCATGTAATTTTCTTTTTAAAAAATTCTTCCATCCTCCCCTCCCTGCCCTAGAAATGGTTAAGATTATATGCAAATAAGTATATACACATATGTATACATATATATGTATACATACGCCCACCCCATACACGTATATATGTAAAATTCTTCAATACATATTTCTATTTATCGGTTCTTTCTCTGAATGCAGATAGCATCTTCCTTCATATGTCCTTTATGGTTAATTTGGGTATTTAAAATAGTCAAAATAACTTAATTCACTCAAAGTCATTTTCTTATCCTCTCTTAAGAAAATATCTCTTTTAGGTTAATGGTGTCTCTGCTGAGACATACCTAATCTCTGTTTTGCAAGACGTTGTTCTCTGTGGTGTAGAAGGCCTAGCTTCAGCTGGTTCCAAAGGAAATATTCCTTTTATGGCTTGGAGGCCCTATTGCTCACTTCCCACACAGTTAAAGCTTTCATTTGTGACTTCAAGAAGATGTAGCTTGCCTTGATTCCAGGTGAGGGTCTTTTTCTGACAGTAAGAATTTTGCCTGAGCTCCCTCTACACTGGCAGCTTCCAGTACAGATCTAGTCTGTCCTTAAAATGCTGTGCTGATCTGCCTCCTTTACTGATTAAGTAAAGGCATCTTACTAATGTCCTTTTCTAAATGGCATCTTACTCCTCAGATGGAGTACTGCAAGTCCATTCCCAGAGATCTCTTATGCCCTTAATTTTGTCAGGAATCATCAAGTTATCAAATAGGCCAAGGAATTCATAGATAGTATCCTTAGTGGATTTTCACAAAAAAGGTGAACACACACACACACACACACACACACACACACTCCAGACACTATGGAATAGATCGCAGCAGTCATAGTTCAAGGGGTCCTACAACAATCACTTACTGACACTGATGTCTTGGAAAAAAAAAGACTGAAGATTTCAAATTTGTGTCGCTGCCTGCTGCTTGATCTCTTGGCTTCAAGTACCTCTTGACTGCAGGCCTTTTCCACTCAGCTATCAAAATGATTTTCCAAAGGTACAAGTCTGACCATGCCACCTCACTTCCCCTCACCCAATTCAGTAAACTCCAGTGCCTCCTTATTACCTCTAGGATTAAATATAAAATCCTTGATTTGAATTAGAAAGCCTTTCATAACCTGGTCCCTTCTTACTTTTCCTTCTTCTTACCCCTTGCTCCCCTCCATGTACTCTAAGATCCAGTGACAGTGGCCTCTTTGTTTTGTGTTTGTCCTTTGTTCTCAAAGAGGACCATGACATCAGGGAGATGATGCCATGACTTGCAGTTGACTTTGATTTGAGTGAGGCAGGGCTGTGCAAGGTCACCGGTCTCACTTTTTACTCCAGAGCCATCTGGGTCCAGTGGCCAGATATTCATCAAGATGACTAGAGATGGCTGCAGATGCAATGAGAGACCTTGACTCTTTTATGCTTTTACATGTTCTCACTTTGAGTGAGGTAATGTCCATTCAGTGGATAGTCAAGAAATGGCCCATTTATTAAAAAAAATCGAACTGGAGGGGAAGACCTTCAGGGTTGATGGTCAAAAGAGAAAGAGTTACTATTGACATTTACTCTGAGGAAGGAGGGTCCAAAATATGGCCATTAAGTGGTGCTTGGGCAGGGACCTACTGTGGTCCAATCTATGAGCTCCAAGGGTGAAATAGGTATAATGTTTGTTTTGAGTAGAGAGAGAGAGAGAGAGAGAGAGAGAGAGAGAGAGAGAGACAGACAGTGGGAGGGAGGGAGGGAGGAAGAGACAGAGAGGCGGAGAGGGAGGGAGGGAGGGGAGAGAGAGAGAGAGAGAGAGAGAGAGAGAGAGAGAGAGAGAGAGAAGAGGGAGAAAGGAAGGAAGGAAGGAAGGAAAGAAAGAAGGAAGGAAGAAAAGAAAGTAAGAAGGAAGGAAGGAATATAGCCAGCAAACCCCACATTTACTGGAGTTAACTGGCCTTTCTGTTGTTCCTTGAACAAAGACACTCCATCTCCTGATCGAACATTTCCATGCCTGGAATTATTTCCCTCCCCATCTCTCCTGCTGACTTCCCCAGCTTTCTTCAAGTCTCAGATAAAATCCCACCTTGTGTAAGAAGCCTTTGCAAATCCCCCATTAGAGCTAGTCCCTTTCTTCTCTGGATTTCTTCCAATTTATCCTGTATAAATCTGGTTTGTACATAGTTGTTTGCATGTTGTCTCTTCTACCTGTGAGCTCCTTGAGGACAGGAGCTATTGTTGTTTTACATTTTCTTCATATCCTCAGCTCTTAACACAGTGTCTAACTTACAACTGGTACTCAATAAATGCACATTAACTTGTTGAGGTTATAGGATACTGTATGTATTCTGAGCAAAATGCTTTTCTCACAGCAGTATAAGTTTTTTGGGAGACATAAAATCAATCTCTGTTATTCTTTGTGGATTCAACAAATCTTTAAGGGTCTTCTGTGTGCAAGATGCTATGCTGGAGATGTGAAAAAAAAGATGAAAAAAATCACACAGTTCCTGACCTCAAGGGAGTTACATTCTAAAGGTGGGAAAGACATGACATGAACATGAATAATTGTGGCATCAAGTCAAATGAGATAAAACTGGTTAAGATGTTCATAAAAAGCACTCTTAGAAAACTTAGAAGATGAGACATGATTTTTAGATAGATAGAGTGATATAGGGATTCTTCACAGGGGTTCAAGAAGAATGGATTGTAAAGGAAGAAAGTTTCAACAGTTGCTATGCTGGAAGGGCTACCAGGATGGCTTATACAAAGGATGAGATCAGGAGATATCAATAATGTAGTTTGGATGAAACAGAATTCCCACTTCCCTCAGTCTACTCAATTCTCCACTCCACCTTGGCTCAACACAGAGATGGACATAGCCTTGATCTTGTTGTCATTCACAAATGTTCCACTTCTGTGTTCATGAACTCCAAAATTGCTTAATATAATCCCAGTACTTTATAATTTTAACATTCCTTGTACCTTAGAATCCCTAAGCCTGTTCTTTGTCTTCACTATGATAGTCAATTCATCCACCATCCTTGCAACAGCTACACTCTCTTTCCTTCCCCATCTTGATTCCTTGGTGAAATGTTCAACCCTACATTAGTTTTTGATGCTTACTTTCATCATCCACTGCTTTTTCTCTCCTTTGTTTGCTGTTGAATGCAGCTGGAGACTTGAGGTAGGAAGCCTTATTAGTAGACTATCAACATAGTGCAGATGACAGGTGATGGGGTCCTGAACTAAGGTGGTGGCCACAAGGGATGCATACAAGCAAAGTTGTAGACAAAGAATCAGCTAGATGTAAGGATGGTAGGGGGAGATTGAGTGCCTCTGCCCCACTTAGCCCTGATCAATCTCTTTAGCAGGTGAGGATGCATTTTAATTTAAATAATCAACAAAAGAATGAACTAAATGTCAACAAAGATTTAGTAAATGATTGGATATGGAGGTTGATAAAGAGTGAACCATGAAGGATGAAAGGGAGGTGGCTAACTCATTGACTGAAAGGATAGTAAAAAAAAACCATTTCCTGGCTATGCCACCTGACCTCAGGCCACCTTCCTCATCCCCATACTCTTAGAATTCCTATTCTGTCCTTGGGAACTTGTCCTGTGATAGGTGAACTTTCCCATTTCCCAGTTACTTACCATCCAAACCATGTTGCACGTACTCTGCTCATTCTCCCTATCCTCCTCCCTCTTCTACCTTCCTTTCATGTACAGTCTTCTTCTATTAGAATGTAAGCCACTTGAGAGGAGGGATTATTGTCTTGCTTTACTTGTGCCTGGCACATAATAGGTGCTTAATAAATATTTATTGGATTGAATAGTTAGACCTTAGAAATCAACCAATTTACCCTTATTTTACAAATGATAGTTACTCCCAGCACATTTATTTCTTTCCTTTGGGGTCAAAAAGAACAAATCTAATTTCTCCTCCTTGTGAAAGCTCTTTAACAGTACTAACCCAACTATTAATTCTCGCCCCCCTCCTTCCCAAGTCTTCATTTCTCTAAGGTTAACCATCCCCAGTTCCCCAAACTGATCCTCCACGGTCATGGTCTGCCTTCTATGGACACTGGCTAAGTTATCAATACGCTTCCTAAAAATGAGGTACCTAACACTTAATACAACACCAAAGAATGGTATTCTGACTGAAGGAGAGCACAATGAGTGGGAATGTATTATTTCTCTAGTCATAAATACTCTATTTTTTATGCACTCTATGTATTGGCCTTTTTTTTTTTTGGCCAACATATCACATGATAGACTAAAACTAAGCTTGTAGTTCACTAAAACTCAAGGTCTCTTTCAGATAAATTACTGTCTAGACTTGTATTTTTTTGAGTTGATTTTTTGAACACAGTACAAGATTTTCCATTTATCCCAATTGTAATCTCCTTAGATCTGGTCCAACATTTTAGCCTGTCAAGACCTTCTAGGATCCTAACTCTGTCATTGCATATTAGTTACGCTCCCTAGGTTTGCATCACCTGCAAATTTGATAAGCGTATTATTTATGCTTTCTTCCAAGCTATTAGCTAGCATAGGATCAAGCATGGATCCATGAGGCACTCCCCTGGAGGCTTTCTTCCAAATTGACATTGACCCATTAATGACTTTTCTTGGCTTCCGGCCATCCAGCCAGTTCACTGCAGTTTAACTGCATCCTTGCCCAGTTCACATCTCTGTGTCTTGTCCGCAAGAATAGTTGTGACATTTTGTCAAATGTGAAATCTGTCTGGAATACTTTGCCAAAAGTCAGACTTCATCTGGGTAAACAGTATGTATTTTGTGTCCAAAATTCTTGTATCAATTGAATTTTCCTTTAATTTTATGCATTTGGATTGTCAAATGACAGCTATTTTTTTCCAGCAAGTCAATATAAAGATTGTAATAATGCAGCGGTTTGGTTACCACCTGGTTATTTAGGATTAGACATCCTCCTTGCAAAGCACCAAGCAAAAGATTTCATGAGGAGATCTCCAAAGTGGCCTTTTTGGGGGGCATTCCACCTATTACAAAATTAAGAGACTTAATCCCAGATTACCCCCAAGGAATCTTTCTATGATCACATGGTGTTTTAGACAGAGTAATTAAAATATGCTTTGTTAGTTCTAGGGATTGACTATCCTGACTGTGAGAGACAAAAGCAGGAGACAGAACACAGAAGACTGATGTCTGGCTATTTTAGTGGTATCAGAATAGAGTTCTGGACTTGGAGTCAGGAAGACTTGTGTTTAAATCCTGCTTCAGCAATTGCTGTGTAACCTGAGGAAAGTTATTCAACCTCAGTCTCCTCATTGTCAAATGGGCATAATAATGTCATTTTACTTCACAAAGTTGTTGTGAAAATCTGATGAGATAAATGTAAAGCATATTGCAAACTGTAAAGTGCTTGCAAAGGCCAATTAGTGTTTCTATTTACCACATCATGTGTGATTTTAATGTGCGTATAAATGAACAAAGAAAAAAGAGCATATTCAATGAACAGGCAATGAATAGGGTGATGATACCTTTCACCCTAAGCATGTTCCTTTGAAAAACTGGCAGAGTATAAGGAAGAGACAAAAGGATTTCAGCTGTCATTTCTGTTGGAAACAGACAACTTATTTTTAGATACAAATTGAGAGATATAGAATTCTTGTGAAGAAAGTCACTATCTATGTCTAGTTTTTTTCTTTTGTGATATACTTTTGTAATACAACATTTGTTTCTTTGTTTCCCTCCTTCTCTTCTTCCCTCCTTCATCCTTTTTTCTCCTTCCCTCCTTCTTTCCCTTCTAACTTTCCTTCCTTTCTTCCTTCCTTCCTTCCTTCCTCCTTCCCTCCCTCCATTTTTTATTCCCTCCCTCCCTCTCTCTTTTCCTTCCTTCCTTCCTTCCTTCCTTCCTTCCTTCCTTCCTTCTTTCCTTTCCTTCCTCCCTTCCTCCCTTCCTC
Organism: Pseudochirops corinnae; assembly: GCA_028646515.1. Classification (NCBI taxonomy): domain Eukaryota; kingdom Metazoa; phylum Chordata; class Mammalia; order Diprotodontia; family Pseudocheiridae; genus Pseudochirops; species Pseudochirops corinnae. The sequence continues at coordinate 9,820,563 of CM053592.1, forward strand.
CCTTCCTCTATACCACACTACTAAGCAATAACTCTCCCAGATCTTCCTTCTTTGTTCCTATCTGTTTGAGATTTGTCAGAGCACTGTGTTTAAATCATGAGCTAAGCAGTTGAAAGCTCTACTTCCAAATTATAGCCTTCACTATTCCTCTGACTGTTCCTCATTGTAGTGTTGGTCAGCCCTGGTTCTCAAAGGTTCTAGCTAATGCTGAAAGAGAGATATAATGTTCAGCATTAGGGAAGTGATAGGCTTGTTATGCTGTGTCCTGGTTGAACTTAGCTAGAATGTATTATTCATTTTTTCATTTCCCATTTTAGGAAGGACATGGAGAAACTTGGGTTCATTCACAAAGGGATGAGTATAATGATTAGAGGCCAGGACACCATTGCACAAGACAAGTTGAACAAAATAAGGATGTTTAGCCTGGAGTAGAGAAGACTGGGATGGGATGAGATTTCCTTCAAGTACATGAAGGCCTGTCATATGGAAGAAGAATTAGCATTAGGCATGACTTTCTGGGCCTCAGAGTAACCGAGCACAATTTGTTGGATTCACTGTAAGGGCTATGGGTTTGCCATTACTGGAGTAGAGATTTGGTGGCATCTCATTGGTCCAAAATCCATGATGTTTTAAATGGGAATCTTATTCTCACGTGGATCAGACTACACAGCCTATGAGGTGCCTTCCCACTATGAAATTCTGTGATTCTTTGTTGTTGTAATACAAGTGTTCTACCTCAGGTCCTGATTCTCTGACAGGTGAGCCTTGGTTGAGCCAATCTGACGATGATGTCACTTTTGTTCTTGCTGTTTGGCACAGACTTTTTCAAATGCATGGTATCACATGCCTTGAGGGAGCTTTGTTTCAGGTTGACTCTAGTGGTCCTCTGAAGATGCAATGAAGTTACTAGTTTCATATCAGCAAGTTTCCCTGTTCAGTCAGCATGCTCATTGTAGCCACTTAATGACTCATTTCAATGTCAACTCTGTTTTTCTCAGCTGCAGTATATTTACCTTCTTGTTATAATGTGCATACATGAAGAAATAATTCTAGTAACTTTTTATACAATGAAAGCTCAGAGGCAGGAAATAGTAATATAAAGTTTCCCCAAAGAGAGACATGTATTTTAAAAATGTCAAGTAAATAATCTCTCATGATCCAATTTATTCTTCATGCGTATATAAAGACTATGTGTGAAAGTACTTTGTAAGCCTTAAAGTGTGGCATAAATGGGAGTTATTATTATGTGTATGTGTATTCTTAAAGCCCTGCTTATGATTCTAGGGGCTCCTCTCTTTAAAACTTTTTGGCAATAATCCTCTACCAAATTTGTTCAAAGCCAGTGCCAATACTCTTTAAAAATCATTAACTATATCCCTAAAGGTAAAAGGCACACAAACATTCTAGTAAATAGGGTTAAATAACTTCCCCTTGGTCTAGTTTGGTCTACTTTCACATCTAGCCTTGCAAGTTTACTAGCTTCAAGAAGAAATGAGGGGAAGGGCAAAGGAAGAGGAGGAGAGAGGAGTTAGAGACAGAAACAGAGAGAGAAAGAGGAAGATATTGCTATGTAGGGAGTTAAAGGAGACACAGAGAGAGACAAAAAAATGCTGAAAGACTGAAAGAAAGACCCACAGAAATACAAAGAAAGAGACTCACAGCCAGACAGGGACACAGAAATAGATGAGGAGAGTGAGTAAGAAAGAGATGGAGATAGACAGTAAGTGTTATGGCCTGTCTACTATGGCAGTGGGGAAAGTATGGCATCAGAATTTTGATACCAAAGCCTCTGGACCTAGGGAAGTAGCTCCTAGATGAAATGAAAGCCAGAGCTGAGAAGCAGCAAGGGGCAGAACTATGAGGTGGAGAGGCCAACCTAGGCTTTCACTCTGACTAGTACTATTATTTATGCATACCGGGCAGATCCATGGTGAGGAATAAGCTCTCTAAAGACCCACGCTAGTCATTCAGTAAAAATGTATTAAGTACCTACTGTGTGCCAGGCACTGTGCTAAGCACTGGGGTTACAAAAAGAGGCAAAGACAGTCCTTACCTTCAAGGATCTCAGTCTCATGAGGGAGATAGCAAACAAATTTGTCCACAAAAGCTATATAAGGGACAAATAAGAAATAATTAAAAGAAGGAAGACGCTAAGAGGCTTTGGGAAAGGCTTTCTATAGAAGATGACATTGACCCATGATTTACTCTTTTGGGAGAATTCCAGCGATAAAAGAATGCCATAATTATGGAAGTATCATGAGATTGTGGAAAAAGTTGTTCTTCAGGGAGAAGATTTGGGTTCAAATCCCACCTCTGAGTCTTACTACTTGTGTAACCTGGGATAAGATAGCTTAAATCCCTGATCTTCAGTTTTCTTGTTTGTAAATTAAGAAGTTGGATGAGATGGCCTCCAAGGTCCCTTACAATTCTTGCAATAGTCCTTGTAACTAAGGGCTAAGTACTTCTGTGAAAGAAACAGAAGGTGTGAACTCTGGCTCCTGTTGCTGACATAACAGGAAGGGGTTGGTTGAGACAGGAAACCTGTGTGTGTGTGTGTGTGTGTGTGTGTGTGTGTGTGTGTGTGTGTGTATTTAAACAGAGCTCCAGAGGAGAGACAGACAGACTCAAGAATTTTCCTCTTGGTGGATCCTGGTGGAGGGAGCAGAATTTTCACAGCATCTGGAAGCTGGGCTGCTGGACTGAGAACTGAGTTGGAGTTTTCACCTGCAAAATGAAGAGGTTGTGTATCTTTTGTTTTTAGGGATACAGTTAATGATTTTAAAAGTGTTGGCACTGGCCTCAGGGGCCTTTCAGGTCCCATCCAGATAAAAACATATGATCCCATAAAATCTATAAATGAATGAATGAAAACCACTTATTTAGTGCTTTCTGTGGGCCAGATATTGTGCTAGGTTCTGGGGACACAAATAGAAAGGGTGAAACATTTGCTGTACTTAAGCAACTTACACTCTTGTTGGTTCCCTGGGGCTGAAGTTGAACAGTCCTCCAGAGATGTGTTTGATTCTCCACCAGTACCAGAGTGCCTCACCCAATGGCAATATTATCACCCTGGAGGGTTGGATATAACTCCCCGAGTGAGAATTCACCAGAGAGGTAAACAAATTGTTTTGACTGCTTTTAAGCTTGGGTGTGAGTCCTTGGCATTTTTGTGGACACCTTTTTAATAATTTTCAACCCTGAGTAGTCACATGGAAGCTGAGAGACCTTTAACTTTTCTCTAGAGACCTAGATACTAGATACTTTTTTGTTACCAGAGGAAATCCTAGGCAAGACCAAGAGCCACAGAGAGTAAGATTAGAAAATTCCATCAAAAATTAGCCCACTCCATGTAAACCCAGACCTTCCCTTTTGGGCCCTGGTTTTGTATAAATTTATTATTTTTTTCATTTAATTTAAAATCATTAATCATTCATTTTCATGATATACATTTTTAACCCAGATCTTCTGAATCCAAATAAAAGTGCATTTTATCCATACTGTTTAAGGAATATATACAATATCTCTCTGATTCTACAGGAATTCACTCCACAATGTTTCATAATTTGTGTTAATTGATTAGTTTGATGCCAATTATCAGTCATATTTTTCAAATTTATATCCAAAAATACAAGATCTCAAACACTTACTAGACAAAGGAAAAATATTCTAATGAAAAAGATACACTAAAATAAGAGTGTCTAAAAGTCAGGTGAAATAAATCCTATACGTTTTGTTTTGTTTCTCTTCTAAGTAAAGGATTAATATCTAGATGGTCTTGGTGCATATTTTGTCAGATCACACTATTTCTGTTGCTTCATAATTTTAAATGTACAGTTCAGTATTTAATAAGAATAAATGTCAAGATTTATCCTTGGGTTCAAGAAATCAATTTCACACAAAAGACACCCTTGAGTTCAAGAAATTGATTTCACATAAATGTCAAGACTTACCCTTGAGTACATGAAATCAATTTCATACAAATTTCAAGATTTACCTTTGAGTACAAGAAATCAATTTCACATGAATGTCAAGACTTACTCTTGAAGAAATAAAAGAATCAATTTCACAAGTACAGGATTGTAATGTGGTGTCTAAACAATAATTAATTCAAAGACAATCTAAAATTTTTAGCAAACTTATAATGCAATATGAGCCATCAATGTCATATAGCAGCTGAAAAATGGCTAATGTGATTATAGACTCTCTTAAGAGGAGCAGAGTGTTGAAGTAGACTAGGGAATTAATGGCCCTGCTGTACTCCACCGTTGTCAGACCCTATCAGAAGTATCCTATGCAGTTCTGTATAGCACTTTTTGGGAAGGGGACTGATGAGCTAGAGAACATGGAGAAGCTAGAGAACATGGAGCTAGAGAACTAGGATGAAAACAAACTTTGAGTTCTCTCCACGAGGGTCATTCAATTAACATTTGCTAAGCATTTACTATAGGACAGACACTCTGCTAACTACTGGGCATACAAAAATGATTTTTACAAAGACTGTTCCTGTTCTCAAGAAGTTTATAATCTAAAGGGGAAGACAACATAGAAAAGGAAGCTGAAAAAGGTAGGGGGAGAAGGAAGATAACTTGAGGGAGGGACCTGTAGGAGATGTCCAAAGGAGCGCATCAGGGTGGGGAATGAAGAGATGGCTGACCTGGGCACCATCTGATGAAGGAACTGGGATGTGGCCCCTGGAAAAGAGAAAACTCAGGGAGGACATGACAGCTTCCATTCATGTATGTAAAGGACTTTCTGGGCTTAACCCTACAGGGCAGAATAAGAAGTGATGGGTGGTAGTTTTGTTGCACATTTAGACTTGAATAAGGAAAAAAAAAAAAACCTCTGAAAAATTAAGGTATCTGAAAATGGTCTGGTGTCCTTGAGGAAGTAGTGGGTTCCTCATCACTAAAGGTCTTTAAGCAGAAGCTGCATGCCTACCTCTCACAGTTATTTTAACAGGATTTCTTGTTCAGGTAATGACAGGCCTAGACATAATCGATGAGCTCCTTTCTGACTCCAAGGGAGTTATTCTCACTACCGTAGGGGAGAATGTTTATTCAAAGGATGAGCCTTGAAGAGCATGGTAGTTATTTATATCTGTGTGCTATCCCATCACTAGACTGCAAGCTTCTTACAGAGAGGATCATGCCTGATTTAAACCTTAGACTTCCTTCAGTGCTACTGTAGTGGGCTGCACTTAATATATCAAGTGTGCTACAAAATGAATTGTCTGTTGTTCCTCATATATAACAGGGATTTTCTAAGTAGGACAATATGGATAAGAAGCCATATGATAGAGAAGGATTGGAGAGGAAAGAAATCGTCTGCTCTTTGGCAGTTTTGTCATTGGCTAATTGACTCATTAAGGATATAGGTCTGTATAGTCAAAACTATGTTTTTTTTTTCCAGTAGCTATGTATGGCTGTTAGAGTTGGACCAAAAGAAATGCTGAGTGCTGCACAATCAATAATTTCAAATTGTGGTGCTGGAGAAGACTTGTGAGAGTCCCTTGGACAGCAAGGGCATCAAATAGGTCAGTACTTAAAGAAATTAATTCAGACTACTCACTGGAAGGTCAAATACTGAAGCTGAAGCTTAAACATTTTGGGCACATAGTGAAAAGATGGAAAAGACCCTGATGTTGGGAAATATTGAAGACAAAGGAAAAAGGGATGGCAGAGAATGAGATGGATAGATAGTATCATGGAAATAAAATATATGAATTTGGACAGGCTTTGAGAGATAGTGCAGGAAAGAAGGGCCTGGCATGTTATGGTTTATTGGATTGTGAAGAGCTGGAAATGAGTGAATGATAGAACAACAACATATGTGTATATTCTGTATATATTCTTGTATATAAATGTGCATATATACACACATGCAAATATATGAAAGAGATTATGTATGCCTTCTGTATACCTCCACCCCAATATTTTGTTGATGTATCTTCTTACATCCTCATGCTGGCCCAATGACACCCTACTTCCCTACTGTATTAAAACCCTGTCTTGAAACAAAACATGGCTAAACAACTACAATAAAATTTAAAAACTGATCTCACCTAATAAAGTTTGACTCATTCTTTACCTCCAGTCCACCACTGCTCTGATGAGAAGTAAGATATATGATTTCCTCTCAGTCTTCTGAAGTCACAATTGGTCACTGCATTCAATAGCTAGCATTTATCAAGCCCTTTACTGTTTGCAAAATGCATTCTATCTCTTGGTGCTCTAGTCAACTTTCTATGACAATAAGTTACAGAGAAGATGCTAACTTGTATTGGGAAGGGAAATTCCTTCCTAGGAGTTTCCTACACCAATGAAATCACAAGACTGGTTCCTCTTCCTACCACTACCTCTACCCTTATTCCTATCCCTATCCTTATCCTTATCCTTATCCTTTTTCTGAGGCAGGGAGGTGGTGCAGTGGATAGAGTGCTGGACTTGGAGTCAGGAAGACTAGAGTTTAAATTCATTCACAGATATTTATTTACTGTGTGATCTTGGTAAGTCACCTGCCTCCGCCTGCCTCAGTTTCCTCAACTGTGAAATGCAAAACATAATAGCACCTATTTCTTAGAGTTGCTGTGAGGCTGTATCAAGAGAATATTTATAAAGAGCTTAGTATAATACCTGGCACATAGTAGGCACTATAAAAGCGTTCTAAATATAAAGATAAGTGTTGTAAGTGTTAATGGTGATAATAATAAATACTTCTATTCCCCTTTTGAACTTAATAAATTTCAACAACTATGAATGTCTCATTCAACGGAGAGTAAAAAGTAGATTGTATATAAATATGCACTTATATATTGGCTTTTTCTATCCACTAAACTAACAGTCTTTCTTTACCTCAGTTCATTTTGTGGTGAACTTTTTTGTATGATCAGGAAATGTCCCAAGTTGTATGAAGTCTTGGAGAGAGATCTTCCATAACACAACTGAAATTTCTTGGGGAAGAGATACCATGAAACAGAGTTAAAACCATCCTTTGATTAGATATCCCTAAGAGAATGACCTCAACCTTGTTGGATTTCCTCTCATATTTTCATAAAAGCTATTTTCCAGATTTATTTCTTTAAAGCCATTTTGAAATAAACCATTGCAAACTGTATATCTTTGAAGTGATTCTTTTTTCCCTTTAATCTAATTTAGCCCAATAGCTGTCTGCTGATTGTGTCATTAAATTTCTTTGACTTTCTTTAAAGTTCATTACTCTTTACTAAATAGCCTCATAAAGAGAAAAATAACTTAAAAACATTTCCTTTCTCCCTCCTGATTGAGCTGTCTCAGGAATATATCTAGTAATGAAGCCCATACTTGCCTTGTCAGTTATGCTGGCTAATTGCTTTCACCTTAGGCCAGAACACTGTCACTTCATTGAGTTTCAAAAATTCCTTCATGAAATATTCTTTTGCTCCCTTCCCAGTGATTTTAGTTCGATCTCATGTTGAGTTTTATCCTTTATTCCGGTATGCAATGATGAGTACAGGTTTTTGTTGATAATGTGATTACTTGTCTCTGGATCCTATCATACCTAACTCTATGATTTATTTTTTCCATTTGGTGGACATCACACTGAGAGAAAAAAAAAACAATACCAATGCTGAGTTTCATACCATAAAAGTTAATAATTAGATTTATATATATCCTTTAAAAAATAGGCAAATTTGGAAAGACACACTAGAAATTTCCAAGGTCATAAGGGGGGAAAATCATAATATTTCTATGAGTAGGTCTTGATGAGCATTTTGAGATTCTGGACACAGTTGGGAGTGAGGGCACACTCATGTAATCCTTGCTACTGGAGGAGACTGAGACTGATGAATCTCCTGGGCTCAAGAGCTCTGAGATTTAGGCAGGCTAAAGCTTATTTGGTTTGTAGTAAGTCTGGCACCAAGATGGTGAGGCCCCAAGAGTAGAAGGTCATGGGTCTGTCTATAAAGAGGTGATACATCCTAGGTTTGAAATAGTGTAGATCAAAACTTCTGCATAGTTCATCAGTGGCATTGTGCTCATGAGTGGCTGCTGGGTGAGATAGAGACACAGTTAAAAAAAGATTCTGGACTCCATCTCTTCTAGACAGAGGATCAATTCAGTCATCTAGACTGGATAGTCTAGACAGAATACTAGGAGGCTATACAGAATACAGCAATGCCTGTAGTGACAACACAGTTGTTTATGTGTAGAGGAAAAATGAACGGGACTAACACTCTTTCCCTCAAGGATGTACTTTGTATCAGATAGTAGAATATAAACTCATTGAGGGCAGAGGTTATGTCACTGTATTACATCTTTAGTGCCTAAAAGCCATGGAATGTCCTTAATAAATGCTAATTGTATTGCATTTGTTGAAATGACAAGAGCATGTCATTATTTAATAACAGTTAAGAATGAAATTACATTTGTTGTGAAACTCTTCCAACAGGATAATTTTCTCAATAGTGTCATAGTAAAGCATCTGAAAATGCATGGGTAGAAATATATTTGTAGCCCACGGTTTGGAAAGTGATTATTATTGGGCTTATTCATAGGTCCTGTTTATTGGACAGATTGATGGGGAATGTGTAAGGATGTGGAACAAAACCTTTTTCAAGCCTGGACTTTTGGCATCTGCTTATGAAGGGACCTCAGGCACTCGGCTGACCAGGGAGAAGAGACATTATCCCCGACCCCTGGACTTAGTTTTGCTCCTGTACCTTTAAATTCATCTATAATTGGATGTACTTGAAGTAAAAAGATTGAGCACACCCCCTTCCTCAAGCCATTTGATAGCTATTAGGCAAATTACCATTAACTGGTTTGTGGTTGAACCTGAAGGGATGAAAATTTGGCCAGTGACTTTAGAAGTCTCCATTAACCAACCAGAGATTTCAGTTGAGCCTGGAGCTGGAAATGGTAGAGATGATACTTTAAAAGCATCCTCATGGATTGAGTTGAGCAGAGGACTGAGTATTGTCTAAAAGCCTAGCAGGAACCACACAGACAACATCTGACAGAGAACAGGAGACTGATGCTAGGCAGATCAGTGTGAAGACCCACTGCCCCTCAAACACTGGAAGTGTGAATGTGCCTTAGCCACTTAAATGGCTCTCCAAATGGGGGCCTCTCCCTGTACCATGGAAAGGAAGGGCCCCTATCCATGCACCTCTCCATTGGTTCTTTGTGTTTCTGCATTCTTCCAGAGGATGCTGGATATATAGGTGGGAGACCACACTCCAGGCTTATGAAGGTGGGAGGGTATTCTATTGTTTCTTATTCTGTGTTTCATTGTATACCATTGTGTTAAGCTGACAGTTAAAGGTAAATGCACCAATGGAATCTCATAAACTACCATTTAGGGTGGAGGAGAACCATGTCACCTGGGACCTGAGATAGCTGGCTGCTGAGGGACCTGTCCTGATAGCTGGGTGGTGTCTCCAGCTACTATAGGGAGGACTCAACAGAGCCCTTTGGGTTAGTTTTAACTATATCCAGGAGGATATTAGAGAGAGTGTGATGTGGATCAGTGTTAAGGATGATGATCTGAGTCCTCCTTGCTCATTCTTTTTGTATGCTCCAGATTTAATGCAAATTTACATTTTGGCCACATACGCAAATTAAATTATTAAAATTTGCATAATTTTTACAAATTAAGACAATCTGCAACTGTTTCAGCAACTTCTATAATACACACTGCCCAAGAGGAATAAAGGAGAGAAAGGAGGTAAGGCATGACTGTGGCTTTGTTGTCACTTACTCCAGAGCCATTTTTAATCTGGAAAAATTCTGAGCATTTTCCCCTGCCCCTCCATTCTGGAGTAAGGCATTGTTCATATTTAAGATAATTTTTAAAGTTATGTTTTAACTAGAAGACACAAATATGAAATTTTCTGTCTAAATCAGGAAATTTCTGAGAGCTGAGAATGCTTCCCTGGATAGAAATATATTGATGGTCTTTGCTCTGTCTTGGTCTAGGGATGAAGAAATAGGACAAGATTTTTGGCCAGAGGTGATGCTAAGTCTCATGGCAGAGGAAAACATGCTTCAGAAATGATCAAGTCAGAGGGAGAATTCCTTGGAGCCAAGGGGGAAGGGTCTCTTATTGATGCACACTGGCCATGCCAAGCTGCTCCTTCTTATCTCCAGCAATGTCTTTCCTGAGTTAAAGATACGAGAGTGTCCAGACACATAGGGACACTCTTGATTTGCTGAAGGGGCTTCTGGAGATAGTGTCTAATGTTGGCAGGAGCCTAATGCTTTTGAGCCTTGTGATCTAGAACTAAGTCTGCTGGGAATAAGGTGTTCCCTCTACCTTTAGGGTGATGTGTTGGTTTGCATGTGGAGTGGATTTAAGTGAGGCAGAGCTGTGTAAAGTTACCAGCCTCACTCTCTCCTTCTGAGATCTCCATCTGAGATCTAATGGCAAGACAAAAATCAAGAAGAATGATAATGGTCTGGGGTACAGTGGGCAACGTTGTTTTTTTTTTCCCCCAAATTAAGGTCTTTCCCAGGTCTCAGGTTGCCAAACACTTTACAAATATATCATTTTAGCCTTGCAACTTCTGGGGAGGCACCCATGAGGAAACTGAGGCAAACGGAGGTTAGGTAACTTGTCTAATTTGTCTCATAGCTAGTAAATTATGCAGGTTGGAATTGAATTAAGGTCTTCTGGATTCCAGCGCTCTATTTAATATGCCACCCAGCAACTGTGATGTAATGTTCTGTAGCTGTGGAACATGATATCTATAATGGTGTGTGCATATGGTGGTGGTGGTGGTGGTGATGGGTTGTCCTTATATCATTTCTTTTGGGTCAAGTTTCCAATCAGAATTTATTAAGTACCTACCATAGAATGAGGCACTGGGGATAGGAATATTTAGACAAAGTAATCCCTGCCCTCAAGGAACTTACTTGAGAGATTCAACACGAATCATGTGAGCCAACAGTGGGTTATTCTGGATTGGGAATCATATTAGGAGTTTTGTTTGGCTCTCTTATACTTAAAGTAAATCTATTATCAAACCACTTATTTGAATCAGTTACTTTTCCCCATCTTTTTTATGTCTGCCTGCTCCAGGACTGTCTGTGATTGTGTTTATACCTTGCCAGAGCATCTGGAAGCAAAGTGAAAAATTTAATCAATTATAGAGATGTTTGGTCTACATAATATCAAACCTTGAGTCATTTCCTCAAAGAGAAAACATCTGGATGATAGACTGAAATTTCCCCATCTTTGTCTGCAAAGTTGATGCAGGCTTGGACAGAATGAGCCCTGGGGCTAGATCTTCTGCTTGGCTGGTGCTAGGCAGCCTATACAGTGTGTGCTTTTCAAAGGAGCAGGCAATTCAGGATGTCTTTTTAATAGTTCCATAGGTTTTAATCACTTTATATTAAAGGTAATTACAATCATACTTTATATTTGAAGGATTTAAAGTTAATCCAACAATTCATTAAAAAGCATTTGCTGAATGCGCCGTGTATATACACACAAAATCAAGGGGATGACATATCAATTGAATTGGAACATGTTAATAACCACCTTGCACATTTCACATTATTTCATGTGTGAATCAATGCCTAAAAGTTAATGTGGGAAATTCTCTATTCATCTATTGTCAAAAGCCCAGATTTTCTGTGAGATGTTTCATCTCAAGTATAATCCAAAGCAAAGTTAGCTAATGATGTCCTGTTAGCAGGAACCAAACCTGAACCTTGCAGAGCTTTGCTTTGCCTTGACCACATTTCTGCTTTGCCAAACAACACACCCTATCACACCCGTTCCTGTCCAGGTATCCAGGTAAACCTGAGCTACAGTAGGACTTCAATGGAGTCCAACCATGTTTGATAAACTTCTGCCTGCCTACAAGGAAAGTGGCATATGGGTGTGTGTGCAGCAGGACAGAGAAGAAGACTGATGGTTAAGGATATACTCAAATAGTATGTCTCTATTTCCCATGATTCATTTTCCAGTTTGCATTTCCTTTCCTTTCCTAGGACAATGTTATTTCTGCTGGAGTTGAAGTTAGCTTGTCCTCTTTGGCAATGCCTTTGGAAGGCACCCTTCCTAGCATAGTAGGGTCTGATTCAAATCCTGAACACTTATTGCACGTGTGACACTCTCTGTGACTTGATTTTCTCGTCTAAAAAATGGGGATAAAAATGTTTCTAATTCTGAGCACACAGGCCTAATGTGAGGCTCAAATGAGATGATGTAGGTAAGATGGTTTGTAAACTTTAAAGTACTATATAAATGCTAGCTTTTATGAAAATATAGACTGGTTTCTGTTTTTAGCACTTTCTTTTTGGGGTTCCAGAACTTTATTCTTTGTTGTATAGGATTGTGAGTTTGTCAAAAAGAAAATTGATGAAGATTTGACTTGACCTTTCTTTAGGATGATGATTGGAGATAAAGGTCTTACTGCCATTTTAAGAGTTAAAAGTGGAGGGAACCTTAGAGATAATCCAGGCACGAGGGAGGGGAAAAGCAAAATTCCCTTTAGTTTCTGTAAGGGAACAAACACAGTTTGTCAGTTCTGGGGTGGGAAGAGAGTTATGGAGAGAGGAAAAGCTACTCCTCATCTTCTCATCATCTGTCACCAGGTCATGGAAGATGATGTGAGGGGACCAGTGCCCAGAGATCAGCTCCCTTGCCCTCATCAATCCTGCCCACACTTCTTCCTTCAGGGTAGAGAACAACAACGGCTGGTCATCCTAGCCTTCTCTCCTGGAATCCTCCAAACACCATCCCACAAATCCAAGGACCTGCCCGATGTTTGACTAAGTGGTGAGCTCTGGGTGAGTGTCTGCTTGGGTCATCTATCTCCCCCGTAGTGGTGCTATCTGGGCAGGGAGCCCATGAAGCCAGAGCTACATTTGTTTTCCTTTTGGTAGGGTTTCCCCTTCGACAATTAGACCTTGAACAATGGCTTGATTTCTTGTGCCAGGATTATATTCTCCAAACTGGGGCCTGGAAGTAGGCAGGGCTCAGATTTCAACCACATGTATTTCCCCCTAAAATCAAAAGATCTGCATTTGGTGCTTCAGTCACATATCTTTTAAAGCAATGTTTGTGAGTCAGAGTCATAAGTGATTGAAACCAGGGAGCTCCAGAACGGAACTTTTCTTCTTCAATGTTTGAATTTCAATTGAGTCCAAAAAAGTATCGAAGGAGCAGGATGGAAAACACACTCAAAGAGTGGTACTGACAGCCCAGGCAGAAGCATGACTTCACATGCACTCCTTTCATGCACTAGAAATGACAGGCCCAGGATTAGCCCAGATTCAGTTGTCCAGTAAGTAGCACACCTGGAATAGAATCATAAATTCCATTCATTTGATAAGCATTTATCGAATTGTTCCTGGACATACAAAGACAAAGTTAAATAGTCCCCTGCCCCTCCAGAGTTAGTTTCCTTTTCTTTCCCCCATCCCCTAGAAATTTATTCTTTAATTTTATATTATTTATGACTTTTATATAACATGGATTTTTGATCATATATCCCTCTTCCTCCCTTTCCCAGTGAGCTATCTCTATTAATGAAGAAAAAAAATAATGCAATTCATCACACCCAACCAATACACCAACCATGTTTGACAGGAAATACAGTACTACCCAGGAACCCAGATCTCTGCTGAATGGGATGGGGTTTTCTCAACTTGCCTCTGGAGTCATATTAGATGAGGATAATATTAGTTAGTGTTCAATTTCTTTGCTTTCATTCTGTCCATTTAGCTTGGAGTAGCTCTGTTTGTTGTTTCCTCAATCCCATTTACTTTATTCTATATCAGTGTCTTTGATGCACTTTGAGGTGAGTGAGGGCTGGGATTCCAAAGCACCAGCATAAGGGAGCAAAGACACAAGACAGATCAGTGGAGAGAGAATAAAACAGGTCAGCTTTATGGAAGGGAATGCTTCAGTAAGGTCAGTCAGGGACAATAGAAACAGATCTACTGCATACCTGTGGTGAAACTGGGTACCCCAAACTGGTAAAGTCTGGGGTTTTATAACATTCTTATCTGTGTGGATAGGCAGTAGATGGAGAAGAAGGGAAACTAGGGTGCAGATCAAGGTGCAGGGACTAGTGGGGATTCTCATTTGAAGATGGAGGGAGGCACCAAGGGATGTGCTGATGGCTCCCCACCAGAGGGTAAAGGGCAGGGTGGGCAGAGCACTGGAGCATACCCAGAGTCCCTTTGTTTACTGGGGCAAGGAGGCACCTGTTAAGGTTTTTTTTTTGTGTGTGTGTTTGTGTGTGTATGTGTTTTCACCAATTTTTTAACATTTTTTTTTGTTTTGAGTTCCAAATTTTGTCCCTCCCTCTCCTCCCCCAGTGAGGTGGTAAACCATCCAATATAGGTTATACATGTGCCATTCTGTGAAACATTTCCATATAAGTCATTTTGTACAAGAAGACTTGAATAGAAGAAAGGAGATGAAAAAGTGAAAAATAACCTTCTTCAGTCAGTATGCTATCAATATCAGTTCTTTCTCTGGAGAAGGATATTATTCTTCATCATTCATCCTTTGGGATTGGCTTCAGTTCCCATTTCTCTGTTCATGTCAGCTAGTCAACAAGCACGATCAAATGCCTGCTATGGCACTGTGGTGAGTACTGCAGATACAAGAAAGGACAAAACGTGGTCTCTGCTCTCAATGAACTCATGCTCTAAAGAGAGGGACTAAAGCAAACCACTAGGTAGGGGCATGATTTATACAGAGTAGATGAGAGGTAACCTCAGAGAGAAAGCCCTGGTGGGAAGAGGGGGGGGAGTCTGATTAGACTTCTTGCAGAAAGTGGAATTTGAGCTGAGTCTTGAAGGAAGCAGGAGAAGATAGAGCTGGAGACAAGAAGGAAGAGCATCCCAGAGAGGGAGGAAAGCCAAGGAAAAGGATTTGAATTGAAGGCTGAGTGTCATGTGTGAGGGAATAACTGGAAGCCAGTGTGACTATGGCTTAGAGTATATGGAGGGGAGTAAAATATAAGAAAACCAAAGGGTGGTTGGTGGTGCTTTAAAATTCAAACAAGGTATTTTAGATTTGATTCTGGAGCTTATAGGGAGCCACTGGAGCTTACTGAGTAGGAGAGAGACAGTCACACCTGCATTTCAGGGAAATCACTTTGAAAGCTGACTGGATGATGGTTTGCAGTGGGGAGAGACTGGAGGCAGGGAGGCCCAGTAGAGGGCTCTAGCCATCGATCGAGTGTGAGGTGATGAAGTCTTTCACTAGAATGATGGCAGTGACAGAGGAGAGAATGGGTGGAAGGTGGAACATGTTCTGGAGATGTCACAAAGCTAGAGTAGACAGGATTTGTCAACTGATTCAATACATGGAGTGAGAGAGAATGAGTAGTAGAGCATGACACCTAGATTGTGAGCCTGGGTGACTGGGAGGGTGGTGGTGCTCTTAGCCATAACAGTAATAGGGAAGTGTTGAGAACATGAGGGTTTTGGAGGAATGATACAGTATGGTTTGGGACCTGCTGAGTTTAAGATAGCTAAGGGACATCAAGGCAACTAGGTGGCCCAGTGAATAGAGCTCTGTACCTGAAGTCAGGAAGACTCATCTTTGGGAGTTCAAATCTGGCCTTATACACTTATTAGCTACCTGACTCTGGGCAAGCCTCTTAACCCTGTTTGCCTTAGTTTCCTCATTTGTAAAATGATCTGGAGAAGGAAATGGAAACCACTCCAATATCCTTGCTAAGAAAACCCAAAATAGGGTCATAAAGATTTGGAAATGATGGAAAATGACAGAACAAAGAAGAGACATCTAGTTTAAGCCACTCAGTAGGTAATATGCAGAATTGTAGGTCAGGAGAAAAGTTGAGGCTGGTTAAACAGAACTGAGAATCATCTGTATAGAAATACTTCCATGTTTCTCTGAAATCTTCAATTAAAAAAATCTCATGATTTGGCAATATTCCAATATATTCATATACCACAATTTGTTATTCATTACCCAATTGAGAAGCAACTAATTTTTATTGAGTAGGAAAAATAGTTCTTTGCTCTCACACACAGAAAAGCACTGATATTCCTATTTGGGGGGTAGATGGGGCTGTTCTTTTCATTATTGACCTCCCTAGGTCCCTAGTAGTGGGATCTGTGCCTTGAAAGGTATGGACATTTTAGACATTTTTTAAACGTCTCTCCAGATTATTTTCCAAAAGAATTGAACCAACACCTAACTCTGCCAACAACATATTAGTGTGCTTATGTCATTACAGTTTCTCTAATATCTTTTCTTATCAGTTCTCATGACCTGAGAAAATGGGCCCAAGTAACTTGTTCAATGTTGCAAAGGTTAAAAAATATGAAGCCAGAATTTGCTTCTCCAACTCTACATAATTTTTTTAAAGCTTTCTTTGTGTAATAGTCCTTCTGAAAGAGCTTAGACTGGTTGCCTTCTGATGGGAATTAAATTGCCAAAGTCCCTTGGAATTGATTTTCTTACCTAGTTGGGGAAGAGTTTTCCATTACAGCTGGGTTTTTAAGTCTCTCTCTCTCTCTCTCTCTCTCTCTCTCTCTCTCTCTCTGTCTCTCTCAGAAGGACATACCAAGAGGAGGTCATGGCAATGGTTTCCTCTTTTCCTAACTTTGTGCATCTCATTCCTCTCCAGAGAGAACTTTAAATCATGTACTATAACAGAGCATCCCACCATCCCACTTCCCAGATCTGATCTTCATTAGCTTCCTCTCTTCCCCAACTGAGAAGACAATATACCTTCCAGGGTATTTAGAAACTTAGACCCTCTCACGAGGTAGGCAACCTAAGCTTTCCCTAAAGGATTGGTTTAAGATCAAAAAAGGAGTATGACAAGGTTGTATATTGTCACGTTATTTACTTAACTCCTGTGCAGAGTTTATCATGTGAAATGCCAGACTGGATGAATCAAAAGCTGGAATTAAAGTTCCTGGGAGAAATCACTGCTCTTCTTGGAAGGGAGGCACTTCCAAAGAGAAATACATATTAGAGAAGTGAATAGCTTATTAAGAAGAGAATATCTGACAAGATTTGGATTTCTGGAACTGAACTGAAATGATGGGATCTTGGCGGGGGGGAAAAGTGCCCAAGGTCATGCAGGGTATATGTAGCAGGGCCAGTGGTTGAACTCAGGTTCCTCTGATGCCAGGTCTGAAGTCTATGACACTATCTGTCCTCTATGCAAAACAAGACAGACAAAAATGTAACAAGGCAATATTTACAGCTGAATTATTCCATGGAGAGAAAACTCAGCCAAATGTCAAAGTGACTTTAGTGTTCAACCTTGGATACTCTAAGTGTATATCTCTATTCTTTTATCCTTCAAAGTGCACTTAACAGCTGTTTCCCTAAACAGGCAATCCTGCTATGTATGGGATCATTTTTTCTCTTTTTGTCCAGTTCTATGGTTTTATTGGGACGGGCAACTAAACCACTTCTACTGATTGCAGCTAGACAACTGCAAGCCAACCCACATAGTAAATGGCAACTGCTATCGCTATCACTGGGACAGCTAGGTGGCACCATATAGGGCACTGGGCTTAGATTCAGAAAGACTCATCTTTATGACTTCAAATTCTGTCTAGGATACCTACTAGCTGTGTGGTTCTGGGCAAGTCACTTAACCCTCTTTGCCTTAGTTCCTCATCTGAGGAGCTAGAGAAGGAAATGGGAAACCATTCCACCCATCTCTGCCAGAAAAACTCGAAATGGTGTCATGAAGAGTTGCACATGAATGAACAACATAACAAATAGCTACAATTACCCCTACTTTATAGGTAAAGAAACAGACAATTTAAATAACTTTCAGCTAGGCCATATAGCTTGTAAGTTCCCAGACTGGATTCCTTACTCCAAAGCATCCACAGTGCTGATATATGAAGTAGTGTGCAAATTAGTTGAGATAAAATAAAAATATTAAATTTGTTGAAAGACCATATAACCTTTTAAACATCAAAAAATGTTTAATACTCAATATATTCTCTTTTTTCTTTAATCACTTGTTTTATTTCTTTTGATACTGAGTTCATGAGAATTTGACACATTCTTAATTCTCCATCATAAAACCACAACTTTATCAAATTAGATATGAAGAATAATTTTGATAAACTGTAGATTTTCTGAAGATCTATCCATGATTGCAACCCACATATTTAAACCAGGCAAGTTTCTAGGCCAATGAATTCAGCATGTTTCACTACCTATTGAATACGTTTCTTAGCCTTCATTAAGTGGAAAGATACAAGGTTACATTGTTTCTATGATTCTCCAATAATTCATCTCAATAGATCAATATATTTATAATAGTTCATTATTTTCTCAATGGGAACAAGACTTTTTGAAACCCACTAGAAGTAGACAATCACCCAGACATTTTGTTTTGGGTGAATATGCTAAAGTTTGCTGAAGATTTTAATCTCTTACAGCTGTACCTACAATTTTTCTGACAATGATTTTGGTATAGCCTTGGGTGAAAAAGTGATATTCATCAATAAAAGTTACCTTTTTCTAATATTCAGTATCCTAGTCCTTGTACTGTCTTGTTTATGCCAGTTTTAAAAAAAATTTCATAGTGATAGCTAGCAGTTGGTCCCTCTCCCCACTTTGCTGCTCTTACCACCATTCTTCCTATTTCAAGAAGTCTATACCACATCGTAAAGGAATTAATTACAAACTCTCAAAGCTGCCAGATCCCTTAGAAGATGTTTACTTGTTTTCTAGAAATGAATTAGGTCATTTTATGTAATAATTTGTCAGTTTTTGAAGTTTCTTTTTTTGTTTATTTTTGAATAATATTTTCAAGTTTTCTTGTTCCTGGACTTATTTTACTGGGGGCATGAATCATTCCTTAATAAACATAATATTCCCCTTCCAACAGCTGCTAGAATATCTGTATTGGTAACTGAAGTGTGCTCCTTAAAAGTTAAACCTTTTGAACATTTGTTTTGTGTAAGATCTATTTTTAAAAACACAACAAAAGAGAACAATGAAGCATATGTAAGACATGAAATCCAGAATGCAACTGTTAGAGAACTAACTAAAAGTAAGGAAGCCAACTCAATCCGGCTTCATTTGATCAAGGGCAGACATACTAATCCAATTCATATGCATCTTTGAGAAAGAAGGAAGAACAACACACGACAATAAACCCTAATCTTAATAGAAGCACACAATTGCTGTTGGTGCAAAATAATTTACACACTACTATGTAGCATCTCAAAAATAACAGAGCAGAGATAATACTTGCGTGGTTTTGAATCATTTAATTTTTCAAGTTTTAACTTAAGCATTACTATGAATACCATTACAAAACTACTTTTTACAGAAATCACAGACCTAAATATTTGAAAAATTAATTGCTCAAAAATGGACTTTGCAAATAAAATGCCAATTTCATCTAAATAAATTCGTTATTTAGTGACATGTCAATTCAACTTCCCAAATGTTGCTTTACTTTTTAAATAATATATTTTTCTACTTTACAGGAAAAAAATAATAGAATTTATTTGGAGGATTTGGAGAAACAAAGGATCAGTAATCAAAAAATAAATAATGGAAAGAAGTGGAAATAAAGGAGGTCTAGCTGTACCAGGTTTCATACTATCCTACAAAGCAATCATCATCAAAACTCTTTGGTACTGGTTTAAAGAGAAAGAATCCAATTAGTTGAACAGATTTGATATACAATGTACCAAAGGCATAAATATATTAGCACCGTGTTCAATAAACCCAAAGACCTCAACTATTGAGGTAAAGACTCACTATTATACATGGAAAAAAGAAAGCAACCTGGAGGGCAGTCTAATACAAAATAGATATAATGCAACATCTCAAACCATACACCAAGGGGAGCTTTAAGTGTGTATATAACCTCAAGATAAAAGGTAATGCCATGAATAAATTAAAGGGGAAAGGATGAACTTTCATATCTATAAATAAAGAGTTCATGACCTAACAAGTAATAGAGAGGATCCTTGATGGCTAGCACTTATACAGTACTTTTAAATTTACAAAGTACTTTACAAATATTATCTCATTTTATCTACATAACAGTCCTGGGAAATTCCACTTTATACATTTGAAGAAACTGAGATAGAGATTAAGGTATTTGGCCAGGTTCCCATAGTAAGTACCTGAGGCAGAATTTGAACTTAGGTCATCCTGGACTGAAGATCATGCATTCTATCCACTACAGCATCTAGTGACTTTTCTTTTTCTGCCTTATGGGAATATAGATGCTATGTCTGATCTCTTAATGCAAACATTTTACCCGATATGAAAGTAAGACAGGAAGTTGGAAAGTAAAATTATAAGGATTCTAGTCAATTGAGCGATGATCTTGAATTCTGTGATGCCCCCCTCTCCTAACCCTCAAATCCTTCCTGTTTTCCTAATCTATCACCCCTGTTCTGGCCCTTCTTCTCTTCATTGTCTTGGGCCTGTTTTTAGGGTAAATATGAACTCTTGGTGGGTGGTAAGAAGTGAGATATGATGTAAATAAAGATGGTCTATTAAATGTGCTTAAACTGTGAAATATGAAAGTTCAGAATAATCTCCAGGTATCCAGATGCAGGATAATTCACTCAGAGATCTGTGAGGCCTTGGACAAGTCACTTCATTTCACTGGTCTTCAATTTGTGTGTCCATAAAACAAGGGATCTGGATTAGATCATCTCTAAGGTCAACCCTAAACTCTAAATTCTACCATCCTATGCACCTAGTAACTAAGAAGGCATTTTATCCAAAAATATTAACTGATATATGGAAGTGAGAGATATTTTCAAAGCTTTTCTGCTCCAAATTTCAACAAGAATTCAGGAATCCCTTTTAGAAAATTTTAGCTCCTCTCCCAAGCCCTCTCTATCCCTTACCATATTTTGTTTTCAGATGTTCTTTAGTTTGTCAAGGCATAGTCACAAGTCAAGCATGTGAGATCAACTTACTCCTGTTGTTTGTGGACTTCTTGCTTCCCTTACTACTTAAGCTTCTTCTAGTAGGCGTACATTTTTCAAGCCCTTTTACAGACTTTTCTGTCCAGAGAAGTCTGAGAAGTGGCCTCTCCTTGGCTTCTCAGGTGACAATGTGAATCCAGTGCCCAGATTCTTTGGTTTGGGGCATGCACTCTCTCTCTCAGAATGTTCTGTAGTGAACAAGTTTTGTAAGGCGAGCCACAAGGTTACAAGACATTTTTCATTTTTTCCATTGACAAACATCTAACATGGTTTCATTCTGAACCACAAGACCTTTTTTCAGTCTCCCTGTCATAGACTCTGAGTGAGCAAGGATCTGAGAGACCAGTTAGTGCTAGTTCAATAGATAACTCATTTTAAAATTTATGATGATGGGTTGAATTCATATTATTTTTCCATATTAATATATCCAAAATGCCACCTAGGTTATAGAAAATGGAAAAAAATTCATTGGCAAATCTTTGCTAACAATCCCCAGTTCTGCATTTCCACAAGTTTGTAAGTCACTGGTCTGAAATTCTAACCATGTTTTCCCATCACTTGTAAGTATACTATCAGTAATACACAAGACGTTAGAAATATTGTATGAGAAATTCAACCAATGCCTCAACGGCATTTGACAGTACATACAAAATCCAACATCAATAACCTTCTTGGTTCTACAACAACAATGAGACATTTCTTCATATTTTCTCTGGTGCCAAAATTGGTCATTGCTCAGTTTAATTTTATTGTTCTTTTCATTTACATTGGTATAGTTACTCTAAACATTGTTTTCCTGGTTTTGCTTAATTAATTTTGTATAAGTTCATATAAGTCTTCCCATATTTCTCTGACTTCTTCATATTCATAATTTCTTAAAGCTTGGTACTATTTCATTACATTCATCTACCATAGTTTCTTTAGCCCTAATCATTGGTCACCCACTTTGTTTTGTTTCTTTGCTATCATGAAAAGACTGCTGCTCTGAATATTTTGATATATAATGGTCCTTTCTTTTTATCTTTGACTTGCTTGAGATATATGGGATCTCTGGATACACACATGCAGACACACACACACACACACACACACACACACACACACACGCAACTTTTCCCCATGTAACTCCAAATTTTGTTCCAGAATTAGACCATTTCATAGCCCTACTTTCATTGACTTAGTGTTCCTATCACCCATAGACTCATGAATCAGTTAGTCAGTAGGTCAGCTAATGATAATTAATGTTTCCTACATCTTATGCACTATACGAAGTGCTAAAGATACAATGAAACACCCTCAAGGATTCATTGGTTGATTGAGATTATTTCTTTCTTTAGTTAACTTTGCCCATTTGCACTGTGTGAGGTAAAGTGTCACAATTGTTTTGATTTGCATGTGTCTTGAGAATATTTATTTTGAATAACTTTTCATATGAAAAACTGTTAGCAATTTTTCTTTTGAAAAAAAGATCCCCTATCAATGGGGAACTGCTCTTGATATTATATATTTGTGGAATTAATTATTCCTGCTAATTGAGTACTAAGTTCAGCTGTTTTTATATTCCTGAGGGGCATCAAATGCCATAGGCATCCTCTAAATTTCTGCGCCATGGAGTAAAACTCCTGTCATGTTACCCTAGTTATAATGCTAGCTTTGTCTTGAATATTTATACATAATTTTTAAAAAGGAGGTGGCATGGAGACTGAGTAATATAGTATTTTGTATAGTGATCTTGAAGAGGTTGAATGTTTTCAAGTATTTGAAGGCTGATAGACTAGGTCTATTCTCCAGCTCCCTGCACTTATACTATGGAAGCTTAGATAATTGTCATTTTCTTAAGGATTTTGGTTCTGAGGGAAAGAGAAAATTTGTTTCAGATAACTGAACAAGAAGCAACGGGGAAAGAAACAGGAAGAGGATTAAAGTGGTGTCTTTCTATGTATGTGGAAGAGATACAGCTGAGGTGGAATTAGCATTGGGAAATCAAATATGAAGATGAAAGAAGGGAGCACTAGGTAGGCATGATTGAATGGTAGTTCAATGATGATAGGAAGGAAGAAAAGATGTGATGAGGAAAAGACATTGTCAGTCAATTTGCAGAGATGGGCACTATGTGTCCTAGGATTGTATATCTCAAGCCAGAAGGGACCTCAGTGGTCATCTTGTTCAAGTCTTTCATTTTCCTGTAAAGAATCTGACTCCCAGAAACCTCAAGTGATTTGCCCATTGTCACAAAGCTAGTAAGTTTAGAGCTGGGATATGATCCTAGGTCCTCTGAATTTGAATTATGAACATTCTTCCTTGAACTGAGTTTTTATTGAGTTGATAGTGGTATAGACTGGGGGAGGGAGAATGTGGTTTGGGGAGAAAAGGAGCTTGTGCACTTGTTGGAATAGTCTGTATACTCCTTCACATATAATATTACAATATTTAGGTTTATGTTTCCTTCCATTTGTGTTCCTTAATTGTATTTTTTTTCTTTTCCAATTCCTCTTTTAAATTGGTATTCTGTCCCTATGTTTATATTAGCATTATCTATTTTGATTTAATATTATTACTATACTCTCTTCCCTACCTGACTTGGCTTTTCATTTGTCAACCTTCTCCCTAGTTTTGGAATATTACTTCATTTATTTTTCTTTTAATTAGTTATCTGATTCTTTCCTTCTTTTTTCCTCTTCCCCTTTCACTTAAATATTTAGCTCCAAATTCCTCCTCCCTCCCACCCTTTAAATTAATTTTATTTTTCTGCACTTTTTTTTTCTGAAAAGGATGTATTTATCTTGTTCTCATTATTAATTCTATTCCCTATTTTTTCATAGTATATATAGTTATTTATTCTTTCCTTAATCTATTTGTGATTCTCATAAGACTGAAGCTTCTGAAGTACCATGTTTGAGTTCTCTCTTCTGAATAATTTCTACATTATTGCCTCTGTATATCTTGCCCTATCGTCCCCCCTTTTCCATTGGACCTTAGTGGAAGTATCAATTCACAACAAAAGTATGAGAATGGAAACATTACCCCATGACATAAATTTCTGTGTCTACTTCTATCCCCTCCTTTCTCCATGATTAGTTTTCTTCCAATTTTAAATGCAGTCTCATCTCTGGGTCTAAGTTCTCTCATCTTTCTGTGTGCCAGGTGCCCCCAAGAGGTAGGATTTTCCTGATCCTGAGGCAGGTTGTTCACCATGGAGGAAAAACACTAAGAAGTGATCTCCTTATACACTAGCTCCACTCATATTATACCCATTTTACTGTTCCCACTTCACATTACAGATATATATCTCTTTGTCTGTGGGATCCCCTCCCCCAATTGAGTGGAAACTTTCCATTTTTATTATTTATGTTTCAGTCCCTCACCTTTTTTTTTTTTTTGGCTCTTCTCTTATTCTCCTACAGCTCCTGTTCTTTCAGAAAAGTTATAGGAATTATCTTCCTCTTGAACACACATGAACTTGATTAGCGTGCATTACACATTCTCCTCTGTCTTCTATCTCCCCTCTTCCCATTTATATGGTCTTTTACTTTGACAGTTTTTCCCATAAAATATTTTGATTCACAACCTATAGGGTGGTTTCAGAGATTAATTCATGTTGTTTCAGAACTATTCTTTCTCTTTCACTTCCTTCTATTTCTTTAATTTCAACATCCATAATTATCTCCTTGTACCGATATACATAGATGTGTGTATCTGTATATTACATAAAACTTACACACATAAGTTGATGTGTGTGTGTGTGTGTAATACACACACCTATGTAACTATCTAAGTACATATGTATAAGGATAAATACCTATTCTGTTTCTATCTAAAGATGCATATATAGGTATATACCTATTCTCTCTCTTTCTTTCTCTCTCTCCCTCTCTCTCTCTCTCTCTCTCTCTCTCTCTCTCTCTCTCTGTATGTACACAGACAAATAATGCATGTACACTGGTATGTAAGGAGATAATGATGGAAGTTGAATTTGTTGATAGAGGCAGTTAGATGGCTGAATGAATAGAATGCTGTGCATGGAGGCAGGAAGACATGAATTCAAATCTGACCTCAGACACTTACTAGCTATATGACCCTGGAAAAGTCACTTAATTTCTTTTTGCCTTAATTCACTGGAAAAGGAAATAGCAAACCACTTCATTATCTTTGCTAAAAAAAACCCTATGAACAACTTTGAAGATCAAGAGTTGAATATGACTGAATGACTATACAACAATAACAAAATGTAGTGTGTCTGTGTATATGCAGACATGCATCTATATACACACATGTATATATGTACACATATATGCACATACATGTACACACATATATAAATACACATACATGATGCATATATAGACACATACACATGACATGTCTTTCTATTAAAAATATGGCCATAAAACATGTCTATGAATCAAATTTTCTTTTTCTTTTTAAAAACCTCTTTTATCATGATAATTTATTTCCCTCCTCATCTTTTGTTAGCGGTTCTTTTAGTTTACCTTTTGTGTATTTCTACTGTTTGGAATTTGCAAGTTGCATATTACGATCACATCTTTTTTCTTCAGGAATGCTTCAAATGCCTCTCTTTTATTGAACATTTTTCATTGATTGTTAGTCTCAGATTTGTAGAGAATGTCACTGGAATTGTTATACATAACTACTATGATTCTTTGAAGTATGGTGTTTTTCTTTTACAATAATGATTTATTATTTCCGACATTATGGTATTCAGGTTTTTGATTTATCATATTCTTTTGGAAGACCTATCATCCTCACGTTGTCTCTATATAACTTGTCTTTGAAATCAATGGCTTTTTTGCTTATATAGATCATGTGTTCTTTTACTTACTTAGCCTCTATCTGTCTCAGTTGCGTCATCTATAAAATGGAGATAATCATAGCACTTACCTTACAGGCTGGTTGTGATCCAATATAGCACAATATGTGTAAACCTCTTTGCAAATTTTCATGTATAATATAGCTGCTAACTATTGCTGTTATTATTAATATTACATTATTGTTTTTTCCTTCTCTTCTGGATCAGCAATACCTCAGTATATTTATATCTCAAATATGTTACTCACTCTTTTACTTCTTTGGAGAAATTTATTACCAAGAATTCAAAATTTTCTATTTTATAATTATTCATGTTGTGTGTAGTTTTTGATGACATCTGTTCCTTTCTATGGTTTTGGTTTCTTCTATGAGCCATGTTAGAATGTTCTTTTGTGGTTCTATTCTCTCCTGGGATTCACCAGGATTCTAGGAGTAATTAGACATTAGTTCAATTAACCTTTATTTTGTAATTTTTTGAAGTTTTACTACTTACCTTTCTAATTTTAGCATCCTCTATGTCAATTTATCTGCTTGTGCTCTAGGGATTTTTTAAAAATATAAAATATAATTTTCTCCCTATTGAAATCCTTCTAGGTTTTTGAGTTTTGCCTTTATATTCCCTTCTGACTTTCAGACTCCTGCTTTGATGGTGGATACACCCATGAGGCTAGCCTTCAAATTTCTCTTATTTTTCTCTCTTCATCCTCCTTTTCTCTTGGGGAAGTTATTTTTCAGCACCCTCACTCCCTGCTCTAGTATCTTCCAAGGTGATGATACTGGCCAGCTGTATTTCAAGCCACTTTCCTTGTAGCCTGCTACAACCACACATTCTATCCTTCTGCTCCAATTCCATCTTGGGCTGATTCTTTCCTCTTTGGTCAATTCTTTCTTCTTTGGTCATGCTGAATCAGCATGACACTTTTTGCAGTGTTGGGAAAAGGTGAAGTGAGTGTTCTGTGCAGTGTCTGCATGACTTTGATCCTTAGGGTTCCTTAATCCATGGACATCCTTAGGGGAAAAAAGGATAACCTATCTACTTGTCTGCTTTCCTTCTGACCCTGTCACTCTTCAAATGGCTTGATAGAGTCAGTACCTACTATTTGTTGCAACAGAGTGGAGGAAGGATGGTGAATGAGATGCTCTATTAGAGTTTTTGTAATGGAAGAGAAATCCATATGAGAGTCTTGAAAACAAGCCAATGGAATGGCTTATGGGCCTAGTCCATGGAAGGCAGCAGGGGAGGAGATGATGAGTGACTTAAGGATGGATTTTCTCCAGTGTTATTACCTAAGACCAGTATCTTGTTGGTTTTCTCACTTTCTTGTCCAGTCAATGATTTCAACTCTAATTGTTCTGCATTTAGTACACAGTTTATCTTTGAGAGTTTAAGGGTTCTTTTTTGAGCATTAGATGGGGGTTAGAAAAATATCTGCTTTGCTATCATGCTTGTCATATGACTATAATCTCAAGAATAAAGATCTCAAGATTTTCAAGAATTACCTTTAAAACATATTTCACGGTATTTTGTATATAAGGGATGTACTAAATATGAATAATTCTCATCCATTTCTTTAATCAGGTCTGAAATATTTTGTGATTTTTAAAAATGACCACTTATGACCCATGGAAGACTGCCTTATGCCCATAAATAGGGTAATTAATTATTACACCTCCCCAATCGAGAAAGAGAAAGAAAGATGGATGATGGGAGAGAGGTGGTATAAGGCAATTTTTGCCTTTGACCAAGGTCTGAGAAGACAAAACTTAAAAAGGGAGAAAAAGCAGAGAAAGTCCTAAGGTCAGACTGAGTTCAAATATCCTCATGATTGCCAGGAATTGTAATCCAAGGGCAAAGGGATATACCAGTTGCCAGTCATAAGATAGTCCAAAAACGGAGGGGAATCTGTCAACGATTTGGGAACTGAAATGCAAAGTGAAGAGTTAGCATGTTGCTTGAACTCAAGTTTGCTGCCAAGAAGCATAGATCCTTTTATTTCAGAGGGCATGCACGCCATTCTCAGTTAACATGGGTACCCAAAGTGATCCCAGCTGGAGTCACTGCCTCCTGCTGATTCAGCCACCCTTAAAGAGTCAGGGGCTCTTGCAGTGGGCACTTGAAAGCAATAAAAATGCATTTATTCAAAAATTATTCTGCAGTTAAGAATTTCCAGGATTCCCCTCATTTGGTTTTGAATAATTCTGAGTTAGTGGGATTTTAGCATAAATGTTAAGGCCCATATGCAGAAAATGTCTCATTTGCAAAATGACATATGGGATCAGCCTGAGCACTCCATTTAGGGATTTAAAAACAATTTAATGAATAAAAATAACATTTTTGAGTAAGAGAAAGTTCAAAGACAAGTTAATTTCAAAAATACTTATTAGATTAACTGTCAATAGGTTAGAAATAACAGTAATTTTAAAAGTTCTTATTGAATTAAAAAGGGAGACTATTTGAACTTTTTGAATTCAGTGTCTTAACTATATAAGGTTTTTTTTTTTCTTGGAGTTACTTAAAATGTTTGATTTTTCTTGTCATCTTCATTTTCAAACAAATCCTTATCCCATTCCCCATGCAGTCAAACATGTATAAAGATAAAATGAAAACAAGTAGTTTGGTAAACCAACCAAAATATCAACCATTTCTGACAGCATATGCCCCATCCCATACCCATAGTCCCCACACTTTATAATGAAGGTAGAGAACTATGTTTTCTCAACTTTTCTTCAGGGCCAAGTTTTCTTATTAATTATATTGATAAGCTAATTGATCTTCCTGGCACAGGTTTCTTCTTATTCCCATCCATCCTACCAAAGTGATTTTCCTAAGTTTGGGTCCTATGATGTCACTCCACTGCTCAATAAACAGCAGTGCCTCCCTATCACCTCTAGGATCATATATCAAATCCTCTATTTAAAGCCCTTTACAGCATAGGCCCCCTCCCAATCTTTCCAGTCTTTATATACCACATACTCTACCCCCAGCCCACAGAATTCCTTGTCATTTCTCTAATAAGACACTCCATCTCTTGGCTCTGGGCATTTTCCCTCAGATGCCTGGAATGCTCTCCCTTCTTTATCACTGACTCCAGGCTACCCTGGCTTCTTTCAAGTCTCAGTTAAAAACCCATCTTCTACAGGAAGCCTTTCCAAATTGCTCCTAATTAAATCACATCAACTCAGTTGATTATTTTTGATTGATCATATTTACATATATAATATGCATACACATATATGTATATATATATATATATATATATATATGTATATCCTGTATGTACATGGTTGCTTGCATATTATCCCCTCTGTTTTTGGGAAGCTCCTTGAAGGCAGGGTCTGTCTTTTACCTTTCTTTGTATCTCCAGTGCTTAGCACAGTGCTTGGCACATAGTTGGCATTTAATAAATGCTTATTGACTAAGTGACCTTTGGTGAGTGTGTATTTCCCTCTTTCTGATTTCTTTAAAAAAATCAATAAATTAAAATCCCAGTAGATAGTAGACAATTGAGAACAAAAACAGAGAAAGGACAAAGGAGGTGGTTATAGAAAAGTCTAGGAAGATTCATATGAGCTGATGCAAAGTGGAGTGAGCTAAATTGCGAGAACATTGTACAACATAATAGCAATACTGTGATGATGATTAACTAGGCTTAGCTAGTCTGGTTAATGCAATGATCTATGAACACGTGCCCAGCTCCCAAGAGAGAGCTGATGTACTCTGAGCACAGACTGAAGCATATTTTTGTTCACTTTCATTATTTTTCTTTTTTTTTTTTTTGCATAGCTAATGTGGAATTTTTAAAGAGGAATAAATGACAGAGAAACTCCTTGTAGCAATTGAGTCTTTTGAAAAGAGAATGATTTGGATCATAATATGAAGAGATAGAAGGAAAATTATTTGATCAAATTCAAAAGATATCAAAAGTAAAACATATAAACTCTCTATAAACAAAGGAAACTACATGAAGAAAAGATATGATGAGATAATTAAAGACTTACTAGCCTTTCAAAAAAGCACAAAAAGACAAAAAGCCTGAATATCACGCTTTAGAAAATCCTACAGGAAAATTACTCAGAAGTATGGGAAACAGAGGGCAAAATTCAGATTGATAGACTCAACAGCATATGGGTAGAGGAAATGTCCCAGTTTAATTCATCAAGAAGCATTTTGGTCAAACTGAAGAATTTCATTGTCAAATAATAAATGTTGAAGGTAGTCAGGATAAAGAATTTCACAAAGGAAAAGCAATCTGAAGAGTATACACTATTCCTTCTTAGTGAGAAATCAAAGGACATAGTGGAATATGATATTCTGGAAAACAAAATGTAGAAGGACTGTCAAGATGGTGGAGCAAGAGGAAGCTGTCCAGCTCTCTCCCATGGCTATCCCAAAAAGATCAAGGAAAAATATCAGACCCAGGAATGATCAGAAGAGACAATGGGTGCTCATTTTTCCAGCTCACTTTAGCTCAGGGAGATATACATATACATATATAATTTTATTGACATGGTATTTTCCCCTATATCTATTGCAATCTCTTTATAAATTAATAGAGGATTGTGAGGGTCATTGTGACTGAAAATTCATCACCATTTGACCAAACTGGTAAGGCAACTCTAAACTTGGTGTGGTCCTTAGATGGGAGAGACATAGAGCTTATTCCTGGGTCTGTACTACAATTCTTTCCAAGTTGAAAGGACACTACTTAACATGTACTTCACTGGCATGTCTTTGAGAGTTCTAGAATTACCTCCATTCCATGAAGCCCCATCACAGTAGGACTTTAGTGGAAGTTTGGGGCTCACATCATTAGCAAATTTCATAAGCATGCCTTCTAGAACTCCATCCAAGTCACTGGTAAAAATGATCTAAAGAATTGGGTCAAGTAGGTATTTACTAGAAACTTCCCAACAGTTTGAAGCTGATCTATTTATTAATCAGTTACTCTTTTGGTATCAACAGTTAATTAATTCCAAATCTCCCTAAATGTATGAGCTCTGTAACTTGCCTATAAGGATATCATGGACTCTGTCAAATAGTCTGCTCAAATCTATTCATATGACATGTGTGGCATTGTCCTAATATACTGTCAGAAATAAGCAATGAGATCTGTCTGGCATTCTTCATTCTTAATGAAACATCAAGCAATCATGAATTAACTTTTTACGTGCTAACAAATCATCCACTTAGTAATTCATTTTATATTTTTCATAAGGATTAAAGTCAAAATCATGGGCTGACAATCTTCAGATTCTTCTTTTTTAAAAGATAATATTTGAATCCATTTTTACGGGAATTTATCATTCTTCAAGATTTTTAAAATGGAAGCAGGGGAAGGGAAGAGAATAAGCATTTTTATACCACCTACCCTGTGCTGGTTGCTGTGCTAAGCACATATTTTCTCACTTGATTCTCACTACAATCCTGTGAAGTAGGTGCTATTATACCCATTTTATGAGGAAACTGAGGCAAATGGAACTTAAATGACTTGTCCAGGGTCACACAGTAAATATTTGAAGGTGGATTTGAATGTACCACCTACCTGCCAGCAAGCATCATCATCACATCACATCAACACCAACATCAACACAGCAGCTTAAGCAATCACATCTGTTCATCCTTCTTAGAACCTGTGTCCTCTTTCATCTTGCTTCTTCACATGTGTAGTTAGTTTTCCTTAACTTACCTTGGATTTCAACTCCCTGCTTCACCATTTTTATTTCACTTTTCCAGTTATGAAAATTTCCCCCTTTGTTATAGATATTAGAATTCTAATTCACTGTTGGTGGAACTGTGAACTGATCTAACCATTTTGCAGGACAATCTGGAATTGTGCCCAAAGAGTTATAAAACTTTGTACACCTTTTGATCCAGTAATGCCACTGTTTCTCAAGATAATTAGGAGAAAATGAAAAGAACTTATATGTTCTAAAATATTTACAGCAGCTTTCTTTGTAGTGGCAAAGAACTGGAAATTTAGGGGTGCTCATCAATTGGGGGATGGCTAAACAAGTTGTGGTATATGAATGTAATGGAATACTATTGTGCTATAAGAAATTATGAGCTGGTTGGTTAAGAAAAAAAGCATAGACTTGCATGAAATTCTGAAGAGTGAAATGAACAGAACCAAGAAAATGTACATAGTAATAGCAATATTGTTCTAGGAATGGCTTTGAATGCATAGGTCATTTCGAGTATTTATTTACATATAAATACTGAAATCAGTTACAAGGGACCTATGAAGGAAGTTGCTATCTACATTCAGAGAAAGAACTGATAAATAGAAGCATGTATGTTATGGTTTTATACACACACATACATACATTTGTGTCTAATGCCTTATCTAGGGCAGTGTGGAGAGAGAAAATAAAAGTGCATAGCAGAGAAAAAAAGAAAACTTAAAAAGAAGCACTGAAAGACAAGGTAGCTTTGAAAACAATGTGTAGTATTTATTACATAGTTTTCCAAAAAATGAAACAGTGTTAAGTGGAAAAAAAAAAAGACACTAAAATTCAATAAAAGTAGAGTAATTTTGCCTTTTCTCTTTTATAGCGGTTCATATTTCTAGAGTTTTAAAGACTTCTTGAGTGTTTTCTAGAAGTCCTATCTTGTCTTTGATATTTTTGTCACCCAAATAGCATTCACTGGAATTTCAGCTTATTCTTTGCTCTGACATTCTCACAGAATCATGCCACTCTTTTATATTCAACTTCAGTTTCCTTACCTTGCTTCTATCTTATGTATCTATGCAATGCATCTCTCTCTCTCTCTCTCTCTCTCTCTCTCTCTCTCTCTCTCTCTCTCTCTCTCTC